>CM060684.1:85768110-86378110 GCA_030686995.1 Artemisia argyi | reverse complement strand
GTTTACCTTTGAATGGTTTTGGGAATTGGGTCTCCGGATATCTGTTTCAAAACTTGGTTTCTAGGATCCCTGTAATCGTGGCGGCTACTGATTTAGTGTCAGCTGTCATTCTTGCAGTTGATGTCAATACGCGTACCGGGTATTCCGGTAACATCACCACGCACATGCTTACCTTATACTAATAAACTGATAGTTGTTACTATCGTAGGTATGAGTGACGGAGCAAAGGCAGGTTGTGGCAGTTCGGGCGATTAGTATTGTTCGTTGCCCTTTATGTTTTGATTTTTTCCTTACATATTGGCCTATTATTTGTTGCTAATTGTACAGGACATGTGAATAGGAATTTATCTTTTGGCGACATAATAAAAAGGCAACCGTTAACGGGACGTTAATGATACCGCGATTTGTGATTTGTTTGTGTTCAGTCCAAGGATACAATAGAATCCAAACCTCATGTTGGAAAGATGGAATATTTAGCCAGCCCTATTGTACGAGTATGGTGAGACGCTTGATGTCCCTATGTTCGTGTTTTTAGAACCATTTTTACGATGATAACTATACAATAAGATGATATAATATAATAATCAATGATCATTCTAAGCAATTTTTTAATCTGTGACCTTCACAATAGTGAAGAAACACAGCAGGCCCTGAAGGCGAACAAGCAGTGGACTAATATTGCAATCAGAAGGTACAGTGGTGTATTTATGTAGAATCAAAGGATACCAAGACACCCTTTTATACCAAAACTATCATCAATTTTATCGTGAGTGTGTTATGTAGGATCGAAGGATACCAACCCCTCCCCAAGCTCCAGTTAAATATTAGTAAGGAAACCATTACATAATCAAAACATTTTAGTTATAGTAGCATATGGTAACAAGAAATCATACATGATTGGTGGATTAGTGCTTCATAATTGTTATACGCCTGTTCATCACATCTTGAATAATTCTTATTTATCTGCTGGTTCGCTTAGAATTAGAGATAGTGATTGTAGTTTAAAGTTTAAGTTATAATTCTTTTGATTTATTTGCACACTGGTACGTATTTTAATGCCTAAAGGTCATGTTATTATGTTGTGATATTCGTTTTTGTTGCTTCTTGAATCCTTATTAAAGAGAAAGTGGAGGATTGTAGTTCGATTTTTCCTCCCTTCTCTATATTGTGATACATTTGTGTCTTAGCGTGATATATGTTTATATATACGTATTTGAGATAATAATGATCGAACATATTTAAGATATATGTTTATTATGATTTAATTGATTTTTATTTTTTATTTTTGTTTCAGAATCTTCAGCATTTGTTGAACCGGTATGTGGTCATGTAGCTTCAAAGGCTTTTCGTCCCATAGTTCACGGTCGAGGTATGATTTTACATTGGGTTATAACTTTTCATCAACTAGGTGTAGTTTATCTTTTTTCTTATTACAGGAAAAAGCTCGCTGATGTTGGCGTTAATTAGGTTAATTATAAGGTATATAATTTCTTTACGGTACGGATCATTGAAGGAACGTGTGAAGTACAACTATGGTTTGTATGTAGGTCATGTTTCTTATTACAGAAATTTTTTCCAAGCAGAATAGATCCATTAGGTATGTTCCTTTTGCATATAAATCATGAGTTGCGTAATAACATATGTCATTATAATGAATTTTGACTAAATTTAATATCAATTACATATTTGATTCTGAGACTTTGATTCGTACATTTAGGGAATTACGAATACTGTAGGGGTGGTTCCTGGAATTTTAGGTGTTGCTCTCTCTGGATATCTTCTGCATTTAACTCATTCATGGTACAGTCGTATTGTTAGCACTCGCGAGCAGTAAACCCCAAAGTTTCAAGAAGAGCGTGGCTGCGTTCGAATACGTTCTACTGATCCAGTTAGAGCTGCTATTGTTATAGGTGCTAAACAACAAAGAGTGACAACGCGTGCATGGCCATTGTACACGAGATAAGGTGATTGTTCATTTGTGACCTTCTACAGAGAGAATATGAGGAATGTAAAGTCAGGGTAAACACATTAGTAGCATTTACGTTTGAACCCCCTAACTCTTTTTATTTATTTATTTATTTATAAAAGTGAACCTCCAGCCAACCAAATTGGGTGTGGAGTGGCCTCTAGAGGATAACACAATGACTTTAAAATGCTTGACATTCGAGATGATTCATGATTTTTATGGGGATTTCAACCCCTAAGACAGATCACAGATTTTGGATACTACAATAGGCCCGTTATATGATTTTTTTTAGTTTATTTTATTTTATTATGTAATCTCTGATTCCTGTAGTTTTAATCTGGAATGTGTAGGTGAAAAAGATGAAGAAATTTGAGGAAAACGGCATTATTAAGTGTTTTGTCATTGGCTAAAGTCGCGTTTTGATACATCTTACTTCACTTTAGTGACATATAGTCCATCATTATAGTGATTAATATACACAAACTGTGATTAACTTCTGATTTTATAAGTTCATTCAAGTCTCCATATAAATCCTTATTGGCATGTAAACTATTTGATTACATATCGAGTTGAACTCCTATATACAGGATATAAATGACGGCTTAGGCTACACTGTTTCTTATAAATTTGTTCCTATTGTAGGTACTAATGAAGGTCCACAAAAAGGTTCTAGCGGTATGCGTGGCAACAACAGAGAATGGCAACCGCGAATGCCAAAAGTAAGTCAACCACGGTTTGTAAGTCTCATTTGGTAAGGATTCGTCACGTCATGCGATTTTAGGAAACTCATAGACACAGCACTACATTGATCCTATAAATTTGCTCCTGCTGTTGGAATTAATGAAGGTCCAGAAAAAGGTTCTAGCAGTATGTGTGCCAACAACAGAGAATGGCAACCGCGAATGTCAAATGTAAGTTGACCACCATTAGTAACAGTGACTTGGCAAACTTGAGGTTTGTGCTGAACCACATGGTGCATCTCACTATGGGTAAGAATCTTTTGGTTATGGTGTGAGAAGTTGAAGCAGAATGTGACGCGGCTGAGGTTAAGATGCAAGAGGCGTTGGAGACGCAAATTGCTGTAGAAGAGGAATGTGTGGGTTTGCTAGAAAGCCTTGCAGTGGTGAGTTTGGAGTCTTTTTTAATACATGTTTATTTGTTTACATGTTGATCTTCATTTGTTGTGTCTTTATGTTTTACTATAGTACCATAGATACCGGCTATTGCAAAACTGCTAAGCAAAACAAAGTGATTTAATTACTTGAATGAGCATGTTGGATTCACATATATTATGCCTAGATACAACTATGAAAGGTCATAATAAAAGCTTCTCTGAAAATCACAGACTATCATGTACAGGAAGAAAATATAATGGACAATTTCGGTTTCTATGATGTTAAGCATATCGTATTTTGTACTTTTTTTTGCGTAATTATGGATTGCTAAAAAAATTGAATTAAACCCAAAAATTGTTGCTTCAATTGTCAAATGTGACTGAACCAATGTGTCACAACAGCCAAATTTAGTTGCAGTTTGTTAATGTGGGCGAGCAGTACCTTGGAAATCCAGGACTGGTCGAGTAACTGCAAAGAGGATTGATCTTGATGACTTGAGACTGTAGCTAAAGCTGTAATTGGTTTTAGACCAACAAGTAACCATCTTGATTTGCAATCACATGCAAGTCAATAGACTCTTCTGTGCGTCTCTGGGACTCCAGATCTCATAGTATTGAGCCCATTCAGGTTTATTTTTCTTTCCATATATTAACATCAGAAGTTTATATTGGCATGTGTTGAAAGTTATAATTGATTTGCAGATCTTTGACACCTTCAAGGAAAGTGCACGTCTCTTTGTTTAAGAAGAACATAAATCATAGCAAGAAGTGTTGACGAAAGTGTGCAGAAATTTAACTTTAGAAGTAATAGGTATGTGATAAATCATAGAGGTTTTTTTTCCTTAATCATTTCATCTTCAGACAATTATCTTATAACATGGGGCCACCCGTGAAGTGCATGTATATGGCAATTAATGATGATGAATTTGCATTAGCAAGCGGTCTGGATTATGCAGGATCTTGATCGTACAAAACAAGGAATACGTAAACCGTTTAAAAGATCAGAGTTTGAAGTAACAACAAAGGAAGTTGTAGAAAAACCTGATTTCAGGGTAAGTAAATTCACAACTATTTTAGAAATACAGCTTGAGACACATAAACCTATTGTGCAATCGCTCCAGGCTATCACAATTGAATATAAAATCCGATATGTTAAGTTTCAAATCTAATGCACTATTATTTATCATATTGTTTGTATTTTATCTTTTAAGTCAATTGTCAAGCATGTTTATATGTACTTGATAGTACATATATCCATGACTTAAGTTTTGTGTAAAGTGTGCATAATATGAAGTTTCTTGCTAATTTCATAATGGAGTAATCCATCAGATAGAACCAATAATGTGAGGCAAAGTGTTCCCTAAACTATTTCTAGTCCCTAGCAATCTTTTATGAAAAATTAATGGATTTTGTCTCTTTACCAAAAGCCATTACTTCTGGAGTAGCCAATTGTTTCAATTCAAGTAAGAACTTTGGTACACTGATAACCAAATGATTTTGAGCAAATCATAAGCTGTCAACGGTTTTGATTTGTCTTTACCAGAAGCCGTTTGCTTCTGGACTAGCCAACTCTTGGTGCAGTTAATATCATCTTGGTGAGTTGATTACCAATTATGGTTTTCCACTGCCTTTACCACAAGCCATAACCTTGCGGGCTAGCCAACTCTTTACTTTTTAGGATATGGAGAGTTGAATTCCATACAATTTTGGGCAAATTGTAAGCCATAAACGGATTTGGTATATCTTTACCAAGAGCCGTTTGCTCCTGGATTAGCCAATCCTTTTGTCGGTTAGACATGGCGGACTGATAACCAAAATTTTCTTTTTTGAAATAAAGTGATAAAATTTTAAAATTTTGGCAAAAAACGGGGGTACTAGAAGGTGTAATGTGATCAAATTCGCTAGAATTCCCCCCCCCCCCCCCCCCCCCCACTTAGAATTGAATATTGTCCTCAATATTCAAAGTCCCGGCTATTATGCCCACTCTTTGAACGTAAAAAGGCAACATTACAAGCTAAATGTGGAAATAACATTTTTCACTTTATTTATATAGATATATACATACATTTTTTTAAGAGTATATACATGGTAACAACAGCAGGGGTAACTCCCCCACACTTAGGGTGAAAACCCCGTATGCATGCAACTGTTTTTGTTTACCGAGTCGCTAGCTTGACTCGACCCCGAATTCATTGGTTCATGGGGAAGTAATAAATGGAAGAGACAATCTCCATCGGACTTTCATTCAAAACGTTTGGATAAACATTTGAAGCACGTGAAAGTTCCACACCGATGAGATATACAGACCCTGGCTCAAAAAAATGATAAATGAAAATGCCGGGGTCAAAGACAATGTCCTCACTCCTAAAAGAGTGAAGAACAGGAGAAGCCACGGGATAAATGAAGAAGAGAAAGAAAGTCATGATAAACATCATGACTAACTCATCATCATCAGGAGGAGATTCAGAATGAGAATTCACAATTTCAATATCATGAATTTCCTCATTTAAGCTCATTTGGTCTAGACATATCCTGGGTGTGTCTAGATCAAAATAGAAATTATCATACTCCGGTGGAGATATGATATGAGTGAGTTCACAGAAGAACTCCTCAAAGGTGAATGATTCATATTCGGGATTGATTTGAGTGAGTTCACTGGGGAACTCCTCAAAAGTAAATGATTCACATACGGGGAGAGAATTATGAGAATGAGAAGTGGTAATGCCACTAATATTCTCTCCCGTATGATCAAAATGAAAGGTTTGCAATTCCGGAATAGAATCATTGATCAAAAGCTCACTATCCTCAACGGGGATAGGAGATGAAATAGGCTTTTCATTAAAAGCCTCGATTCTAGAAATGAGAAGATTAACATTTAATAATGTAAGGCGAAGAGATTCGTCTTGGATTATTTCTTCATCATTCCCTTCTTCTAAGCTGACAAGCTCAGAAGGTAATCTATCCACATGACTGATGTCTTCACAAGATAAAGAACTTTCATCAGCATGTGAATCACTAAGCTCGATTTTTAGATTAGAATTTAAAAGATTTCAATTTCTCCAAGATCGGCTTCGAAGTCAAACAGAGCATCATCACTTCCCAATGGAAGTGGATTGATGTGAGTAAGTTCATCTGTGAATTCCTTAAATAGAGGGTCAACATTAGAATGAGGCAGTGATGCCTCTACATACTCAACTTCTCCATAAGATGTACAATCATTGCTAGAATCAGAAAAAGTATCAAATTGATCTTTTGGATTTTCAGGAGGGGTAGGGATATCACACATATGATCAAAAGTTCCCTGTGACTCTCTTGGGATTGGGACAAGGTTCTCAACACTAGGCTTTATTAATTCGTCTGATTCCTTTTCAGGAACAGTGTCAAGATGCTCGTCCCCCATGCTCAGAGAGTGAGTGGGAACCTCGGGTGTGATAGCATCAGACTGAGGGAGTTGAGAAGGACTAGCATACATGGATTTTACAATTTCCATTTGTTCTGTTGCTAGTAATTCTTCCATACTCTTTTCTCCCTGATTTTTCATGGAAGGAGTCTCAACTGATGAACTTGATGAGGTATTATCACTTTCATCATCTTCATCGAGAAGAGCAGCATTGTGAAATTTGGCACGTGTTATAGCTGCTTGTTCTAAGACTAGTAATTCTTCCATGCTTCTTTCGTCTCTAGCTGCATGTTCTTCTGCAAGTAGTTCCGCGATAGATTTATCACGAGAATATTGAATGAGTGGAAACTGTGGGGGTGTGGATGTGTCAAAACCGGATGTATCAGAACTAGAACAATGTTCAGGTTTATAATACGGTTGACATTGGAAATCATCATGAGGACCCCCACAATGTACACAAGCAAAACTTGGTGCATTGTGAAACGAAATATTAGCCAACTCCTCCTTAAGGTCTTTAAGTTTCTCAAGAACCTCTAGACAAGGGTCTTGCGGGTATTGAGGAGTTGCTTGGATCATTTGGCACTGTGGAGGTGGGTCTTGAAACGAATAGTCGTAATTGTTGCAAGGAAATGGATTCCCTGTCTGACAATCCGAGCTAAGATGAGGACCTCCACAGTGCTCACAACAGTTGAACTGATGTGGCTGTGAGTCGTATGTGCTTGAGTCATAATTGTTATCAGGAACTTGCTCATAGACAAGCGTGTTTCCCGATTGACAATCAGAACTGTAGTGTGAACCACCACAGTACTCACAATAGTAAAACTGTTGAGCCTCATGGTGTGAAAGCTGATGGAATGAATCAGTCATGTCAGGGTAGGAAGAGGGATTCTGGTTATACACAGACCCGTTTCCTGACTCTACCATGCTACAACTGGGACAATTACCACCATTATAAGGACCACCACACCATTGAAAATCAAGGGGGTGAGAATAAGACATAGAAAGAATCAAATGGTTTTGGAGGGTAAGGAATGAAGAATCAAAAAGGTAGGAGGGTAAAGATGGATATTTTTGGGATTTTTGATAAACATAAGTAAGAAAAATCTTTTTGGGTTTTTGTGTTCGTTGAAAACTGATTTTAAAATGTTTTCGGGAACAGTTTTGTTTTTATGTGATGATAATAAGAAAATATGAACAAGGATGGATAAATATACAATGAGTGTATACCCAGATTCACTAATCTGTAAAACCGTTTAGAATACGCGCACAACCTCCCCGGCAGCGGCGCCAAATTTTGACTCCTCCTAAACTAACCAGTCAACCGGGTGTGGTCAATAGGTCAACCCAGGAGAAAGTGCAAGATAACCGGTGAAGAATAGAGTTTCCCCAGGTCGTTATGTCCCAACGAGGTGTGATGGTATAAAAACGAGTTTGTGATAGGGTGAACTTGAATAGGAAGTGACTAGATAATGATTGGGATTTATTTTACACTACTGGAATGATTAGGAATACAGTATATAACAAGCACAAGAGACAGATATGTAAACACGTAAATCAGACACGATTGCGTTCTGGGAAAAAAGTGAGTTTTAAGCAAATATAAACTACAGGGGATAAAAATAAAACTTTTACAAACTTAATATTAAAAGAAAATTTAATTAAAAAGAAAAACATTTTTTTGATTATTTTATTATTTATTATTAATTAAAACTATTTAATTACTTATTATTAATATTTAACTTATACTAAATATAATATAATATTAAATAAAAACTAGGAAAATGAAAATTTATTTTTAAAACTTCTAAAATAACTTAAAAATTATATAACAACTTAAAAATATGTCTTTTTGTAGATTTTTTATTAATTAAACACTAATAATATTAATTAAACTATTTAAACTAATTTAAATTACTAATAATACTAAAAATGATTTAGGAAATTAAAGAAAATTTTATAAATCTAATTAACCATCACAGGAATCCTAAAAAAATTAGAAAAAGTTTCTAAAAATTGTATTTAGACTATTTTATTAATTATTTACTTATTTATTAATTAAAATCTAATTAAAAAATGAACAGTAGAAATTCTAGAAAAATTCCTAAAATTATTTTATAACATATAAAAGCTAGGAAAAATATAAAAACTAGGTATTACTTGATAAAATGTAATTATGCTATTTAATACTTAAATATTAATTAATTATTACTTAAACTATATTTAATTCTAATAATTACTAAATGACAAGAATAAAATCTAGAAAAATTTCTAAAATTACTTTAACATAAATGAAAATTAAGAAAAATATAAAAATGTAAATTACTTAATAAAAAGCTAAAAAGGAAAAATAAAAAGATAATTAATATTAAATAGAAACTATCACTTAATTTTAAATTGGATTTTTCTAGTTTTTCTTTTAGAAATCTATTTTATAGCTAAAAAAATGAAACTTTTGTGAAGACAACTTTTTTCTAGCTTAAAAATAAGCAATTTGGACACTAAAATCTTAAACAGTTGACTTTTGTTGACTAAGGCTATAAATCAGCCTTTGTGGGGTCCACATGGGTGGATTAAGGTGGATTCATGTTTGATGAGTGGAAAATAAGCAAAACAACTAGCTAAAACCCCTGACTAAACCAATAAGCTAGAATAAGCACTTGAAATATTTATTTGCATACAGAAAATGGGACAAGTTTAGTGCTGATCTAGGGGGCCCACAAGGTGGCTTAAACTCAAAAGCTTGGTACCACTGTAAAGGTGGCAAGCTTGTGAGTCCAAAGAACCAGGGGGAAGTGTGGGGCCCACTGAGGTGGCCTGTGGGGCCCACCAAAGTGGTAACAGTGGACTGATTCAGCAGCTGCACAAGGGAGGGATCATCCCTGCAGGTGAGTTTGATGGCTTGTGGGGTCCACACAAAAAATCACAAAAATATATGGAAGATGGGACTTCAAAGTTGAGGTGATAGACTACATTCCCTGAAAAGAACAAGCTCTAGATCCTAACAGAAAAATCAAAACAAATCCTTGAAAAAATGGTTTTTCTGCCTAATATGCAACTTTGACTTTTTTGAACTAACTACTAAGTTGACTATTGTGAGTCTTAATCTTGATTTAAAGACTGAATGTGATATATTAAGTGAGAATGAAGCTAAGTTAAGTTGTCCTAACTGCTTATGAGTTGAAATGGTGAGATTAAATCTCCTAAATCCTAACAGTGCATAAGTAACAAGGATTCAAAATGGAATTTGACTTTGTGAGCTGTGAGTACTTGATATTAGGGCTGTAATAACCTAATATGACCTAGTGTAGTAAGTCTCAACACTTTGCAGCCAATGAAACTCACAATGACTTATTGAAACAAGCAAATCCAAACACTCCTTATGTGGACTGTTTTGAAGATTTTCAAGGCTAATGGGTGATTTGAACTATGAATCTGGTTTCTAACAACTAATTAAGTATAATAAGCTAAAGGAACCACAGAAACATGAGCTTGAATCACAACTACCTAACTTTCTATATTGTACTAATTTAAACAGTTAACTAAGGATTTTTAAGCACAAAGATATTATAACAAGCAACTACCTAATTTTCTACACTAAAATGACTTGAATAAACCTTTTAAGTAAAAAGAAGTATGAATAAGCAGGGAAAAAGCACTAGTACAGTAAATAGTAAAAATGGAAATAAAGGCTTACAAATTTTATTTTGAGCACAGGACAATAACCCAAGGACCAATAACCAACCTAATACCTCCCTAGAGGTTCTAAAACCATAGCAATCCAAGTTCAACCATTCTCCTTGCTTCTTCTTCAAAATAAACTGATTTTTTTTTCTTTTCTTTTCAATTTTTCTTGATTTCTTTTTGGTATTTTTTTGTTTTTTAAAGACTAATATGTTTTTAGTGTTTCTAAAGCATGACAAGCTTTGTCAGGGCTTATGTGAGCTAAGAGAATCCACAAAACGACAACAATTAACAAGATGAAAGCAAAATTGTCAATTTCACTTTAAAATTGCCAAATTTGATTTTACCAAATAAAACTTGAAATTATGATTAATAAAAGATAAGATTACACTGAAATTGACTATTACAACTATTTTAAACCACGAATTACAACTACAAATTAAATTACACTAATATCGATTTTATCTAAACTAAAACTAAAACTAATTAACTTCTCCCTGGCTTCTTTTTGCTTTATAGTTGATAATTAGGGTTCCCTGTAGCCTTCTGAGACTTTCCTACTTCATATTGACCCTTGGATTTGTCTGACATGATCCAGGCCTTTAAAACCCGTTTTGGCGCCAAAAGTCTTGGGACAGATGGAGGTAGCGTGTGAGGGTTTAAGGGATAATTAAAGGGTTTTGGGAGGTTGTGGAGGTGGAAGGACAGCAGGGAGAGTGGGTAGTGAGGTGGAGGTGAAACCAGGTATGTGGAAGGGTGGGTTCTGGTTTGTAGTTTGTGAGAGGGAGAGTGAATAGTGGTAGTGGGTTTGACTGGTTTGACCCTAGTTTAAATACCAGGGTGGGTTATTTTATTTGTGGGCTTGGGAGATGGGCTTAGGATAAAAGGGTTGAGGTAATGGGTTTGGCAGGTTTGTGTTTGGATTTAGAGTTGTATTTTTGGTTAATAACTTAGGTCCATTTGGTTTGTAATGGAATAAACACAAGGACCAAATTTGTAATTTTCAGAATCATGAGGGCTGGTTTTGACAACTTTCCAAACTCACATCCAAGGACTAAACCTGCCAAATAATAATAACACAAGGGCCAAAGTTGATAAATTTCCATTTTAAAACTTCAAGGACCATTTATGTCATTTTCTGATTTATGAAGGGTTGTGTTTGTAATTTCCCAAAAGTTATCAAAATGGGTCCAAATTGTAAATTATGAATAGTACAAGGGTATTATATGTTAAATTCCATTTTTTAAATACCCAGGGACTGATTTTACCAATTTTGAAACTCGAGGGGTAAAAGTTTCCAATTTGTGAAAACTTTTATCCAGGGACTAATAGTGAACAAGTTTGATTTCCCAAGGACTAAAGTTAACTTTTCTTCCATTTTAAACCTTCAGGGACTAGTTTTGCCAATTTGTGTAACTTCAGGGACTGAAAATGACAATTGTGTGAAATTTGTTTGTTTTTCACTTATTTTCAATCTTTTTGTACCTGAATTACATAAAAACACATTTCAATGATATTTATAGCATTTGTATGGTCATTTGTGTGTTTTTGGTTGTTTTGTGGGTTTAAACAGTATAAAATATATGTGTATTTAGACACATATCAATTAGGGTATTTGGCCAATTAATTGAATATAATACTACAAGGTTTAAATGCAAGAGCAAGATCAAAAGGTAACAGAATATGTGAGCAGATATCCTGAACAAGATGCTGCAGCTCAAAAACACGCCACTAAAGTGCTTTAGGTTCATCTTGATTACAGTCTGCTAACATCATTTATACATTTAAGCATACAATAACTCCCATACCTGTTTGTTTCGGACAAGCGGGTCTCTCACGTGCAATGTTTGTCCCAATTCAGGTTTGCCTTGCACCAACAATTTCGTGATTCTGTTTGTAACTTACTTTTGGCTACATGTTCGATTACTATGTCTTACTATTTGGAATAAGTTTTATTTTATTGTTCATATTACCACTTCAGTTAGTGGCTAAAATGAGTTGAAAAAATTCTCCATGTAGTATTTTACTATTATGGATCACAAAAAGGGTTACATCAGATTGTTATCATTTTGGTTCATTACTATTCTTTTCGAACATGATTGCATATGTTAGACACAGGCAGATACATGATAAGTTGAGTACACTTGATGATGGATACCATCCACTTGATGATGGATACCATCCTGATACATATTAAGATTTGATTCATGACTAATTGACATTTTGTACAAATAAGATTGTTTGCTTTTGCATACTCACGGCTCACAAATCTGTAGATGAAGTAGAAAGTTTAGCTGCCGCAAGAGAAGGAAAGAGTTTAAAAGATAGTAGGAAGCTTGTGATGATGATGAAGACGACAATTTATGATGGGTGTTTGGAATGTGTCGTGCATTTCGTACTGTTTGTAAATAAATCTCAATGAAAAAATATGATTTGATAGAAGAGTTTAGAGCCATTTATGTTGTACAAATGCATTGTTTAAAACCAGGCAGGTTGTTTGGCCTCGATATGGAGATAAAGTCGATTGGTTTGGTTGACTTAGCAAGAAATATGTTTGTTAGTGGATCGTTTTTACATTGAAATATCTCATATATCGAGATTATTTTCATTTTTGAACATTCATATATCTCATATAATTGCAACCATTCATATATCGAGATTATTAGCCCTTTCTTTTAGTGAGGTTATATTAGCAATCTACTTTCTTATTTAATATTTCACACTTTTTGGCAATACAAGATGATATAACTTTTATTTTCTCATATTGAATGAACATTTATTTATTTTCGTACTTAATGCATTGAATAAATATATCTGTATAACTTATTTTCCTAAATTTATTTTTCTTCAACAATATCCATATAGTTTTTACCCGCCTTCTTTTTCTATAGTAAAATATGTCAACGATAATTATAAGTCATACCCGCCCATCGGGCGGGCTTCGAAGTCTATTATATATATATATATATATATATGTATATATATATATATATATATATATATATATATATATATATATATATATATATATATATATATATATATATATATATATATATATATATATATATATATATATATATAACAGGAGGCATTTGAAGGATAATGCCACGTCATTGCCCAGTCAATGCCCAGTAATTCAATTTCAGCCATGTCATCTACCATGTCATCACATTGTAAGTAATTTTTATAATTTATTTTATATTTTAATTATTCCATTAGTCCATGTCATCAATATAGTTGTATTTAATTATTCCAATTTTTTTTTTTAAATTCGTAATTTATTTAATTTATATAATTCGTATTAAAATTTTTAAAAATTCGTATTTAATTTGTTTAAAAATTTAATTTGCAAGATTCGGACATAGGATTTCCTACTACATTAATGACTATGTTTACCACTAGATCAAGTTATTTTTTGAGTTATTTCTTCTAAAACCATAAATATAATGTTCAAGAGAATATAAGATATGCATTCATACATATCTTTTATGCAATATACGAAACTCATTCCCCTATTATGTTTCAATTCCTAAAACCCTAAATCCCTAAATTCCTAAAATCCTATTCTTTCAATATACACACATGGGTCTGCTCTTCACAATCAAGCAATATCGTTGCATATGATAAATTATAATGCATGCATGATGTTTTTAGTTTTTTCTAACATATGTTTATATTTTGATTATTGGTTTTTTTTTACCATTCAATTTTTTTTGTGCTCTCTTTTTTGTAGAAAAGATTATGCCTGATCAAGTAAGTTACGTGCATCCTTAAACCCAAATAAATATTGTTTGTATTTAGGTTATATTTTATTATGAATTTTTGGATTTTGATTATAGGTTGAACAAGTGAAAATCTATAGTTTTGATTATAGGATCCGAATGCAATGGTTTGGATTCTTTATCATTAATTTTAATCCTGTGCTTTATTAATATTCTATCTTTACAAGTAACTTGGTTGTATCCTTTTCCAGTTGCAAGTTTTCAACTCATCATCATCAAGTTCAGAACTTGGTAAGTTGTAATTTTAATTAGTATGTTATGCGTTTCAGTCCAGTAACCTTATTCCATGATACTACACAGTATAGCAACCTACTATATGTTACTGTTTGTGCACCATATGCTGCCACCCAATGACGATTTGGATTTGCTTTTTACTACCGAATAAAAGTACCATATGGATGCTGACCTCGAGGTTGTCACTTAATCGTCAATCTTTGATTTTTTTTTCTCAATATAGGCGAGTTTTATAAATTATTTTTGGCATTATTGTTAGATCTGATGGATGAGTTAGGTGTAGTTGGTTCTCATAATCTCACTTTTCTGAACTTCCAGGAACAGATGTTGAAGCAGCTCTGGAAGATCCAAGGGATGACATTCATCTTAAAAGTAATATTCATTGATTTTGTTATTCAAATATAGGGAAACAGTAAGAACCAAAAGAGGGCATGGATTAAAAAATCTGATGATGTGAATGAAGAATGCATGACCAACTATGTGAATGAATTTAGCTCTTTTGAAATTATTAAGTTAGATGTTACGAGTAATAGTTGGAATAGGATTGTCAAAACTCTTTTTTGCCTCAGGCAAAGAAGATATGTTTCCTGATCCTATCTCAAATTCAGTGGTCTTATTTCTCCAGGTAATCTTCTGGTCACTTGGTTACTAAATTGAGCATGTATATTTATAACAGTTGGAAGTCTGAATATCTTGCAGAAAACAAATATCGTTAGATATTATCTTGAGGACATAGATGAAATGCTGATCAAGAAGAAAAAATAATGTTGCAAAATACTTGGTATGTCTTGGTGCAAGAATTCCACATACTGCACATAATCTAGCTGCTGGGGCTGGACTTTCTAGAGCTAAGATGGCGTTTATATCTATTTAATAAATAATATCAATTTCATAGTAATACTATACTCGGGAAATCCATATTTGCATAGTGCCCTTATGGCTGTAGTAACCAAAGCGATACAGCACGAGCAAAAAGAATGGTTGGTCTATTCTTTTACATATTAGGCTACTGGAATGGTTGGTCTATTTTTTTTACATATTATGCTATTGGATAATTAATCAAACGTGATATGAAGGTAATTTGGCACTTTCTTAGTCTCAAATGATCTACTTTTAAAATGCTGACTGTATAGCAATGATTTCTACAGTTTCAGAGCTGTATTGTTTGGAGCACTTAACTTGGGAATCACAAATAGCAGTAGGCAAATATACGGTGACAAAGTTTTGAGGCGATCAGGTAAATTGACTGTGGCAGAGGTTTTTGAGGCTAACTATCGATTGTATTGGTAGAGGAAATTGAGTTGTAGGGTAACGGGTCAAAATGAATAACCGGGTTGGACTGACCCAATAAAACTATCTAATTTCTGTAAATATACATTCATTATTTTAAAATACAGTGTGGAGAGTACGATGCCTCGATGCCTGAAAGAAGCTCCTGATAATCCATTTAAATGCCTTATTTTATTGGTAACTTCTTATTTTTATGTATGTGTTTGTGTATAGTTTTGCCAATTTTAAGCTACAACATATTAAATGAATGTAATTTTTTTATAAAGCAACTCATGACACTACCACTGAGGTTACGGTTCTTGATTTTGTTAGAGTTATTGTTCGTGTGGATCCACTGTAGTATGCTACACTTCCATTATAGAACATCAGAGACGACGTGTCTGTGGAACGTGCTCAGACTGTTGCTACCGTGATTCCTTCAGTCGCATTTTCACAATTTCCCAACGGGTTGGTAGTTTCCATTTACCATCTGTTAGTCATATTGGCGACCTGTGTTTAGAATACAGGTAACAGGTATGAAATTTAGCTTAAAGTTCTGAACTTTTGATGCGGATGTGTGGATTGCTAAAAAAAACTGGAACTAAAACCCGAAATATATAGAAGATGTATTTTTTTTGGTGAGTTGTGGCTTGATGGATTAAAAAAAATTGAGCTTTTTTGTTAAAATTTGATGAAAAGATTGGTAATTTCGAATAATCTTTTATCTGATTTGAAGATGCAAATGACCTTTTAAGAAACTAATAAACAATTACTTGGGCTACTTCTCAAATCGGGGGTCCAATTTTGCCTGTCTTTTGGGCCCAATATGAGAGTCTGTTTCTTTGGAATCCCATATATAGATACGATTCATCTCCCATTTTCTTCCAGAAGCTATCTTACCTTTCTTTACGCTAAAGAATTTTGTAAGTGGCTCAGATCTCAGTTGTACTTTTTTGGTATGCATGTTCATGTTTCTGTTTTTATTAAATTTGGATCATAGTAGGTTTCTTTTCATTTGCATTTTAGGATGTTTAGGTCATGGTTTTTGTTGTCATGTTGTTATTCATGTTGCATGTGTCTTATGTTGCATGTCGTTTTTGTTACTTTACTACTTTGGTTATGCTTGTGACCTTTGCTGACAATTTTTTTGTTGCATGACAATATCTGTCGTGAACTATGTCCCATAGTTGTTTATGTTGTCCTATTTGTGTCCCATATTCTATGTCATTTATTGTTTGCACAAATGAAATCCAAAATAAAAGTTGTTGCTAGAACCAACTGCAGTGACTCTTCTGACTCTGTAGTTTGTGAGTGTCTCGAAACCTCGGGGATTAATGTTACCTCGCCATTTCACGTTGACCCTTTGTCTATTGCTGTTAATGTAGTAGATGTAACAGAGGTAGAAAACAACAATGCTAAGAGGAAGGAGATATGTGATACTGACTTATCTGGACCACCAGCCAAAAAGAGGTCTATAAGTTTGGGTGGTTGTTCGGAAAGTTCCCACAACGCTATTAGTCTGCCATTAGTCGTACTCCCTTTGTCTATACCTGTTAGTGTACTGGATACAACTGAGGGTGAAAGGTGTACTGGTAATACCGAGGACATGTATGTTGGTGGTTTGTGTGGATCGCTGGTCACGAAGAGGAGAAAAAAATTGCAAGCTGTTGATGTTGGATGTTCGGGTAGATCGCATGCTACTTTATTTTGTTTCACAGTGTATCATTGTTCGTTAACATTTTCATCTGACATGCAGCGGATTCTTCTGATAAAACAACCGTTCATCCAGGACATGACTGTGTTGGACAGACACGGCAGGCATGTCATTTATCAATCGTTGGTCTACTTTTAAATATTGGTCATTTTATACCACATTGTTGGCTTATTGGTTAGCAGCTATCATCGGCAATAATTGGTGACTGTGTCGATGGTCTACTTTTAAATACTGCTCACACCGCTCCGACCCCTTGCACGGGACAACTGACTTATTTACAGGTCGTGTGTCTTTTGTGGTGTGTCATATGACCTATTTTTAATGGCCACATTCTGCGTGTGCACTCACTCATTCTCCTACAGATTCCCTGTCATGGAAAACGAAAGTAAGCTGCCATCATCATCTTCACCATCATCATGTGATACTATTAACATCTCTTGACGCTATTAATTATTCCTCATAAGTAGGTCAGATGTTATATATTACAGGAACGTAGGGAATATGGGCAGGATCTGTAACATCAACAATCGCATAATATCATGCTCCTCATGTAAGTCTATTATTAACCTACACAATATCATGTTTTTCTATTATTTATAAATTTACAGTTAAGATAAGATGATGGGACATGTTTTGTAATCCATCTCTCTGTTTCTTCCAAAACCTTTTTAGGATTTTAACAATGGCTGACATGTGATTCAAATGGACAAAGAAGCCATGCAGGTCACTTTGTTTTTCTTTTACAGAAATGCTGCTATTTAGTGTATGTTGGATTATAATAACACATTTGTATGCTTCCGTGTGATCTTTCAAATATGTAGGCAATCATGGATAATCTTGATCCAACTTTCTAAGACATACAAAGAGTAAGCTTTCTTTTCTTTTTAATTAAAATTAAGTAGGATTCAAACATTATCTAGAGTTACTTGGTTTGTTTATGTTTTTAGTTATTTTATGTAGCAAAATTGATTAGTTGATGCAAACAAATCATGTGTGCAGGTAAACACAATTATATTTTCAATGATGCTAGAGTTCCTTGGTCTGATTTGCATGCCGAAGTTACCGCTAAGAGTTGTGCTTTTGTGCAGACGGAGAGTGAAATTATTGTGTATATTAGTGTTTACCAGAATGTCGTATATTAGTTCAGGATCGGTACGTTCATATTCGATTCACATATACACTTACAGATATGATACACTTGCATTTTATAGCATTATTCTTGAACTCTTACATTTGTTTCAGGCAAAGCCTAATTTAACGGATTCAAAATACTGTCAAATGGTGTTGGACATCGTATGCTACGGATGCTTGAGAGTCGGTACCAAGCGTCTTGAGCATTTGTTTATACAGTCAAAGTAATTTGCGGGACATTTCATATACTTTTTATTGAATTATAAATTTATGAAATTACTCACTTAAATATTCTTCTGTACCCTCAATTACTGACCCGCTAGGACCTATCCCAAACCGTAGTGGCGTAGTGTAAGCAATGAATTTGTACATATTTCTTTTTCAACTTTTCTTGATTGTTTTATCTTCAGTGAAGAAGATACCTTAAGAATGCTGGTGGAATCATGATGTAGTTCTTCCAGATTGTCATACAACAACAACGTGCAATTGCATCTAATTACTTAGTTGGTTAGGAAGCTATGACATCATATCATTAGTAGTTCTGATAGTAGTCCTCCAAACAGCCCCTGTAAGCAGCTTTAGTAAACAATTCCAAACAGGCTCCTATAAGTTGCACTCTTAGTAAGCATTCCCAAAATAGTCCCTTTAGAAGCAGCTTTAGTAAAATATTCCAAACATCGATTAGCAACCACCAAGCTGCTGATCTTTGATAATGAGTGGAAAAGCAAAAAATTTTTTCATGCACCAGGTTGGTACTGATCTTTGCACGAGCCACACTGGAACTGATCTAAGATGTATAAAAAAACCGACGCGTTTGGTAATGTTGGAAACCGCATATTGTTTGCATTGATAAAAGCACCACAATTCTAAATTAGTAACAGTCCATACGACATGATAAATATCTTTCCTATACAAAAATTTGTACATATTCCTCTTGATTAAGAAAGAATTCATCCAAAACAAATCGTGTTTATTTTCTTTCTTTTTTTATTATTATTATATTTTAGGATACTGGAAAAGTAACAGTGGCAAAGAGAGTAATGATTATTCAGATACGTCAGAGCGTTTTGAAGTATATACCCTTAAAAAGTGCTAACCACACACTTTACAATCCACATCTACCTCAGCCTCCAAGGTAAGCTTGACGCTTCTCCTAGAAATGTAGGCACCATGGCTATTCTTTTTGTATATCATGACCAAAATTTATCCATTTAGAATTAATGGGTTCAAACTACAACTGACCTTTGATAATCCAGATTTGCTTATTTTTTACCCCATAATATTCTTTAAATACAGGTTGTATGGATTACTGACGCAAACCGAGGAATTGGTATGTAATATCTTAGCTTTTGGTTATTGTTCCTATTGTTATTACATTTCTACATGCTTAGAAGTGAAGACTCGAGATAAGAAGAGCTTGCTAGGTGAAGTGTTAGGGCCTAGAAATAAGGATTCATGTACAAACGTAATTAAGTTCATTATTTCTATCAAACATTTTATAGTGATAAGGCAAAACAAACAAATAACGAGTTTAAAATAAACAATCCCCAAACACCCCATATCATGCAATACTATTACATTTTTCTTTTGTTAGTTAAAAAAATGTAGGAAAACATACAAAAGGTTAAGGAAAGAAAGCCGGCATAGGAGATGTGGTGTCTTTGATGGTTCTGCTCATCTATGGAAGAAGAAATCTTGAAATCTCTAATTTCTACATTCAAGTATCTTTACAAGGTAACTTTTTTCTCTAATAAATTTACATGGTTAAATAACCAAGGATTTTTGTCTCTTTTTAGTCTTGGACTTATGGGTGAAAAAGCAAACACATGCCCACCATTGATGACGAGCTTAACATAAGGTAAAACATGAAATGCCTCACAGATATTTTTTCACAATGTAGAGGCAAGACACTCGAGAGACCATGGACATAAAATCCTCAAAAAAGTTCAGAAGTCATTGGATATGTTAGATGACATGGAAAATCAAACCTTCCAGGTATCAAAGTATTTTTATACTTTGTCGAATCAATGAAATTAAGTCTATAGCAACATATGCATTTCTAAGATTCGGAAAGGATGGGGTATGTTTGGTTATGGTTTCCATCTGTTGTGTTGTGGCTGATGGGGGCGTTTGAGGGTCGGTTTAGGATTCGTTGATGAGACGTTTTGGTGTAGGTGTGGGTGTAGATAAACATTGGAATTTTATTACGTGATCTCATTATACACGGGGGCATTTTTGCTTTAGAAGGTTAAAGGAACAGCTTAAGAACAAGCGATATTTGCATATCCTGGTGTTGTATAAGTGTAAGTCCAACAAACCTGAGGCTCTTCCTTTTAGTTCAAAGTTGATATATTGAATTTTTGATTAATTTTATGACATAGAAAATGGATTACCGTCAAGATGAAATTGTATATTTGTTTTGTGCAGGTGTGAGTATTATATCAACTATTGAGTCGATGCACCTTCTAATAATCCCAAGATTTTCAAACCATTTAATATGCCTTTCTGTAGTTTCCAATACAACAATAGAATCCTTCCACCATTCAAGAATGCACGAATCAAAGAAGATTTCAATATTTGAGATGGAGTTTCCTTCTCTAACTGATTCTGTCATCAGGAGGAACTTGGCAGTAGGTTCTTTGAGTAGTAGACTTTAGCTAAATAATATAATCAAAAAGAATAGTAGCATCAAACTATATAAGTAGAATTGAAGAGAAATCAACTACGAAAGGTGGAAAAAAGGCATGTGAAGTAGACGGTTGACAAGAGCTATTAACTCTTCAACCAGGACAAAACATAAAAGAAGTATTTCTACAAGGTATAGCCATCCTTTCGTGTTGTTGTACAACCCAACTCAAAGAGACAACGTTTAGAAGCTAGGTAGAATAACTTTTGACATAATTATTTATTGTTGATTCGTATTCCACAAGTAAGTCATTTCACTTCAATGTAGTTAATATGATAAAATCGTATAGTAGATTGTGTGATCCATTGTTACTATTTTATATGATTTGGTTATTTATTGTTGTTTCATCTTTTTTGTTTTGCCCGCCCATTCGACGGGTTATGCATCTATAAACATTGTGTGTAAAGAAACGTTATATCACATTGTAGTTTAAATCATGTAATATGTTATCCCAGATAACATTGTAACACACAAACAATTTATCAAATGTTAGTATTATTCTTCCAAAAATCTTTGTATAATAAACAATTATTAACAACAATATTTATCTAAACAAAAATAATATAAACTAAATTTATAAGTCATGCCCGCCCATCGGGCGGGCTTTGAAGTCTAGTGTGTGTGTATATATATATATATATATATATATATATATATAACCAAGTTAAAACTATGATTTGCATATATATCTTTTCAAATCTATAAAAATAGCATATACATCCAAATAATTAATTTATGTATAAACAAAACTCATTTTATTGTAAAATATCCATTACAACCTTCCTTTTTTCTAAAACTTATCATTGTACATCTCTCTTTATTCTCTCAAACATGACAATGGAGAGTTACAATGCCTCCATAATTCTTCTATCAACTTTAGGTACTTTTTAAGTGTTTGTAACGAGTGGGGTAACTCGCACGTTGCTGCGGGAGCATTGTGGTAATGTTTTTATAAAACATATAATTAACAAAGACTTTCTTTTGTAAAAGTATACAAATTCTTATGCAATCAATGATTGAGTTGTAGTTGTTTGGCACTATTTCCATTTTGCAGGTATTGCAGTGACTTGAAACCGTATAAGAATACAATTTTGAATCGTTTGGTGAATCGTACAAAATGAAAAGAAAGTTAATGAGTTTGTATTTTCCAGTGTACCTACATTGTAAATTTAATTATATTGCAGACAATATTTGGTTGGTTACTTTCATCCTTCTTCTCATTCTCCTCAACCCACTTAACCTTCCTTCATAAACTTCAAAAACTCTCCTTCAATCACCTGCAAGAAGTAAGGGTAAAAGGGTTTTGAGTGAAATGATTACGAAATGATTATGATCATTTAAGGGGTGGTTGGGTTGCTTATTAATTTTAAACTTAGAAACTACTTATTCATAAATCATATAAAATCAAAAGCACCTGAATAAGGAATCCTAAACGCATAGGATGCAACATACATTGTTTAAGTACCACCAAATTCAACCTACCAAGATATCAAAACACCCTAAGCCTTACCATCGAAGCCGCAGTTGCAACTTCCACTTTACTAACAACCGCCGCCATATCCGAACCCCAAAATTCAAACACCTGCAAAATTGCACAACTAAAATTTTCAGATCTACTTCCTAAATAGTTAAGGGCTTATGCAAGTCCTGGATACTGGAAACTGGGATTAGAAGCCTAATGAGATTTTTCGGTCAAAAACAAATTAATTTCTAAAAAAAATAGAAAAAAAACTATTCCCCCCTGAACCAACCCCATGAACATACGGCCTGAACTGCTCAACAAACAATTTTGAACAAATGCATAAACCATTTGAATGCCATTTTCCTCTTCAATCTTCAACCCAGAACCAATATCAATGTGTAGAACAAATTTTCTCATCCACTGTTGTCAATTTTTTTCTTTTCAATTTTTTCATATAAGCTTATAAGGCCGGCTAATAAGGTGTTCCAAACATTGCCTACATTTTTAAAGACCTAAAAGGTCCAATATTTGTTGTTACCCCTTTGATATAAAATGCGTGTTAATTGAGAGTCTCAAGTGAGGGGCCTTCATATATTGTCGAGAAATTCATAAAGAACAAAAAAAAGAAAGAAAGCAATTTCTTTGTTTAAATGTAGAAAATAAGCATTTTCAAATGAGTTTTTTACTTCGGCAAATGTATCAAGGTGTAACGCAAATTATGTAGAAAGCAACATACCTTGCATGTGTTTCTCAAGCATCGATGTTCACCTCTTGTACGCTGGGATTCAAGAAATAGCTAGTTGGTCAAGGCAGGATATTGATGTAGTTCCTTACTTTTCCTATTATAGCATAAAAAGGGTTAAATGTCGTTACAGAAGGTAAAAAGAACAGGTATTCAGTTATTTTATGGCCAATGTAGAGTTGGTTAAATTTAAAGGTTGTAGTGTTAGTGGTTCGAATCGATCAATAATTGGTATTGGACCACATCAGTTGTATACAAAAGGCCATATAAAATGTGCCTATAAGAAAACTTCTTTAATCAAAACAATGAGCCGATTAGGCATGTGAGCATGAAGTTTTACATATTGAGGCAAAAGTAAACAGATTGTATCAAATCCTAAATTTAAATCATACCTCAAACTAATGATAAACCTTTCTGCCGTCATGCAGGGACTATATTTGCATATCGTATGTTTGACAAAACGATCAATCAGTGATTTATTCCATCGTTCCTAAACCGAATTTTGAAAACAAGAGTATCAAGAATCGCTAAATTTTCTAACATTCCTGTATTCTGATTTTCATTCATTAGATAATGCATAAAATGACATTTCTCACCTTATTTAAATACGTATAATATCATAATAGCAAAATATAGATGTGGCCCTTTCGCGACCCATGTGACCTATATCCCAGGCCACCCGTTTTTACACTTCTACAGATGATGAGTATTTACTTGTATAAAAATAAGTTGTCGTAATTGTATCCATATGGGTTGGTTTGTCACAACATACTCATCCAGTATCAATTGTTGTCCTCTCACATCGAGTACTTGTCGCTTTAGAAATTGACTCCCGAAAAATGGCCCAAAACAAAAGGTAAAGAAAAAGGGCCAAAAGTCTTTAGTATGAAAAATAGAACGAAAATATAAATTAAACAAATTTGTAGCCGGTGCCCCTGTTGCCACATACCCAATTAATCAAATATGTATCAGTAGTACCCAATAAGTAATCTAAACTATGTTGTGGTGAGGTTGGTACCAATTATGGATACCTTACACGGTATGATTACTAGCCGCTGTTAATTCTATTGTAGTGACCTTGCTGACTGAAAAATGTATTATGCCAATAAGAAGTGCCACAGTTGTTACGCCCCGTGCCTGATTTGACCAAAAATTAAAAGTTTACGCGAAAACGACTTGACTTTAACGGACTTTATGTCATTCTTTCACAAACTGATAAAAATCTGTTAGGTCTAATATTTGAGTTGATATGAAAAAATACATGAAAGATGAAGGACTTAAGAAGACAAAGTAAAGAATGAAGACAATGCAAAAGACAAGGGACTTGCTTTACAAAGAAGTTTTTACAATTTAGTCATTCATAGTATTCTGTGAACTCTAATCCTCTAGTATATAAAGAGGACATGGGTCATTAGGTTTTGTGTGCATAGAAAAGATGTAGTCGACTAGTAAAGGTGTGTGTGTCTAGGCGTCAAGTTCCTACAATGGACGCCTAGGTTTGTTAGTTAGTAGTTGTTAGAGATGATGATGAAGAAACCTTGTTCAATAATAATCATGTTTGTTTATTCCGCTGCGTATCATATTATTAATCATTGTTATTGTTTAACCCTAGTGTTCAAAACGATCCAAGGAGTCTAACAAACTCCACAATTGGCATCAGAGATAGGTTAGCTCGTTATCTAGGGATCTACAAGGTTTTGAAGTCGGTGAAAAGAAAATTGTTTTGGAGAAGCCTCTGCTGTCGAAGAAGATTTTTTTTTGGAGATCGACCTTTTTGGTTTTTTTTTAGTAACGACAGTATTAAACATGGCAAAGTATTAAATTTGAAGATTGTTATTCAGAATTGATAACCGCGTACTAAAGCAGTCATCAATTCTATTTGTCATCTTTTGCCAAGGTATCTCGTAATATACTTTCAAGCAACATTAATTTGGTTATTAAATTGATTATGCATCATGGGTCGGTGTATGGTTATTCAATTGTCAAGCCATGAAGTATGTCATTAATTGTCTTTTGCAATTAATATTATGGCATTAATTCCTCTTCGTACAATTAATTATAATAAATTGCATTTATTGATTGGCTATGCAACAAGTTGAGATGATGGATTCGTATGATTGGTTGATTATTTAATGAATGTTTTTGATTGATCATTGTTGCTGTCGTCTTTTGAACGTGTGGGTCTTTAACTACTGCTCATTGATCTCGTATTGTAATTAATCATCCTGTACTACAAGATTTAATTGGTCAAATCTTTAATGGATTGGTGATATATTAAATTTAATTGTTGAGAGTTACTTGGTCGATTATAGTTGTTGGTCAGCTGAAGTTACTGGTTCTTAAGATGTATAGAATGATGAGGTGATGAGGCGAAAAATGATCCGTTTTTAGGGGGTCATTTAAGCCCGGAAT
This sequence comes from Artemisia argyi, assembly GCA_030686995.1. Lineage (NCBI taxonomy): Eukaryota > Viridiplantae > Streptophyta > Magnoliopsida > Asterales > Asteraceae > Artemisia > Artemisia argyi. The sequence goes on along the minus strand of CM060684.1, from coordinate 86,352,514 downwards.
TGAATTTATTTGATCAAATATTGCCCTAAATCGTTCCTTTTGTGATTTTAGGTACTTTTGGAGTGAATTCTGGAAAAGGAAGCATTTTGGACATTTTTGGAGCATAAAAGTGAAGAAAACGGCAAAGTCTTAATTTTCCTTGCTGGGAACAGTACCTGACGGCGTCACGAAATTCTACATGACGGCGTCAAGAGTATTACAAGAGGTGAAGTGGATAGACTCCGTGACGGTCCAGAGAGTTTTACACTAAGGGGCATGACGGCGTCACCATAGGCCGTCATGGTCCCATTACACGTGACGGCCAGAGGAAAGTTGCTCTTGACGGCGTCAGATCTGGATCTAGGCAATCCGATATTATTATGGGCGGCGGGTTGACGGTGTCAGATTTCTCTTCTTGACGCCGTCACGTTCGGAAATCTATATATAGTTTTGTAATTTTCATTCATAAAAAGAGGACAATTAGAGGGATAACTTGGAGAAACCCTAGCACGATTTTATCAGTATTTTCAAGGGTTTTTACCCTTTGAAACCTTTCATGTTCAATTAAGATAAGTATCCTTTCAATTCATTCAATATGTCTATGTGTTATTTGAATATATCTTACGCTTGTCTTGATTTTAACATGGTAGGCTAGATCTCTTGTGTGTTTGCTTAGATGTAGTGAAACCTAGATGTTGATTATGGGTTGATTGCTTGTTTATAGTTGTTACAGATGAATGATTTCGATGTTAGGCTTAAGAAAACTGGCAGACTTCCATATTGTAATGTCACAACTCGTAATTTCATGCCTTTTTTTCAAATGTCGAAATTTCATAATTTATTTCGGAAAGTTACTATTCATCAGTTACTATTCACTATTACTATTCACTTTCACTATTCATTCCCGAAATTTTTATTTCATATTCTCGTAAGTTAAACTATTTTAACGATAATCCGAGAGTTTAGCACTCGTCGGATCATTTCTGCAAAAATCACGAAGCCGTGTCCGAGATTTACTTTTGGGTTTAAACGTCGTTCCAGCATCCCGATATGTCCATAAAACACTATAAACGATAGAAATATGATTTTCTCTCATTTTACGACAATTCTAAAAGTTTTGGAATTTTACGTTTTTCAGTTCAGCGTTTTACGCGAATTACGCGTTTTAGACCCGCGTTTCCAGTTTTAACAGCGTTTAAGCAACCCGATGGAATTAACCATTCATTTTATATTTTATTATGGAGTATATTGACAATTTTAGTCATTCTTTCAAGTTTCATATTTTTACGATCCCCGGATTTACGTTTCGCGGCTTAACAATTTACGGTTAGCAATTAACGGAACCAAAACTGACTCCGTAAACTAGATAATACCAAGCAAACTTCCAATTTTCTACCTCAAATACTACCTTGGTCGACATTATGTATGAGTATACAAGACTTTTTACTTGACATTGAACAAATAATTACCATTATGCCACCAAGACCAAAGATATTTATCAAGACTTTAATATACTTATCACTTAACAAGAAAAACTCAATTTTTCTTTCTCTCCTCTCTTGGTGGATCAGCCAAGGATGAACAACAACAAGAAACCATAAATTTTTGAAGATCAAGTAATAATCTAGTCTCATTTGTATTCCTTGCTTGGATTTTGAAATAAAAATCCCAAGGTTCTTTAAGTATCTTCATCCAAATCATCTCAAAACATCAAGTAAGCTTCAAGTAAAATTTTATAATCTTTCATACTTCCTTTAATTATATTTTGATGTTTTAGTAACTAGCTATGCAAATAAATATGTTATACATACCACTTGTTACATATTTTCTTTATAAACATAGATCTAAAGCTTTTTACTTGTAATCTCATGAGATCCACCAAGGTTGGTGAAGACTAGGAACCCATGATACCCTAAGAAGGTGTATGGTAGGATTGGGTACTTGTGGAGTTGATTTGGAGTAGTTTGGTAAAGATTTGAACAAGTTACAAACTAGGAAAATCGATTTTTGAAACTATATATTACCTACTGTCCTTATTTTTAAAACGTGGGAAAATCAGTTGGTTGTGGGCAATTTTGGACCAAAGATATAGAAAATACTTTCAAAAACGAAGCTGTGGGCGAAAGAACGGATTAAAACGAGTTTATAACGAAGGAGATATGATTTTTGCAAGTTTAACGACGAAAACTATTTTCTGAAAATAATACGTGTTGTTGCACGATTTTCAATGGACAAAAAGAGGCGTTAGACATGCTTTATAAGAGCCGATTTACTAAAAATATATTAGTGTATATTAATACGATTCCGGGGATATAAAGAACGTAGAAAACGAGATTATAACGACCAAGATACAAGCGTTTGAATTTTCCAAGTATTAATCATTTCGCCAAGTGATCAGGTTGAGAGCCATTTTCCTCATTGATAAACTCATTTCTGGAAAATTTACATCATTGACAAAAACTTAGTTCACCCAGCCTAGTTTTCAAAACATCCAACCGTTTGTCAAAAGGTTTAATAAAGAATAACTTATGGTCTTCCAAACTTTCCCAAAAACTGCCCAAAATCTGCCAAAACAACCCAAATACCTCACTTCGTGGCTATTTTTCTTTATGATCGAGACCCGTATGGACAAACATCAGTTCTATGACTTTTTAGTTAAGGTGAAAATCTTTCTAAAACTACTGAGCTTCTTTCCTAACTCTTAATATTCACTATTTCGGAACTAGTTTTACGAGGCCAATTTGGACATATTTTCAAGTAATGAAAATGTTATATTTTGCGACGAAAACCTTATATTTGCCGATAGAACACCAAACAAGGATCGTGGAGTACCGTTTCAACGTATTTACATGGAAAGTGGTTATTAACTTAACTAGACGTCAAAAATGTATTTTTTTCGACGATAAACGTTATTTTCAAATTTCACGAGTGGTATCGATAACATACGTATTTTCATGTGTAGCATCATTTCATTTCTTACATTAGATCATATCATTCATATTAGGTTGCGGTTAGAGATCGTGCCTCATTTCGGTGTACTCACTTTTGTCATCGTAGCTATCGCACCAGGTGAGTCATAGCCCCACTTTTACTTGTTTAATTACTTTATAAACTCTTTGGGGGAGATACATGCTTAAATACCTGTTTTATACTTTTACAAGTCTTCTCAATTCTTTGCTCATTTCTGTGGGTTTTCATAGCCCGTTTTTAATTCCATATTTTGATTACAAATCCCACGGGGGAGAATAAATTGCTTTAATTATTTTTGTGCATGCCAAAGTATAAATTCCTTACATTGCTTAAGTTGCCTTATTACCACGTAATGATAAGCCCCCTTTAATATCATGGACCGTTAATTAATCTACAAGCGAGAGTGAGTGAATAGATCTATTGAGGGTGACTCCTCCATCCGTGTTTGGGTTGCTCCAACGGAATTACGGATGCATTTCATTTCTAATATCTTTAGAATGCCTGGTAACCACTCCTTTGGGGCCAATTTAAGTAACGTCTAGCTTCGGGGTCATGAGCTTAAGAGCCAATGTAAATTTTATTACTGAAATCTTATTACTTTACTTTTTACTTATGGCTATTGTACATACGATTAAAGTTATATACTGATGGTTTTTATCAACCTTATTACTGATTTACGATGCCTTTGCATCAACCTTATTACTGATTTATTACGGATTTACGATGCCTTTGAAATGTTTTATATTACATAATTGTTCACTAAACTCTATGAACTCACCAACCTCGTGTTGACACTTTAGCATGTATTTTCAGGTTTTAAGCTATGGCACGCTACTGGAGGTTTTGGCAGGGCATGACATGGTCATAGAAGACTCTGATTATTCATATGGGGACCGTTTTTAACTATTTTAAGGGCCTACTTCCACACTACTTTTAACAATGTAAATTCAACACTTTTGCTTAAATGATTTTATTCTAAATGATTGAAGTGAAAACTACTTTTGAACTTGTGTTGTAATACCAATTGAGTTACACCCCAGCTACATGTATGCTTCCGCTGGACCCGATTTTGGGGGTGTGACATGTAACTTGCTTGAACGTCTTAAGAAACATGAACCAATGCGTACTAGGTTTTTATGGTTGTATTTAATGCATGAGCGAATTCTAATGATCCCATGTTAGGAGCTTCTTGCAGGCTCGACATAGGAGTGAAGTAGGAGCTTATAGAGTTGGGGAAGTACGTACGCCACCCCACAATTGGTATTAAGGAATATAACCCGTCATCCACGCAATTGTAACAAACTATCAACCTGTAAAAGATATCTAGGGAGTAATGAAATCTAAGTAAACACAATTTTCACATTTATTGTTCACACCACTAGTTTAATTAGATTTATTTACATTTTTGTTATTTTATTTTGATTGCATTTTAGTTATTGGGTTAGTTGACTAGCAACTAATTCCGCCCACTCTTCCAAAACCCGAGATTTTACTTGCTTTTATAAAAATATAAAAATACAAAAAGAATCATCCCTCACCTCTAGACCTAGTTTTTAGGCTTTCTAATCCTAGAGACACTATTCCTGAGTTGAACGATCAATCCCCCAGTACTTGTCACTATACTATACTACAACGATCAGGTACACTGCCTGGTGGGGGTTGTAAGCTTCTCGAGATCCCTCGAGAGGTAAAGCCTGGTGCAATTCCTACGCATCATGTTTTTGGCGCCGCTGCCCGGGGAATAGTTATTGTCTAGGTTAGAATTTCTTTTTATTAGGTCTACTTGCTAGATTCCTTTCTAGTAATATTTTATTTTTATTTTTAGGTTCTCTTTAGTCTATCTTATTTCTTCGTGTCTTTGTTCGTAATCTCCACCATCCGCCATCATGGCAAATGACGATTTCTCTAACCTTAGAGTCACTAGGAGTCGTAGTTCCGCTAGAGACCTTGTTTTGCCCTATGCAAAACCTGATAGGGAAATGCGTAGGCTAAGACGATCTCTCTCAACACCCGAACCACCAGCATAGCCATTAATTTTGATAGGGCCCTTTCTGAAGAAAATTCAAAAAATCACCTCACATCCCCTAGCTCCCAATCCAACAACGATATGAGTACCCCCGCAACTCCCATTCCTAAGCGCCTTAAGGACTACTCCTCCCCAAATCCTCGTGGCTTCTCAAATGCCATTGTCTTCCCAAACAAACACACCGATGAGGTCTTGCGTGCGACCGATGTTTGGCTTGTCCAAAGTGTGTGCAAGTTTTGCGGATTAGATGATGATGACCCGATCCAACACATCAAGGACTTCTTGAAAATTGTGGACACCCTCCATACGGATGGGGCTACTAGAAACACGTCCCGATTACGATTCTTCCTTTTCACTCTTTATGAAAAAGCCAAAGAGTGGTATGATAAACTTCCCTCTGAGTCTATTTTCACATGGGAGCAACTCATATCCAAGTTTTATGAGATGTTTTTTCCAACAGGGAAAACCTCAGTATTTAGGGATAGGATCCTCCGCTTCCGAAAAGGAAAGGACGAACCCTTCCATAAATCGTGGATTAGATTCAAGGATTTAATAAGGCAAGTTCCCCATCATGGCATCGAACTCTGGCTTCTGGTCCAAATCTTCTACGACAATGTCTCCTCAAATGATTGTAACGGAATCAACAATTCTAGAAAAAGGAAACTAGCCAATCTTAGTGTCGAGGAAGGATGGAATAGGATTGGGGAATATGCTCAAGACCAGGATGACACTTGGGATGAACCTGAGTCGACTACTAGCATGTCTGAAATCACTTCAACACCCTCAGATCGGCTAAGAAAAATTCACAAAAGAATGGAATACCTAGCTGGGTCGCAAATAACTAAACAACTTTCGAATCCCTACCTAATCTGTGACTACTGTGGGGGCCCGCACAAGGTAGAGGAATGCGGAGGAGAACCCACGACCGAACATGCGTGTTTGTCAGGGCATGACATCTACGCCGAACCCTCCCTTTTGCCTTTTTACCAAAAGGATGATTATACCCTTTGGGGAAATCTGGTGAAGAGAAAAGAAGGAGAGGAAGGCCCTGAATATAAAATCAGGAGCACTTTTGAAGATGACCTTGGTCACTTCACTCAAGAAAAAGGCTTACAATTGAAAGGTCTTGATGAGCTCGTCGATGAGCAATAGAATGACATAGAAGAATGGTTCAACAAGCTTAACTCCACCCTTGATGACCAAGACAGGCCGTCAATAAGCCAAAAAGACCCCCTGCTCGCGATAACTACTCGAGCAGGAACAACAACCAAGGACCCCCCTTATCCGAGCTCACATCCTATCACCATTGATCCAAGCGAGCCCCGCGAAGAGGAAGGTAATGTGAGCAGCGAGGCTCCCGAACAACCTTCCCTGGTGACCCCATCCCCATCAACTCCATCTAACCAACCTGTGAGGATCCCATTCCCATCCCGACTAAAAAACCAGAAAATTGAGAACGATAATAAGAGATTATTGTCATATCTAAAAGATTCTGTGGTCACCATACCTCTCCTTGATGCTTGCTATCACATGCCAAAGTATAGCTCATACTTTAAAAAATTACTCGCCAACCGAAAGAAACTCGAGGGTCTTGTGACTCTGGGGGAAGAATGTTCGGTGGTGACCCATCGAGGGCTACCAAAAAAGGTAGACGATCCAGGCAGCTTCACCTTGCCCTGTTCCATAGGATCTCTATCAATAAAGAATGCTCTTGCCGATTTAGGGGCAAGTATCAAACTCATGCCTCACTCCATGTTCCTTAAACTAGGATACTCCGGACTCAAGCCTACCTGTATGAACATCCAACTAGCCGATAGATCAGTCAAATACCCCGTAGGGATATGTGAGAATGTGGTAGTCAAAGTTGGAAGATTCAAATTTCTGGTTGACTTCGTGATCTTGAAGATGGAGGAGGATGACTTGGTGCCCATCATCTTAGGGAGACCATTTCTTGCTACCGCTCGTGCAGTCATTGATGTTCATGACGGCAAGTTAACCTTACAAGTAGGAACCGATAGCTTAACCTTCGACATTAAAGACACTATGAATCTCTCTCTCAAAGCAGCTAAGCGGCTCTATTTTATCGGAGAGGTCGATGAACTCACGGATGTCATTGATAACTGTGTTGATGAATAGATCGAGGAAGGCTGGTTATGGGATGAGAGTTTTCTCCCCTTGTTGGAGGTAGAAAAGATGGAGGGTGTTGGAGCAGTCTCCTTCTACCCTAGACAGGAGACCACTGAACAGCTCGAACTCCGAAAACCTGAAAACAAGCTTAAGCCTTCTATTATCGAACCCCTAAGCTAGATCTTAAGGAACTCCCTAACCACCTAGAGTATGCCTTCCTTCAGGGAGAGGACCAACTGCCGGTAATCATAAACTCTTCCCTCGAACATGAACAAAAAGGTAAGCTCTTAGAAGTCCTAAAGAAATATAAGGGAGTGCTTGCATGGAGTGTAGCCGACATTAAGGGGATTGACTCAACTTTTTGCACGCATAAGATTCTTATGGAAGAAAATTATAAACCTACCGTACAACCCCAGAGGCGGGTGAATCCCAACATTAAAGAGGTAGTAAAGAAAGAAGTCATCAAACTTCTGGATCCAGGACTAATTTACCCAATCTCAGATAGCCCGTGGGTTAGTCCTGTACAGGTTGTACCAAAGAAAGGTGGAATGACTGTGGTGAAAAACGACAAAGGTGAGATGGTACCCCAGAGAACTGTTACTGGCTGGCGGGTATGCATCGATTATAGAAAGCTCAATGATGCCACAAGGAAGGATCACTTTCCCCTACCATTCATTGACCAAATGTTGGAAAGATTATCCGGGCACGAGTATTACTGTTTCTTGGATGGGTTCTCGGGATATTTCCAAATCCCCATAGCACCTGAGGACCAAGAAAAAACCACGTTTACTTGCCCTTATGGAACATTCGTCTATAAAAGGATGCCTTTTGGGCTGTGTAACGCCCCCGCTACCTTTCAGCGATGCATGACCGCAATCTTTGATGAATTAATGGAAGACAGCATGGAAGTTTTCAAGGATGACTTTTTGGTCTTCGGGAACTCTTTCGACTGCAGTCTTGCTAATCTAGAAAAATGCTCAAACGTTGTGAGGAAACCAACTTGGTGTTAAATTGGGAAAAATGCCATTTTATGGTAAAAGAAGGGATTGTGTTAGGACATAAGGTCTCAGGGAATGGGATTGAGGTGGACCAAGCAAAAGTGGAAGCTATATCTAAATTACCTTATCCCACGACTGCTAAGGCAATATGCAGCTTCTTGGGCCACGCCGGGTTCTACCGGAGATTCATCAAAGATTTCTCTGAGATAGCCCGACCAATGACTCAATTGCTGGTGAAAGACGCCCCTTTCGATTTCTCTCAAGAATGCAAGAATGCATTCGATCTCTTGAAAAAGGAGCTCACGCAAGCCCCAATCATGGTTACACCCAACTGGGAGTTGCCTTTTGAAATCATGTGCGATGCTAGCGATTATGCTGTCGGGGCAGTATTAGGCCAAAGGCGTGACAAGCTATTTGATGCGTAGGGATTGCACCAGGCTTTACCTCTCGAGGGATCTAGAGAAGCTTACACCCCCACCAGGCAGTGTACCTGATCGATGTAGTATAGTATAATGACAAGTACTGGGGAATTGATCATTCAGCTAGGAATAGTGTCGCTAGGATTAGAAAACCTAAAGACTAGGTCTAGAGATGAGGGATGATTCTTTTTGTATTTTTTAGTTTTTATAAAAGCAAATAAAAATCTCGGGTTTGAAGGAGTTTGGCGAAATTAGTTGCTAGTCAACTAACCCAATACTAAAGATGCAATCAAAAGAAAATGCTAAAAATGAAAATAAACTAATTGTACTAGAGTTGTGAGCAATATATGGAAGAATTGTGTTTACTTAGATTTCACTACTCCCTAGATATCTTTTACAGGTTAATTACTTGTTACAGTTGCGTGGATGACGGATTGTATTCCTTAATACCATTCATGGGGTGGCGTACTTACTTCCCCAATCATATAAGCGCCTACTTCACTCCTATGTCGAGCCGGCTAAGAAGCTCCTAACATGGGATCACTAGAATTTGCTCATGCATTAAATACAACCAATAAAACCTAGTACACATTGGTTCATGTTTCTTAAGACGTTCAAGCATGTTACACAATGGAGATCTGCCAGTTTTCTTAAGCCTAACATTGAAATCATTCATCCAATACAACTATAAACAAGTAATCAACATATAATTAACATCTAGGTTTCATTACATCTAAGCAAACACAAGATAGATCTAGCCTAGCATGTTGAAATAAAGACAAGCGTAAGATATATTCAAACAACACATAGACATATTGAATGAATTAAGAGAAGACTTATCTCAATTGAACATGAAAGGATTCAACGGGTGAAAACCCTTGAAAATACTGTAAAATACGACCTAGGGTTTACAAAGTTCGGCCCTAGTATTCTCCACACAAGTTCCTCCTTTATGAATGAAAAATAGAAAACTATATATAGATTCTGATAGGTGACGGTGTCAAGAACAAACTTCTGATGCCGTCATCTCGCCGCCAAATAATTTCTCAAACTGCCTAGATCTGGGTCTGACGCCGTCATGTGTACTCCTTATGCAGGCCGTCACCAAAAATAGTCTTGATGCCCTTGTTGTGACGCCTTCAGGTTTTCACTGGGTCGTCACGGATTTTACTCTTGACGTCGTCAGGTACTGTTCTCAGCATGGAAAATTAAGTCTTTGCCGTTTTCTTCACTTTTATGCTCCAAAAACGTCCGAATTGCTTCCTTTTCCAGAATTCACTCATAAAGTACCTAAAATCACAAAAGGAACGATTTAGGGCAATATTTGATCAAATAAATTCAATTCCGGGCTTAAATGACCCCCTAAAAGTGGTTCATTTTTCGCCTCATCACTATTCCAACCAATTTACTACGCTAGCAAAACCATGAATCCCGCTCAAGAGAATTACTCTACCACCGAAAAAGAGTTATTAGCCGTAGTGTTCGCCTTCGATAAATTCCGTCAATATCTTGTCCTTTCAAAGACAGTCGTTTTCACCGATCACTCGGCTCTCCGATATCTTTTTGCTAAGCAAGATGCTAAGCCACGACTAATTCGGTGGATCTTGTTGTTACAACAATTTGACGTTGAAATTCGTGATAAAGGGGGGGCAGAGAATTTGGCTGCTGATCATCTCTCTCGTCTTGAAAATCCCCTTAATGAGATCGATAGAAGCGAGATTCGGGATTCATTTCCTGATGAACAACTCATGTTAATGACAGATTCTGAGCCTTGGTACACTGATTTTGCTAGCTATCTTGCGAGCAGACTCATTCCGGAACACATGACTTAGTTAATTACATGTACAATATGGCGTTGCTAAGCCAAGACTAGACTCGACTTAAGCTAATAAATGAAAAATAACAAAAATATAAAACAAACATAGAATGAAAAGGAATGGTAGTCCGTATGTTTTTTTTTCTTCTCTTTTCTTTTTCTATTTTTTTTTTAATTTTTTCTTTTTATGCATACACTCTTACCCTACCATCCAAAATAATACATCATAGGGAATGAATATTCCCCTTACACTTGAATTTTTACATACTTTACAATAAACTAATTTAATGACTCGAATTAAGAAAATCAAAACACTTGGAGTACTTTTAAGATTAACGCACATACGGGGGTAATAATATGATGTTCTTCCCCATTACTCCATAAAATAAGTACTTTACCCATGAGTCCCAATCGTCCCAAAACAATATGTACAAGGATATGACTCGACTTAGCAACCATGTAATCAATTAGATAATTAACATAGGGTTTAACACATAACAATAATGCACTAAAGATGAGTGCATACACGGAAGGCTAAGGCGATTTGGGTGTACATTTAAGTGGGGTGTAACAAATTCTTCCTTTAAGTAAGATGCTTAAAGTTAGAAACGAAAAGATAGGCTCGGAGGGGTGTACTAGGGGTTTCGTGTACTAAAAGTGAGTACAACGCTAAGGTGTGAGAAAAATTAGTTGACTTAACTAGCCAAGTAATATGACTTAAATGGTCAAGTAATTATGATACGGGTTTAAACACAAGGGTGATCCTAATGCCTCTTATCATATAGTAAATCCTACTACACGAATGTAGTCTCACTAGCGGTCTTGGGATGCATCACTAATGCAAGTTCTAGAATCTAAATGCTACCGGTACACTCATAAGCACTAATAGTAAATGCTTTTCCTATCAAATCTAAAGGCGAACCTCCATATTTGGGTGGAAAATTTTTCTGATTAGTACGGTTTTGTGCTAGTCATACAATCTCCTATCCATGAGACGCTTGCTATGGCTAAAGTTTCACTCCTAAATGTTGTAAAAAATTTAAATTTGGCGCTAAAATTACACTAACAAGTATTTCTCATAGTTTTATTACACATCTACCATCAAACAAACAAACTCAAGCGAAAGTGTATCTGTAAGGTATCATCATTTTACCCTCCCCTTACACTTAGGATGAACATTGTCCCCAATGTTCTAGTAAAGAATGTAAAAGTGAAATAAGTAAAACAAATGAAATCAAATACTCCCCTGATTCGCTCGGTATGGATAATAAGGTGGCCAGGTTAGATCTTCCTCCAAGAAAATGAACAATCAAAGCTTCCCTTCCAGAATATAAATCATCTTCTTGTCATACATAACCTGTAAAACCTGAGAAAACAGACAAGGCAACCTCGCATAAAATCGGCGGAAATCTACACATGCTAATAAATCCTAGAAAACAAAATAAGATATAATGCTTGTGGAATGATGTTTGCAGATTTCCTGGAGATTATAAAACTAATAATTCAACAAAAACTTTAAGACTCCGTTAGAAAAACAAAACTGGTAAAATTTCCAGAATTTTACACGTGACGCCGTCAGGAATTAATTCCTGACGCCGTCAGAAGCGACCTGCAGAAATTCTTATGTTAAGTTTCCGGAAAATTTCTGGAAAAACTTCATCCTACTTCCTGGAAAATCCTGCAAAACATCATTATGACTCGATACAAGCATTTGACTCTAACAAATATGAATATACATGTTCACTTAATATTGTGGAGAATCATGATCGGTATTGTTTCTTAAAAACATATTTGGGGTTTCCCCTTACACTTATCTTTTGCAAAAATACCTTTGGATGAAGTTAAGACTAGGCCAAACAACAAAATAAAGTATTTTCACTATTTTAGTTTTGAAACATGATCTACCAACAATAAAAATAAAGCATGCATACGAAAGCAAATAACAAACAAACAAAATAAAAATCACACAAAACATGGGTTGCCTCCCAAGAAGCGCTTTTCTTTATTTACGAGTCTTGTAGCTAGACTCAAGGTCATGGGTTACTACGTGATACGGGTGAGTTCCTCATTGAGGAGATCTTTGGGATTAAACTTAGGTTTTAACTTCCTATCGGTTTTCTTAGTATGGTATGACCTTTCAAACTTTTCTCCATCCGGATCATACAAAGGCATCTTCATATGCCATGATCCGTCACCTTCCTTAGGTAGCTTGCCCCACCTCCATTTACACTTATCTCCCTCTCTTTTCCACTTATTCATCTCTATATTAATAGGCATTACGCTTAAGAACTCAATCATCTTTCTAAAGACTAAGGGGTCCTCAAAAGGATCTAGCTCTTCATCTCTAGCTATGAGTTGTTCCACCGAATGTGTCTTTTCAATGAAATCTTTTTCTAGATAGAATGAGCGTTGAGGTCCTACATAGTTGTTAGAAGGATTGTTGTTGAAAGTACGGTTGGAGGGTGGACCGTTTGGTTGGTAACGATTAGGCGGATTGGAAGAATTGGTTTGGTTTTGTTTCCACCTAAGGTTTGGGTGATTTTTCCAAGAGGGGTTGTAGGAATCACCATAAGGGTTTGGCTCGGGTTTGAAAGTGTACCACTTATCTCCTGCTTCGTCGGTACGCGAGGATACGTAGTCCGCAAAAGTTGTTCCGGGGAGTTCCACACAATCACGAGTGTCATGGGGACCACTACATAATTCGCATGAAGAAGTGATTTTGTTCACTTGGCTTGAAAGCTTAGGAGCTTCGTAAGATTTCATGAGAAACTTGACTTGGTCCTCAAGTTCCATGATCCTACGGTCGGGAGTGCTAGAGTTGTTCAAAGGCAAAGATATTGCCTTGACCGTTTTGTTCAAATCACGGGGATCATTCCAACTTTCGTTGTCATAGAGAGCAAGATCTTCTATGAGTTCCCATGATTGTTCCGCACTTAGATCACATAGCTTACCACCAGCCGATTGGTCAATGGCTCGCCTTGTGGAGAGATCGATATGGTCATAGAAGATTTGGACTTGGAGCCAAAGATCTATGCCATGATGAGGGACTTTTTGGAGTAAGTCCTTAAAACGAGTCCATGCTTCATAAAGAGATTCATTTTGACGTTGTTGGAACATCAAGATGTCATTTCTTAGCTTAGTAGTTCTCCCCGGTGGGAAAAATTGAGCAAGGAAACGAGTGGTGAGATCATCCCATGAGGTGATGGATCCCACGGGTAAACGCTCAAGCCATTGACTAGCTTGATCTCGTAGAGAGAATTGGAATAGGCGTAATCGGGTTGACTCTCTAGTTGTAACATCAAGGTCTATGGAATCTACGATTTTAAGGAAGTCCTTGAGATGTTGGTTTGGATCTTCGGAACGAAGTCCATGGAATGCACATCCGTTTTGCACTAACCGGATGGTGTCGGATCGCAAGAGGGTCACATTGGCTCCTTGGGTGAGCTCAATGGTGTTTCGATAGCCTTGGTGGCTAATTCGGGAGTACTCTCCTAGGGTTCGGGGCCTAAGAGATTGGTTATCTAGTGGTGGGTTTTGTTGTGGTGGGATGACGGGTTCAAAGATGTTACCATCGTCCATGATGTCGGATGGCGAAGAGTTACGAACAAAAACACGAAGAAATAAGATAGACGAAAGAGAACCTAGAAAATAAAAATAAAATCTTACTAGAAAGGAATCTAGCAAATAGACATAATAAAAAGAAATTCTAACCTAGACAATAACTATTCCCCGGCAGCGGCGCCAAAAACTTGATGCGTAGGGATTGCACCAGGCTTTACCTCTCGAGGGATCTCGAGAAGCTTACAACCCCCACCAGGCAGTGTACCTGATCGATGTAGTATAGAATAACGACAAGTACCGGGGGATTGATCGTTCAGCTAGGAATAGTGTCGCTCGGATTAGAAAACCTAAAGACTAGGTCTAGAGAAGAGGGATGATTCTTTTTGTATTTTTTAGTTTTTATAAAAGCAAATAAAAATCTCGGGTTTGAAGGAGTTTGGCGAAATTAGTTGCTAGTCAACTAACCCAATACTAAAGATGCAATCAAAAGAAAATGCTAAAAATGAAAATAAACTAATTGTACTAGAGTTGTGAGCAATATATGGAAGAATTGTGTTTACTTAGATTTCACTACTCCCTAGATATCTTTTACAGGTTAATTACTTGTTACAGTTGCGTGGATGACGGATTGTATTCCTTAACACCATTCATGGGGTGGCGTACTTACTTCCCCAATCCTATAAGCGCCTACTTCACTCCTATGTCGAGCTGGCTAAGAAGCTCCTAAGATGAGATCACTAGAATTTGCTCATGCATTAAATACAACCAATAAAACCTAGTACACATCGGTTCATGTTTCTTAAGACGTTCAAGCATGTTACACAATGGAGATCTGCCAGTTTTCTTAAGCCTAACATTGAAATCATTCATCCAATACAACTATAAACAAGTAATCAACATATAATTAACATCTAGGTTTCATTACATCTAAGCAAACACAAGATAGATCTAGCCTAGCATGTTGAAATCAAGACAAGCATAAGATATATTCAAACAACACATAGACATATTGAATGAATTAAGAGAAGACTTATCTCAATTGAACATGAAAGGATTCAAGGGGTGAAAACCCTTGAAAATACTGTAAAATACGACCTAGGGTTTACAAACTTCGGCCCTAGTATTCTCCACACAAGTTCCTCCTTTATGAATGAAAAATAGAAAACTATATATAGATTCTGATGGGTGACGACGTCAAGAACAAACTTTTGACGCCGTCATCTCGCCGCCAAATAATTTCTCGAACTGCCTAGATCGGGGTCTGACGCCGTCATGTGTACTCCTTATGCAGGCCGTCACCAAAAATAGTCTTGGCGCCCTTGTTGTGACGCCTTCAGGTTTTCACTGGGTCGTCACTGATTTTACTCTTGACGCCGTCATGATTTTCTTCTTGACGACGTCATGTACAATTCTCAGCATGGAAAATTAAGTCTTTGCCGTTTTCTTCACTTTTATGCTCCAAAAACGTCCGAATTGCTTCCTTTTCCAGAATTCACTCCTAAAGTACCTAAAATCACAAAAGGAACAATTTAGGGCAATATTTGATCAAATAAATTTAATTCCGGGCTTAAATGACCCCCTAAAAGTGGTTCATTTTTCACCACATCACTATTCCAACCTATTTACTACGCTAGCAAAACCATGAATCCCGCTCAAGAGAATTGCTCTACCACCGAAAAAGAGTTATTAGCCGTAGTGTTCGCCTTCGATAAATTCTGTCAATATCTTGTCCTTTCAAAGACAGTCGTTTTCACCGATCACTCGGCTCTCCGATATCTTTTTGCTAAGCAAGATGCTAAGCCACAACTAATTCGGTGGATCTTGTTGTTACAACAATTTGACGTTGAAATTCGTGATAAAAGGGGGGCAGAGAATTTGGCTGCTGATCATCTCTCTCGTCTTGAAAATCCCCTTAATGAGATCGATAGAAGCGAGATTCAGGATTCATTTCTTGATGAACAACTCATGTCAATGACAGATTCTGAGCCTTGGTACACTGGATTTTGCTAAGCCAAGACTAGACTCGACTTAAGCTAATAAATGAAAAATAACAAAAATATAAAACAAACATAGAATGAAAAGGGATGGTAGTCCGTATGTTTTTTTTTTCTTCTCTTTTCTTTTTCTATTTTTTTTTAATTTTTTCTTTTTTTGCATACACTCTTACCCTACCATCCAGAATAATACATCATAGGGAATGAATATTCCCCTTACACTTGAATTTTTACATACTTTACAATAAACTAATTTAATGACTCGAATTAAGAAAATCAAAACACTTGGAGTACTTTTAAGATTAACGCACATACGGGGGTAATAATATGATGTTCTTCCCCATTACTCCATAAAATAAGTACTTTACCCATGAGTCCCAATCGTCCCAAAACAATATGTACAAGGATATGACTCGACTTAGCAACCATGTAATCAATTAGATAATTAACTTAGGGTTTAACACATAAGAATAATGCACTAAAGATGAGTGCATACACGTAAGGCTAAGGCGATTTGGGTGTACATTTAAGTGGGGTGTAACAAATTCTTCCTTTAATTAAGATGCTTAAAGTTAGAAACAAAAAGATAGGCTCGAAGGGGTGTACTAGGGGTTTCGTGTACTAAAAGTGAGTACAACGCTAAGGTGTGGGAAAAATTAGTTGACTTAACTAGCCAAGTAATATGACTTAAATGGTCAAGTAATTATGATACGGGTTTAAACACAAGGGTGATCCTAATGCCTCTTATCATATAGTAAATCCTACTACACGAATGTAGTCTCACTAGTGGTCTCGGGATGCATCACTAACGCAAGTTCTAGAATTTAAATGCTACCGGTACACTCATAAGCACTAATAGTAAATGCTTTTCCTATCAAATCTAAAGGCGAACCTCCATATTTGGGTGGAAAATTTTTCTGAATAGTACGGTTTTGTGCTAGTCATACAATCTCCTATCCATGAGACGCTTGCTATGGCTAAAGTTTCACTCCTAAATATTGTAAAAAATTATAAATTTGGCGCTAAAATTACACTAACAAGTATTTCTCATAGTTTTATTACACATCTACCATTAAACAAACAAACTCAAGCGAAAGTGTATCTGTAAGGTATCATCATTTTACCCTCCCCTTACACTTAGGATGAACATTGTCCCCAATGTTCTAGTAAAGAATGTAAAAGTGAAATAAGTAAAACAAATGAAATCAAATACTCCCCTGATTCGCTCGGTATAGATAATAAGGTGGCCAGGTTAGATCTTCCTCCAAGAAAATGAACAATCAAAGCTTCCCTTCCAGAATATAAATCATCTTCTTGTCATACATAACCTGTAAAACCTGAGAAAACAGACAAGGCAACCTCGCATAAAATCGGCGGCAATCTACACATGCTAATAAATCCTAGAAAACAAAATAAGATATTATGCTTGTGGAATGATGTTTGCAGATTTCCTGGAGATTATAAAACTAATAATTCAACAAAAACTTTAAGAATCCGTTAGAAAAACAAAACTGGTAAAATTTCCAGAATTTTACACGTGACGCCGTCAGGAATTAATTCCTGACGCCGTCAGTAGTGACCTGCAGAAATTCTTATGTTAAGTTTCCGGAAAATTTCTGGAAGAACTTCATCCTACTTCCTGGAAAATCCTGCAAAACATCATTATGACTCGATACAAGCATTTGACTCTAACAAATACGAATATACATGTTCACTTAATATTGTGGAGAATCATGATCGGTATTGTTTCTTAAAAACATATTTGGGGTTTCCCCTTACACTTATCTTTTGCAAAAATACCTTTGGATGAAGTTAAGACTAGGCCAAACAACAAAATAAAGTATTTTCACTATTTTAGTTTTGAAACATGATCTACCAACAATAAAAATAAAGCATGCATACGAAAGCAAATAACAAACAAACAAAATAAAAATCACACAAAACATGGGTTGCCTCCCAAGAAGCGCTTTTCTTTATTTACGAGTCTTGTAGCTAGACTCAAGGTCATGGGTTACTACGTGATACGGGGTGAGTTCCTCATTGAGGACATCTTTGGGATTAAACTTAGGTTTTAACTTCCTATCGGTTTTCTTAGTACGGTATGACCTTTCAAACTTTTCTCCATCCGGATCATACAAAGTCTTCTTCATATGCCATGATTCGTCACCTTCCTTAGGTAGCTTGCCCCACCTCCATTTACACTTATCTCCCTCTCTTTTCCACTTATTCATCTCTATATTAATAGGCATTACGCTTAAGAACTCAATCATCTTTCAAAAGACTAAGGGGTCCTCAAAAGGATCTAGCTCTTCATCTCTAGCTATGAGTTGTTCCACCGAATGTGTCTTTTCAATGAAATCTTTTTCTAGATAGAATGAGCGTTGAGGTCCTATAAAGTTCCTTTCTATCCAAGGTCCATATCTAGATGGTCTCCTATTCATCTCTACCCAATGTGGTGTCGGTTCATCCTCACAATCGTAGCTATGTTTCTTAACATCGTATACCGACCAAGTGTCGCCCTCACCTACTGCTATCTTACACTCCTTACAATCTATCATGGCACTAGCGGTTGCTAAGAATCCTCTTCCTACCAACAATGGGCATGTAGTGTCACTAACCATGTCTAGGACGTGAAAGTCCGCTAAAATAGTTAAGTTCCCTACGTGAACAACTACATCCTTAATCATTCCAACCGGGTGGGCAATACTCCCATCCTCTAGGCCAATCAATACCTCTGTCTCCTCTAACTTTCCTAGCTTGAGAGTGGTGAAAAGGGATAAGGGAATCAAGTTGAGGCTTGACCCTAAATCGGCTAGTGTGTCGAAAGCTTCGGATCTTCCTATCTTACAAGGCAAAAAAAATATACCCGGATCATCAAGCGTTTTAGGCAACTTGTTTTGAACGAGGGCGGTCCCATTTTTACCTAGTTTAACTTCTCATACTTTTCTAGGAGGGCACTATAGTAGGGAGCACGGGCTAAGACATCAATGACGGGGCATTCAAGGTGAAGCTCCTTGAATTCATCGTCAAGGTCTTGCGTGGGAGGTGTTTCAACTATGCTTTTGACCGGTTTTATACGGGGCTTTTGAAGAATTTGGTTTTGCTTGAAACACGTGCTCGTTGATTTAACCGAGTAGTATTGCGGACAAGAAGTGGGTGACGAAACTGATGATATGGAATTAACGTTTAGTTTCAGGTTCTTGACCGTGTCGCTTGGGAGTGCTCCCATTTCTCGGTCATTGAGAACTTTCAACAATGTGTCAATTTTGGTGGTCATCTCGCTTTGCTTTTGTTTGAAATCGGCTTTAAACTTAGATATGCGAGCTTCTTGAGATGCCATAAACTTAGACATCAGTCCTTCAAGATTGTTGGTACTACCATAGTTGTTAGAAGGATTGTTGTTGAAAGTACGGTTGGAGGGTGGACCGTTTGGTTGGTAACGATTAGGCGGATTGGAAGAATTGGCTTGGTGTTGTTTCCACCTAAGGTTTGGGTGATTTTTCCAAGAGGGGTTGTAGGAATCACCATAAGGGTTTGGCTCGGGTTTGAAAGTGTACCACTTATCTCCCGCTTCGTCGGTACGCGAGGATGCGTAGTCCGCAAAAGTTGTTCCGGGGAGTTCCACACAATCACGAGTGTCATGGGGACCACTACATAATTCGCATGAAGAAGTGATTTTGTTCACTTGGCTTGAAAGCTTAGGAGCTTCGTAAGATTTCATGAGAAACTTGACTTGGTCCTCAAGTTCCATGATCCTACGGTCGGGCGTGCTAGAGTTGTTCAAAGGCAAAGATACTGCCTTGACCATTTTGTTCAAATCACGAGGATCATTCCAACTTTCGTTGTCATAGAGATCAAGATCTTCTATGAGTTCCCATGATTGTTCCGCACTTAGATCACATAGCTTACCACCAGCCGATTGGTCAATGGCTCGCCTTGTGGAGAGATCGATATGGTCATAGAAGATTTGGACTTGGAGCCAAAGATCTATGCCATGATGAGGGACTTTTTGGAGTAAGTCCTTGAATCGAGTCCATGCTTCATATAGAGTTTCACCTTGACATTGTTGGAACATCAAGATATCATTTCTAAGCTTGGTAGTTCTCCCCGGTGGGAAAAATTGAGCAAGGAAACGAGTGGTGAGATCATCCCATGAGGTGATGGATCCCACAGGTAAACGCTCAAGCCATTGACTAGCTTGATCTCGTAGAGAGAATTGGAATAGGCGTAATCGGGTTGACTCTCTAGTTGTAACATCAAGGTCTATGGAATCTACGATTTTAAGGAAGTCCTTGAGATATTGGTTTGGATCTTCGGAACGAAGTCCATGGAATGCACATCCGTTTTGCACTAACCGGATGGTGTCGGATCGCAAGAGGGTCACATTGGCTCCTTGGGTGAGCTCAATGGTGTTTCGATAGCCTTGGTGGCTAGGTCGGGAGTACTCTCCTAGGGTTCGGGGCCTAAGAGGTTGGTTATCTAGTGGTGGGTTTTGTTGTGGTGGGATGACGGGTTCAAAGATGTTACCATCGTCCATGATGTCGGATGGCGAAGAGTTACGAACAAAAACACGAAGAAATAAGATAGACTAAAGAGAACCTAGAAAATAAAAATAAAATCTTACTAGAAAGGAATCTAGCAAGTAGACCTAATAAAAAGAAATTCTAACCTAGATAATAACTATTCCCCGGCAGCGGCGCCAAAAACTTGATGCGTAGGGATTGCACCAGGCTTTACCTCTCGAGGGATCTCGAGAAGCTTACAACCCCCACCAGGCAGTGTACTTGATCGATGTAGTATAGTATAATGACAAGTACCAGGGGATTGATCGTTCAGCTAGGAATAGTGTCGCTAGGATTAGAAAACCTAAAGACTAGGTCTAGAGATGAGCGATGATTCTTTTTGTATTTTTTAGTTTTTATAAAAGCAAATAAAAATCTCGGGTTTGAAGGAGTTTGGCGGAATTAGTTGCTAGTCAACTAACCCAATACTAAAGATGCAATCAAAATAAAATCTAAAAATGAAAATAAACTAATTGTACTAGAATTGTGAGCAATATATGGGAGAATTGTGTTTACTTAGATTTCACTACTCCCTAGATATCTTTTACAGGTTAATTACTTGTTACAGTTGCGTGGATGACGGATTGTATTCCTTAATACCATTCATGGGGTGGCGTACTTACTTCCCCAATCCTATAAGCGCCTACTTCACTCCTATGTCGAGCCGGCTAAGAAGCTCCTAAGATGAGATCACTAGAATTTGCTCATGCATTAAATACAACCAATAAAACCTAGTACACATTGGTTCATGTTTCTTAAGACGTTCAAGCCTGTTACACAATGGAGATCTGCCAGTTTTCTTAAGCCTAACATTGAAATCATTCATCCAATACAACTATAAACAAGTAATCAACATATAATTAACATCTAGGTTTCATTACATCTAAGCAAACACAAGATAGATCTAGCCTAGCATGTTGAAATCAAGACAAGCAGAAGATATATTCAAACAACACATAGACATATTGAATGAATTAAGAGAAGACTTATCTCAATTGAACATGAAAGGATTCAAGGGGTGAAAACCCTTGAAAATACTGTAAAATACGATCTAGGGTTTACAAAGTTCGGCCCTAGTATTCTCCTCACAAGTTCCTCCTTTATGAATGAAAAATAGAAAACTATATATAGATTCTGATGGGTGACGGCGTCAAGAACAAACTTCTGACGCCGTCATCTCACCGCCAAATAATTTCTCGAACTGCCTAGATCTGGGTCTGACGCCGTCATGTGTACTCCTTATGCAGGCCGTCACCAAAAATAGTCTTGACGCTCTTGTTGTGACGCCTTCAGGTTTTCACTGGGTCGTCACGGATTTTACTCTTGACGCCGTCATGATTTTCTTCTTGACACCGTCAGGTACTGTTCTCAGCATGGAAAATTAAGTCTTTGCCGTTTTCTTCACTTTTATGCTCCAAAAACGTCCGAATTGCTTCCTTTTCCAGAATTCACTCCCAAAGTACCTAAAATCACAAAAGGAACAATTTAGGGCAATATTTGATCTAATAAATTCAATTCCGGGCTTAAATGACCCCCTAAAAGTGGTTCATTTTTCGCCTCATCACTATTCCAACCTATTTACTACGCTAACAAAACCATGAATCCCGCTCAAGAGAATTACTCTACCACCGAAAAAGAGTTATTAGCCATAGTGTTCGCCTTCGATAAATTCCGTCAATATCTTGTCCTTTCAAAGACAGTCGTTTTCACCGATCACTCGGCTCTCCGAATCTTTTTGCTAAGCAAGATGCTAAGCCACGACTAATTCGGTGGATCTTGTTGTTACAAGAATTTGACGATGAAATTCGTGATAAAAGGGGGGCAGAGAATTTGGCTGCTGATCATCTCTCTCGTCTTGAAAATCCCCTTAATGAGATCGATAGAAGTGAGATTCGGGATTCATTTCCTGATAAACAACTCATGTCATTGACAGATTCTGAGCCTTGGTACACTGATTTTGCTTACTATCTTGCGAGCAGACTCATTCCGTAACACATGACTAAGTACGAAAAGAAAAAGTTCTTTGCCCAACTAAAGTACAACTTCTGGGACGAACCATTTTTATTCCGAAGGTGTCCTGATCAAATAATCAGACATTGTGTTTCGGGAGATGAGGCAGTAAAGATCATGAAAGAGTGTCACTCTGGACCCTTTGGGGGCCATCATGGGATAAACACCACCGCATGAAAGATTTTCGATGCGGGATTCTATTGGCCCACAATATTCCGTGATGTTAAAGAAATGGTACAAGCATGCGATGCATGTCAACGGGCGGGGAATATATCAAATAGAGATGAAGCACCTCAGAATTTTATACAAGTATGTGAGGTTTTCGACGTCTGGGGAATCAACTTCATGGGACCCTTTCCATCTTCAGGAGGGAATGAATATATTTTAGTTTCCATCGATTATGTTTCAAAATGGGTAGAGGCACAAGCCCTTAGGACCAACGATGCTAGGGTAGTTATTCATTTCCTGAAAAAGTTGTTCGCTAGGTTCGGCATTCCTAAAGCTCTCATTAGTGATAGGGGAACCCACTTTTGCAATGCGCAAATGGAAAAGGTCATGAGGAGATATGGAGTGTCCCATCGATTTTCCACCGCCTATCACCCACAAACCAATGGTCTGGTCGAAAATACCAACAGGGCTATTAAAAGAATACTAGAAAAAACGGTTAATCAGAATAGAAAATATTGGTCATTTAAACTCGATGAGGCCTTATGGGCATTTCGAACTGCCTACAAGACACCTATTGGAATGACCCCGTTCCGCATGATCTATGGTAAGGCATGTCACCTTACGGTCGAACTAGAACATAAGGCTTATTGGGCGCTTAAGGCATGTAATTTGGACTATACAATCGCCGGAACAAATAGGTTCTTGCAACTCCATGAGCTTGATGAGCTAAGGTTAGAAGCGTATGAATCTTCCATTACATATAAGGAGAGGGCAAAAAGATGGCATGACCATCGAATTAAGAAACCTAAGGAATTTTTAGAAGGGAACAAAGTCCTATTGTATAATTCTCGGTTAAGATAATTTCCAGGGAAACTCAAGTCTAGATGGTATGGGCCCTTTACGGTGAAAAGTTCCTCTAAAACTGGAGCTGTTGTGTTGATAGACGATGAAAATAGAGAGTTTACTGTCAACATACAACGTGTAAAACATTATCAAGTAGTAATGAAATGATTAGTGAGGAGGATGTAACATTCGAAGATGAGATCACGTAATAGCCCATGACCTTGAGTCTAGCTACAAGACTCGTAAATAAAGAAAAGCGCTTCTTGGGAGGCAACCCATGTTTTGTGTGATTTTTTTGTTTGATTGTTATTTGTTTTCGTATGCATGCTTTATTTTTATTGTTGGTAGATCATGTTTCAAAAATAAAATGGTGAAAATACTTTATTTTGTCGTTTGACTTAGTCTTAACTTCATCCAAAGGTATTTTGCAAAAGATAAGTGTAAGGGGAAACCCCAAATATGTTTTTAAGAAACAAAATTGATCATGATTCTCCACAATATTAAATGGACATGTATATTCGTATTTGTTAGAGTCAAATGCTTGTATCGAGTCATAATGATGTTTTGCAGGATTTTCCAGGAAGTAGGACAAAGTTTCTCCAGAAATTTTTCGGAAACTTAACGTATAGATTTCTGCAGGTCACTTCTGACGACGTCAGGAATTAATTCCTGACGGCGTCATGTGTAAAATTCTGGAAATTTTGCTAGTTTTGTTTTTCTAACGGAGTCTTAAAGTTTTTGTTAATTCTTTAGTTTTATAAACTCCAGGAAATCTACAAACATTCATTCCACAAGCATTATATCTTACATTGTTTTCTAGGATTTATTAGTATATATAGATTGCTGCCAATTTTACGCGAGGTTGCCTTGTTTGTTTTCTCAGGTTTAACAGGTAATGTATGACAAGAAGATGACTTATTTTTCTGGAAGGGAAGCTTTGATTGTTCAATTTCTTCGAGGAAGATCTAACCTTGTTACCGCACTATCCACACCGAACGAATCAGGGGAGTATTTGATTTCATTCTTTTACATGTTTTACTTTTACATTCTTTAATTGAACATTGGGGACAATGTTCATCCTAGGTGTAAGGGGAGGGTAAATAATGATACCTTATAGTATACACTTTTACTTGAGTTTGTTTGTTCGATGGTAGGTGTGTAATAAAACTATGAGAAATACTTGTTAGTGTAATTTTAGCGCCAAATTTAAATTTTTTTACAACATTTAGGAGTGAAACTTTAGCCTTAGCAAGCGTCTCATGGATAGGAGATTGTATGACTAGCACAAAACCGTACTATTCAGAAAATTTTTCCACCCAAATATGTGAGGTTCGCCTTTAGATTTGATAGGAAAAGCATTTACTATTAGTGCTTATGAGTGTACCGGTAGCATTTAGATTCTAGAACTTGCGTTAGTGATGCATCCCGAGACCGCTAGTGAGACTACATTCGTGTAGTAGGATTTACTACATGATAAGAGGCATTAGGATCACCCTTGTGTTAAACCCGTATCATAATTACTTGACCATTTAAGTCATATTACTTGGCTAGTAAAGTCAACTAATTTTTCCCACACCTTAGTGTTGTACTCATTTTTAGTACACGAAACCCCTAGTACACCCCTCCGAGCCCATCTTTTCGTTTCTAACTTTAAGCATCTTACTTAAAGGAAGAATTTGTTACAACCTACTTAAATGTACACCCAAATTGCCTTAGCCTTCCGTGTATGCACTCATCTTTAGTGCATTATTGTTTCAGGTTTAAACCCTTAGTTAATTATCTAATTGATTACATGGTTGCTAAGTCGAGTCATATCCTTGTACATATTGTTTTGGGACGATTGGGACTCATGGGTAAAGTACTTGTTTTATGGAGTAATGGGGAAGAACATCATATTATTACCCCCATATGTGCATTAATCTTAAAAGTATTCCAAGTGTTTTGATTATCTCAATTCGAGTCGTTAGATTAGTTTATTGTAAAGTATGTAAAAATTCAAGTGTAAGGGGAATGTTCATTCCCTATGATGTATTATTTTGGATGGTAGGGTAAGAGTGTATGCGGGAAAAAAAAATCAAAAAAAAAAAATCAAGAAAAAGAAAAAAAAAATAGAAAAGGAAAAAAAGAAAAAAAAAACATACGGACTACCATCCCGTTTCATTTTATGTTTATCTTATGTTTTTGTTATTTTTGATTTATTAGCTTAAGTCGAGTCGAGTCTTGGCTTAGCAACGCCATATTGTACATGTAATTAACCAAGATTATTAACTCGCCACCAGTAAAGATTGCCTATATCCAACAAAACCGTGTATTCCATATCCCTACACCTAACGTTATAACCCTTTAAAAGACCTCTTTGATAGTTTATCCTAGGTGCTTACGCCATATGGTGGAGGTTTGATCCTTCCCAAGCCTATGGTAATCTATTTTGCTATGACAGGT
This sequence comes from Artemisia argyi, assembly GCA_030686995.1. Lineage (NCBI taxonomy): Eukaryota > Viridiplantae > Streptophyta > Magnoliopsida > Asterales > Asteraceae > Artemisia > Artemisia argyi. The sequence continues at coordinate 86,326,599 of CM060684.1, read as the reverse complement.
AGTGAGAGATGTTTTCCATTTTCATATTGTGATATATACTTTATTACACCCGAGAGATGTGAGTATCTAAACACTATTTGTGAGGTGCTAGTGTATGACCTCCGTGCTTATCTTTGGTCTTTAGTGGAACGATTATCTGTTGTAATTACTTTTATATTAGTGTTAAATGACCCCTAACTTGTATTTTGACTAGAATAAAAGCGCATTTGCTTGAGGACAAGCAAATCTCAAGTGTAAGGGTATATGATGAGGCGAAAAATGATCCGTTTTTAGGGGGTCATTTAAGCCCGGAATTAAATTTATTTGATCAAATATTGCCCTAAATCGTTCCTTTTGTGATTTTAGGTAATTTTGGAGTGAATTCGGGAAAAGGAAGCATTTTGGACGTTTTTAGAGCATAAAAGTGAAGAAAACAGCAAAGTCTTAATTTTCCTTGCTGGGAACAGTACCTGACGGCATCACCAAATTCTACATGACGGCGTCAAGAGTATTACAAGAGGTGAAGTGGATAGAGTCCGTGACGGTCCAGAGAGTTTTACACTAAGGGGCATGACGGCGTCACCATAGGCCGTCATGGTTCCATTACACTTGACGGCCAAAGGAAAGTTGCTCTTGATGGCGTCAAATCTAGATCTAGGTAATCCGATATTATTATGGGCGGCGGGTTGACGGCGTCAGATTTCTCTTCTTGACGCCGTCACGTTGGAAAATCTATATATAGTTTTGTAATTTTCATTCATAAAAAGAGGACAATTAGAGGGATAACTTGGAGAAACCCTAGCACGATTTTATCAGTATTTTCAAGGGTTTTTACCCTTTGAAACCTTTCATGTTCAATTAAGATAAATATCCTTTCAATTCATTCAATATGTCTATGTGTTGTTTGAATATATCTTACGATTGTCTTGATTTTAACATGCTAGGCTAGATCTCTTGTGTGTTTGCTTAGATGTAGTGAAACCTAGATGTTGATTATGGGTTGATTGCTTGTTTATAGTTGTTATGGATGAATGATTTCGATGTTAGGCTTAAGAAAACTGGCAGACTTCCATAGTGTAACTTGCTTGAATGTCTTAAGAAACATGAACCAATGTGTATGAGGTTTTTATGGTTGTATTTAATGCATGAGCGAATTCTAATGATCCCATGTTAGGAGCTTCTTGCAGGCTCGACATAGGAGTGAAGTAGGAGCTTATAGAATTGGGGAAGTACGTACGCCACCCCACGATTGGTATTAAGGAATATAACCCGTCATCCACACAACTGTAACAAACTATCAACCTGTAAAAGATATCTAGGGAGTAATGAAATCTAAGTAAACAAAATTTTCCCATTTATTGTTCACACCACTAGTTTAATTAGATTTATTTATATTTTTGTTATTTTATTTTGATTGCATCTTAGTTATTGGGTTAGTTGACTAGCAACTAATTCCGCCCACTCTTCCAAAACCCGAGATTTTACTTGCTTTTATAAAAATATAAAAATACAAAAAGAATCATCCCTCACCTCTAGACCTAGTTTTTAGGCTTTCTAATCCTAGCGACACTATTCCTGAGTTGAACGATCAATCCCCCGGTACTTGTCACTATACTATACTACAACGATCAGGTACACTGCCTGGTGGGGGTTGTAAGCTTCTCGAGATCACTCGAGAGGTAAAGCCTGGTGCAATTCCCACGCATCATGAGGCTACTGTTATAGCAAATTAATGTTGATAGCGTTGATGGGATTTATGCTGCCTCATAAAATTTGTACTGATTGTCGAGATTTGGTACTGCTGCTGCACTTTCACATTAGTACTGCTGAGAATACATGTTTTTCTACTGCTCATTGCACAAGAAACTGCTGCTCGACAAAATTCATTCTACTGCTAGCTTTATGATTCTACTGTTATCATAATTTTCTGCTGCTAGTGTTGAATGTTTCTGCTGCTGCCCAAGTCGTTATGGAGTTGTTTTTACACACACATGGGATTTTGGTTCACACACACAAGGAAGATTGGTTTGGTTTTTGTTCTTAAAGGTTTAAAAAGGCTCGGTATTTCATTCTTATTGGATTAATTGATTACGAAGAAGGTTGATTATCATTTATTTGATGTTGTAGTTGAGTTTCACAGGTTTGTGTTCTTATCATATTTCAAAATGGGTGTTACACTTTGAAGATAACTTGTTTGTTTCATACGGTGGTGACGAAGACTTGTCAAATCTAGTTTTCATAGGTCAAGGGGAGGATGGACAAAGACCTAGTTAACTATCACTTGAATGAGTTACGTTATTGTGCTCAGTGTCTCATTAAAGATGAGGATTTTGTCAAGAGATTGCGGTCTACTTATATATTCAGTTTTGGGTATAAGTTCAAAGTCACGTGGTTAGTACAAGACATAAGACACAAGTTTGGAAAATTCTACTTCTTTATCAAGTTCGTTATATTTGATTTTCTTCACATGTGATCATTACATAGAGCCTACAGAATTGAAGATTCAAGAGATGGTAAATATATTAGTTTCAGGGGAAGCTTAATGATTAAATGTTTAACCATCTACATGCATCATTTGAGGTGAAGATTTTTATAACTGCTAGCTATTATTACTACTACTAGTTTTGATTTCTACTATTTCAAGTTCATTTCTAGCGCGGAAAACTTAATGGTGGGTAATTTGAGAATTGGAAAGATGAATTGGAAGTATGATAGTGGTTCGTGGTTGTGAAGATCAAAGTTGCTAACATTTGTCCCCTATTTGATGATGACAAAAAGAGGAAGAAGATATACATAGAAGCTGCAACTTGAAGAGCCTTGGTGATATAGCATGGTTTAAGGGGAAGTTCATTTATATCTTTCATGACATATTAACTTCAGGGGAAGTTCATGCTTATTGGTTTTGTCATTATCAACTAGGGGAAGATTGTTGAGTCTAATATTTTAGTTGATATGACAAAATATATGAAAGATGAAGGACTTAAGAAGACAAATTAAAGAACGAAGACAATACAAAAGACAAGGGACTTGCTTTACAAAGAAGATTTTACAATTTAGTCCTTCGTAGTATTTTGTAAACCCTAATCCTCTAGTATATAAAGAGGACATGGGTCATTAGGTTTTGTATGCATAGAAAAGATGTAGTCGACTAGTAAAGGTGTATGTGTGTGTGTCTAGGCATCAAGTTCCTACAATGGATGCCTAGTTTTGTTAGTTAGTAGTTGTTAGAGATAGGGCTGAGCATCGGGCGAAAACCGGACCGGACCGACCAAGACCGGACCGGACCGAGGACCGAGAACCGGAAAAACCATAGACCGAGACCGGACCGAATATGGTCGGTCCGGTCTCGGTCCGGTCCGGTCCGGTCGGTCTTCGGTCGGTCCGGTCCAATTAGGCAAGTTTTTTCGGGTTTTTGGTCGGTCCGGACCGGACCGACCAGACCGAGGACCGAATTTGGCAAAAAGCTTAGACCGAGGACCGGACCGAATGTGGTCGGTCCGGTCCGGTCGGTCTCGGTCCGGTCGGTTTTGTCGGTCGGTCCGGTCCATCCGGTCCGTTTGCTCAGCCCTAGTTAGAGATGATGATGAAGAAACCTTGTTCAATAATAATGATGTTTGTTTATTCCGCTGCGTATCATATTATTAATCATTGTTATTGTTTAACCCAAGTGCTCAAAATGATCCAAGGAGTCTAACAAACTCCACAAAATCTATTACCAAGAAACCCTTGAGACCATTTTCAAATGAAAATAGACTCAATTACCTTCAAAACGACGGGTGGTACGACTTCTAACGACTTACGGTTTAAAAGATATGATTTTCCGAAGTTTACCAAAAACTGACATACCTTTCTGATGCACTTAGCCGCAGGCTGAGAGTACTCAGCCGGTGGCTAAACCCTTATGAGGCCTTTAGCCACAGGCTAAGTATCCCCAGCCGCCGGCTAAACCCCTCTGACCTACACTTTACATTCCGACTTGCATATTTGACCCAAACTTCGACTTCCAAAATCCGACACTTAACCAAATCTTCCAGAATACATTTAGATATCATGATACACCATTTTCATCGTTATACTTGGTCGAAGAGACCCGTGAACATATACTTTACAAAGCTATGGGTGTTTTGCCAAACACCCTTTTTTGACCCGTTTTACATACAACTTTTATACAAACACACGTGAGCCTTATTCCATAAACAAGACCTGTACTTTGACACTTAACAACATCTTTTATAAAACATTTTATGAAAATTTGGGGGTTCAAGCTTGATTTGAGCTCGGTACTAATACTAAGCTCCTAAATGCATTACTACCTTCAAGTCCTTACTTCCATTTCTTAAGCCATAATCCAATCGCTTAACCTTCCTCACATAAGCACCTACAAAACATTAGCATCTTACGAGTAAGCAATAAACACTTAGTAAGTAAAAGACATAACAAGTCAGTATACATCATTAATCACAATTTGCATCATAAGCTTCATTCAATCCATTAATCATTTATATACACATAGTTTCACAACTAGGCTAATCACATCTTGCTAAACGTACATCAACTAGTTACACATCAATTCTTAAACTCCATATACCATCAATAGCATATCAACTATGCTAAATTCAACTAGCTATATAAACCAACTAGCTTCATCTTCATATTCATCTTAAACCAAACATACTAGTCATTAGGCCTTTCATAACCTAAACACAAACAATCACTTAACACATAACACTTAATACAAACATGATAAACTCAATATAACATCTTGTTATAGTTAATTTACTTACCTAACAATCCAAGCCAAGATTACCCACCATAATCATTATAACATCATAACATCATTAACCCTTTCTTTTGCATCCTTGGCTTCCATAGCTATAATCACTAAGAGCATCATCATCAATCTTTATCATCATCAATCTTCATCATCATCATCATCATCATCATCATCATCATCATCATCATCATCATCATCATTCTCACTCTTTACACTTCCTAAACAATAATCATCACAACACTCCTAGGGATGGTTGCTAGGTTAAACATTCGACACAGAAATTACTAATCTTGTCTATCACATAATCATCAATTTGCTTCTTCCTTCTCTTTTTCTTACTTCTAAACCGACTCACCAAAAACTCCCTGGAACTTTTGAGAGGCCTGGAATCTAAGTATATGAAGCTTTCTTCATTCTAAAGCTATTTCACCCTTTGACACATTTAATCCCCCAAGTCTCTTTGCTTTAATTTTGGGCACATTAACTTTTATAACACATTTACCATTTAACAACTTTAGTGCCTTAAGTTATATTACATATTTGCTATAATCATAATATACTTACTTTGATTATTAGTTTAACTAACGGGTTGACTTCAACTTAACATCCGTTGACTAGCTAATCATATCGAGTCTTTCGACTCATAAAAGTCTTAGTCAAACTATTCCAATGGTATTTTCGTTATTAAATACTTAAAACTTAGTTTTGGGTCTAACAATTCTATCCCACTTATTTAGATTTTGTCCTCGAAATCTCTTAACTAACACTTATATCCATACTTTTTCACATTTTACGCTTCATTCAATCTTAGCACTTACAAACTTTTATCTAATTAGTTGCGACGATCTAGGTGATCTTGCAAGTTTAGGCATACTATAACACAACCCATATCATTAATGCATTATATTATTCACTTAATTCTATCACATTTACTTCTCATTAAGGTCATTATGCCATCAAGACATATTTACTACTAGCTTATAGACCCGTGAAATTCACGGGATTTTAGAGGGTTTTTGATTAAAAAAGATAAGTACGTTAATACAGTAAGAAAAACAACGAACGAAAAGCATATGCAATTTTGTTGAAACGAAATAATAAGTTCTAAGTGACTCAAAGTATGAAATACAATACTTTTAAATAACATCCACTTTATTTCAATACGGATTCAATGTCAATTACAACCACTTTCTTTGCCTCTTGATTCCTGGTATTGTTGTCTTTCCCTACGCTGTTTGGGTCGTATTAAATGGATGTAGTGGTCATTATAAAAGTTGAACATAAACTCCTTTCCGTCAATATCTGAAAGTGATTTAAAAAAGTGTAAGTAGTATAAATGTTGGATATATAATAATTTTAAATAAAAAAATCGTATAAACATTTAACATGTATAATATACATACCTATTGGTCGTTTGATCATAAACCTTGAAGAACCCTTTATATACGACATTCATAGTAGTATTGGACAGGTTACCATCCGCATCTGGAACAACAACTTTCAAACCCTTTTTGCTTTTGACACGTGAAAGAGCCACATACAGCTGTCCATATGTGAATATAGGACATGGTAGATATAATCCGACTTTTGAAAGCGATTGGCCTTGGCTCTTGTTTATTGTCATGGCGAATGACACAGAGATGGGATATTGTTTCCTCACAATCTTGATAGGTAAACGTTTATCAGATGGAGTAATTCTCAAGCGTGGTATAATAACCTTATGTCCAAAATGTGTACCATTAATGATCTGCGCTTGAATAGAAGTACGTGATAAGCATAAAACCTGAAGTCTTGTCCCGTTACACAATCCATTCGTTTGATCAATATTACGCAGAAACATTATAGGGACACCAATTTTTAACACCAGCCTATGATTTGGAACACCTGAGAACTTTAGTCCATTTATAAAATCTGTTGAGAAAACAGATTCATCTATTGATGACCCACGATCACTTTTATCAATACTATCGCAACTAAGGTAAACCATCTCCTTGCCTGGAAATGTCTTAAGCAAATGATCATTAATATTTTCGACCACTTCATTGGTTGGAGCAAGAATGGCCTTTTCTTGAAAATATGACGGATCGTCTATGTGATTCAAAAGGTTTGGTTACGTAAAATCTACAATGGATTTTATTGGGTCCGAAGAATCATGTATTAGAATATCTTTGGGTATATCTATTTCAACCTCTCCGTCTGGTGCATCTCCGACGTCTCCATCTCCTATTTTTAGTATCCATTCAGCAAATTCACGTATCTCATTAACATCTTCAGGCCGAGATCCAATAGTTAGCCTCATGTTGGCAGTTAACTTCATATCCGTGCAATGGTTCCACAAATATGATTGCTTTAAAGAAGCACTTACAATGTCTTGGCGGGAACCTTTTGGAATAACGGGAAGAACCTGTCTAAAATCACCACCAAAGACCACTGTCATTCCACCGAAAGGTGTTTGGCAAATGTCAAACCTCGTCTTACGTAGAACATCGCGTAATGTACGATCCAAAGCCTCAAAACAAAGCTTATTGGTCATTGGTGCCTCATCCCAAATAATTAGCTTGCATTTCTTTAACAACTCTCCAAGATCACTTTGAGGGCAGATAGAGCAAGTAGAAGTCTCATCAATATTGATAGGAATATGAAATCATGAATGAGCAGTTCTACCACCTGACATCAGTAAAGATGCAATACCACTTGATGTGACGTTTATGACTATATCACCGTTCCTTCTAATACCAACAGCAAGGGTTTTCCATAAATTTGTCTTCCCAGTACCACCGTATCCAAATACAAAATATACACCTCCTTTGCCTGTTTCAACGGATGTCATGATAGTATCGTAAACGCTTTTTCTGTTCTGTGGTTAAAGCCGCGTACAGATGGGCATACTCAGATTGCAACTCTTCTTGATTATAATTAGTCTCATCATATAGAAGTCGATTACCAAACTGAGCTATGTATCTATCATCTGGGAATGGCATCTCAGGGAAACGCCTCAATGTTGTGCCTCTCGACCGCATAAGGTCTTCTATCCAGAACAAAGCTATATTTTTCTTTTCATCATCACTAAGTCGCAAACCTGCATAAATATATTTTTTAGTAGTCAGCTAAAAGGAGCAGTAGTAAAACATGAGAGTGGAGAAACACGTCATTGTGTATCTTATATTCAAAACAGTCTAAATATCGCTTTACATAAGGTTCAGTATAGAGCTAATTAATAATTGAAAATTGCTAAAATTTAGATTTCTGTGTTATTTTGTTGCTTTTGCATCATTATCAAAAAGGAAATCCTAATATGGAAAGCATTTGCAAGTTTTAAATCAAGTCCAAAGTGAGCTATTTGAGCATTAGTGCCGCAAAGCTTTTATTTGTAAGTTCGAAAAGTATACGAGGGACATAAATAAAAACAAAGAACAAAAAATTTAGAATTCATTGACTTCGGTTAGGAGCAGCCCTAACCCGAGTAGCCATTCGGTTAGCTTCAACATGGCGACTTATCCATCCGTTTCTTTTCCATCTTCTTTCCATCCACCTTTGAGGATTTGGGTCGATAAGTGTCGGATAATGACGATGAGCTAAGTAAACATCCAAAGCATGTTCAACCTGAATGTTATCTAGCCACAAGTCAATGGACCCTTCTTGTTCTATCTTACGAAGACTCCAATCCTCTTCCATTGGCACAATCGGAACACGCATATAGAACGCAAAAACGTCATTATACTGACTTAGATGGTGAGCGACTAAACGTCTAAGCATGGATAATGTTAAATTATGTGTAGGTACATTGCATATCATTAGTTCATCACCACCCCAATAATCATAAAGTACGTTCGTAGTTACAACTCTACCGCCATGATGAACACATATATCAATGGTGGGATGAGCCTCACGAAATTCACTGCAAACAAAGATGTAAGTGAAGGATACAATAAAAGATACAAAGTAAATTAAACAAAATAAGTTACTTGAGAGCTCGAATCCAGCGATTTCCGGAGTTGAAACGTAAAGGCATATTATTGTGGCTGTTTGCTAATTGGGTATGACACACAACTCATTTATAGTGTGTTAAGAATAACACCCTACACATATTTTAGGACATGATTTGCATGTCGACTAATTTCGATTATTTTTAGTATAAACCAATCACTTTATGTGCATTTATTAGCATATATTTATAAAGAGGAATAATATAAAGAAACATTAATCTCAAATTTGAACATCTAGAGTTTTTATTCCAAAATATATGTGATTTGATTGAAGTGAATCCGTGAATCCATGGTTAGAATGTTGTTAACAAAACAAAAATAAATATGAGTATTGACATAAAAATACTCAAACTTAAATGACTTCATAATATTAATAATAATGAATTATTTACATACTGGTAAACTCACAAAATTGATACAAAAAGCAAAATAATGAAACTATGGCTATAAATCTATTGCAGAGATTATAATTTCATCCGACCATCAACTTGTCCGCTAATGTAATGGTGTTTTAGGGAATCCAAAATTCATCCGGCCATGAAACTATCCTAGCATGTAAGTTTGAGTAACCTGCAAAATGCAAAAAACAAAAAAATGGCATGTGCACTATAGATAAAAAGTAAGTTATAACCTGCATAGAACAAAGACATCAAAAAGAAATAAGAAAAAAACAATTATTTGACTGAGGGGAATGTATCCACAGCTAAAGTTCACAAAAAATAATATTCAAATTTCTGAATTAAACATTCTTAAAGAATGATTCAAAACAAAGTGAAAGTATTGTTTTCAAATGTTGGTTACCACCAACAGACAAACTGAAAGTGATTGGGACTCCCCAACCACAAATAAGTAACATAACTTGTCCAAAGATATTTATTGAATTGAAAAACGAAACATATAATGATTTGGAGCTCCAAGTTGTTGCATCAACACTTCATTGCAAGGTTATTCATGGATCCTTTTCCAACTTGACCTCGACAGCTGCCTTTTTACCATTAGAAGACATGCTCCCATCTGCGTCATCGTTGGTTGGTCGCTTGTTCTTCACACCAGCTTTGTCAGTGTTTGACGGAGTATTGTTGTCATCCGTCTGCAATTCCAGTTCCTTCATAGTAAACAAAGATGAGTAGTTCAGTATAATTTTAATTTTTAGGGTGATGTTGCAACATTAAAATAATATTAAACTTACAAATGGCGTGACATCTAGTTTTTCACTGGTAGCTACAGTGTCCAGCTGCTGAAACAAATAAATTAATATGTAAACTGGCATGCCGATAATAATGTCCGAAACGCCAAAACAATTGACGTGAACACAACAAGTGAATTAGTACCTTAACTGGGGTAGCATTTGCGTGCAGTGTTTCAATAATTTCCTTATCGGCAAACATACGCATTACAGTAAACACAGGCAACAACTTTGTTGCATTGAATTTATCCATGAAGATCTTAAAGGCATACTTGGTTCCAACTGATGCGTAGGGATTGCACCAGGCTTTACCTCTCGAGGGATCTCGAGAAGCTTACAACCCCCACAAGGCAGTGTACCTGATCGTTGTAGTATAGTATAGTGACAAGTACCGGGGGATTGATCGTTCAGCTAAGAATAGTGTCGCTAGGTTTAGAAAACCTAAATACTAGTTCTAGAGATGAGGGATGATTATTTTTGTATTTTTATATTTTTTAGAAAGCAATTAAATATCTCGAGTTTTAAGGATTTGGGCGGAATTAGTTGCTAGTCAACTAACCCAATACTAAGATGCAATCAAAATAAAATACTAGAAATGAAAATAAAACTAAATTAAATTAAGGTTGTGAGCAATAAGTGGAGAAATTGTGTTTACTTAGATTTCACTACTCCCTAGATATCTTTTACACGTTAATTACTTGTTATAGTTGCGTGGATGACGGATTGTATTCCTTAATACCATTCATGGGGTGGCGCACTTAACTCCCCAATCCTATGAGTGCCTACATCACTCCTATGTCGACCCGGCTAAGAAGCTCCTAACATGGGATCATTAGAATTTACTCATGCATTAAATACAACCAATAAAACCTAGTGCACATCAGTTCATGTTTCCTAAGACGTTCAAGCATGTTACCATTTGGAGATCTGCCAGTTTTCTTAAGCCTAACATCGAAATCATTCATCCAATACAACCATAAACAGGTAATCAACACATAATCAACATCTAGGTTTCATTAGATCTAAGCAAACACAAGATAAATCTAGCCTAGCATGGTGGAATTAAGATAAGAACAAGATATAGACAACCAACACATAGACATATTGATGGAATTAGAAGAACACTTATCTTAATTACACATGTAAGGGTTCAAGGGCTGAAAACCCTTGAAAAACCTGTAAAATTCGTAATAGGTTCGGCCTTAGGGTTTCTACAAAACTTCTCTCTTTTTTTATGAATGAAAATTAGAAAACTATATATTGGAAATTGAGGCTGACGGCGTCAAGACCAAATAGGTGACGCCGTCATCTCGCCGCCAAAATAATTCTCGGACTGCCTTGATCTACATCAGACGCCGTCATGTGTTAGCTTTTTCCAGGCCGTCACGTATTTTACACTTGACGCTCTTCCTTGTGACGCCTTCATTTCAGTACTGGCCCGTCATGCAATTTACTCTTGACGCCGTCAAATTGTTACTCTTGACGCCGTCACCTACTGTTCCCAGCTTGGAAAATTAAGTCTTTGGCGTTTTCTTCACTTTTATGCTCCAAAAACGTCCGAATTGCTTCCTTTTCCAGATTTCTCTCCCAAAGTACCTAAAATTACAAAAGGAACGATTTAGGGCAATATTTGATCAAATAAATTCAATTCCGGGCTTAAATGACCCCCTAAAAGTAGTTCATTTTTCGCCTCATCATATACCCTTACACTTGAGATTTGCTTGTCCTCAAGCAAATGCGCTTTTATTCTACTCAAAATACAAGTTAGGGTTCATTTAACACTAATATAAAAGTAATTACAACAAATAATCGTTCCACTAAAGACCAATAGACAAGCACGGAGGTCATACACAAGCACCTCACAAATAGTGTTTAGATACTCACATCTCTCGGGTGTAATAAAGTATAAATTACAATATGGAAACGGAAGATATCTCTCACTACCTGTCATAGCAAAATAGATTACCATAGGCTTGGGAAAGGATCAAACCTCCACCACATGGCGTAAGCACCTAGGATAAACTATCAAAGAGGTCTTTTAAAAGGGTTGTAACGTTAGGTGTAGGGATATGAAATACACGGTTTTGTTGGATAAAGGAAGTTTTTACTGGTGGCGAGTTAACAATCTTGGTTAATTACATGTACAATATGGCGTTGCTAAGCCAAGACTAGACTCGACTTAAGCTAATAAATGAAAAATAACAAAAACATAAAATAGACATAGAGTGAAACGGGATAGTAGTCAGTTTTTTTTTTTTTTTTTTTTTTTTTTTTTTTTTCCACTCTTACCCTACCATACCATCCAAAATAATACATCATAGGGAATGAAAATTCCCCTTACACTTGAATTTTTACATACTTTACAATAAACTAATCTAATGACTCGAATTAAGAAAATCAAAACACTTGGAGTACTATTAAGATTAACGTACATATGGGGGTAATAAATGATGTTATTCCCCATTACTCCACAAAAGAAGTCATTTACCCATGAGTCCCAATCGTCCCAAAACAATATGTACAAGGATATGACTCGACTTAGCAACCATGTAATCAATTAGATAATTAACTTAGGGTTTAACAAATAACAATAATGCACTAAAAATGAGCGCATACACGGAAGGCTAAGGCGATTTGGGTGTACATTTAAGTGGGGTGTAACAAATTCTTTCTTTAAGTAAGATGCTTAAAGTTAGAAACGAAAAGATAGGCTCGGAGGGGTGTACTAGGGGTTTCTTGTACTAAAAATGAGTACAACGCTAAGGGTGTGGGAAAATTAGTTGACTTAACTAGCCAAATAATATGACTTAAATGGTCAAGTAATTATAATACGGGTTTAACACAAGGGTGATCCTAATGCCTCTTATCATGTAGTAAATCCTACTACACGAATGTAGTCTCACTAGCGGTCTCGGGATGCATCACTAACGCAAGTTCTAGAATCTAAATGCTACCGGTACACTCATAAGCACTAATAGTAAATGCTTTTCCTATCAAATCTAAAGGCGAACCTCACATATTTGGGTGGAAAATTTTTTCTGAATATACGGTTATGTGCTAGTCATACAATCTCCTATCCATGAGACGCTTGCTATGGCTAAAGTTTCACTCCTAAATGTTGTAAAAAAATTTAAATTTGGCGCTAAAATTGCACTAACAAGTATTTCTCATAGTTTTATTACACATCTACCATTAAACAAACAAACTCAAGCGAAAGTGTATATGTAAGGTATCATCGTTTTACCCTCCCCTTACACTTAAGATGAACATTGTCCCCAATGTTCAAGTAAAGAATGTAAAAGTGAAAAAGTAAAAAGAATGAAATCAAATACTCCCCTGATTCGCTCGGTATGGATAATAAGGTGGCCAGGTTAAATCTTCCTCCAAGAAAATGAACAATCAAAGCTTCCCTTTCAGAATATAAATCATCTTCTTGTCATACATAACCTGTAAATCCTGAGAAAACAAACAAGACAACCTCGCATAAAATCGGCAGCAATCTATATAAGTTACTAAATCCTAGAAAACAAGTAAGATATAATGCTTGTGGAATGAAGTTTGCAGATTTCCTGGAGATTATAAAACTTAATAATTCAATAAAAACTTTAAGACTCCGTTAGAAAAACAAAACTGGTAAAATTTCCGGATTTTTACACGTGACGCTGTCAAGAGTAATCTCGTGACGCCGTCAGAAGTGACCAGCATAAATTCTTATGTTAAGTTTCCGGAAAATTTCAGGAAAAACTTGGTCCTACTTCCTGGAAAATCCTACAAAACTTCATTATGACTCGATACAAGAATTTGACTCTAACAAATACGAATATACATGTTCACTTACTATTGTGGAGAATCATGATCGGGTTGTTTCTTAAAAACATATTTGGGGTTTCCCCTTACACTTATCTTTTGCAAAAATACTTTTAAGTGGAGTTAAGACTATGCCAAAACAACAAAGTAAAGTATTTCCACTATTTAGTTTTTGAAACATGATCTACCAACAATAAGAATAAAGCATGCATACGGAAGCAAATAACAAACAAACAAAATAAAATCACACAAAACATGGGTTGCCTCCCAAGAAGCGCTTTTCTTTATTTACGAGTCTTGTAGCTAGACTCAAGGTCATGGGTTACCGTGTATCGCTTATGCTCACATAACCAAGCGTGAGCCATCTAATGGTCGCCTCATCTTTCTTATACTCATCTCCTAACTCTAGACATCCGCGATAGTATCTTTTATTCTTTTCATGAGTATACTTAAGCCCTTTTCTCTTATCATTCTCACTTAGCATTTCTATGGGCGGATACCTACTACACTTCTCCATGGAAAAATCCTTGAACCTAGGGTGTGTGCGGGGCATTTGATAGACAAAATCCTCGTCCCCATCTGAGAATGTAATTAACCCTTCTATGAGTTTTTCATCGAGGTTGGTCAACCGTTTGAAAGGTCTTCCAAACACAACTTGGGTCAACTTATCATCAATAAATTCTCCTAGATTCTCCATAACCATGAACTCAACAAGATAAACCAAGCTTCCTACAAACACATGCAATGGTATTGCTCTAGCAATAATGTTTTCTCCTTTGTATTCTAACTCCTCTACCATGATTTTATTATATTCATTACGCGAGATTATGTTCATCGGGAGAGATGAGTTAAGATAGGCGTTAAAGCTCTTAAATCCGATCTTTCAAGGAAACTGCATGTTGAATGAACTATCACACTCAATCCTAGTTCTAGGGTCGACATACCTAAGAGGGTTTATTTCCTCTTCCATCCTATTCTCATTAATCACATCACCATCATCAAGATCCTCATCGGAATTTGAATAGTAAAAATGACTAGCCCTACGGTCATCATCATGATCAGACTCCTCTAACTCAGAATTATTGTCAAAGTGGTGGTTAGGCGAGAGGTTAGGCGGGTTCTCATTCTCAACTAAAGGGAGTGGGGCGGGCATTTGGAAAATCCTACGACGAAAAACACGAATAACAGGAATCAAATGATCAATGTTATTGTTATCCATCGAAATAGTTTACGAACAAAGGAAACAAAGAAATAAGATAGACTAAAGAAAACCTAAAAATAAAAATAAA
This sequence comes from Artemisia argyi, assembly GCA_030686995.1. NCBI lineage: Eukaryota > Viridiplantae > Streptophyta > Magnoliopsida > Asterales > Asteraceae > Artemisia > Artemisia argyi. The sequence goes on along the minus strand of CM060684.1, from coordinate 86,311,578 downwards.
ATCTTACTAGAAAGGAATCTAGCAAGTAGACCTAATAAAAAGAAATTCTAACCTAGACAATAACTATTCCCCGGCAACGGCGGCAAAAACTTGATGCGTAGGGATTGCACCAGACTTTACCTCTCGAGGGATCTCGAGAAGCTTACAACCCCCACCAGGCAGTGTACCTGATCGTTGTAGTATAGTATAGTGACAAGTACCGGGGGATTGATCGTTCAGCTAGGAATAGTGTCACTAGGTTTAGAAAACCTAAATACTAGTTCTAGAGATGAGGGATGATTATTTTTGTATTTTTATATTTTTTAGAAAGCAATTAAATATCTCGGGTTTTAAGGATTTGGGCGGAATTAGTTGCTAGTCAACTAACCCAATACTAAGATGCAATCAAAATAAAATACTAGAAATGAAAATAAAACTAAATTAAATTAAGGTTGTGAGCAATAAGTGGAGAAATTGTGTTTACTTAGATTTCACTACTCCCTAGATATCTTTTACACGTTAATTACTTGTTATAGTTGCGTGGATGACGGATTGTATTCCTTAATACCATTCATGGGGTGGCGCACTTAACTCCCCAATCCTATGAGTACCTACTTCACTCCTATGTCGAGCCGGCTAAGAAGCTCCTAACATGGGATCATTAGAATTTACTCATGCATTAAATACAACCAATAAAACCTAGTGCACATCAGTTCATGTTTCCTAAGACGTTCAAGCATGTTACCATTTGGAGATCTGCCAGTTTTCTTATGCCTAACATCGAAATCATTCATCTAATACAACCATAAACAAGTAATCAACACATAATCAACATCTAGGTTTCATTAGATCTAAGCAAACACAAGATAAATCTAGCCTAGCATGGTGGAATTAAGATAAGAACAAGATATAGACAACCAACACATAGACATATTGATTGAATTAGAAGAACACTTATCTTAATTACACATGTAAGGGTTCAAGGGCTGAAAACCCTTGAAAAACCTGTAAAATTCGTAATAGGTTCGGCCTTAGGGTGTTTCTCCAAAACTTCTCTCTTTTTTTATGAATGAAAATTAGAAAACTATATATAGGAAATTGAGGCTGACGGCGTCAAGACCAAATAGGTGACGCCGTCATCTCGCCGCCAAAATAATTCTCGGACTGCCTTGATCTACATCAGACGCCGTCATGTGTTAGCTTTTTCCAGGCCATCACGTATTTTACACTTGACGCTCTTCCTTGTGACGCCTTCATTTCAGTACTGGCCCGTCATGCAATTTACTCTTGACGCCGTCAAATTGTTACTCTTGACGCCGTCACCTACTGTTCCCAGCTTGGAAAATTAAGTCTTTGGCGTTTTCTTCACTTTTATGCTCCAAAAACGTCCGAATTGCTTCCTTTTCCAGATTTCTCTCCCAAAGTACCTAAAATCACAAAAGGAACGATTTAGGGCAATATTTGATCAAATAAATTCAATTCCGGGCTTAAATGACCCCCTAAAAGTGGTTCATTTTTCGCCTCATCACCAACAATCTTTGTTATCTCAGAGGGCACAAAATCGCTATCACTCACCTAAACATTAAATAATAAAAAAGTGAAAGATTTGCCTAAAGTTTTTTGAAAAAAAAATAATAAAACGTGACAATGTACCTTCCCATATTTGTCACACAGCTGGTATGCTGATCTATCAGCAAACGCTTGTACCCATCGTTAAAGAGGGACACAGAGCATGTCCCCATTGAATCTTGAACGCGTACTTGAAGACGGTACCTAAATTAACCAAAAATTAAAACCTTGTAAAGATTGTTGTTTTAAAAGTGGTACCTATTAATCTGAATGAATTGCAATGTAAGCAAAACTCACTGTGTTTTGAGGCTCGAACATATAGCCTCGCATTTAGTACACCACCATTCGGTTGGACCACCAACCTGTTTTTTGGGGAATTCGGCTTCCAGTTCCACAGTGTCACTTGCCTTAACAACCTTCTTTTTGCACTTCCCACAACCTAGGTACCACCACCCCTCATCTTCACATATTGCAACGATAGTGCCCACGATTACGGAAGGCGTACCCTAATGAGAATTAAGAAACTTTATAGGATGTTCATTTTTAAAATAGTTTATTGGATAGACTTATTGTAGCTATACTTCAATTGACCGATCCATATAAATAGTGGCACATTTGAATTATATGATCACGATAATATTCTTTTATAGTTGGACGTCGTACCTTTGGGATATCCAAGAGCTCGACAATATGCCTGATTTCAGCAGAAGTGGTAAAATCTTTTTTTGTCGAGTATTTTGAGGCCGTGGAGATGCTTATTGTCTGTTGAGATGTTTCATCTGTCTTCTTAGAAAGCAACCTAAAAAAAGAAGTGTTTATATTCTGTTAGTCATCAGTTTCACACATCCTTGATGAAGTAATAATGCATTACGTATTTTTTACATACAGTTGTCTAAAGTCATCAACATCTTTGAATTCAGATGTTGTAATACTTTATTTAGTTTTGATGGATAACATGTATTTAACAAATTGTATAATGCATAATATTGACTTACTCCCCATCAAGAAGGGTGAATGGTTTCTTCTTCCCAGCTTTACCATTCTTGTCGAAGCAATCAAGTTCATCGCAAGCGATAACCTGCCCTATGACATATGTACACAAACAACAGAATGTAGCAAATTTTATCTTTCAAAATTAAATGCAATGGCCAACATGAGAAATTACAAAAATGCACATGAGTACTTACCAAACTGGCCGACCTCCTCAACTCCTAGATTAATTACGGTTTTAAAAGCTCTAAACTCAAAACCATACATAGTGCCAATAAAGTCATTACATTTTTCAACAAATGTATTAGCTAAGAAGCTTATCCGGAGCCCGTTTTTTAGGAGCCTGAATTTGGGTTGTATCTCGCCCAGCGCATAACGTTGCAACGTCACTGTGTTTCCCTCTTCAACTTGGTGTTTGAATTTATCAACCTGTTTCATTTGAATCGATGCTTGAATCCTTGTATTCTGTTGACAAAAAAAATCATAAAAAAAAAGGAGTTGCCGGTTCATCCATTATAATATGAATAGTAATGCCATAGTATAAAGTTACAAAAAAGTGATTCACGTACCTGTTCATCCATTAGAATAAGTTCCATATTCGTGATGTGGGATTTCCCAAAGACAGGCTGCATCCAATTGCGCAGAACTCTTACGCGCAGCTTCACATTGTCCTTAACAGCAGAAAGGTCATTGATGAAGCCATCCACGAATTGAGCCATGTATTTTTATGATATGTGCCTTTAAGTGTAGGAAGAAGGTTGTGAGATTTAGCAGAAACTTCTCCTCCATTATATAGGCAAAGTTTTAAAATTAGGGATTCTTAATTTTAGAAGGTTTGAAATTTTACAAATCATTCACAGAATATAATAAAAGTCGAATACTATAAATTGGGAATACACAATCATTCTTCACGTTGTAATTCCTTAAATAACTTTTGACAAAAAAAAATTAAACATTCCAAAATTATTAGTTTCGGTTCATAAATCTCAATTAATCATTAGCACTAACTAAATTATTATGATTCATTAACAGAACAAAAAAAAAACAAAAGAAAATTGACCATTAGTTTATGATTAATAATTAGCCCTAACTAAAGTAATCAGTAAACAAAACATATAAAAATAAATGATTTTGAAAAATGATGGGAAGAAACTTACAATCGAAACCAATAATAGGTTTGGGAAGAATCAGGATTATTGCCTAGTTTAGAGTTTGAAGTTTTTGGGTGGATTGATATTGTTTGATTTGGTTAATAAGTTTGTTTGAAGAATGATTTGGTTTGTACAATTTTTTGAAGATTCAGTTACACATTCCTCCTTTAAGTCATGGCGAAATCAATGGACAATTAAAAAGTTTTGGTGAAGGAGGAGCGTGTGAAGGATGAGATAAAAAGGGATGTATATTAATAAAATTTATTGTTTGACTTATTTAAACAGAATTTTTTAAAATAGTTTTTTTTCTTATCTTATCTTCAATGATGTCATTAAGGTCATCATTATTATCTTCATCACTAACGCTAAACGGATTTGATGACGACGTCCTTTGTTTCTTGTTCGAACACCTAAAGGTGATAGGTGTATCGTCATCAAGTTCCTATGTCAAAGTGTACAATAAATGACATTAGTAGTATGTTTTACATTTATAGATTTGAACTAAAAATATTTAAAAAAAATAAATATATAATTTTGGTAAAATCAATACCGCGTTAGGATTATTTTCAATGTTAGTATTGACAATCTTATTTTGTGATAATGCTTCGACAGATGGTTCGTCAGAAGATGGAACATCAAGATCTTTTTTGTAACAAAATCACCATTTTTCATCAACCGCCCATGTTTGCGCGGGACGGGAACAACCTGTAGAATTTTAAAATAACTTACATATCTTATTATTTTACACGCATTTTTTATGACAAAAAAATGTGATAGATAAGTTTTCGATGCAACTTTATAGTTGTAATTCTTACCACATCATCATCAGATATATCGATAACCGTAATATCTTTACTGGATACATCAATAGCATTGGATTCTTTATTATCTTCCTCTTGTTTGCTTGTCTTCATTGAAAGAAACGTAAATATTAAAAAGTAAAGTACAAACATTAGAGTTACAAATAATTTCAAAAATAAAAGATGTTCAGCGATTTGTTGTTTCTTATAAAAATGAATGTGTACCTTTGATGATTTACTGTTAACCATAATGTGATGTTAAGAAATCTGTTTACAATATTGGTGATTGAAAATAGTTTAGTTTTTATAGAGAATGAAGGTCACATTATACTAGGATTTGATTTGTACAATATTTTAATTCATTTGTAGATTACACATATATTTTAAGAGTTTATTATATTAAATATTTTTTTTATAACCAAATCTTGCTAAGTAAAATGTATTTACTTAAAATATATAACTAATCATATTGTACATGGTGCAAACGTTTTAGTTACTTGTAAATAATGACATTCATATAACTTATGTGTTATTATAAACAACTTGTTTAATAAGAAACCATGCATAATGCAAAATATACTTTATTATACCAAGTACATATAATTAAATTATTTTGAGATGATAATGCACTGAATTTGTAATTGATGATATATATTGCTTTCATGCCAATTCGCTTGCCAAGTAGAAGAAAATTTGGAACCAAAGATCTTTAGAAATACATGGAGAAGAAGAGTATGTACATCACTTGTAATGAAGAGTTTGAGAAACAGCAGCAAGTATTCGTCTTGTTGGGTAGAAAGTTGTAATGTTGGTGGTTTTTGGTCTCTTTGTTTATCTTGGTTTTGTGCAATTATAATTTCTAATTCTTCATCTAGTTATTGAGTTTAGTATTATATACTTTGAGCACAATCAATTGTCATTGGTGTTTGTCTGTATATCTAAAATGCTTGTTTAACTGCAATTATATGGTAATTTATACCTAAACTTAAAGAGTACTCTTAAAAGTAAAAGCAACAATAGTAGGCCATAGAAATACCGGGTAAACCAATATCAAGATTTGTATCATTATGACTGTTATTATTGATTATTTTTGTTTGAAAGGAATACCGGGTAAAACAATGTCGATATAATAGTATGAAGATACACAGACAAAATGAAACGTGATTGAAGAGTGTAACATGGGATCATATTCAAATAAAACTTGTAAGTAGCAAATATGTTTCCACAAAATATTCATAGTCATTTTTTATTCATTACACTTATTCATTGAAATCATAATAAGGAAATGTAGCCGGCATACGAATTGAGCAATTGATGTTGAACACGATTCGCTCTTCATCGAAGAAGTTTAGGTCAACAATATAGTCTTCATCAATATCATGACCCATTTCACGAAGCTGGTTGATTAAGTCATTTGCCTTGTTAATCTTTGTCAATAAAACCGCTAAGAAGTTTTTGACATGCTTCTTGATCTCCAACATTAAACCGTAACCAATCAATGATAGGTTCTGGGTCAAAATCATCTATAAATGAAAATTATACGTGTTAATATTGTTTTAAAACAATGTCGAGTAAAATATAATGAATTACATTTTACAACCTTGATCTTCTTTAGAAGATTCACCTTCTTCAAAAGACGATTCTCCAAAAAGGTTGCCAGCGAGTTTACTCTTTGGAGATGTTTTAGATTGAAGTGAAACATCGGTTTGCTTGTTCTCAGAACTCTTCAATCCAACATCTGGAGTGGAGCTTTCGCCTTTTTTACACTTATCATCTTTAGATGAGAAGTGATCGGCTGAATTAGTGACACATAATTTTTCAAACATTTCTAAAACACTTTTTTTTTTCTCTACGTGATGCCATGGAATATAATTGCCAAATTGTGTGTTTGTGATAAATGAGTTTGTGTGAAACGGTATTTATAGAAAAAAAGGGTATACATGATAGCTTTGTTAGTGAAAAGGCGATAATCTATTTTGAAACAATAATGTGTGTCAATTATGGTAGGAATTACATAATTATTATGCTATAATTAAAAGTAGGTATATTATGGTAAAAAAAAAAAAAAAAACGTATCATAATTACATTAACACCTTTTGAGTTGCTTAATTTATTTAGTCAACATATTTCATTGAAAGATTCATGCTCATCTACATTATACTACATTGAAATATTTGTTAGACTTTAAAATGTGTGACTAATACTTTAGGAAAGGATTTGATGCGCGTAATTATTGAATGGAAGTAATTGTAATGTATTTGTTAGGGCGACATTGCATGCTGGTGTTTAGTTTAAAAGGTCATAACATGTAATACTTCCTTACACATTCATTCTTCCAACACTTATTCAATCTCTATAAACAAAACAGGTATTTTTTGTTCTTCGAGTATGAATTAAACAGAATATTTGTTCATTTTATTGTTTTATGAAATAACTTGTTGTGGAAACATGTATGGCCCTATTCGGTTTACTATATTAGTGTAAATGTTTGTATGTATGTTTTTATAAATGTCAATATGATTACTTGTACGTATTTTTATTTAGTTAATATAAATGCCAATATGATTGTCGAAATGATTGTATGTATGTATGTTAAAAATGATATGCTTAGGAATTTTCAGTAACATACATATAGCAAATGCAAACCTGCAAATAGTTTTGGATGATAAGAGATAAATGTGTCTTTGCAGTTGCAACTTATCACGTTATTTATTTATGAGGAAGAATTTATTTGTTATTGTTCATTTCAATAATGCTTTGACAGGATGAACCTTCAATTTATTCTTGCTATCAACAAAGGCAAACTATCAAAGACACAGGTAATGTAATTTTCTCACAAATTATGCTACACTTAATTTCGTTGTAACAATATGTCTATAAATCTATTGAAAATATTTAAAAAAAAAAAAAAAAAAAAAAAAAAAAAAAAAAAAAAGTTTGATGTTTTCTCCTTTACAGCGTCTTCCGTCTATGTTCACTGAAATTTTTTACAATGGAAGTCAGTGGCTTTATTTGATACACAACAGAGGAAGAAAACACAAAGTATGGCTCAAGAAAATACCTCGGAACAACTTCAGACTGTACGGGGAAGAATGGGAGACATTTGTTAAAGACAGTAGTTATACTAATGTTGCAGCATTACACTTTATCAAGGAAGAAGCTGATACATACTATGTAACAGATTATGGTGAAGATGGATCTGAATGTGGTGGATATGACCGCATGGAAATTGGATCAAGGCAAATGAGATGCTTGGCTACGATTCAAAATGATGTTGCAAGTTCTCCTGTAAGTGAAATATTGAATGAATTGTTTTAATATATGTATTATGTAAATTACATAAATATCTTATACTTTAGTTATAAAGAAGTTGTTGAACAAATATGTGTGTAGGTGCTTCCGGGTGATTTCTTGCAAGACATAGTTACTAAGGAATATGATGTTCAAGTGGGTGGTATGTTTTTAGCTACGGTAAGGCATAATCGTGTTCGCATTCCTGGAACAGGAAAGCGGGTAAAATATGGGAACATGTTTTATGGTGAAGGTTGGGGTGAGGTTGTTGAGAGTCAACACTTAAAGGCTGGCAAGAGAATTGTTTTTACAAATCTCGGTGGTTATTCGGTTTGAGTTATTTCTTTTGCACCTAATGGGCTTGGTCTAGGTTTCGAAAAGATTCCTAGAACAACACTGAATCGTGATGATCAAATAATCCGAGGACCACAGGAAGAAGGTATGATTTGAAAGTAATTTTACAATCATGCATATAGTTGTGATGGATTTCAATTGTAAGAAATTTGTAACATATTTGTGTCATCCAAAATGAAAAATAGACAAAAGGATGTTTCATATTTGTGACTGGGAAGGGCATAAATAACATGTTAACGAAGAAGGATGCTTTTATAGCCCAATGCTTGCTTACGTGACTCATAGGAACCGTTTGGTAAACATAGCTGCCATTTTAATAAATTTATTAGTTATTATGACATTTAATAAGACTTGTTGAAAAAAAATGTGACTGAGATTTTGTTTAATGGCAGACCGTACCAGCAAATTTCGTTAGGGAAAATGAGTTGTTCACTTTTGACAATGCACTCGTTCGGCACGAAGGTAAGGAGTTCAGGGTGAAGCTGGATCTACAAAGGCACAAAAAGAAATCCAAACGTAAAATCCGCAAAACCATGTGACAATGATAGCTGATAAGAAATGGAAGCACATTAACAGGGAGTGCCGATTCCGAAAAGATAAAATGGTTAGGTTCAAGCTCATATCTTTCATGGAATGTTTGGATGAGACAGTTGATAAGGAGTTTTCGGTCCTTTGGCCGGTTTTTTATATGTGTTGATAGAACTTGAAGGATGATTCAAGTTTATATTTTGTGCTTAGAATGCTTGGTTATTTTGCTTTTTTCTATGTCGAAGTTTTTGAATAAGTCACATACTCAAAGACTTATACGTTTGATTTTAGTTCAATTTGGGCATGTATGATGACATGTTGAAGACTTTTAGGTCTATTGTCAAATTATATTTAAGACTCCAAGCTAATTTCTTTTTATACATTTTATGTGTTTATGAATATTAGATAGTAATTTGTTGACATTCAGCAATTCATGTTACAAAAATCCATTGAATTTACAACACGATCATAAGAAGATATATTCAAATGAAGATGGTGAAGGTTGAAGTTTTGCATTTTTTTAGCATTTAACACAGGTTAAACTTTAGACATGTTTGCAGCATGTTTTTAGCAATTAACAGACTTGAAATTTCAAATACGTTTTGTTTATTGGGCCAATATAATGATTTTTTTTTTACTTCTATACATATAAGCCCAAGAAGATAAACATAAGCCCCAAACATAATGATCCGCCCAAGAAGACCTTGATATTTTTTGACCGGTGGCACAAATCATAATAAATAAGTATAACTCTATAGGTTTTTATCACTTGCATCCTACCTAGTCTTTTCAACTGAATGCACCTCGATCATCAAACTTTGAAGATAATCAAAGGTCAGCTTCCATTTTTTTGTTTGTTTAACAACATCAAAAACCAAAAAAAAAGTTATTAATAGTTGTTTACAAATCATAATTCCATCTAGTAATGCAATATAGATAGTCAATTTCTAGTTGAAAGAAAAGTAGGTAGCTTCTTATAACCTAAAATGCATGATCCTATTTTGTTGGCTGATCGAAGATCCTTTTAGATTGTAGAAGATGATTAGATTAGATAGGGTTATGGTTGATGAAGTAATGTGTTTAATTTGTGAAAGTAATGAAAAACCATATATCTGTTATGTACCACTTCTAAATCAAAATAGGATTGTTAGTTTCGGAAAAGATGCATGTGGTTTTTGTTATTATCAAATGACATAAAACATGTAAAATAATATATTTTGTTGATAGATTAGTATAAATAAATAAATGATCTGTTCTTTCTTGCTATATTTAAGTAATTTTTAACTGATTTGGTATTTCCACAATCAATATTTTTGTAGGAAAATGCCTCCATTTGAATTTTTAGTTTGGTGTAACCGGCGAACGTATGTGAAATCACAGGTAATGCTAACATATAACATTCCTTGATCAACCATATATAGTAATGCCATTTGATATTTATTAGTTAGGAAAATAGCATTTGATGGTAATTAGTTAGGATGATTTAAACGTACCAACCTAATGTTCTAGGTTTTGCCGCCATGTTTTTGTGAGACTGGATTCAACAGGAATAAACATTTATACTTAATCAACACTGGAAGGGTTCGTACTAAAGTGAAATTTGTGACACCTGCCCATGGACCTATAATGCTCAAAGGTTACAAATGGACTCAATTCGCTCAGGAGAATATCAGCAACCGTGTTTGGTTGTTACATTTTATCAAAGAAGGGGACGATACATGGTATGTGACAGGATATCATAGTAACGGACATGAAGATGCAGGATACGCAGGTATAGATGGACGTTATTCCAGGTTCCAGACTCGTGTTTGGGGTTTAGCACTTGCTCCTCTGGTACACGTTAATACATCAGTTAAAAGTATTTTTTTAGTAATTTTATTAATGTATTAATTGTGACTAATAAACATGTAACATTTTAACTTGATTTGCAGAGAATTCCAAGTTCTTTCTTAATTGGTTTAGGGCAAGCATGAAGTATTAGGATTAACGTGGAAGGTTTCCGGTTTACAGTTCCTATACATCGTGTTGATGCTGAAGGGGGCAACATTGGTAATGAATATGAAGTGTTGCATGAATGTTGGGAAATCATTAAACAAAGGTTGCATTTGAAAGCTAGCATGATTGTGGTGTTCACAAAGGAGCAAAATACTCAGTTTTGGATGATGGCTTATCATGGTAATGGAAGTCCTCATACCAATCTACATTTTTTGGGGCAACAACCGGAAATACCTTTTGAAGATCAAGGTTCGATATATATTTACTTTAGAATCAAGTAATATATACTTCTATTTATATGTATGTATGTGATAATATCATTGTATGTAAGCGGATTTTGATGGACTTTGTTGTTAACGTGAGGGTTTAAAAGCATATTTTCAGAATTCCTTATAATGTTAGAGCAACCCATAAATTTTATAAATGTATTTGTAGGGGATGACCGAATGCACCATATATGTCGCTGGCCAGCTCACCGCGACCATTTTGGTGAATCTGAAGATACAATCTATAAGAGATATTCTTATATCGTGGTTATGAAACGGCTGGTAAGAATTATTTGATTTTATAGTTACATTTAAGATAAGTCTATATACATAATTATCTATAGTTATATCTAACTCTTGAAATTATTACTGACAATACCGGCTGGTTTTTTGGTGTACCATCCAACGCACATGTATACACATGTTGTCATGAAACACCAACATCTTGAATACACAATGACTGTGAAGATGGAGTTTCATAAGGAGGAGCCAAATCGGATTAATCATATAAACGTATTTGGGGAATGGAGGGAGTTTGCAACACGATGTTGATTTGACTATGAAAAGATGATACGGTTCAAGTACATGTATCTCCTTAACGATGTGGATGGACCAACGATGGAGCAAATTCCGGTGTTTCACGTCTGTTAAAAATGTGTTGGCATTGCTTGTTTTGTGGTTTCAGCTTAGACGTTTCCATGGTAATGACTATGTTTGAATATTATTAGGTTCGAATTGCACTTTGTAATTTGCGACTATGATTGGTTTAGATGTGTAGCACCCCCAACTCAAAATACGGCAGCTAACATGCTGGGGGCACTACGCGAATCGAAACCAGGCACCTTTATAGCTAACGACCACAACACGGGACGTTTAAAAGTACCTCAAAACAAATCATTCGTTTTACAAACCATTTTAGAGCGCGTAGGCTCTTTAACAAATAGCAGCGGAATATAAATAAAAATTTGCAGCGGAAAAAGACAAAGTTTAGCAGCGGAAAAACCAAGTTTAGTAGTAGAAATACAAAGTTTAGCAGAGGAAAGTAAATAAGCTTAGCAGCGGAAAATATTAAAGACACACCAAGGTTTTACGAATGACATGAAAATAATGATAGTAAAAGTGATAAAGCTGCCTTGATAGAAAACTTCCTTCGTCCAGCCACTCCACCACGCCCAAGATCATAAAGCTCCAAAACTTAATTAGTAGTAGTACCTGAGAAACACATGCTTAAAAATCAACACAAAGGTTGAGTGCAATCCATAGGTTTAAAATAATAAAGTTGAGCACAAGGGTTTTAATCATATGATATAAGCAACAAATGCAAATACCAGGGTAATCAAGGTAACACCAAATATGTAGAGGCAACACGTGCATACATACGGTTGATGATGCTAAGCTCATGACACGCAAAACGTTAACCAATATTAACCATAAGTCGACAAATAACCGCGGAATTTCAATATATAAAGTGCCCCCAAGGCCGGGTACTTGCCATATACCCAGCAAAATCGAAAATAGTACACCCAAATGCCTATCAAGCAAAAGGGATGGGAGAGTCAATTCCTAAAGGCCTATATCCCTATATTCGCGCTCACTCACAAGTGATTAATGGCTCATGATCGGAGGGTCTTGTCAGGCAAGATAAGCTACTTAGCACATAGTCAGAAAAGTATATCAATCAGGAAAAGCATACCAAAAATACTTGTACTCAGAAAACATTTAAAGCATGTGTCCCACCCCATAGGTTTATAAACAATTAAAATATAAAAGTGGGGCTATGAATCACACCTTAACAATAGCAGCAGGAAACGAGATATAGCAACCAATCAATAATGCGCCACAGCAAAATGGACCTCAGCACAACCTAATCAATATAAATGGCATAACTCAGAACTAAACTCGAATATTTCCATAAACAATGCTTGAGTAAAAGTTTTGTAAACACAATGGCATTTGAAAAAAAAAATAGATTTCGTAAAGTCTCGTGTGGGAGACAAGAAAGTTTAGAAAAGAAATAAGTCGGCAAATCAACAAAATGCAAAAGAAAGACGAAAGAACTCCTCGAAGAAAGTTGTCGAAAAGAAATGAAAAGAAAAGAAATAAAAATAAAATAGAAGAACTCACTCAAATAAAAATAACTAATAACACGTAACAATAAGTCTCGGATTTTACCCGTTTTCCCAAAATAATGTTGAAATAAAATGGTTTTGAAATAATAATAGCGTTTGGTAAAATCATTTAAGTTTATAAAGAATTTTATAAAAATTTCGGCATGACCTGCCCGTTTATATAACGTTTCCCGAGTCAACGACTCTTTATTTTTAAATAGTATATATATATAAATAAATATGATTGGATATATCATTCGCGTAGTCCGTTAGTTGTTTAGGTTTTATCGACCATTTTGTATTTCTTCGGGTTCCAGGTACGTTAAGATCTTCATGGGCCTAACGTACCCTATCGTCTCGTGTACCAAAGGGTCCATAACATCCAAATAACCAAGGCCGTAAATCCGATACGTCCAATTCAAGCTCACAATGTCATAATACGGAAACATGTCCGATAACAAGTCCACTAAACTATAACAATTTATATTTCATATATATATTATCCGTTTTTATTGTTAGTTACCGTTTCTATCAAAATATATCCCGAGACTATTAATCAATACCCAAAAATATTAACCACAACAATAATAATAACTCTAAAATCAACCCAAGTCAAAACTAAATAACCCGAAACCAAACCAAATCCAAACCGAGCCTTACTCCATCTCGGCTCAACGAAAATCATCCAAATCCGAACCAAACTCTACCAACTATTCCAAACACCCAAAACAACAACAATAATAATAACAATACTCTCCCCCACCACCACCCAAGTCGCGGTGGTGGTGGCTCTTGGCTGCCGAGCACAACACAAACCAAACGGACCCTCAATATCAAATCCAAACACAAAAGCATACACTCCCTTGTCACTAGTATCAAACAACAACAACAATAAACCAATCCCTCACCGAGTCACGAGTTGACTCGGTGAGTTCATACCGAGTCGCGGCCAAACGAGAACAACAAGGAATCCACACGAGTTTTGAGCTTAAAAACAATATCAAAACAATTTTTATAAAAGAAAAATAATAAAAATCGGATTTAATAAAGATTTTCAAAACTAGGGTTTTGATTTGAAATCAAAAATAATAAAAAAAGAAGTAGCCGGGGTGGTGTTTTACCGGTGTAGGAAGGACGGCGGCGATGGTGGTGGTTCTCGGTGGTGATGGTCGCGGCGGTGGGGGCGCGTGGAGGTGGATACGGGGTGTTTGGGGGTGCGGGGTTTACACGGGGGTGTCGGGGATGTCCCGATCTATAAGATGATACAAAAATATGGGGTGGCCGGAAAAATTTTCCGGCGGCCGGAGGATGGCCGGCGGTGGTCGGACGGCGAACGAAAAGAGATGGAGGGAGAGAGAGAACATTTGTATGTGTGTGTGTGTGTGTGTTTATAAAATAAATGAAAGAAAATGGGGTGTGTGGGGTTTATGTATGATAAAATAAGTATAGGGTTGGTTTTGAAATTATTGGAAGTGTAGGGATAAGTGGAGGGTGATACTCCAAGGACCAATATTGCCAACGAAGTAAACTTCTAACGTTAAACGCTCCGGGCTCAAACGAAATAGCAAACGGACTCAAAAATTTATGAAACTTGCGCCATTGTTCACGAAATAATTTTTCCAATAAAATCAAGCCTAAACTTCAGAGTTTTTCCAAAACTCATAATAATTCAAATAATTTGGCAAATGTAATACAATTCGAGTGTTCTAGGTTGTGCTGAGTCAATCAAGGAATAAAGTTCTCGTTTCCAATATATCTCACGTTTCTCATGCCAAATAATCACAAAATAAAAGTTTTAATGTGTCTCAGGTACGAAAATAAATATTTTGGCTAGTAATGAATTTAGAAAAAGTACCGGGGGTTACATCACATACATCTTATTTAGAAATCCGTCCCGGATTTAGTTTGAGTTGCCAGTCCCGGCTTTGAAAAGATTTGGGTACTTGCATTTAAACTCGTCCTCGCGTTCCCAAGTATACTCCGGTCCTCTCTTGGAATTCCAACGAACTTTCACAAGAGGAATACGACTCTTCTTCAATCGCTTGACCTCGCGATCCATAATTTCAACGGGCACCTCAACAAAATGCAATTGCTCATCAATCTCAATCTCCTCAAGCGGAATTACAATGGTCTCATCGGTCAAACACTTCTTCAAATTCGACACGTGGAAAGTAGGGTGAACTCTATTGAGCTCAGGCAGCAATTCTAGCTTAGATATTCCACAGGACCAATCCTCTTCACAATCTTAAACGGTCCTATATAACGGGGATTCAACTTTCCACTCTTACCAAACCTGATCACACCTTTCCAAGGCGATACCTTCAACATAACCCTATCTCCTACCTGAAATTCCAGGGGTATACGATGGACATAAATAAAAACAAAGAACTAAATTTTAGAATTCATTGATTTCGGTTAGGAGCAGCCCTAACCCGAGTAGCCATTCGGTTAGCTTCAACATGGCCACTTATCAGTCCGTTTCTTTCCCATCTTCTTTCCATCCACCTTTGAGGATTTGGGTCGATAAGTGTCGGATAATGACGATGAGCTAAGTAAACATCCAAAGCATGTTCAACCTTAATGTTATCTTGCCACAAATCAATGGACCCTTCTTGTTCTATCTTACGAAGACTCCAATCCTCTTCCATTGGTACAGTCGGAACACGCATATAGAACAAGAAAACGTCATTATACTGACTTAGATGGTGAGCGACTAAGCGTCTAAGCATGGATAATGTTAAATTGTGTGTAGGTACATTGCATATCATTAGTTCATCACCACCCCAATAATCATAAAGTACGTTCGTAGTTACAACTCTACCGCCATGATGAACGCATATATCAATGGTTGGAGGAGCCTCATGAAATTCACTGCAAACAAAGATGTAAGTGAAGGATACAATAAAAGATACAAAGCAAATTAAACAAAATAAGTTACTTGAAAGCTCGAATCCTGCGATTTCCGGGGTTGAAACGTAAAGGCATATTATTGTGGCTGTTTGCTAATTGGGTATGACACACAACTCATTTATAGTGTGTTAAGAATAGCGCCCTACACATATTTTAGGACATGATTTGCATGTCGACTAATTTCGATTATTTTTAGTATAAACCAATCACTTTATGTGCATTTATTAGCATATATTTATAAAGAGGAATAATATAAAGAAACATTATCTCAAATTTGAACATTTAGAGATTTTATTCCAAAATATATGTGATTTGATTGAAGTGAATCCGTGAATCCATGGATAGAATGTTATTAACAAAACAAAAAGAAATATGAGTATTGACATAAAAATACTCAAACTTAAATGACTTCATAATATTAATAATAATGAATTATTTACATTCTGGTAAACTCACAAAATTGATACAAAAATCAAAATAATGAAACTATGGCTATAAATCTATAGCAGAGATTATAATTTCATCCGACCATCAACTTGTCCGCTAATGTAATGGTGTTTTAGGGAATCCAAAATTCATCCGGCCATGAAATTATCCTAGCATGTAAGTTTGAGTAACCTGCAAAATGCAAAAAACAAAAAAATGGCATGTGCACTGTAACACCCCAACCCGACAAGGGCTGAAATGTCACATTCATGGTGTCAATCAGAACAAACACAAGCATAAACTTTAATAATACAAATGGATACAAGGGTTACAAAAGGTTCCATGATAAAGGAATACAATATCAGAACTAAGTACAAAATGACTAATCTAAAGCATCTTCAGAACCACTATTAACTCATCAAGCAATTCCTCTCTAAAAGCTCCTATTTGCACTCTTCACCCATAACCCAGCTTCCTTCTAAAACCTGCCACGGGAGAAAGAAAACGCGACTGAGCTTAAAAAGCCCAGTGAACAGATATAACAAAGTAATATGAAACAGAGATGAGAGACAGAATATGTTGCATTGGATTTAGTGTCAGAAGGTGTGATATGGTTACAATATAAAGGTAAAGGTTAAGTAAAGTAATAATAAATGTAAAGGTTAAGTATAAAGGTAAATATAAAGATACCAGGTTAAAGTCTAAGTTTAGGTTATTCAGTATTTCAACCACGTGCCCAGAACAGATCATATAATATCAGTAGCAGCCTCATATGAAATCCAGAGGGGAGGCCTCAGAATATCAGATGTAAACAGAGGGGTGACCTCAATGGGATGTGAAGGACGTGTATTGCACACACAGCCACATTCACCAGATAACAGATAATAACAGATACCAGATATCAGATAACAGATAACAGACCTAGGATGCATCCATTAGCCCCTTACCCATTCACATGCAGACCATAATCAAAGGGACGGTGTGAGAAATCACTCACCCACACATGAGTCATGCCACTGGTGCATTAATGACACGGACATGGAACCACCATGCCTAGTGATAGCCCGGGTTTCATACTGAATAGGTCAATGTTTAATTTACAGGTTCAGGTTACATATCAGAATTACATGTTCAGATAAACAGAGGTTCAGATTATACAGATAATATCAGATATATAAATGTCAGATCTTATCAGATTAGCAGATTCATAAAACAGAGGTTCAACTTTAAGAAAGTTCATAAATCAGAAGTTCAACTTTAAAAAGGTTTATGTTTCATAAGAGTAAAAACAGAGTTTAGATATCAAGTTCAGATAATAGGTGTTCAGATAGCAAGTTCAGTTAGCAAGTGGTTCAGATAATAACAATGGTTCAGAAAACAAGTTCAAATAGGATAGGGATCATAGCAATGGCGTAGGGAATCCTAAACCAAGGAATACATCAACAGAAATGTAGCAAAGGTTCATATCAATGGTTCAAAGTTTACAAGTGTGAAAGTCTTTATAATAAAACAGATTTAGAGGTTTTTCATTTCATTTAAAACCATGATTATCTTAAAAGTATTTCTTTTAAAACAGTTTTTATCAAGAGTTATTTAAATTTCCATTTAAAACCAGTCCGATATCATACTTACAGAAATCATTTTCACATATTTGTCCCATATCATTAAGTTATATTTTCAAAGGTTTTCATACAAAACATAATGTCAATGAACCAGAGATATCAGAAGAACCAAGATCAGAAATCAGAGTAAGGGTAGAGGAAACGGATCATGAGTCATGAGAAACCTTACTGAAAGGTCAGAATATCCGTACCTCAACCAGATGACAGAGCAAACACTAGAAAAGTATCCAACAGGAATAGAAACTCTTCCTTCTTCACAGAACCTAGACGGATTAGAAGTCGAGAATTATTCGATAGTTCATTTGAAATCAGATTACTCCCTTTTTAGGTTATCTTTCCGTTTTTAGAAACTTTCCAGATTTAGTATCTTTACTGACTTTGAATAACTTTCTATTTTATCAGATTCCCAGAATTAGTAAGTTTCTATTTTTAGAAAGTTCCCTTATTTAGAAAGGTTTCCAATTTTCAGAAGTTTCCATAATTAGTACTTTCCAAAAATAGCAGGTTTCCATAAATAGCAAGATTTCCATAATTGGCAAGTTTCCATTTATAGACATGTTCATTTAGGTTATTTTGATCATTTTGTCAAGTTATTACCTTATCATAAGTCACAGATATGATTTTATGTTAACTTTCCAAGATTAGGGTTTCTTTTGAAAACTTAGTATAGTTTAGGGTTTAAAGTGTCAATTACCCAATTTAAGGCCACAAACTAAAATAATCACATTCTAACACTTAGACATAAGTCAAACCAGTCTCAGATATCAGATTTACACTTTACACCCCTTTAGTTATAAAAGTTACATATTAAACCTTTAATTAAACATATTTCCATAATTAAACCATAAACTAATATAATTATCAAATAAGCCCCACATTTATCCAAAGTTTACAATAACAGCTCTTAACCATTTATTCAGATCATACAATGCTTAATATGCCATATTTACCATTTTAGTCCCTCAAGTTATAATAAATACATATTATACCTTTTAATTATGTAAAATACAAGTAAACCCCGTTTTAATTTTCAAAAATACTCTTGATACCTTTAAATAATTTTTAAGTCCAGAATTACTTTCATGTTAAAGAAATTACCATTTACACCCTTAGTTTGACATAATTACAAAACTAGTCCTTTTATTATTTAATTTACCAAAAACCATTAATTACTTATTAAATTTATCATAAGGCCCTCATAAATCATCAATTCTCACATTATACCCTTAAATACATATTTGGTCCAGAATTCATATTAAGTTTCCAGAATTACAGTTTGCACCTGATTGGCTCAGAAGCAGTCAACTAAAGTCAACCACGGATGTGGTCAATATAGTCAAACTCCTTAGGCTCAATGCTCCGTGGAATATAGTGTTTCCCCGGGTCGTTATGTCCCGACGAGGTGTGGATTGTATTCAAACGGGCTTGTGATCGGGTGAATTTGGACAAGAAAGGGTTTGTGAATGGTTATACTAAGGAATCTACAAGGGAATAGCTTAAATAAGCTATTTGAACAAGACTGTAAAAGTAGAAAAACCAGAAACGTTTAAAATCTAAAAACGCGTACGTTCAATTTAAATTTACGCGAACGTACGAAATAAAAAGTCAAAACTGAAATTTGAAAACCCGCAGGGGGTGAAAATGACTTTTTTACAAACTAAAGGATAAAAGAAAATTTTTAGAAAATTAAAATGAATTTTTACACTATTTAATTATTTAATATTAATTAAATACTAATTAATACTAATTATTAATATTTAAATTACTTAAATACAATATAATATTAATTTAATACTAGAAAAATGAAAATTAAATTTCTAGAATTATAAAATAACTAAAAACAAATTTTAAAATTAAAAATATGTATTTTTGTCTTTTTGTGATTTTTATATTAATTAATTACTAATTAAATATTAATTATCTAATTAAGATAAACAAAATTATTAAAAAGACTTAGAAAATTAAGAAAAATTTTATAAAACTAATTAACCATCACAGGAATCCGAAAAAATTATAAAAAGTTTGTTTTATAAGTTTTTACACTATTTTACTAATTATTATATTAAATATTAATTAATATCTAAATAAACTAATTAAATTCTAAAAATTACAAGATGAACAGTAATAATTCTAGAAAAATTCCTAAAAATGTTTTATAACATATAAAAGCTAGGAAAAATATAAAAACTAGGGTTTACTTAATAAAAACTAATTTTGCTATTTAATACTTAATATTAATTAATAATTAATAAAAATAATATTAAATCTAATAAATACTAAATGATAATATAAAAATCTATAAAAATTACTGAAATAACTTTAACTTAAAAGGAATTTAAGAAAAATATAAAAATGCTAAGTGCTTAACAAAAAACTAAAAAGGAAAATTTAAAATTTAAATTACATTAAATAGAAACTATCACTTATAATTAAATTTGTTTTTTCTGGATTTTTCTTTTACAAAACTATTTTAATACTAAAAAAAACTAACTTTTACAAAAACAACTTTTTTGGAAATCAAAAATAAGCACTGTGGATGCTTATAGGCTTGACAGTTGACTTTGATTGACCAAACCAAGAAATAAGCTCAAATGAGCTTAAGTGGGGTCCACAATGGTGAAAGTAAGTTCCAATAAGTTGTTTGGACTGGTTTAAGCAAGAATCAAAGAAATTGTACCATTAAATAAGCAAATAAGCCAAGATAAGCACTTGGATACTTGTTTTCAACACAGAAAATGGGACAGGGAAAAAGGGTGAATTCAAGTGGGATCCACAGGGTCTATGGTCAAACTTTTGGTCAAAATTTGAAGGTTGCCAGGAGGGGGGTTGAAAGAACCCAAAATGGGCAAGTGAGACCCACTGAGGTGGCCAAAATCAACCACCAAAGTGGTGGTGATGGCAGGGTGATCTGCTGCAGCAGGGGTATACCCTCCCCTGCAGCTGAGTTTGAAGGGATGTGGGGGCCCACAGAAAAATGGCAAAAATAAGGTAAAGGTGGGATCTTAAAGTTAAGCTGGGAGATTACTAACCCTAAGAATTTCAAAGTCTGAAACAACACACAAAAATCAAATTAATTCTTGCAAATATTGGAAAAATCTGAGAGATGCACATTTGACTTTTTGTGAAAACTTGATAAATTGACTTTGATGAACTTTGGAAGAGATTTGATGATAGAAAATGTTAAGTTATACTATATTAAGACTAAAATAAGTTTAATCTACAACTTATGAACCAATGTGCATGATTTGTGGTCTCAAATCCCCACACAGTTAAATGTAAGGGGGTTTCTTTTGATTTTTGACTTTCTTCCAAACACACCCTAGGTTTTAACCTATAACTAACCTAATGTGGCATGTTATGATGTGTCTAGACTAAAAGCAACAACAATAACCTATTGGAACATGTAGGAACTGCCTAAACCAAACACCCCTATTTTCTACTGATTTTAAGATTTCTTAAGCAATTGAACAATTTAGACTGTGGAACTGTTTTACAATGATCAATGATGATTAATTAAGCACAAATAAGCACAGAAGTATAAGTTCAAACTGCAACTACTTATATTTCTACAAAAGATCACAAATGTCAGTTAGCTAAGAGTTTTAAGAATACAATGATATTTGCTAAATCACTACCTGATATTAAGCACTAGGATGGGTTAGATACTTCTCATAAGCAAACAGGAACATAAATGAGCAATAGATAAGAAAAGATACAGCAAAAGTAAAAATGAGAAATAAGGCTTACAAAAGCTATCTGTGCACAGGACACTAACTCAAGGACCAATGACCACCCTTACACCTCCCTGAGGTTACTCAAACTCTGTAAACCCACAATGACCAGGTTTCAAAACTTCTTCCTTATCCAATTATGATTTTTTATTTTTGATTTTTCTTACTTACATATTTGGATTTTTTTATGAATTACTGATGAAACACAAACAAACTTGTTTCAATACCTTAGAAGCTTCTAAAAACCTGTAATTGAACTTAATGGAACTAGTTGAATCACTAACTAACCACTATTAACAACATTGAGGAATAACTGAGATTTTGAGCACTTTTGAACCAAATCTGAATTCACAATATTGAACTAGAATTTTAATTAATAGAACTTCAATTTACACTACATAAGCTGAGGGTACAATTTGTGAAGCTAAAAAGAACAATAAAAATGAAATTAGGTTTAATTCAACATAACTAAAACTAAGACTAAAGCTATTCTACACTAACTACTTTATTTCTTCAGTCCTGCCTCTCTTAAATAGATCCTGGTGGTATACTTTGACTATCCCACTTCTCTCCAAGCTGTTGGATGGATTGAATTTGATCCTGGCCGTTTAACTTGTTTTGGCGGGAAAAGAAAAGGTAGCAAATTGAGTGGGGTTTGGTGAAGAAGTTAATGATGGGTGAGGTTTATTAATGGAGGAGGGAACAAGTAGTGGAGAAGGTGAGGGTTTAGTGGGTGATTGGAGAGGAGGGGGGAGACAGTGAAGCGGGAAATGGGGTGAGGAGGATGGGTGAACAGTGGTGATGGCTGGTGTTTGACCAGGGGTGTTGACCGGGTATAATATTAGAGGGGATTGGGCTTTTGGTTGGGCTTGGGGTGGATCAGGCCAAGTAAAAAGGGGGTGTGTTGGATTTGGTATTTTGGGTTTATGATTTGGTTTGTTTATTTCAATTTTCAAAATCACAAGGACCATTCATGTAATTAGCTGAAACTTGTGGGCTGAATTTGTCAATCTTCCAAAATATTCACAAGGGTCATTCCTGCCATCTTTCAATAGTACAAGGACCACAAATAAAATTTTCATTTTAAAAACACCCGAGGACCATTTTTGTAAATTTCAAAAGTTGAGGGACTTTTTCTGTCAATTGCTCAAACTTATGATCCAAGGGCTATTTGTGATAACTTATGACTTTCCAAGGACCCTAGATGACTTTTCTTCCAAAAATTCCCACCAGGGACTAAACCTGCCAAAAGTGAAAGTCCAGGGACCAAAATTGTAAATTTCCAAAACTTTTTAACTTTTTCACCAAAGGACTAAATATGACAATTTTTGATTTCAAAAGGACCTTTGGTGACTTTTCTTTTAAAATATGTGCTCAGGGACTATTTTTGACATTTTATGAAAGTTGAGGGACTGAAACTTCCAATTATGCAAACTTTGTATGTTTTTCATCTGTTTTTACTCATTTTGCATCTAAAACATATAAAACACAATTTTGAAATATTTTCAGTATTTTGATGCACTACTGAGTGTTTTTGTATGTTTTGCAGTTCAGATTTGACCAAAAATGATGAGTGGTTTGAGCACTCATCAATCCCCCACACTAAACTATTGCTAGTCCCTAGCAATAAACTGTTTTGAAAACTTAATGGATTTTAATCTCTTTACCAAAAGCCATTACTTATGGAGTAGCCAAATGTATCAGTTCAAGTAAGAACTATGGTCCACTTGATAACCATGTGATTTTGAGCAAACCACCAGCTGTCAACGGATTTGATTTGTCTTTACCAAAAGCCGTTTGCTTCTGGACTAGCCAACTCTTGATGGAATAGTCAACATCTTGGTGAGTTGATTACCAATTATGGTTTTTCCACTGCCTTTACCACAAGCCATAATCTTGCGGGCTAGCCAACTCTTTCACTTTTTAGGATATGGCGAATTGAGATACCATACAATTTTGGGCAAATTGCAAGCCATAAACGGATTTGATATATCTTTACCAAGAGCCGTTTGCTCCTGGATTAGCCAATCCTTTTGTTGGTTAGACAAGGCGGACTGATAACCACAAAAATTTTGAAGCATCAGTGAAATTTTTTTTTAAATGTTTGAAATTTTGGCCAAAAACGGGGGTATTAGATAGTAAAATGTGATAAAATTCGCTAGAATACCCCCCACACTTAGAATGAATATTGTCCTCAATATTCAAAGTCCCGGCTATTATGCCGACTCTTTGAACGTAATAGGGCAACATTACAAGCTAAATGTGGAAACACCATTTTGTTTTTCACTTTATTTGTAACCATAGCATGGGTAACTCCCCCACACTTAGGGTGAAAACCCTATAAGCGTGCTACTGTTTTTGTTTACCGAGTCGCTAGCTTGACTCGACCCCGAATTCATTTGTCCTTGGGGAAGCATGATGTGGAAGGAACAATCTCCATCGGACTTTCATTCAAGATGTTTGGACAAACATTTGAAGCACGTGAAAGTTCCACACCGATGAGATAAGTACCCGGCTCAAGATAATGGTAAATGAAAATGTCGGGATCAAAGATGGTATCTTCATTCCCGAAGGAGTGAAGAAGAGAAGAATTCACCTTATAGGTGAAGAAAAGGAAGAAAACCATGATGAAAATCATGATTTGATCTTCTTCCTCGAGATCAGGCTCATTTGCCTGAATTTGGATTTCAAGGGTTAAGCTCAAAAACATCACGGGAGGGAGGGTGGGAATTTGTAAATTCTCGTGATTGAGTGCATCTCCCCCCGGGCTATCAAACTCTAGAGGAGTCATGATATGATGAGTGAGTTCACCGGAGAACCCCTCATGAAGAGAATTATTCACAAGATGTGAATCTGTGAATTCATGTTCCGATATAAACTCATCACTATCCTCGTTCTGAACACCAAAGATTGGGTTATCAGAAATCAAAATGAATTCAGATTCGAATTCAAACAGAGGATTGGTGAGAGTAGTTTTGAAAGTTTCGGGAACAAAGAGATTAACATTCTCTATTGGACTGTTGGGATAAGAAGTGAGTGACGGATCATGATATAGGAGACTTTCAATTTCTCCAAGATCAGCTTCAAAGTCAAGGAGACCATCATCACTTTCCGATGAAAGTGGATTGATGTGCGTAAGTTCATCGGCGAACTCCTCAAGAAGAGGATCAGCATCAGACTGTGGGAGTGATGCCTCAATATACTCAATGTCTCATGAGATGTACAATCATCATTAAAATCTGAGAAAGTCTCAAAATTATCGTTTGAACACTCAAGAGGGGAAAGTAAATCACATATGATCCAAAGTTCCCTGTGACTTTCTTGGGATTGGGACAAGGATCTCAACACTAGACTTTATGAATTCGTCCGATTCCTTATCAGGAACAGTGCTAAGATGCTCATCCCCCATGTTCAGAGAGTGAGTGTGAACTTCGGGTGTGGTAACAGTGAGTTGAGATGGAATCTCAACTGATGGTATATCATCTGAAGAATCTTTATAAAATTGAAGAATATCAAGTGTATCTTCATTATCACTATCATCATCACAGTCTAGAAGAGCAGCTTTACGAAATTTGCCACATGTCATAGCTGCTTGTTCTAAGACTAGCAATTCTTCCATGCTCAATTCGTTTCTAGCATCTCATTCCTCAGCAAGTAATTCTACCATAGATTTCTCATGAGAGTCTTGAAATGATGTAGTAACCAACTCCTCCTTAAGTTCTTTCAATATATCAAGAGCCTTTAGTAAAAGGTCTTGCTCAGTATCATGAGGAGTTGCTTGGATCATTTGGTACTGTGGAGGTGGGTCTGAAAACGAATAGTCGTAATTGTTACAAGGAAATGGATTCCTTGTTTGACAATCCGAGCTAGAGTGTGGACCTCCACAGTACTCACAACAGTAAAACTGATGTGGCTGTGGGTGGTATGTGCTAGAGTCATAATTGTTATCAGGAAACTGCTCATAGATAAGCGTGTTTCCCGATCGACAATCAGAGTTGTAGTGTGAACCACCACAGTACTCACAACAGTAAAACTGCTGAGTCTCATGGTGTGGTAGCTGATGGAATAAATCAGCCGTGTCATGGTAAGAATAGGGATCTTGGTTATAGACAGACCCGTTTTCTGACTCTACCATGCCACAACCGGGGCAATTACCACCATTATAAGAACTACCACACCACTGGCAATTAAGAAGGTGTGGATGAGACAAAGAAAGAATCAAAAGGTTTGGGAGGGTAAGGAATGAAGAATCAAAGATGTGAGAGGGTAAAGGTGAATATTTTTGGATTGTTGGATAAACATTTTGTACAAATAGGAAAGAAAACGTTTTTGGGTTTTTGTGTTCGTTGAAAACTGATTTTAAAATGGTTTCGGGAACAGTTTTGTTTTTATATGAAAATAAGAAGATAATATGAACAAGGGTGGTAAATATACAATGGATGTATATCCCGATTCACCAATCTGAAAACCGTTTTAGAATAGCGCGCACACCTCCTCGGCAGCGGCGCCAAATTTTGATTGGCTCAGAAGCAATCAACTAAAGTCAACCACGGATGTGGTCAATATAGTCAAACTCCTTAGGCTCAATGCTCCGCGGAATATAGTGTTTCCCCGGGTCGTTATGTCCCGACGAGGTGTGGATTGTATTCAAAAGGGCTTGTGATCGGGTGAATTTGGACAAGAAAGGGTTTGTGATTGGTTATACTAAGGAATCTACAAGGGAATAGCTTAAATAAGCTATTTGAACAAGACTGTAAAAGTAGAAAAACCAGAAACGTTTAAAATCTAAAAACGCGTACGTTCAATTTAAATTTACGCGAACGTACGAAATAAAAAGTGAAAACTGAAATCTGAAAACCCGCAAGGGATGAAAATGACCTTTTTACAAACTAAAGGATAAAAGAAAATTTTGAGAAAATTAAAATGAATTTTTACACTATTTAATTATTTAATATTAATTAAATACTAATTAATACTAATTATTAATATTTAAATTACTTAAATACAATATAATATTAATTTAATACTAGAAAAATGAAAATTAAATTTCTAAAATTATAAAATAACTAAAAACAAATTTTAAAATTAAAAATATGTATTTTTGTCTTTTTGTGATTTTTATATTAATTAATTACTAATTAAATATTAATTTCCTAATTAAGCTAAACAAAATTATTAAAAATACTAAAAAGACTTAGAAAATTAAGAAAATTTTTATAAAACTAGTTAACCATCACAGGAATCCTAAAAAATTATAAAAAGTTTGTTTTATAAGTTTTTACACTATTTTACTAATTATTATATTAAATATTAATTAATATCTAAATAAACTAACTAAATTCTAACAATTATAATATGAACAGTAATAATTCTAGAAAAAATCCTAAAAATTTTTTATAACATATAAAATCTAGGAAAAATATAAAAACTAGGGTTTACTTAATAAAAACTAATTTTGCTATTTAATACTTAATATTAATTAATAATTAATAAAACTAATATTAAATCTAATAAATACTAGATGATAATATAAAAATCTAGAAAAATTACTGAAATTACTTTAACATAAAAGGAATTTAATAAAAATATATAAATGCTAAGTGCTTAAAAAAAATCTAATAAGGAAAATTTAAAATTTAAATTACATTAAATAGAAACTATCACTTATAATTAAATTTGTTTTTTCAGGATTTTTCTTTTACAAAACTATTTTAATACTAAAAACAACTAACTTTTACGAAAACAACTTTCTTGGAAATAAAAAATAAGCACTGTGGATGCTTATAGGCTTGACAGTTGACTTTGGTTGACCAAACCAAGAAATAAGCTCAAATGAGCTTAAGTAGGGTCCACAATGGTGAAAGTAAGTTCCAATAAGTTGTTTGGACTGGTTTAAGAAAGAATCAAAGAAATTGTACCATTAAATAAGCAAATAAGCCAAGATAAGCACTTGGATACTTGTTTTCAACACAGAAAATGGGACAGGGAAAAAGGGTGAATTCAAGTGGGGTCCACAGGGTCTAAGGTCAAACTTTTGGTCAAAATTTGGAGGTTTCCAGGAGGGGGGTTGAAAGAATCCAAAATGGACAAGGGGGACCCACTGAGGTGGCCAAAATCAACCACCAAAGTGGTGGTGATGGCAGGGTGATCTGCTGCAGTAGGGGTATACCCTCCCCTGCAGCTAAGTTTGAAGGGATGTGGGGGCCCACAGAAAAATGGAAAAAATAAGGTAAAGGTGGGATCTTAAAGTTAAGCTGGGAGATTACTAACCTTAAGAATTTCAGAGTCTGAAACAACACACAAAAATCAAATTAATTCTTGCAAATATTGGAAAAATCTGAGAGATGCACATTTGACTTTTTGTGAAAACTTGATAAATTGACTTTGATGAACTTTGGAAGAGATTTGATGACAGAAAATGTTAAGTTATACTATATTAAGACTAAGATAAGTTAAATCTACAACTTATGAACCAATGTGCATGATTTGTGGTCTCAAATCCCCACACAGTTAACTGTGAGGGGGGTTTCTTTTGATTTTTGACTTTCTTCCAAACACACCCTGGGTTTTAACCTATAACTAACCTAATGTGGCCTGTTATGATGTGTCTAGACTAAAAGCAACAACAATAGCCTATTGGAACATGTAGGAACTGCCTAAACCTAACACCCCTATTTTCTACTGATTTTAAGATTTCTTAAGCAATTGAACAATTTAAACTGTGGAACTGTTTTACAATGATCAATGATGATTAATTAAGCACAAATAAGCACAGAAGCATAAGTTCAAACTGCAACTACTTATATTTCTAAAAAAGATCACAAATGACAGTTAACTAAGAGTTTTAAGAATACAATGATATTTGCTAAATCACTACCTGATATTAAGCACTAGGATGGGTTAGATACTTCTAATAAGCAAACAGGAACATAAATAAGCAATAGATAAGCAAAGATACAGCAAAAGTAAAAATGAGAAATAAGGCTTACAAAAGCTATCTGTGCACGGAACACTAACTCAAGGACCAATGACCACCCTTACACCTCCCTGAGGTTACTCAAACTCTGTAAACCCACAATGACCAGGTTTCAAAACTTCTTCCTTATCCAATGATGATTTCTTATTTTTGATTTTTCTTACTTACATATTTAGAATTTTTTATGAATTACTGATGAAACACAAACAAACTTGTTTCAATACCTTGAAAGCTTCTAAAAACCTGTAATTGAACTTAATGGAACTAGTTGAATCACTAACTAACCACTATTAACAACATTGAGGAATAACTGAGATTTTGAGCACTTTTGAACCAAATCTGAATTCACAAGATTGAACTAGAATTTTAATTAATAGAACTTCAATTTACACTACATAAGCTGAGGGTACAATTTGTGAAGCTAAAAAGAACAATAAAAATGAAATTAGGTTTAATTCAACATAACTAAAACTAAGACTAAAGCTATTCTACACTAACTACTTTATTTCTTCAGTCCTGCCTCTCTTAAATAGATCCTGGTGGTATACTTTGACTATCCCACTTCTCTCCAAGCTGTTGGATGGCTTGAATTTGATCCTGACCGTTTAACTTGTTTTGGCGGGAAAAGAAAAGGTAGCAAATTGAGTGGGGTTTGGTGAAGAAGTTAATGATGGGTGAGGTTTATTAATGGAGGAGGGAACAAGTAGTGGAGAAGGTGAGGGTTTGGTGGGTGATTGGAGAGGAGAGGGGAGACAGTGAAGCGGGAAATGAGGTGAGGAGGATGGGTGAACAGTGGTGATGGCTGGTGTTTGACCAGGGGTATTGACCGGGTATAATATTAGAGGGGATTGGGCTTTTGGTTGGGCTTGGGGTGGATCAGGCCAAGTAAAAAGGGGGTGTGTTGGATTTGGTATTTTTGGTTTATGATTTGGTTTGTTTATTTCAATTTTCAAAATCACAAGGACCATTCATGTAATTAGCTGAAACTTGTGGGCTGAATTTGTCAATCTTCCAAAATATTCACAAGGGTCATTCCTGCCATCTTTCAATAGTACAAGGACCACAAATAAAATTTTCATTTTAAAAACACCCGAGGACCATTTTTGTAAATTTCAAAAGTTGAGGGACTTTTTCTGTCAATTGCCCAAACTTATGATCCAAGGGCTATTTGTGATTAGGGGTGTCATAAATCCCGACCCGACCCGGACCCGACCCGGACCCGAACCCGAATAATGATACTCGGGTCGGGTTACTCGGGTCCAAAATCTTAGTCGGGTCAATCGGGTCAACCCGACTAACCCGATTACGAACTCGGGTCGGGTACCGGGTTTAAAATACGTGCCTATTCGGGTTCGGGTCAACCCGACTAACCCGACGAATTTTTTTTTTTTTTTTTTTTTTTTTTTTGTCTTTGTTCAATTGAAAGGCCCAAGTTAAATTAAGTGATCCATGTAGTAAACTTGGCTTATTTTCTATATAATTTTTAGTATGGTTTTTTGCTTGAAAACTTTGTAGGTCTAAGACGTACCGTATCTTAGAGTAAACTATATCATCATATCGTGACTCATCATTTCACATGAATTGTATACTTTAATAATAAGAATATAAGAATGTGTATGGAAATGCATATTACAAAATGGTATGTTTCTGATTTGTTGTTCCGAGACGAAAAAAAGTTATAATTGACTTGCAGAAGTTGCGTATAGCCTGGACATCAATGTTGGCTTAGGTCAAACAAAAATATCAATGTGCAATTACTTACATGCTCATGTGTTTATATACTGTAATATGTTTAAAATCTAAGTGATCTATTCGTTAAATCAAATACTCATTTACCAATTGCGAAGTTTTCTTACTTTTATTAGTTCATAGAAACAATTGTTACATAAAATGATTTTAAAGACTAGTTTTGATATATACTATGACAAGAATAATATAATAACTAAGTAGACTTATGGTTCATATACAATTTATGCAACAAATTACTACATTTTAACTACTAAGTTTAAGAAATAAAATTATGTGATTTTGTAAATTGGACAAACCCGAACCCGACTTGACCCGACCCGACTTGACCCGACCCGATTTGACCCGAACCCGACTAACCCGAGTTCAAATAGGGTCGGGTTCGGGTATATTATTTTTACCCTCGACCCGACTTGGACCCGACCCGTTTGACCCGAACCCGACCAACCCGACCCGAATAACACCCCTATTTGTGATAACTTATGACTTTCCAAGGATCCTAGATGACTTTTCTTCCAAAAATTCCCACCAGGGACTAAACCTGCCAAAAGTGAAAGTCCAGGGACCAAAATTGTAAATTTCCAAAACTTTTTAACTTTTTCACCAAAGGACTAAATATGACAATTTATGATTTCAAAAGGACCTTTGGTGACTTTTCTTTTAAAATATGTGCTCAGGGACTATTTTTGACATTTTATGAAAGTTGAGGGACTGAAACTGCCAATTTTGCAAACTTTGTATGTTTTTCATCTGTTTTTACTCATTTTGCATCTAAAACATATAAAACACAATTTTGAAATATTTTCAGTATTTTGATGCATTACTGAGTGTTTTTGTATGTTTTGCAGTTCAGATTTGACCAAAAATGATGAGTGTTTGAGCACTCATCAACACCCCTCAAATATTATTATTTACAATTAAATATATATAATTGTATAAATATTTCACAAATTAAACCTTTTAATTATGAAACTTACCCATTTAACCCTTATACTAATTTCATACCATTTCCTACTGATGTTTTATGATTTCCAGAACAGTCGATCAAGTTTCAGAATTTACAAAACAAGTCCCTCTATTTATCAAATTCCATACGGTTTCAATTAAAACCCCAAAACCATGAACCCTAATTTTTCCAATCATCATACATTTATTAGACAATCATTAACATTTAATACTCATTTAATTAACCAAACCCTAACCCTAATCGCATATACCTTTTTCTTTTTATTTTTCCTTTTATTTCAATCGGTAATTAACAAAATAATTTGAAATAATTTCTACAGCCCTCAAATAATTTATATTTTATTTTTCCAGTATTCTATGATTATTTTAACATGTAACAAAAATGTATATGAACCTCAAAAAAATGGCATGCATTATCTTCTTATTTTTCAATCGGTTTAGAGTTTTATTCTATTTAAATTTGTACAGCCTTATAATTCATGCATGGCTCGATCCCAACATTTTATATAGATGTTATATGATATAAAGAGTGCTAGAAAAATACCAGATGTTTTGTTGATCAATCAGAATAACTTGTGTGGATTTTTGATCTCTCGGCTACAATAAACATGACAGAAAAATGAGAACAGCTCCACTCGACCACTCCCTACCTTATTCACTATTTTTACCATGTTCCTTAGCCTTGACCACGACTCAAAAAAATGCCTAGAAGTCCAGAGAATTTTTGGAGGCGTCGCTAATGATTTTTTTAGTGTTTAGGGTTTATTTTGGGGAAAAATAACTATACGGAATTATGAGATATTATAGGAATGATTGTAACTTGATTGGGCCAAGTTTTTGGGATGAGAATTATGACCAAATCAGATTTTCCATTATTTCCTATTTATTTCATAATCATATCTTTTATTTTAAAGCTTTTAATTACTTTTTATAAATAATTAAAATGGTATAGTACATAAATAATTGTAAAAAGTGTGTTTATAAACTTCTTTAGGTAAATTTAAGTGTAAATTAAGTTTACAAGGTTTGTCATACTCCATATGTTGTAATTTGTAATTATTTGGAATTTTTTGGTACTTTAAATAATTAATTATGCAAATTTTAAATTACAAGGGCATTTTGGTAATTTTGCATGTTTGAGATTTTAGGGTTTTACATGCACTATAGATAAAAAGTGAGTTATAACCTGCATAGAACAAAGACATAAAAAAGAAATAAGAAAAAAACAATTATTTGACTGAGGGGAATGTATCCACAGCTAAAGTTCACAAAAAATAATATCCAAATTTCTGAATTAAACATTCTTAACAAATGATTCAAAACAAAGTGAAAGTATTGTTTCAAAATGTTGGTTACCACCAACAGACAAACTGAAAGTGATCTGGACTCCCCAACCACAAATAAGTAACATAACTTGTCCAAAGATATTTATTGAATTGAAAAACGAAACATATAATGATTTGGAGCTCCAAGTTGTTGCATCAACACTTCATTGCAAGGTTATTCATGGATCCTTTTCCAACTTGACCACGACACCTGCCTTTTTACCATTAGAAGACATGCTCCCATCTGCGTCATCGTTGGCTAGTCACTTGTTCTTCACACCAGCTTTGTCAGTGTTTGACGGAGTAGTGTTGTCATCCGTCTGCGATTCCAGTTCCTTCACAGTAAACAAAAATGAGTAGTACAGTATAATTTTAATTTTTAGGGTGACGTTGCAATATTAAAATAATATTAAACTTACAAATGGTGTGACATCTAGATTTTCACTGGTAGCTTCGGTGTCCAGCTGTTGAAACAAAGAAATTAACGTGTAAACTGGCTTGCCAATAATAATGTCCGAAACGCCAAAACAATTGAAGTGAACACAACAAGTGAATTAGTACCTTAACTGGGGTAGCATTTGCGTGAAGTGTTTCAATAATTTCCTTATCGGCAGACATACGCATTACATTAAACACAGGCAACAACTTTGTTGCATTGAATTTATCCATGGAGATGTTAAAGGCATACTTGGTTCCAACAATCTTTGTTATCTCAGGGGGCACAAAATCGCTATCACTCACCTAAACATTAAATAATAAAAAAGTGAAAGATTTATCTAAAGTTTTTTGAAAAAAAATAATAAAACGTGACAATGTACCTTCCTATATTTGTCACACAGCTGGTATGCTAATCTATCAGCAAACGCTTGTACCTCATCGTTAAAGAGGGACACAGAGCATGTCCCCGTTGAATCTTGAACGCGTACTTGAAGACGGTACCTAAATTAACCAAAAACTAAAACCTTGTAAAGATTGTTGTTTTAAAAGTGGTACCTATTAAAATGAATGAATTGCAATGTAAGCAAAACTCACTGTGTTTTGAGGCTCGAACATACAGCCTCGCATTTAGTACACCACCATTCGGTTGGACCACCAACCTGTTTTTTGGGGAATTCGGCTTCCAGATCCACAATGTCAGTTGCCTTAACAACCTTCTTTTTGCACTTCCCACAACCTAGGTACCACCACCCCTCATCTTCACATATTGCAACGATAGTGCCCACGATTACGGAAGGCGTACCCTAATGAGAATTAAGAAACTTTATAGGATGTTCATTTTTAAAATAGTTTATTGGATAGACTTATTGTAGCTATACTTCAATTGACCGATCCATATAAACAGTGGCACATCTGAATTATATGATCACGATAATATTCTTTTATAGTTGGACGTCGTACCTTTGGGATATCCAAGAGCTCGACAATGTGCCTGATTTCAGCAGAAGTGGTAAAATCTTCTTTTGTCGAGTATTTTGAGGCCGTGGAGATGCTTATTGTCTGTTGAGATGTTTCATCTGTCTTCTTAGAAAGCAACCTAAAAAAAGCAGTGTTTATATTCTGTTAGTCATCAGTTTCACACATCCTTGATGAAGTAATAATGCATTACGTATTTTTTACATACAGTTGTCTAAAGTCGTCAACATCTTTGAATTCAGATGCTGTAATACTTTCTTTTCCGTTAAACAGGATCAACCTCGTTGCATTGTAACCATTCTGAACCCCAATTTTGCCTATGCAAATCAAATAATTATATGGTTAGATGTATACATATAACTAAAAAAAACTGAAAATTAACTGTTACAGGATGTGAAATTACCGTCCTACATTTTCATCATGCCAAGATGAAGAACAACAATAATATTTGAATGGTCAACACATTCTTGAAGGAAATCAGCAAACTGCTGCGTAAATCCTCCCCACAGTGTACACCTCATTTCAGTTCCCCTACAAGAATTATGAAAAGTGGGGGACATTATTCAGTTTTGATGGATAACATGTATTTAACAAATTGTATAATGCATAATATTGACTTACTCCCCATCAAGAAGGGTGAGTGGTTTCTTCTTCCCAGCTTTACCATTCTTGTCGAAGCAATCAAGTTCATCGCAAGCGATAACCTGCCCTATGACATCTGTACATGTTAGCATTAAAAATATATATATATATATAAGTGATGGTCATTCTCATATTGTAACTTTGTGTCGTTTGTTAAGATTAGTAATAGTTTAGTCATTGGGCTTTGGACTTGGCAAGCTAATATGTTATATGCTATGTTTCATAAGCCTAGTTATCCAATCATGTAACCAAGTCCAAGCCCAAGCCCATATAAAGCCCATAGAGCATCTCATGTTAAGAACTATATAAACACCTCAAAGGCTCATTTGAGGTGTGTGCTTGTGTGTAAAAGTGTGTGTGTTTTTTAATAAAAGCTTTCTACTTCATCTCTTACCTATCTTTACTATTGTTAACGCCACACCTTATTCATCAAGTCACCATCTTTCCTTCTTCTAGTGCTTATATTTGTGTTAAAGTTGATATATCTAAGGTCCTACAAGTGGTATCAATCGCCTAACAATGATTTAGGAGAGTTTTTATCAAGTTTTTTGTTAAAAAGTTACACTTTTCATTCATTTGTGTACTTTTTCTTCAAAAAGTTTCGATTTTTACAAGTTTTAGTGTTAAAGTTGTTGTTTTTATTGAAGTTTTAGTGATTCTAAGTGTTTTGGGAAAGATTTGATCAATAGAAACAAGTGGAAAAAGTGGTTTTGGTTGAAAAAATCAGATTTTTCACGTTTCTGGTCATCTTACGTGTAACTCACGTGAATAGTACGATTCTAAAGCTGTCAACAGTACTTTTTGTCCTTTCTACGAGTAACTTTTGGTTAAAACCCTTTTCTTACGAGTAACATAGGTCAAAACCCTGTTCTTACGAGTAACTTTGGTCTTCTACGCCTAAAACCTACGAGTAAGTCCATTTCCTACGCGTAAGTCCACTGTCTACGCTCAAGATTCTACGAAGAAGTTGTGAATCCTACGCCTAAGTCACTTTCTACGCAGAAGATCAGCTCTTACGCATAAGATCATATCTTACGCGTAAGTTTCAGAGTTCTACACATAACTTCATCAAAGGTCTTCTCTTCGTGCATCGGTGACTCAGTACGTCCCTGACTTGGATAAGTTTGTGGAATACTTCGACACGGGATATCTTTCGAGCTTGGATAAGTTTGAGAGATCATTTTGGTTTGTAAACCTTACGCGTAAAAATCTTACGCATAAGCTAAACCTTACGCGTAACTAATCTTATGCATAAACACAAAGCCTACGCATAAACTACTAATCTTACGCATAAGTATTTTTCTTACGCATAAGTTTACTGTTTACGCATAACTTTTGTTTACGCATAACATTTTCTACGCATAAGATTCTGTTTACGCATAAGTTTACCCTTTACGCTTAAGTTTACTGTTTACGCATAAGATCAAGCTTTACGCATAAGTTTTGACTTTTTGACAACCAAACTTCAAACGGCCATAACTTTTGAACCGTAACTCCGTTTTCGACGAATCAGCTGTCAAAACGACCGTGAGACAGAGGAGAATGACACGCTAAATGGATTTATCAATTTAGGCGAAGTTTCGAGGCCTAAAAACGCTCCGAGAAGAAGTTATTGAGGTTTTCAGGTTTTAGATCAAATTTTTCACCATAAAAACTTGCATCAACTTACACTAAACACAACTCCTACTTCGTTGGAACGATCCAAGAATCAACTTTATCCATCTACACTTCATCAATGGCAACTCAGCAAGACATTCATGCTGCCGGTGCAGAAAACCGACCTCCAATGCTTGAAAAAGGTGGATATCTCCCATGGACAAGCCGCATGCTTCGTTACATCAAAATAAAGCCTGATGGTAAATTAATGATCAACTCCATTACAAATGGTCCATTCAAGCCAAGACAAGTTCAAATTGAAGGTAATCCAAATACAACACCTCCTACTCAACCATTCGTGCGTGAACAAACAGAAGCAGATTACACAGAGGACGACAAGAAGCAGATCGCCGCTGATGATATGGCAATGCATTTAATCCAACTTGGATTACCACGGGAGATCTTTGCTGCCGTCGACAGTTGTGAAACTGCTTATGCTATGTGGGAACGTGTTAGAAGGATTTGTCATGGAACAGAGATTGGACAACAAGACGTTGAGAACAAACTTCTTACTGAATGGGAGAACTTTACATCCACTAAAGGTGAACAGATTGAATCTTACTACACAAGGTTTTGCACTTTGATGAATGAGTTAATCAGAAACAAGTTGACACCACGAACAATTGCAACAAACATCAAATTCATCAATAACCTTCCAGAACAATGGGGTCGTTATGTTACAATTGTGAATCAAACAAAGGATTTACATAAGGTGAATTATGATCAACTATATGACTTTTTGAAGCAAAACCAAGCTGAGGATAATGAAGTAAGGAAAGAAAGATTGGCAAAGAATCATGATCCTCTTGCATTAATTGCTACTACACCAACACCGCTACCAGTGAACACACTATAACCATCATCATCTTCCACTCACAACTACATGCAACCATCATACATTCAACAACCAACACCGGTCTACCAACCACAGTTCTACCCATAGCAACAACAACATGTTATTCCACAACAGCAATACCAACAATTCCAAGAACCAGAATTCACTGAAAATGATGAAGCTACTGCAGCATTGACCCAAGCGTTTGCTTTTCTGTCAAAGGCATTCCAAGGGCGCTATTCTACACCAACTAACAACAACCAAAGGATTTCATCGAACACTCGCAACAAGCAGATTGCTCAGCCGAGTTTCAATATGGGCAACGGAGGCCAAATGGTTGGAGTTTATGGGAATCAGCAAGGATATGCTACTGGAATTAACATGGGGAATCAGAATATGTTGAATGCAGGGAATCAGAATGCAGGAAATCAGTATGGTCAGTATGCAGGGAATCAGTTGGGTCAGTTTGTTGGAAATCAGAGGGGTCGGAATGTTGGTCATCAGGCAATGGGTAATCAGAATAGAAATGTTGCAGCTCCAGTAGTTGGGAATTTGGGAAATGTGAATCAAGGTAATCCGGTAAAGTGTTTCAACTGCCAAGGTGTAGGTCATATGGCAAGAAACTGTCCTACTAAGCCGAACAAGAAAGACACAGCGTATTTGCAGAAAGCATTACTATTGGCACAAAAGAATGAGGCAGGGTTTCAGTTGAACGCAGAGGAGAATGACTTTATGGCTCTTATGGATGACATGGAAGATAGAGAGGATATCGATGCGAACTGCATATTTATGGCGAATCTTCAGGAAGCTAAGTATGACACGGATTCTGACACACTTCCTGTTTATGACACCAACGCACCATCTGAGGTACCAAATTTCAACACATGTCACAATAATGATATATTTGATATGTCTCCTCATGAGGAACAGCATTCTGAGAAGCTAGCACCCACTTATGATACATACCTGGACACGCCAAGTAGTAGCAATACTCCTTCAGCAACTCCAGATGTGAATCATAATGGAGGCTTCGTTTCACAGCATGCTGAGAATGATGAGGAAACACGTGCTTTATTTGAATCATTATTGAATAATTGTCGTATTGAAATTGAGAATGTGAAAAAGGTCAATCGCGATGTTAAGGCCGCGAATGTTAAATTGACCGCTGAGCTTGAGAGTTACAAAGAAAACGTTAAAGCTTTTGAATTTCATAACAAAAGATTGTCTGAATTAGAAACTGGTTATCAAAATTCCGTTTCAAGGGAAAAACAATTGCAACTCAAGTTTGATACACTTGATGTTAATTCTTTCAAAAAGATAAAATCTTTAAACGCAGAAATTTCTGATTTACAAAACCAACTTTCTAAACAAAAGTCAGCTTATACCAATCTTGAAAAAGAAAATGACGAGCTGAAAAAGGACTTTGCAAAGAAAGAAGACAAACTTTTGGCCGAAATCGTAGAGTCAGAACACATGATTGCTCATTTAGAAGAATTGGTGGTTAAGTCGGGTCAGTCAAGTCAAACAATGAAAATGATTTCAAATCAAACTAATCCGATTTACTATACGAAACATAAAGTAGCACTTGGTAACAACACCCCCAGTAATCTCAAGAAAGCTCAGCAAGAACAGAATGTTTTGTATAATGGTAATGTGATTTACACTCGTTCGGGATTCTGTGCAAATGATAGAACATGTCGAAGAGAGCATAAATAAAATGAAACAAAAGGATTTGAAACCCATTGATTACAACAAATTGAACAAACTTTCGGGAATTACTTTTGTTCCACAAAAAGAACCATCTGTGTTTTCCATAAAACGACCATTTTCAAAAATGTTTTCTAAGAAAGTAATTGTTTCCAAATCTCTTTCAAAAATGGAACAAATGTCCTCTAACAACACTTTTAATACAAGTGAGGCTAGAGACATTCTGGATGACGTTAAAAAGAGAATTCAAGAACTTCAAAATATTGTTGCTTCTAAAACTAAAATCGATATTAACAACTGGCATTCCAGTTTTCATATTGAGCAGAAAAAAGTTTTTGAAAACGAAATTACTATCCCACTGAATAACATCAATGCGAGGGTAATCCATTTTGAACAAGCTTTCTTAAAAGAAACGGCCGACTTTGTCAAGGACCACAAATCCCTGGTAAACGAAGCTAATGAAACTCGTGAAAACATGAATGTTTTGGAAAACCTAAATGATTCTCTCTTCGAAGTTGTTATGACCACTGACATTATGTCCATCATTTTACAAACATATTATGTTCAAGACGATGAACGACTAAGAGCTGAGACCTCCGCAATTGTTTCAAAATATGAAAATGCTCTTATAAAGCTTGAAAAAGAAAATGTGTCATATTTTAAACAACTTGATCGAAAAAAGGAAGAATGCAAGTATGACAAATTGTCGTATGAGTGTGCCTTAAAGAACATGAAAGAGCAAAATGATCTTTTGAGGGCTCAGCTTGAAAGTCAAAAAGGAAAGGGTGAGGAAACTAAGTTTGCAAAACCATTGACTTCGGAGAAACCAAATGTTTCAAACACGGTTCAAAAACCAAAAATGTCAATTTCACGGTTTGCTCCAAAAGTCGATGAGAAAAAGGATTTGACAAAACCAGTCACTCCAACACCCTTGCCTAAGAAAAGTGAAAATGAAAAGATTGTTGATAAAGGAAAAGCGGTTGTCAAAACACCAAAAGTGATAGCACCTGGCCTTTTTAGGATTAGTCCCACTAGTGCGTCTGCCTCAACATCTAAGACAAATGACAAGTGCATAAAGGCTAATTCTAAAGAATCTAGGGATGCTAAAAAGGACAACAATATAAATCCTAACGCGTGTGCCTTACCTTCTACAGGATTAGAAAGCACCTCTAGGAGCAGTAGACTAAAGCCTAGGAGCAATACAAGGAACAATAGAGTCTCGCCTGTTTCTAAGAGTAGTAGCAAGAATAAAGCTGAAGAAGTAGAAGAACACCCTAGGAATTTATCGCTTTGTAATAAGAGACATGTTTCATCTGAATGTAATGTCGAAAGTACTGTTTCTAATGCATGGAATGACTCTGTTTGTTTAATATGCAAGAAAGGTTTAATTACTGATGTTCATG
This sequence comes from Artemisia argyi, assembly GCA_030686995.1. Taxonomy (NCBI): domain Eukaryota; kingdom Viridiplantae; phylum Streptophyta; class Magnoliopsida; order Asterales; family Asteraceae; genus Artemisia; species Artemisia argyi. The sequence goes on along the minus strand of CM060684.1, from coordinate 86,271,189 downwards.
ATGAATGTGTTTCTAAGAATGTGAATGTTACGCCTGAACAGAAGAATGTTCCAAAAAGACCTAGTGCTAGATCCAGATCTATAGAACGATTAGTTGCACGATTTAGGACTACCACTATTAGTCGAATGCCTAGGAACTACCTTAAGTTTTGTATGTGGATTCCAACGGGTAGAGAGTTCACTCTTCAGAACGGCAAATTAGAAATAGCTCAAGCTAAACAAGTGTCACAACTCACCATTTCAGGTCATTTCCCGAACTTTGGAAAAACACTATTCATCAATCACTATTCATCAAACCACTATTCATCGTTTTACTATTCATCATTTTCGAGGTCAGTTTGATATTCTGAGAAACTTTTGGGAAATTTACTATTCACTGAACACTATTCATTTCCGGAAAAGTTTTCACTATTCACTTGCATTACTCATTTCATCGTAAATTTAGTTTACGGGTATTCAAATTCGCGTAACCGGATTGGTTTAGGTGCGAATTCATTTCATTAGTGTTAAGAACACTGCATACGGACTGGAGATAGTCTGCATATCATCATAACAGCATTTTCATGTTATACCACTCTCAGGATTTTCAAATTACTATATTCAGTACATTTAACGTTTTTACGTATAAGTATTTATAGTAAACGTTAACACCCGGCTTATACACGACGAATATATCTAAATATTCCCACAATGGTCCCGACCTATTTTTATATCCATTTTAACATCATAAAAGTTATAACATTCAGTTACCCAGTATTTTGGAAATTTATTTTATTTATAACGTACGCGTATGAATATAACGACGGTTTTCGTGAAAACTAAACAATAATCACCCGATCACTCAGTAATTGTACCCAACATATTTTTAATATATTTTTATCATTATTATAACTTTATTTCATCCCGGTTAACTTCGTGAACGTTTATTTCTATTAAAACCGGTACCCGATTATAACTAAAAACACAAACTAGTGCATAATTCTTGCAAGATTTCTAAATATATACCAAGTACCCCTACCCCCCCTTCACCCTTTGAAAACCGGCCCAAGACCACCCCTTTAACCTAATGCATTAATGTATACATTTTAAACTAATAAACCTCTAAATACTACACTTAACCAAAAATCACAAATCATATCTTCACTTTTTAGATAAGATAAAATTTCATCTCATCCCTTCCCCTCTCTTGCAACCCACGACCTCACCACCATACATAGATCAAGTGATCTTTTTCCAAAAGTTATAACACCAAACTTGTTCATTATACTTGCCTAATCAAGAATCAAGCAACAAAAACACAAGAACAACAAGCATAATCATCATCTAATCATCTCATTTTATCAAGTAAGTTATCAACATTATTTTTTCATGAATCATCTTATATTTACTTGTATTGCATGATTTCCATGCTAAAAACCATGTACAACTAGCTATACCACCATTTATTTTGTCAAAAATGGAACATACAAACCCTAACTTTTTATTTATGAATCCCCTTGCTATAATAACTTGGTTAGGAGTCCATGGCACCCTAAGAAGGTGTATGGTAGGATTAGATTAGCTATGTGGTGATTACAAGAGGTTTGGTGATGTTAGAAATTAGTTATAAACCTTGAAAACTTGATTTGGAGCATGTTTTAGACATGCTGTCCCATTTTGTGAAAACCTGGAAAATCAGTAAACACCAAGGGAACTTTGGAAAAATTTTTAGAAAATACTTTCAAAAACGAATCCGTAGGCGAAAGAACGGATTAAAAAGAGTTTATAACGAAGAAGTTATGATTTTTGCAAGATTGTTGACGAAAAGTATTTTCTGGAAAATAGTTGCTGTTGGACGTTTTTCATTGGTCAAAAAGAGGCTTTAGACGTAACCCGGAGGAGCCGAGCTTTCCAAAATATATTACTACATACTAAGACGTAACCGTGGATATAAAGAACAAGTAAAACGGACAAGTAACGACAAAGATATTCACGTTTGAATATCGGCTAAAACCATTTTTATTTGACAGCTTTTAATAAAAATTGGCACAAAAACTACGAAGTACTTTTATAAGCTAGAAATAATATCAAGTACCAAATTTTATAACTAATGAAGTATTAGTTATTACAAGTATATTTTCATCATTTCAAGGCGATATTTCAAGGATTACAAACCGAGGATTTCAACACTAACATGGAAACATACGATATATATATAAGTATATATATATTGCAACTAGCTTATTATATTTTTCTAATAGCAATATTTTTCCAAATTCTTGGATTATATATTTTGATAACACAAGTGTTTTTACAAAGAGTAGAGTGGTATAGGAACATGAGCATGGACAGTCATAACATCATTTCATGATCTAAAGTAGATCGTTCATCATTCACATTAGGTTGCGGCTAGTGTGCGCGCCTTGTTTTTCAGCTCATTACATGTTCATGGTACCATCATATTGGGTTGCGGCAGCTAATTGTTCATTGGTGTTCATTCATTTCATCACAGTTTCATCAGTTAAGGTGAGTTTTCATAGCCCCGTTTTCAATTCAACATTTTTGATTGTTTTCAAATCCCACGGGGGGAATACATTGCATCAATCATTTTAGTACGAGCCCAAGTATTCAAAAACATGTACATTGCTTAAGTTACCTTGCCATGTGATAAGTCCCCTGTAACATCATGAACCGTTAATTTACCGTTAAGCGAGAGTGAGTGGATAGATCTATCGAGGGTGACGCCTCCATCCGTGGTAGTGATTACCAACAGTAAGCGGATGCATGTCATGTCTTTTACATTTGAATGTTTCGGCAGAACATTCGGGAGGGGCATAGAATTTCATCAGTCATAGCTTCGGTGTCATGAGCTTAAGGCTATTGTACAATTTTCATGAGATTTTTATCTTGCACTTTTACTTGTGGTGGCCGTACATCATTACATTTTACAAACCTATGGAATTCACCAACATTCGTGTTGACGTTTTAGCAATGTATTTCAGGTTATTAAGGTAGCTCATGTGACATGCATTTGGACCTTCATGGAGTCGCGGAGTCGACGCGTCTCATCATTATTTCATGCACTTATGTAAATATTTGATCTAGTATGACTTGTTTTTCATAAACATGCAACACATTTTGGGGACCTCATTTTGTAAACTCTGAATTATCTCAATGATCAAATGCAGTATTTTCCAAACGACACTTTAGGTCGTTCAATGTAACTGTAACTGTGGTGCTATGACAGACACCCCCAGGTATTCCATTCCGCTGCAAGTCAGGTAAATTGGGGGTGTGACAGATTGGCATCAGAGCTAAGGTTATAGCGAACTAGGATGTATCTTGGACCCTAGACTATAACCGCATCATCATAGCATCTCATCATTTCATCATAAGTGCATAATCATGATACATGTTGTTTCATACATACCCTGTGCGAGTTATTTATACTCATATCCATATATGTATATCATTTTATTGACCTGGTTCACAAGTGACATGTCTTCAGATACTCACCCTGACATCCTTTTATCGGATTCCGCATTGAAGATGCCTTGTCATCTTCCACTACCATTATACCACCAGTTGCATTTACACCACCATTAGTACTATTGATTTGCCATGGGAACAGGGTTTTCCTATCATTCAGCCCATACATAGAATGCCTTTTGGTAGTGTATTCAGAATTAATCTTAATGGACTTATTAGGATGCTTATTACAAGGAAGATAGTGTGTTTTCTTTCCATCACTAGTAGGGCACTTACTACTCAGGTACTATCACCACCATCAGTTACTTATTACACTATTGGCCTTCCCACAGTGTGTACTTTAGTTTTACCTTTTGGATGTCGCGAGGTAGCACGAAAGAGGGTAGTATTTCATTCACTGGTACCATCATTGTCATTTCCCTTTTCCATTCCCACTTGCCATGAACTAGATGACACCTAGTAGATAATACCAATAACACGGACTCAACAGAAACATCCGCAGATTCTTCAGGAATGGTTCAGAACCTACATTATCTAAGATTTAATAGATGCACAACTTCAGACACCACTTCAGGACTATCTCGACCTTATGATGCCACAAACCTGATTTCACACAGAGGGACACTAGGAAATCCCTAGACCAGATTTATATCCTCACTAGCTTTTACTATTATCCTAGCCACAGAAGGTGTGGAACAACAATCTAGGTTGCAATGCTGCTCAACAATCACCCAAGGGACAAGAAGTAAATAGAGCCTTTGCTGCAGAACCGCATACAAAGAGAAGGTATATTGGAAAGTTACCTTACTACAACCTGTGTAATCAACCTCACCGAGGTCATTGCAGTAAAACGTGTGGAGTGTGCAAGAAGCATGGTCATTGGACTGAAGACTGTAGGAAAATCACAAATCAGAAGATCCCAGGGAGTTGCTTCCAATGTGGAAAGTTAGGGCATTTCAAGAATGACTGCCCGGAACTAAGGAACAAGGAAAAATCAGGAACTTGGAATCAAGACTGAATCGCTCGAGGAATAGCGTGAGTTGTTGAAAGAGAACCGTCAGGATATTAGCAACATCAAGGATAACAACAATGCTTCAGCAGGAGGAGCTTTGTTTCGATATATAAACCGTAGTTCGAGCCTTTAGGGTTGTATCTTTCCTTTTGTACTTACCGTTGGTACGATGACATGACCTAGGGGCATTAAGCACTTTCCTATCCAGTGTAGTATCTATCCTTTGTTACCTAGGTGATAATCATAACCTTCGTTTACTCCATTTTCTATCCCAATTGCTCAGACTTCAATCGTTTCGCAACATTTTAGCATTGTCTCATCAGGAATTAGGTTGATTTCGTTTTGACGAATTAGTAGACTATTACCATTCGACAAGATTCACCCACGTATCCAATACACCATTCAAGCTATTTTACTATCATACTGGGAAACGACTTTACAGAAAAATTTCTGAAGTAAGCTATTTTATTAACATCCTATAAATTGATTTTCTGTCATTACACCAAGTATTTACTATTGTTACGCGAAGCAATTTTCATGTTACTTGAAAGAAAATATCAGGACACCATTTTTATAACAATGCGTTGAACACCATCTAGAACTTTTGATAAAAGTTATGATATTTTGACAAAATCCAACATCGCATCATTAGTCCTCAATTATACATAGCCTGATCACCTATGTAAAAATTCAGGAAGGATTATGCCATGAAGGAAATAATCACTTTTTCAAAAGATTGTTAATAACAATCTTCATCCAAAAGTTTTGTAAACAAAGGAACTCTTTCATAAACATCCCTTTTGCCGAACTATCCCTGGATACTTACCCCACCAGTCACTCATTCAGACATTAAGTTGGATTTTCCCATTGACTTCCCTAAGAGAGACCTTCCATATCAATTACATGCAGGATTCGTATATAAAATAGAAGCAATGAAAGGATTACATAACTACTAAACAGAACTGGAAGTATATAGTGAGAGAATTCAAAACTCAACAACAATCCTCAGATACTGCGAGACCATCCTAATCACCATCTCTGACTTAGTTGTCCTATGTCATTATTCAAGGGTACTAGCTATACTGAGCTACAGGATTGAACTCAATATAAATGTCCGCAGGACAACACAATAGAAATAAACCAAGCTTCTAATTGAGACAGTAGAGCATTTCATTTAAACATGGCCTCATCCATACATAAACTTTCCTGCAGTAAGTTTTCACAAAGGACAATTGTTTGAATCAAGAATATCGATGTAAATTCCTCTAAGGCCTTATGTCACTAGAAATTTCAGATAACCTCACCTTCATACCAAGCAAGGGATCAAACCGGAACATATCTCCTCATCTACATGGGAAAACAGAATAGACATTCATCGACACAACATCAAGTGATACCTTCGTCTTGCCAATTACAACGATAAACTATTTCATGACTTAAGTTAGTCTAAATACATATGCTTGCAGTTATGCCAGATAACCATCAATAGACATTATCCAACCTCAGGAACTAAGTGTTAGACATCGATGCATTTAAGCGAACATTTCCTACTCTACTATTTTATCCTTGTTAGTGTTTTCACTTTTAAATAAAGTTGATGCGTTTACATAAATCACCTACCTTGTGGAAAAATGATTTCTGAAATTCCTATTTTGAACAAGTACGATCCTTTTTGGTCAATCTTTAGCAACACTATTGTACAATGAGAAATATACATAAACATCAAACTTTGGTAAGCAGTCTTAATCACAACATGTTTGAAAACAGTTCCTATTTCATAACTACTGGATTTTGAATCATCAGGAAAAATATTACTTAGTAAATCATCTGCTCCATTTTCTAAATTCGTTTATTCGGAAAAAGATTTCAACCAAAACTCACAATCGCGAGACAAATTTCCAGAACCAACTTCCCTACAACATCGCTTATGCATTTAGGATTTTGTGACTTGACAGTAAAGAATATTGGTATATGTGATGAAGGAATTAGGAAGGACATCACAAATTAATCACGAATTTCAGTAGTGGAGACCAAACCCAATAGACAAAGAAAAACATATGTCTTATCATCCGTTGGAACAAAACACAAGGAATCAAATTGTTACCTATATTCTATCCCTTTCAGATAACGCCTAGTTCGAAGGACTGAACGTTATGGAATTAGTCACAAAGGTTTATTATACCCATTTCAGTTTTTCCTGTTAAGGAAACCGATTCACCTTGGACTTCAGGTAATCATTTCAGAATTCCCTTCAGAAACCCAAGTGTCACAACTCACCATTTCAGGTCATTTCCCGAACTTTGAAAAAACACTATTCATCAAAACACTATTCATCGTTTTACTATTCATCATTTTCGAGGTCAGTTTGATATTCTGAGAAACTTTTGGGAAATTTACTATTCACTGAACACTATTCATTTCCGGAAAAGTTTTCACTATTCACTTGCATTACTCATTTCATCGTAAATTTAGTTTACGGGTATTCAAATTCGCGTAACCGGATTGGTTTAGGTGCGAATTCATTTCATTAGTGTTAAGAACACTGCATACGGACTGGAGATAGTCTGCATATCATCATAACAGCATTTTCATGTTATACCACTCTCAGGATTTTCAAATTACTATATTCAGTACATTTAACGTTTTTACGTATAAGTATTTATAGTAAACGTTAACACCCGGCTTATACACGACGAATATATCTAAATATTCCCACAATGGTCCCGACCTATTTTTATATCCATTTTAACATCGTAAAAGTTATAACATTCAGTTACCCAGTATTTTGGAAATTTATTTTATTTATAACGTACGCGTATGAATATAACGACGGTTTTCGTGAAAACTAAACAATAATCACCCGATCACTCAGTAATTGTACCCAACATATTTTTAATATATTTTTATCATTATTATAACTTTATTTCATCCCGGTTAACTTCGTGAACGTTTATTTCTATTAAAACCGGTACCCGATTATAACTAAAAACACAAACTAGTGCATAATTCTTGCAAGATTTCTAAATATATACCAAGTACCCCTACCCCCCCTTCACCCTTTGAAAACCGGCCCAAGACCACCCCTTTAACCTAATGCATTAATGTATACATTTTAAACTAATAAACCTCTAAATACTACACTTAACCAAAAATCACAAATCATATCTTCACTTTTTAGATAAGATAAAATTTCATCTCATCCCTTCCCCTCTCTTGCAACCCACGACCTCACCACCATACATAGATCAAGTGATCTTTTTCCAAAAGTTATAACACCAAACTTGTTCATTATACTTGCCTAATCAAGAATCAAGCAACAAAAACACAAGAACAACAAGCATAATCATCATCTAATCATCTCATTTTATCAAGTAAGTTATCAACATTATTTTTTCATGAATCATCTTATATTTACTTGTATTGCATGATTTCCATGCTAAAAACCATGTACAACTAGCTATACCACCATTTATTTTGTCAAAAATGGAACATACAAACCCTAACTTTTTATTTATGAATCCCCTTGCTATAATAACTTGGTTAGGAGTCCATGGCACCCTAAGAAGGTGTATGGTAGGATTAGATTAGCTATGTGGTGATTACAAGAGGTTTGGTGATGTTAGAAATTAGTTATAAACCTTGAAAACTTGATTTGGAGCATGTTTTAGACATGCTGTCCCATTTTGTGAAAACCTGGAAAATCAGTAAACACCAAGGGAACTTTGGCAAAATTTTTAGAAAATACTTTCAAAAACGAATCCGTAGGCGAAAGAACGGATTAAAAAGAGTTTATAACGAAGAAGTTATGATTTTTGCAAGATTGTTGACGAAAAGTATTTTCTGGAAAATAGTTGCTGTTGGACGTTTTTCATTGGTCAAAAAGAGGCTTTAGACGTAACCCGGAGGAGCCGAGCTTTCCAAAATATATTACTACATACTAAGACGTAACCGTGGATATAAAGAACAAGTAAAACGGACAAGTAACGACAAAGATATTCACGTTTGAATATCGGCTAAAACCATTTTTATTTGACAGCTTTTAATAAAAATTGGCACAAAAACTACGAAGTACTTTTATAAGCTAGAAATAATATCAAGTACCAAATTTTATAACTAATGAAGTATTAGTTATTACAAGTATATTTTCATCATTTCAAGGCGATATTTCAAGGATTACAAACCGAGGATTTCAACACTAACATGGAAACATACGATATATATATAAGTATATATATATTGCAACTAGCTTATTATATTTTTCTAATAGCAATATTTTTCCAAATTCTTGGATTATATATTTTGATAACACAAGTGTTTTTACAAAGAGTAGAGTGGTATAGGAACATGAGCATGGACAGTCATAACATCATTTCATGATCTAAAGTAGATCGTTCATCATTCACATTAGGTTGCGGCTAGTGTGCGCGCCTTGTTTTTCAGCTCATTACATGTTCATGGTACCATCATATTGGGTTGCGGCAGCTAATTGTTCATTGGTGTTCATTCATTTCATCACAGTTTCATCAGTTAAGGTGAGTTTTCATAGCCCCGTTTTCAATTCAACATTTTTGATTGTTTTCAAATCCCACGGGGGGAATACATTGCATCAATCATTTTAGTACGAGCCCAAGTATTCAAAAACATGTACATTGCTTAAGTTACCTTGCCATGTGATAAGTCCCCTGTAACATCATGAACCGTTAATTTACCGTTAAGCGAGAGTGAGTGGATAGATCTATCGAGGGTGACGCCTCCATCCGTGGTAGTGATTACCAACAGTAAGCGGATGCATGTCATGTCTTTTACATTTGAATGTTTCGGCAGAACATTCGGGAGGGGCATAGAATTTCATCAGTCATAGCTTCGGTGTCATGAGCTTAAGGCTATTGTACAATTTTCATGAGATTTTTATCTTGCACTTTTACTTGTGGTGGCCGTACATCATTACATTTTACAAACCTATGGAATTCACCAACATTCGTGTTGACGTTTTAGCAATGTATTTCAGGTTATTAAGGTAGCTCATGTGACATGCATTTGGACCTTCATGGAGTCGCGGGGTCGACGCGTCTCATCATTATTTCATGCACTTATGTAAATATTTGATCTAGTATGACTTGTTTTTCATAAACATGCAACACATTTTGGGGACCTCATTTTGTAAACTCTGAATTATCTCAATGATCAAATGCAGTATTTTCCAAACGACACTTTAGGTCGTTCAATGTAACTGTAACTGTGGTGCTATGACAGACACCCCCAGGTATTCCATTCCGCTGCAAGTCAGGTAAATTGGGGGTGTGACAACAAGTAGCAACTGTCTATGAGTGTGATTTAGATTTTACTCCTAACCCCATGGAACCAAATTCAAAACGGTTTCCAAATACAAACTCTTCTGTTCTTGGCAGGTTATCGAAATATGTCTTTGGATCGTCGACTCGGGTTGCTCCAAGCACATGACCGGGAATTTAAAGCTGCTGATCAATTTCGTCTGGAAATTCATGGGAACTGTACGCTTTGGAAATGATCATGTAGCAGCTATTCAGGGTTATGGAGATCTACAATTTGGGAATTTCTTAATCACTCGGGTTTACTACGTCGAAGGGTTGGGACACAATTTGTTTTCAGTCGGGCAGTTTTGTGATGCTGATTTAGAAGTTGCATTCAGAAGAAACACGGTTTTTATTAGAAATTTGGTTGGTGATGATCTATTAACTGGTAATCGTGGTACAAACTTGTATGCTATCGACATCAACCAAATGGCTTCTACATCACCAATTTTTCTCATGACAAGGGCAACCGAAACTAAGTCTTGGCTGTGGCATAGACGTTTATCCCATCTCAATTTCGACACGATCAACAAGTTAGCCAAAGACAACATCGTCACCGGACTTCCTAAGTTCAAATACACCAAGGAACACCTATGTCCATCATGCGAACAAGGAAAAAGTAAAAGAGCATCATATAAACCCAAAACCGTACCTAGTTCGGAAGCAAGGTTACATATGTTGCACATGGACTTATGTGGCCCAATGAGAGTTGAAAGCATTAATGGGAAGAAGTATATTCTCGTTATTGTTGATGATTATTCACGATATACTTGGGTAAAGTTTTTGAGATCAAAAGACGAAGCACCAGGCATCATCATCACCTTTCTGAAGCGTATTCAAGTTCTACTTCAAGCTCCAGTAAGGATTATAAGAACAGACAATGGCACAGAATTCACAAACCAGGAGTTAAGAACTTACCTTGAAGATGTTGGAATCACACATCAAACATCAGTTGTTAGAACTCCACAGCAAAATGGGGTAGTTGAAAGAAGAAATAGAACTCTTGTGGAAGCTGCTCGCACAATGCTGATTTTTTCTAGTGCACCACTATTCTTATGGGCTGACGCTGTAGCCACCGCTTGCTTTACTCAAAACCGATCCCTAGTCCATCCGAGATTCAATAAAACCCCATATGAGCTAGTGAACAACCGTAAACCTGACATCTCTTACCTTCACGTGTTTGGCGCTTTGTGCTATCCGACGAATGACAGAGAAGATCTAGGGAAGTTAAAAGCTAAGGGTGATATTGGAATCTTCATTGGATATTCAGAAAACTCAAGGGCATTCAGGGTGTATAATAGAAGAACAAAAAGGATAATGGAGACGATGAATGTGAAGTTTGACAAGATTTCACAAATGGCTTCCGAGAGATACGCTCTAGAACCCGCGCTTAATCCTATGGCTTCTAATCAAAACGGATTAGCACCCGCACCAAACCAGCAGACTTCTGGATACATCAGTTCAGGACTCGTGCCTTAAGGAGCTCAGTCAACAAACACGGATAAACCTTCAGAACAAGAACTGGAAAATTTCTTCAAGTTAATGTTTGATGAATACTATGGTGGAACTTCGACAAATGCATCTGAACAACATTCCGCTGCACCCGCTCAAAACCATCAACCACCACCACCACCACATGATGCATCTACAACAATCGAAACTGAAGCACCAACTACCTCAACATCAACTCAAGCAACTCCAGTACTTGACACTGTTCTACCAAGAGTTGATGAGCAAAATCAAAACACTAATTTTCAAGAAGAACCTACAAATAATTCAAACGATGTTGCGTTAGAAGAAGAAGAAGAAGTATTTGAAAATCCGTTTGCAACAGACTCTGCTGAATCTTCTTCAAGGTTACAAGAACCATCTAACACACATTTGTTACACCCAAGGTACCCTTCTACGTTTCAATGGACTAAAGACCATCCAATAGAACATGTTATTGGTGAACCTTCAAAGCCAGTTCAGACAAGGAGACAACTTGCCACCGATCCCGAATTGTGCATTTATATTTGCTCAATCAGCCTCAAAGAACCAAAGAACATTCGGGAAGCAATGGCAGAATACCCTTGGATAGAAGCGATGCAGGATGAAATTCTTCAATACGATTTACATGACAGTTGGGAACTTGTTGAACGACCACTTGATATACGTGTTCTTGATCTCAAGTGGTTGTGGAAGAACAAACTTGATGAGGAAATGACTGTAATTCGTAACAAAGCTCGTCTCGTGGCTAAAGGTTATCCACAAGAAGAAGGGATAGATTTCGAGGAATCATTCGCGCCTGTAGCTAGACTTAAAGCAGTCCGGATTTTCTTGGCCTATGCCGCTCACAAAAACATCACAGTCTATCAGATGGATATTAAGACAGCTTTCTTGAATGGAACTCTGAAAGAAGAAGTGTATGTGAGTCAGCCAGAGGGATTCATCGACAAAGATCATCCAGACTACGTCTACAAGCTTAAGAAAGCAATTTATGGTTTAAAACAAGCTCCAAGAGCATGGTATGACGAGCTATCATCTTTCTTGCTTAAAAACAATTTCACAAAAGGAACGGTTGATGACACCTTGTTTATCAAAAAATTCAAAGATGACATTTTGATCGTTCAAATTTACGTGGACGACATTATTTTTGGATCAACCAATCCTAACCATTCAAAACATTTTGAAAATCTCATGAAAAGTAAATTTGAAATGTCCATGATGGGGGAACTAAAATTCTTTCTTGGTTTACAAATCCATCAATCCCCTCGTGGTATTTTTATCAATCAAGCTAAATATACAATAGAGATTTTGAAAAAACATGGAATGGAAAACTGTGATTCTGTTGGTACACCAATGGTCACTTTACCAAAAATAGGTGCTGATTTGTTTGGGAAACCCATTGATCCGAAGAAATATCGGAGCATGATCGGTTCTCTCATGTACCTAACTGCTAGCCGACCCGATATTCAATTTGCTGTTTGTTTGTTAGCACGGTTTCAGGCAAAGCCTACCGAACTTCACCTCAAAGAGGTTAAACGGATCTTTCGGTACCTACGAAGCACCATTAACATGGGACTTTGGTATCCGAAGGATTCGGGGTTTAATCTAACAGCATTTTCAGATGCAGACTATGTTGGTGATCAAGTTACAGCAAAGAGTACATCAGGTGGAGCACAATTTTTGGGTGAAAAGCTTGTAAGCTGGTCGTCAAAGAAACAGGATTGTACTGCGCTATCAACCGCCGAAGCCGAGTATGTGTCTCTATCTGCGTGTTGTGCCCAAGTTCTTTGGATGCGGACACAGCTCACAGATTATGGCTTTACTTTTGACAGAATACCTATGTATTGTGACTCAAAAAGTGTCATAGCCATCTCGTGCAATCCCGTGCATCACTCTAAGACGAAGCATATCAAAGTCCGCTACCATTTCATCAAAGAACACGTGGAAGAGGGTACTGTTGAATTATTTTTCGTTAAGACTGATTATCAACTCGCCGATCTATTCACTAAAGCCCTTCCAAAAGAACGGTTTGCCTATTTAGTTCGACGAATTGGCATGCGAAGCCTAACTCCTGAGGAGCTAGAACGTCTTCTCGAATCTTCTTGAAAAATGTTTTCAAAATCGCTTCGCTGTAAATATTTTTGAAAAAAAACAAAATACAAAATTTGAAAAACCAACAAAAACAAAATACAAAAATATAAAATTTCAAAAATACAAAAACAATATAAAATCAAAAAAAAAATCCAAAAATATTCTTCTCACGACATGTCTCTCGTATAAATCAATATTCTGTACGTTTCTAGAAATGTTATTCAACAATGACACGGATATGTACAGATGCTTGAGCGGGAGTTCTTTTATATGTTTTTCTAAAACATGTCGTTTCCCAAAAGTTTCTTCACAATGGCTTTCGTATACTTCAGTACGAAACCCGGACTAAAATGATGACTTCTGATTATTTTCAAATCAAGGACTCGTACGTTCAATGACGAAATCTTTTTCAAAAAGTTCGAGTCTAAACAAACGAAAAAGATTTCAACCGTAAACTCGTTTCCAAAACAAGAATTCTTGAGCACTTTTTCAAGATTATTCAAAAGATTTTCTCAAAATCTCTCAAAATGAGTGCTCAAGATAACTCCCTCAAAACCCTTAATTGATTTTAAAATGTGCTATCATTAAGGGGGAGTACAAAAACAAAAATGTTCCGTATTCATGCAAAATGAAATATGTCTTTCTCTCCAAAAAGCTTTTTTACTCAGTTGATATCAAAAATATCACGCTATGCTATTTTTGAGGGGGAGAAGACATGATTAAAATGTGATCAAAAGATTGTGGTTGAATCTCAGAAGAGCTCGACTCAGTAAGTACCAATGAATTGACGAAGCTTAAAATGTCAGTAATCGAAAAGACTTGTCCTGGACGGGTAATAATTTCAAGCTAGTCTAACTGGTGATGTAAGCGTGCCTCGAATAGGACTTGTCTGAGTAGAATGTACCGTATCGAGAGACTTTCTTTGGACTTGACCAGGACAGGTAATAATTTCAAGCTAGTCTAACTAGTGATGTAAGCGTGTCTCGAATCGGTCATGTTCACTAAAAGTGGATCAATTCAAAAGTGCAAACTCCTCCTGCATGTGCAAATTTCTTAAAAATTACATGAGCACATGTGAAGGGGGAGTCCTTCAAAAGAAATGCAAAACTCTCGAAGTGTCAACAATGTGTTTTATTATCTTAAACACTTTGAGAGATTTTCAATAAATGGTTTCATGGCAATGATAGGATAATCATGGAGATATAAGGTGACTAAGGTTAGGAATAACCGTCCTATGATCCGCCAGAGCTGGAGGGATCTACCCAAGGACAATTCCAATAGATTAGAATTAGAAGTCCTTAGGTATGATTGAAAAATGGAGAAAATGAGAAAGGAGAAAGAAGGGGTTGAAGAATTAAAAAGAAAAGTTATGAAAAAGGGTGAAAAGAAATAGCCCTCCATATGTTCAACCTTATGGCAGACACCGGGTACAATTCATATGCTATTGGTTGTTACTAAGGTGACACCGGTATTGAAGACAAAGACGTCATGGACCCAGTGACGCACTGCACTAAACCTTCTTAACCACTCAAGTTCTCTTAAAAGAGCTTGTTTCATTCTCACGGGGAACCGGTGTAATCTATCGACCTGTCTCTTAGAGATGGTTGATATTGAAACAGGAGACCTCTCCCTAATCTCCGCATAGGAAACCAAATGTGCACTTATCGAGTCTAGAGCCCCGAGATTCATCAAAAGATCTCATAGGAACACATGATATTTCTACACTGGTTGTTCATCATTAAGGACGCCAGATGTAAACTTAAGAGTCCTACGCAGATCTTAGCAATCTGCCAGAACATTTATGAGAGGATTCACTTTTGTGATTCTCAATGATTGAATGGAAACTCCTGCCAGGGTCAACATCAAGCAGCCCTGACAGCAGGTCACTTCGGTAATTCCTTATGGGTTACGCTTAGTGTTCGCGGTGGTTTCAAATTGTCTACAGTCGTGGAGTGATCCCCAGCGACTCACCCAGTCATTGAGCTACTAAGGACACTTCATCTCCATGGCGACAGATTCCACGTGCTCATACATACATCTGGAAGTTAAAGAAAGCTCCCTCAAAGATCTATACAACACAAAGTTCAAAGAACGATTCTACGCCAAAAAGAAGAATCTACAAGGTATAAAGACTAAAGATCAAAGTGAAAGAAAGGGAACTGCGTGCATATGAATATCATAATCCAAAGATGTATGAGCATGTTGGAATGGCAAACAACCACCACAGACACAGAAGTGACGAAAGGCAGATAACTCCACATCACAAAGGAACACAGAACGATGAAAATTCAGTTATCAAAGATCACAAAGCATGAAGGAACAAAGACTAAAGACTATTCTACAACGACACACAAAGTTAAAGACAAAGAACACGGAAGAACCACTCACGTGGAGCATCATTCGAATGACCACCCCTTAGGGGGAGATTGTTAGCATTAAAAATATATATATAGAAGTGATGGTCATTCTCATATTGTAACTTTGTGTCGTTTGTTAAGATTAGTAATAGTTTAGTCATTGGGCTTTGGACTTGGCAAGCTAATATGTTATATGCTATGTTTCATAAGCCTAGTTATCCAATCATGTAACCAAGTCCAAGCCCAAGCCCATAGGGCATCTCATGTTAAGAACTATATAAACACCTCAAAGGCTCATTTGAGGTGTGTGCTTGTGTGTGAAAGTGTGTGTGTTTTTTAATAAAAGCTTTCTACTTCATCTCTTACCTCTCTTTACTATTGTTAATGCCACACCTTATTCATCAAGTCACCATCTTTCCTTCTTCTAGTGCTTATATTTGTGTTAAAGTTGATATATCTAAGGTCCTACAGTACACAAACAACAGGATGTAGCAAATTTTATCTTTCAAAATTAAATGCAATGGCCAACATGAGAAATTACAAAAATGCACATGAGTACTTACCAAACTAGCCGACCTCCTCAACTCCTAGATTAATTATGGTTTTAAAAGCTCTAAACTCAAAACCATACATAGTGCCAGTAAAGTCATTACATTTTTCAACAATTGTATCAGCTAAGAAGCTTATCCGGAGCCCGTTTTTTAGGAGCCTGAATTTCGGTTGTATCTCGCCCAGCGCATAACGTTGCAACGTCACTGTGTTTCCCTCTTCAACTTGGTGTTTGAATTTATCAACCTGTTTCATCCGAATCGATGCTTGAATCCTGGTATTCTGTTGACATAAAAAATCATAAAAAAAGGAGTTGTCGGTTCATCCATTATAATATGAAATACTAATGCCATAGTATAAAGTTACAAAAAAAAGTGATTCACGTACCTGTTCATCCATTAGAATAAGTTCCATATTCGTGATGTGGGATTTCCCAAAGACAGGCTACATCCAATTGCGCAGAACTCTTACGCGCAGCTTCACATTGTCCTTAACAGCAGAAAGGTCATTGATGAAGCCATCCACGAATTGAGCCATGTATTTTTATGATATGTGCCTTTAAGTGTAGGAAGAAGGTTGTGAGATTTAGCAGAAACTTCTCCTCCATTATATAGGCAAAGTTTTAAAATTAGGGATTCTTAATTTTAGAAGGTTTGAAATTTTACAAATCATTCACAGAACATAATAAAAGTCGAATACTATAAATTGGGAATACACAATCATTCTTCACGCTGTAATTCCTTAAATAACTTTTGACAAAAAAAAATAAAAAATTAAACATTCCAAAATTATTAGTTTCGGTTCATAAATCTCAATTAATCATTAGCACTAGCTAAATTACTATGATTCATTAACAGAACAAAAAAAAAAACAAAAGAAATTTGACCATTAGTTTATGATTAATAATTAGCCCTAACTAAAGTAATCAGTAAACAAAACATATAAAAAATAAATAATTTTGAAAAATGATGGGAAGAAACTTACAATCGAAACCAATAATAGGTTTGGGAAGAATCAGGATCATTGCCTAGTTTAGGGTTTGAAGTTTTTGGGTGGATTGATATTGTTTGATTTTGTTGATAAGTTTGTTTGAAGAATGATTTGGTTTGTACAATTTTTTGAAGATTCAGTTACACATTCCTCCTTTAAGTCATGGCGAAATCAATAGAGGAGGATTAAAAAGTTTTGGTGAAGGAGGAGCGTGTGAAGGGTGAGATAAAAAAGGGGTGTATATTAATAAAATTTATTGATTGACTTATTTAAACAGAATTTTTTTTTTTATTTTTTTTTTTATTTTTATTTTTATTTTTTTTTTTTGTCACCGGATGTATTTATGGATGTGTATTTATTAGTTTCTATAAAAAATGGATGCATAGGCTTCTTGTACGCAATAAATATTCGACCAATCAAAGAAGAGACATATCAGCGAATTTATTACATTGTGTGCTTCATTGAGTTGTAAATTATTCTGGTTTATTAGTATAGATAGATAACAAGTTTATCACTTAATCAACTCTTTTACTATTACATTCAACCAAGGACTACATGTCACTTGAGAAAAACTAACTATTTTTACTTTATATAAGTCAAACCTTAACTATTACTTCCACATTTTACTGTAGTCATTTCATCATTCTATTACACTATCACTATTATACCTTATGTTCTCTACTTCTTTTTAAGAATTTTCGTCAAGGACTATAAGTCACTTGGGAAAATTTAATACCTTGACTTCATAGAGTTAAACTTTGACTTATACTATTACATTTCACATTAAGTTGCTAATTTTATTTAGCATTTATCACGTTCATTTCTCACTTTTATCTCATGTCACAAGGCATATTTAAACATCATTCCAACTTTTAATCTTTTCAACTAATACTTAGACACATAATTATTCGTTTCATATATCGTTTCAACTTAAGTCACAATCAAATTCTTATCCCACTTATCATATTCCCTAAGATGTCTAACTATTTTAGTGTCTCGTTTGCTACTTTATTACCCTACTCATGCTATACCGGAAACACATAAGCCCACTTATTTATATTTCTTTATTTACATAGAGAGGCGTCCATAACAATGTAAATAAAGAAATATAAAATTATGATTCGGTGATTCACAATTTCTTTATTTAAATGAAAAGGCGTCCCAATTCATTTAAATAAAGAGATTATAAATCATCCTACTTATACACTTCCGTCATAACACTCCTATTTCCATTACTCACTTTGCTTTCATTCTTTATATATCTCTTGGTAAAAATTTGTAATTGTTGTAAGTTGTTGGTCGAATTACATGTTAGTGTTTCATTGTTATGATGGCTTTATAAGCAAAATTTAATGAGCACTTTTATTAGTTATTTTTTCAATGTCTCTTCTTTTAGCTAAACTTTTATATGAAACCGTGGTGGAATAACAATTCGTAAGAGTTGTGTTCTATAATTTTAAGTTTCAAAAAAAGGTGGTGTTATTGGTACGCCCGGCCCCTAGTAGATAGTGACACCTTTTACCTCACTTTTATCACTCTGTTGACATTGTAAGATAAACTTTTTTCGTTTTCTGTTTCGTATTTGCTTTTTAATACTTTTGACTTATCAAATTTTATAATTTTTGTTTCGTACTTTTAGTTCCGTAGTTTTATAATAAAAACGAAAAGAAAAATTAAAAAGAAAAAAAAGGTGGGGGTAACTTTTATTGAATCTTGAAACTTGAAAAACTTAAAAACTAAATTATCTTTACTTTTATCATTTTTCGTTTATAATCTATAGACTTTTTTTCTCACAATGACTACAAATTAAAACCGTAAGTGTTATATTAACGTAGCGTTTGGTATGTTGTAATTAAAGGAGGAATGGAAAAGATTATTACAATGGAATAGAGAAATGTTGTTTGTTTACATTTATGTAATGTAATAATTCATTACAAGGAATGATCTATTACACCAAAATCATTCATTAGGGGCCTCCTGCTTATTTTTCATTACGACCGTAATGGAATCAAAATTACATAAAACTCCATCATTAACTAACCATATTAATTAAACTACTATTAAAAACTGAAACACAGTCAATTGATATTGACGGTGGAAAGCGGAAACCACATTGGATAAGGAAACAATAACGTGGGATGCAAGTGTAACTTTTAAAAATCTATATATACCCGGCCATATTCATATTGGTTGATAATCACAACACCAACAACATCGACGAGCTTCCTACAATATTGTCATACATGCTTCCTAAGCCGTCATCTGATCAAGTCATGGCGCCTCATCAACTTTGTCGATCAAGAAATTATGACAACACGTTTTGTGATGTCAAGAAGGATGAAAACCGTCCCATGCATGGTCGTCGTGATCCTCAATCTACTAAGAAAGAGCAAATTTTGTTGCCACATCAACTGGTTGGATCATGCAAGAATAAGGATATCAAGTTGCCTCATGAGTTTGGTTGCAACAATAAGGATCAAAAACTTTATGATAAGAAGATCGATGCTCCTGCTATGATTAATTATACTGCCAAGAAAGATGATGAGAACTCGTGAGTGGATCGAATAGGTATACTATCTCAATAAAACTCAATGTGAGTCAAGAAGACTTATATATATCAAAGGATATTGAATTTCATGGGAATGTTGGAGGAACTTCAATCGAGTTGTCTATGCGTACCAACGTTTAGAAGCTTGGGAATTAAACATGGGTTTTTGTTTTGTTATGTTATTGCTGGAAACATGCAGAGGCTAGTCATGGAAAGTAGTTGGTTATATTCTAGTTTTTCTAAAATTTGTGATGACATTGAATATATTATTTTTATAAAGTACTAGCATACTACATATCTCTTTGATGTGTATGACTATCTTTGATTCTTGATTTTATTGTCTAGCATATGTGGCAATTTCCATTTGTTAACTTATGATGGTACTAATCCGTGTTATCAGGTTAAAAGTTTGTACAGTAAATTCTAATGGTCCAACAATTAAGTGAAAGAGTAGCACAAGTTAGATGAAAGAAACTAGAATAAAAAGAAGCGAGTCACGTTATTGTACCAAAAACTCTTAAAAATCCGACCCACCTATTTTACCACCTCTGCTTTTGTTATATTAGTAGCATATCACAAACAAGCAAATCATTAAGGAATTGGTAGTCTTATACATATAGTAAAATGTTAAGCTCAGCCTTTAATTAATAAAGCTAATCCATATTGGTTACAAATTATAAGTAATGTTTGAATAATTTCCTACTGCTGTGAAAGCAAGCAACTATAACTACAACTCCTAGTTATATGACCATCGGGACATTTAAATTCATTTATGATCATCTTTGTGAAGATTGTGAAGAATATACAAGGAAGCAGAAGATAGAAATATACAAACGGAGTAGCTTAAAAGGTCCAAACCGGTCGTTATTGTCACCATTTTGCTCTTCTCAAACATCTTTACTAGAAGAATCATCACGATGACATGTCCAACTTTTGTCTTCAGTTCATCCAGCGAGCTGATCTTCATCCATTTAGGCCGTTCCTACAAGTCAATGGAATTATATTAGTTTGATCACCATCAATCTAAAAATTTTATTGCCTATATAAAAAGCATAGTCAACTTTAGATATTAGTTAACGTAAATAAAACATGTGTAAGCGCGCGTATATATCCACACATAGACACATACATATATGTACTGATCATATGGATATAGTGTAATATAGTGTGATTAGGAATTTTATTGGAAGTAGAATAGAGCCTTACCCTCAACGCAAACATCCCAAACAAGGAAGAACCCTTGAGCGCGCGATCATCTGCTGGTGCTATATTATCAGGTGTATTACTGATGAATAGTCCGTACAAACCCATTGCAAATATTAACATGACTGTTCCAGCTAAATAAACATCTGCATTAAGATTTGATCAACAGAAGTTTGTGAATACATTTACTCGAAAGTGACATTGATAGCTAGACTAACATTAGTATAAATGTGAAATTGGTGGAAAATATGAATCATGGACAATAAAGTAATATATAGAGATGATATGCATGAGTGCATGACTCACCGATTGCTTCAACTAAGCGCATAACCATTTTCCCTGAAAGAACTCCTCTCATACAGCTCGTCCAGTAAATTTTATATGCATCAACGATATAAACACAACCCTGGGAATGTCTAAACGAGTCAGCATCTTCAAGTTCGTTCTTTAGCAATGATATAATCAAGGCAAACATAGTATTAACATGTTTGGTATTGAGAAAATTATATGAGCTAGCTAGGAACCAGTATGGCCACGAGTTAAATTTGAGGATGATCAAAGTTATCAGTAATTAAAAAATGCCATAATCTTCACTTAGGGCTCAATTAGTAAAATTACTCACCAAGCGTTAACCGGGGCGGGGAGGAACTATAGTAATAATCAAAACACGCAATTATTGATCTAGTTTGTTCATAGATTGAAGTTTTAGTAAGGTCGCTAAGAATTACAAGAATGAGTTAAAAGAGAATTACATCTAGAAAGCACAGCAAGGAGCCTGCTAATGAGCCTGCAACAGCCAGGAGTGCTAAAAATCGGAAGTCAAATATCACCTGCTCATATAAAAATAAGGAAAACAACAATCAGTAATGTATGATCCATAAGCACTCTTGACGAATTGTGTTCTACAATTTGTATAACACGACAGGCTCATTAACATTTGTTCACTGATAGAGTAGAAGTAAATAGCTAAAAACAGAGCTTTGCTACTTGATCTAAAGATATGATACACACGATTATAGACAAGTTATAAGGTGTTCCAGAAAAAAAAATATATAGTTCTAACTAGCCGAAGTTGTCTGCTATAACCGACAAGTTTGTTCCAGACGAAAGGAAATACAAGTGAACAAAACAAATTATTCAACCAATCAATGTTCCTTTCAAATAATTTAGAAGATTTACTCCTTGAGATAATGCTTCAATAAATTTGTGGTACAGGGAGAATGCTTCCATAATATAATCATCTGCTTTTTGGTCTATGGGAATTAGTATAGCGTCACATTCAAATCCTTGTTATCATCGGGCTATGTAAACACCTCTAAGAACAGAAGATATTGAAAAATCGAGCCAGCTACTAACAGGCTTTCCGAATCTCAGTTGGTCTTTTTAATATCCTTATCAATACAAAAACAAATGTCGCCAAGTTTTTTTAAGCACATAACAGGTACGAACATGCGCACATATCAAAGTCCAAGAATTCAACCACATATATCTACCCATATACTCATATTCTCCGAATTCTGCTGAACAAGAAACATACCTTTTCAATGTCAGATTCGGTAGATCTGGCAACCTGCGTATCATGAATGGTTCCATTAGGACTTGCAAGCGCGTAATTCAAGCTGTCTTGAGGCGTTTTAGGTGACGAATCCACCACAACAAACGGTGTATTTGAGGAGGTTGCGTTTGACTTTGGCTTTGGTTGTGGTGGCGGAGATTGTGGCGAGGCAAGAGAAGCAATTGAAGTCGAAAACCGTCTAGCTGACCTGGCTATAGTTGGTGTGGTCGAAACTAAAATGGGAAGTCTTCCGCAGCCGCCAGATATGAAAGCCAACGGAGACATTTTTGAAGTATTTGTTAATTGTGTTTATACATTATATTGAGCTGAAAGTTTGATGAGATAGTGGTTCATGTGGGGGGCCTGGGATTCTGTGGCAGGTAGTGATTTGAAAGGAACGGTCGACTTGTCTTGAGGGGGTATATTGGTAAGATCACACTCACGTTCCGAATATACAAAAGCATTTTAGTTTCAATCATTGCATATGGTTCACATGTATGACAGTAACATGGTATGACCCCATTAAGTTACTTTGCTAGTACGATATATTAGACATCACAAGACAGCTCTCATAACGTCTAAAATACACCAGGAACCGCCAACTTGTTACAGATATTTATATTTTGAGAGATATAAGATATAATAACAATCTTACAATGATCTTTTGTTGAAGATTTTAGTGTCACTACTCAATACAGATTATATGATTGATTATACCAAGGGAAATTTATATAATTGATATGTTTACAAGCGGATTGATATGCATTTAATATTTTTTTTACTCAAGTATGTAACTGTAAAAAGTAAATAGCAGTCCAAAGATCTCACAGAAAAATCAGAGTTACACAAGTATTATGACCGTCAAAACGGGCCAGGTCCAGTCTGTGCTCGGGTTGGTGGGATCATATTACCATCCAAACCCAACCTGATTAGTAATTACATTATAAAGTTGAGCCTTAACCTGAACACTTATACTCATTTACGACACATTTATACGACTAGTGCTATGATATCCATAAATCATTTACAAAATGACAAAGCAAACAACTATAACATCAAAATCAGCAGCTAAAATTACTTTAAGATCAAAATTCCCTATTGTGAGGCTGTTCAGTTTATCATAATAAATCAGAATCAAAATAGCCTTTGTTATCAACCATTTTAACTTAAGACCATGACCATTCCATAATTTTAATGAATTTAACAATACAATTATACAAATATGCATACTCAATAGGCTTACTGAATATACAAAATCAGTCATTTTAACTAGTTATCAGGAATTTTTATATTAATGGGTTGGTCAACCCTGGACGAGACTTGTTAATTAAATGGGTTAGTCTAGTCATGTAAGCCGATTAATTCTGTTTCGGGTTCGTGTCGTGTTGGAGAATTGCTTCCCCAAACAAGTATATATACACAAGACTTGACATTTGCATAGGGGCAAACCTAGTGCTCACCACCTCACCTACATCCAGTTTGTCGTGTTTTATATACGTTGTCAATCAAAATTCAAAAATATCCTACCCCAACTAAAATCTGTAAATCTGAGTCAAACATTTCAACTCAATTCAAAGATATACATTACTTGCAGGGAACATTATAAGAATACTCAACAAAATTACCTACGACCATAGTTAGAAGTTTAAATTAGATATATGTGATAATTTATATGTAATGCGTATAATAATATCCGTTTAACAAGCAAATATAACTCCAACTGATAGCAAATTTGGATCATTCTATAGACATAGTGTCGTCCTAGGCATTTATATGACTTTTTAATTATCATCTTTGTGAAGATTGTGAAGAATATACAAAGAGGCAGAAGATAGAAATATACAAACAGAATAGCTTAACAGATCCAAACCAGTCGCTATGGTCACCATTTTGCTTCTCTCAAACATCTTTACTAAAAGAATCATGACAATTACGTGTCCAACTTTTGTCTTCAATTCATCGAGCGAGCTGATCTTCATCCATTTAGGTCGCTCCTAAAAGACAACGAGATTATATTAGCTAAATCATGAGTCTACAACTATAGCGTCCAACATAGACCAAAGATTAACCAGGAACATGAATGTATATCAAAGATAAATTTGGTACCAATAGTGCATAGAAGTGACAACTTCGACCCATTTACTAATCAATGGGTTGATTGGATTGCGTGTTGCTGCAAATGGCCCAAATAATAATATGTCTAAAGGGGGACTGGTGAAATGAGTAAAAAGTCGTCTAGAATCTATTTTTGATGCATACAACACCCGTATTTTTCAAAGATATAAAATATTATTGTAACAATATTTTTTTGTAATTTGATTGACACTTATATAATTTATTTGAAACATGAGCAGAATAGCACAAGATTGTTTTTAAGTCAGCACAAGATATAGAACAGCTCGATTAGACTTACACTAAAATGACCCGTTTTGATTCGATACCTAACCTGAACCCATCCTATATCCTTTCTTACTAAAATACGGATATAGTCTTAAGTCTGAACTCTATCAAAGTAAAACGAGACTCTTACTCTCAAAGCAAACATCCCAAAGAGGGTAGAACCCTTCAGAGCACGATCATCTGCTGGTGGTACATTATTAGTTGCATTACTTATGAACAATCCATATAAACCCATGCCAAATATGAGCATGACCGTCCCAGCAAGATAAACATCTGCATCAAGATTATAAAATTAGCAGTTTTCTAAATGTTTACTAGAAAGAGATATTCTATAGGCTAAGACATGGATATTAAAATGTGAAATATTAGCGTCGATAGATAACTTTTGGTATGCCAAGATGCAAAATTTGAAGCATGAAACAAGTTCACAAAGAAGAGGTGGTAAATTGGCTGCGGTGGGTTATGGGTCAAAACGGATAATTTTACTGTGTGGGCTGAAATGGTTGGATTGACCTGAAAGCACATTTGTTGTCTATATTCTTGTACATTTCAAACAATGTGCTAAATATTAGACTATTACAGGAATAAGGTGCTCATTTTAATAAACAGATTAAGGGGATTTCAATGCATTTTAATTAACCAATTTGACCCGTTCGAGACAAAATATAAACCTAAGTCGACTGATTAATAAGTAAATGGATGGAAAATATCACATCTACCATAAAGTCAAATAAGTCGTGTCTAGAACATATTGTGGATAAAATGTATCATAATACACATATAGTTGCTACTTACAAAACCCGTGCAACTAATGAGCTAAAATTTAGCAAAGAGATCGAAATCTATCCTAAAATGCAAGTAGTTGTTCCAGTAAACAAATAATTATGTTTCTTCCTTTCATTGTATGATACACATCTCATTTTCTCTGAGTACTATTTTTCCCTTTTCTGTATTTGAGTGACTTCACAAACATATATGATACTCCTTACACATGTGTTTTCTCAGATTGTTGGGTACTTAGTGTTAGTTGTACAAGTATTGATACTGATTTAGTCAAATCAGTTAGTTACTATGTGATTGTAATTGTGATTGTAATTGATATGGTCCTATCGTATTATTAGCTGCATATTAGAAGGCATTTAGTATTTTCCTAAAATACATTGTAAAGTAGTTATATATATCTCCTGTATTGTAATGTGTTATCATCAAGCAATAAACAATCACATCATTCTCATTATCAAGTCTTACACTTAGGTATGCACAAATGTCTGACACTCTAAATAATCATGTTAGGATAAAGCTCTCACATGTATATCTAGCTGCTAACTCTCGTCCAACACTCTAAATAATCATGTTAGGGTACTCAGATTGCTCCTTTTTTCTATAAGCTTTCAATAGTATATCTAGCTGCTAACTCTCGTATGCTCTACAACATAGGTATTAGAGGATAATGGACCCTAAGCCCACAGACCGGGCTTGGGCCGATTATCCCCTAATATTTAGAAAATGATATTGAATTGTTACCTCATTTTTAGAAGAGCTTCTTTGCAATGGGGATAGGAATATTGTATATCATCATCTATGATTATTTTCGTTAAACGGGACTAAGAAATGTTTCATATGTGTTAGTTGATGTTTGTTTTTAGAATATGTTAAAACAGTACGATACTCTAACCTGTTTCATAGGCTTGGTTTAACAGGATGATAAAGTAGTACACATGAGATGCGAGAAACAACTATGTAACTATTTGCTCTTTGAGGTAATATTTCCTGAATAGTAGTTATTCTTGTTGGGTATTTTGACATCGGTGATGATTCGTTATTATTCATGTTCTACATGTTTTATTCCAATATAGTCTGACCTACTTGAAACTGATCCTCACCCAAGCTGTTGTAAGATACCAAAAAAGCTTAGTTTTCATCATTGACTACAATAGTCCAAGTATCGGTATTTACTTAGACTAAATGTTCAAATCAGGAAATTAACAAAGGAGTCAGTCATTAGAAAAGTAAACAACTAGTGAACTACCATGCAATTTTGTCTGGAAGGAAGAAATAATACATATGGGTGAGATGCGAGATTTAAAGAAGAATTTAAAGCATTGGGAAACTCACCAATTGCTTCAACTAGCCGCAGTACCATCTTCCCTGTATGAACACCTTTCGAACAGCTCGTCCAGTAGACTTTATATGCATCAACAATATAAACACAACCCTACAAAGATCTAAACAAGTCAGCTTCACCTCATTTACCAGGACTTATCTATACAAATACATAAAATAAATATATAAGTCATCTGCCGATGCATCATGTATTCATACCAAGCCTAAAACTGTAAATGAACCTAAAAGCAGCTAAGTGTTGATCTATCTACAAGACTAAAACTCAGGAACTGATGTAAGCTAACAACCAGCATTTGCGCATTGCAAATATAACTTGTTTCAGTGAGGAAATGTCGGGTTAGCTGTTACTTGTCACTTGTCAGACACTTTTTTTTTTTTTTTTCCCTACTATAACGAATGAACAAATATGTTTTACTAGTTTAAAGATTTTCCATAGTCTTTCAGATATAAATTTTGCAATTTGTGGTTATATAGTAGATATCATGAGACTAACTGTAAATGCACCTAAAAGCGGATAAGTATTGATTAATCAATAAGACTACAACTCAACTGACTTAAGCTAAAAACCAGCATTTGCACATAACAAATATAAAAAGTGACAAAAATATATTTACTAGTTCAAAGATTTTCCATAGTCTTTTCGATATAAATTTCGTAATTTCGCAACGTAATAGAAAATTACACAAATGAGTTTCAACAAACTTACATTTAGGAAGCACAACAAAGAGCCTGCTAACGAGCCTCCAACAGCCAAAAGTGCCAAAAACCGAAAGTCAAATATCACCTAGTCAGAAACATCCAGTGAACCAAAAGATCATTTAAATAGTTTACAACGAAAAAAAAGTACACATATTTGTCAACTAGCCCGAACTATGCACTATATAATCTTTATAATCGAAACATACCCTTTCAATATCGGTTTCAGCAGACTTAACAAACTGCAAAGCAGGATTAGCTCCGTTCGGGTTAGAAACCACGTAACTATAACTGTTATCAGTCGCTTTGGATGACGAATCAGCAACAAATGATGGGTTTGAATTTGGCTTTGACTTTGGTTGTGATGGTTGCTGAGGAGGTGGAGATTGTGGTGAAGCTAAAGAAGCATACAAAGTCGAAAAACGTGATCGAGAAGTTAATGTTTTTGTTGAAAGTGTGATCGGAAACTGTCCTATGCTGGAGATGGATACCAATGAAGACATTTTTAGAGTTGAAGAAATGTATGTGTTTTTTTGTGTGGATTGAGTTGTTTCTTCATGGGTAGTGTTTGTGTTTTTCACTACTCTTTTGTGTGTGGGGCAGGGGTTTTTTTTGGCGGGTAGTGGTTTAAAAGGAACGGTCTTATTTACTTGCGTGGGTAAATTTTGCTAGGGCCGTGTTAATAGGGGGCGGACCTAGGGGCAGGGGTGTTAAAAAAACCTGAGAAATCGAAAACCGAGCTGAACCGTTCAATCCCAAACCGAAAAAACCCGAAATCAAAGAAATCGAAACCGAAAAAATCCGCTTATCACGGATTAATTTCGGTTTTTATATTCAAATATTTGCGGTTAACCATGTATAATATACATGAAGGTTATCTAAATATTCAAATAATTTTTTTTAGAAAAGGCAAAGATATTATTATTATATAGGCCACTATGTAAAAGAAAGATCAAAGAGATCAAGAAACAACATCCAAACCAAATGGCTCAAAGCACGAGCCCAATTTTGTTTTATGTATATGTAAGAAACAAATATAACAAAACTAAAACTAAGTCACTGCTTCTAGATGTTGCATCCATGAATTCCACGAGGACAGTTTGCTTGGAGCATGATTAAAGATCCATAAAAGAGATTGTAGCTGAATCGCAGGGAATATATCATCATGACAGGTAGAGATGGGCTAGATGGCCTCTTCAATAGATGTTGCATGAATGATTTTGTTCCTCCATGCCCAAACATACCAAATAAAAGTCATACAAACGACATGAAGGACTTTAGACTTCCACTTATTGAAAGAAAAATCTAAGACTCATGTTAAGATATCATCCAAGGAAGGGTGAAATGTAGGTGGAGCCTAGGGATGGCACCCGTGGACAATGGACATGGGTACCTCTAACCCGTCACCCATCCACGTAGTTTTTTTCTCACCCATCACCCACCCGTCACCCACCAATGGGTACAAATTTATACCCATGCCCTTGCATGCGGGTATTTGTTGCCCGTGGGTAAACCCATGGGTTAGTGTTATGCAACAAAATTACAAAACGATGATATGAAAACTAACTATAAAACTGCGTAATAAGAAACCAATCAATTTGCCAAATATAACTTTGGTTATTTGATATTTCATACTTTTTAGTCTTGAAACTCAAACACACTTTTAGGTTAATGTGTTTTTTTTAGACTTGGTAATAACTGATAAATGTATACATGCAACATCATAAATATTTTAATTAGTATAATTAATTTTAACATGGGTTTCTGGGTACACCTACGGGTATTTTGACGGGTATACCTGTGGGTATTTTAAATGGGTGTCATGGGTTTACCCGCGATGGGTATACCTTACCCTTCACCCACCCGCCACCCACTGATGGGTAAAGATTTTCACCCACGACCCACCTGTGAGTGAAAATTGATGCGTTTACCCACCCATTTATGGCGGGTACCCGCGGGTTGTGGGTTTTTTCTCGCCCATTGCCATCCCTAGTGGAGCCTTCCACCAACTCCAAATCTTCAACCATATAATCTTGATTTTTCGGCATAAGTAAAAATAGTGATCACGAGTTTCAACATTATCATCACAGACAACACAAGAAGGATTATGAATTCGTATGCCTCATCGAGATAGATTAAATCTGATAGGAAGACAATCTAAGAAAACTTGCCAAACACATATGTTTACTTTCCGAGTAACCCATGAATTCCATGGAAAAACTTGATCCATGGCATTTTCATGACAAGAAAGAATCTTCTTATCAATAGTAGTCAAGAGAGATCTCATTGTAAAAGCACCTTAGTGTTCTAAAGACCAAACCCATTTATCATCTTGAGAAGGGGTAAAGACAAGCCCGTTAAGAAGATCAGATCTGCCAGAGGGTTGTCGATGCCAAGCCCAGTTAGCCTGCCAAAACCCATCCACAAAGACCCATATGTCCGAAACTAAGCAAGATTTATTCGTCTTTAGAGCCAATAGCTAAGAAAAACGACATCTTAAAGGGACACATTCACTGATCCAATTGTCATACCAGAAGGACGTTTTGTTTCCATTGTATATTTTCTTACCCATAAGGTTAAATGAGGGATCTAGATGTTCAAAGTTCAAACAACAGTCTACAATGTTTCTCCAAGAGCCTTTTTTAGAAGCAACAACACCATCACAGTTAAAACCTCCATTGGAACCGTAAATCTCAACGACGACTTTTCTCCGTAAAATTAAACTTCTCACGAATTAACTTTGCAAAAAGGATGCAAATATAGACTTTGGTTGACAACAACCCCTTTCAAGGTATATCATTGTTAACCTTGCAGGACTCTTAGATATGCAAAAAAGACGCAATGAATAGCGGGAAAAGTCATTAATATAGGTCAGAACAATCTACAATGGAATAGGTTAACAACGTGAACCGATCAAAATTTTTTTTATAGCACTTTGGAATAGAAAAACAAGAAACACTTTGAGAGGATATTAGAGTGCATCTTGAGGTAAACGTAACTTTAACGTATATGAGGATAAGAAAATCAGAAAAGTGGAGAGAATGAGAGAGAAAAGGTAGTATCGATATTTTTGTAATTTTAGAGGACGGAAAATTAAAGGGTATGTTTGGCACACGAGATTATTGAGAGATTATGCTATTTTTTAAAAAATAAACTACCTAAAATATAAGTTTTTTGATAGACAAAACTTATAAGAGATTATAAAAAGTAATTTAATAATATTTGAAAATCAAATCCTACTTCATGCAGCTTATAAAAATAATTTTTTTTTTAATAATCTTCCTCTCCATCTCCATCTAGGGGCGTTAATCGGGTCGGGTTGGTCGGGTTTTTGGTTAATTCCTGTCGGGTCGAGGATAAAAATAACATACCTGAACTCGACCCTATTTGATTTTGGGTTAGTCGGGTTTGGTCAGTTCGGGTCGAGTCACCTGAGGTCGAGTCCACTCGGGTTCAGGTAAACCCGAGTATGAGTAAATGAATAAAATTGCCTATTTTTACTCGTTTGTTTAAATAGATAATTTACAAAAAATTATTTAAAAAAAAATCCTTATTCTGGTAAATTGGGTCGACCTGAACCTGAGTTAGCCAAATATTTTCAACCCGATACCCGACCTTATTTAGTATTCGGATTACCCGTGTTGACCCGAAAACCCAAATAAAATTATTGACCCGAATAACCCGACCCGAATAAACTTATTTGGATTCAGGTGGGGCCGGGTATTTTGACACCCTTATCTCTCAATCTACAACTATATTTTTAGTTACAAGGTTACAACAACAATTATTCAACCTTTTTTTAGTTTGATAAGAGCAGGGCCTAATTCAAGAATTAAAACATACAGGACTCGAATTGACATAAAACCAAACTCCTCAAAACGACATCGTAGCCATGTTTTAAAATAAACCCTTAAAACCCTAATTTCATCATATTCATCTTCTTCTTCTTCTTCCTCCATTATACCCTGAAACAAAAGATGGGAATATTCTCTCCGTTTCGTGCAATTGGATACATAACAAGCAGTGTCCCATTCTCTGTTCAAAGATTGGGCACTGAAACTTTTGTCACTGTTAGCGTTGGCAAATCTTGGCAAATTTATAATGTAACTTTTTTATTTTATAAAACTTTATATTTTTTATGTAAAGTTTTTTTTCAGTATTGAATTTGATATTTTTTTTTTGTTTTGACAGTGTGCTAAGCTCAATTTGGCTCTTGTTGGTAAGTATAATCATATATTTAAGACCATAGATAAAGTAACCCAAATGATAAGAAGACTTGATTTCAGAATAAGACTCCGGGTATAATCAAATGCTTGCGGGTACCTGTGACTATATTTTAAGTTATTCGGTTACACATTTAGTTGTTTTTATGCTTTATAAGTAGAGATGGTAGAGATGGTTAAGCCAAATAATTTTAGTTTGAACAACCAACCGCTTCCTAACAAACTTCCTAACCAATTAATTTTGAAATCCTTCCATAATAAGCAAGTAAAAAGTCTGAATTTTAAGCCTTTCTAATTATAGAATAGTCCCAAATGCATTATATAGTAGTATAGATTAGTTACTTAAAGTTTGAGAAAAGGTTATTAATAACAGTTGACTAAGCTAATTTGATGGTCTTATGAGCTTATTGAAATTTGATAAGCTCATAAGCTTATTTTTTTGAGCTTATGAGTTTATATGTTTATGAGCTTATAAGCTCATAAGATCAATAGGATAAACTCATGAGCTCAAAAAAATAAGCTTATGAGCTTACCAAATTTTCAATAAGCTCATAAGACCATCAAATAAGCTTAGGCAAATGTTAATTTAAGTAACTAATTTAACATAAAAGATGCGAATTTTTGATCCGGTGGCTTGAAGCATTTGAATATACACGGGTCTTATTATGAAATTAAGTCTCTTTATCATTTTGGGTACTTTATCTATGGTCTTAAAAGAGTATTGGTTTTTTAAGTTTTGGTTTCTTTTCTGTAATTTCATGAGCAGTATGGTTTTTAATGTTTGGACATTTCTTAAAGGTCCTCAACTTCCAAAGAAGATCCGGGCTCTTGCGTCATATCGTGATTATACATTTGCTGCATATGGAAATGATATTGGGGTATTCAAGCGTGCTCATCAGGTTCGTCACTCATTCTGATCTTACTTAGATTGTAAAAAGTATTGTTTGACGATGAACCTTGTCATCTAAGAGCATTTTATTCTTTCTTAGTAGTTGCTTGAGATCAGAGTCGGCCATTAAGTTTGCATGCTTTTTACATCTTATGTGTCAAATTCTGTATGCTATGTTTCAACTTGTTAGTCTGTGTATGTAAGTCGTATGCTATTTTGCTAAATATA
The DNA here is from genome assembly GCA_030686995.1 of Artemisia argyi. NCBI lineage: Eukaryota > Viridiplantae > Streptophyta > Magnoliopsida > Asterales > Asteraceae > Artemisia > Artemisia argyi. The sequence goes on along the minus strand of CM060684.1, from coordinate 86,238,039 downwards.
CATTCTGCATTAATTTTGGCAAGCATACACTTGCATTTTCCTAACTTACGCAAGCTGAAGCTCTAATCACTGTCACAGGCTGTTAGACGTTTCTTTTTGTTTCATATTCAAAACTTTGAAGTTCGTTCAAATTCGTTTTGCTTTGTTTACTTACTTTCTTCTTGTTTTAGTTCGGGGCATCTTTTCCCGATGACCCACCACAAATTTTGATAACCTGCTTGTTATGCTTCACAACTGAAATATGCTAGCTTGAGATGAGAATTTTGTAAACAACTATAACATAGATAGGTTTTTTTATAAAACATGAAAAGCAAATTCTCTATAGTTGTATTAAGCTATCTAGCTGAATAAGGGGAATGGCCTGATAATGCTGATTTATCCTTATCAATCATCTGGAGGTGTTGTTTTTTCGCAACACTTCTTTTTCTCTGGGAAAGCTGATTCCTCACATTATAAATGAATGAGATCATAAGTTTTCATTGTTGTTTGATGCTATGATCCAAATATATGGAAAGTAGATGCGTGCGTTGATGCTTGTTAGTTATATTCTCGATAAGTACGGTTATGCAGTCTGATCTGAAAGAGAGTGTTGATACAAACAGGTGGCTACATGGAGCAGACATAGTGCCAAGGTCAATTTGTTGCTTCTATTTGGAGAACATATCCTTAGTGTTGATGTAGAAGGCAATGTTTTCATGTGGGCGTTTAAAGGAATTGAGGAAAATCCATCTCCAGTTGGACATATTCTACTAGATAGTGAATTCACTCCAAGTTGTATCATGCATCCCGACACTTACTTAAACAAGGTATTCCTTTAACTTCAGTTTTATGGACATTTGTTACTGCTTCATTTGTTATTTGGCGGATTAACTCAACGGAAGCATGTAAACAGGTTATTCTTGGAAGTCAGGATGGTTCACTTCAACTTTGGAACATCAGCACAAAGAAAAAACTTTATGAATTCAAAGGGTGGAAGTCGTCTATTTCTTGTTGCGTTTCTTCTCCAGCTTTAGATGTCATTGCCGTTGGATGTGCGGATGGAAAGATTCATGTTCACAATATCCGTTTTGATGAGGAAGTTGTTAGTTTTAGTCAATCCACTCGAGGTGCTGTGACCGCCTTGTCATTCAGAACTGGTGAGATCTTTAGGCTGATTATTGTTGATTGATGTGCCATTATATCTAATATCTCTCATCTTTCATAGTAGGACTCCCATGTTACGAATCTGATAATTTCTTTTTTGACTTGTTTGTGCACTTCTAACTAGTTTTTATAGGGTTTACTCGAGGTCCTTTTGTACTGCTGGGACTGAGCCTGCTATAACTCTTTTTTTTATTGATTGATTTAGAGTTGTTGTAGCTTCACTTCAGTTTTTTTGGGAGTGAATGGCGATATTATGTAATTAGCAATGTTAATTAGTAATTCCATATTATGAGCCTTTTAATGTATCGTTGGAGTCTGGTTAGGTAGTGTGCGTCTGTATCTGGCACATCACTGCCTCTTTGTTGACCCATTATCCATCCTTTAGTCAAACATGAACTTTGGGGTTAGCATTCACTTGGAGTAAGGTATAAAGGATGTTCCCGAAGATTAATGAAGTGGAATATGGATATTAATCAGTTGACTGTGTAGATCCTTGTAACTTGAAGGGTAATGTCTATGCTGTGTATGTTTACAGGGGGGATGTATCATTTGAGGAGGTTTAACTTAATGTCAGTCGTACATGTATTGTCTAGTTGGTGTCTCCTTTATATGATGCGAATCGAGGATGTTCAAATGAAGGTGTTGACCCCATTTTTTGAAATGAAATAAGTACTCTAGGTTATTACCAATCTTATTTTGTTGGTTTCGTTCACTTCATTGAGGAGAAGTGGAGAAACGAAGAGGGTAACCAGAAAGCTGGATGATGGAGACTGGATGAAAATGTTATAATAAATTGCATCTAAGAGACAGTTAGAAGAGATATCTAGTTAGATCTATGGACCCATTATCAAATTTGTTTTTTGAGTGTTTTCAATCTCTTATTCTGGGTCTGTAATGTTCTCTTGCTTCTATTCATGTCAATTAAGCTATAAATTTGACTGTATTTTGCAGATGGTCAACCTCTTTTAGCATCTGGAGGCTCATCCGGTGTAATAAGCATATGGAATCTTGAAAAGAAGAGGCTCCAGTCTGTTATCAGAGATGCTCACGATAGCTCTGTGATCTCATTGCATTTCTTTGCTAATGAACCAGTGTTAATGAGTACATCGGCAGACAACTCTATAAAGGTAAAGATGAAATGCTGCATGCTTTCTGTTTATTGCTATGCTGTATTGTTCCCATTTAATGCACAAAGGCAAGCTGTCCTCCCATGCTTCCTGTATTTTAGCACCGTCTTTCTACCTCTCACGTAGTATCACATGGAAACGTGTTTTTTTTTCTTGAATCTTACCTCGTATGACTTTCTAGATGTGGATTTTTGACACAACTGATGGCGATCCTCGTTTGCTAAGGTTTCGAAGTGGGCACAGTGCGCCTCCTCTTTGTATAAGGTAATACAATGTTATGATTACATCAGACTTGTCATCATGTTTGCGCTGTTTTGCACCAATATGTGGGCAGACATTTACTTATTACATTAGTTAACCTTTTTTTACATACAAAAAGGTGTACCTATTAGTGTAAGAACTAAGATACCGTTTATATTGTTTATTCATATTGCTGGGTGAACTTTGCAGGTTCTATGCTAATGGGAGACACATTCTCTCTGCTGGTCAAGATCGTGCATTTCGACTCTTCTCTGTTATCCAGGTTAGATACTATTTATATGCCTACACCATTATATGGTTTTACTTGCACATGTAAAATATATAAATTTTGTGCATATGTATTATGTTTGTATGTGCGTATAAATTATACAGTATATAATTCTATTTAAGACTTTCTCTTGAAGTTGTCTGGTTATGAAGGTCTAATTCCTCTTATTGCAACCCATGATAAGATGTTCATTTTAGTCATTTGACCATTAGCAGAAGATAAAAAATTGTTTGGCATGGTTTCTATTGTTAGGACTGGCTATGATTAGCTATTTGCCTATAATAGTGGGAGTAACATGTCCAGTGTGAAATTATTAAATTGAATGTCTTAATTTGTAAAGATAATAACCATAGCATACTTTGTTAGTCTGGTTGAAAAGCTCCTCAATGAGGCTGTACGAGCTTTAGTTTACTAATCTTGTTTAAGATGACATTTCATATATCTTAGAGCTGTATTTTTTGCAAAGAGCAATGTCAATAGAAGAGCTCATGATGAATTTGTTACTATCACATTTATATTGCTCGCATGTATGTATTCATGAAAACCTTAGGCTGCGTTTAGTTGGAGAAAAAATTCATTACTTTTCTATTGTCAGTTTTATAAAAAAAAGGAGGGGATTTAATTTTCCACAAAATATAGAAAATGCATATATGTGATATTGTTTTCTATTCTAAATAAAGAAAGGGGGGCTACAAGGGAAACAAAGAAACACAAAAAATGTGTTTTGTAATTTCCCTAGCTAAACTGGGAAATGCGGATTTTTCTATTTTGTGTTGAATTTGATAGGAAACTTTTAATTTGAACGCAATCTCTATTTTCCTTGTTTTGTATAAAACATTTTGTGGAACACAAGGGTGTTTCATTTTAATTAAACGCACCCTTATATTCTCTAAGTAGCCTTTCAGTCTTGTGTTGATGAAACTTGTAGGCATGCGTAAAAGCATTTGTGTACTATTTCATTTGTGATGTACCATGTATCAGTAATAAAATGAATAGGGTGGAAAGAGCTTAATTTCAATGATTCTGTTTTATCTGATTCTCTTCAAGCTGTACTTTCAATCTTAGTTTATTACTATAATTTACCACGACTTGTATTCGAAACTACATTTAAGTTTTCTCATAAATTGGTTTTTCTGCATCTTATATTTATTCGTTTTGTTGCAATCAGGATCAACAAAGCAGAGAGCTTTCTCAGCGCCATGTAACAAAAAGAGCAAAGAAACTCAAATTGAAGGTAGAGATAAGATTCCTACAAGGGAAATACTATTTTAAAGCTGCATATTTCATTGCGTCTGGCATTGTGTTAATTTTGAGTGATAGTTAGAGAATATCCTGCCACTGGAGTTAAAGAAGCACATCATCTGAATGCATTTCTACAATTTACTGAACTATGTTTTTAGTGAAAATTATTGGTTCGTTTATGTTTTTTTGTTGAGATTCATGTTTTTCTTCATACATTTCTTAATTGGTTTCTTTCAGGAAGAAGAAATAAAATTGAAGCCTGTGATTGCATTTGATGTTGGTATGTTGTCTAACAAATCTGATCTTCTTTGTTTCTGGCTTTCTGCTATCATATAGAAAGAGATAACTTCATTATTTTAATTATTATTTACTATCTCTTTCCCGGTAAAAAAAATGTACTTTTATCTTAGGAAATTCAAGTTTGAACTTTGAGTTCGAAAGTTATTTTGTAGTTGTTTTAGTGCAGTCGTCAATTATTTTCTTAGTAGCACTTTTAACTTTTTTCATCTGGATGATGGACGTACTATTGTTATTATTGATATCTATTATAGATATTGGTATTTAAATGGTCAAGTTTGTGGCTTCTATTTGAACTTTGTGACATATTCTGGTTTCAATTATGAACACGTCTGAGCATTTATCGAAGCTTGTCATCTGATGTTTTGTTTTTGTTTTAATTGCATTAGCTGAAATTAGGGAAAGGGACTGGTCGAATGTAGTTACGTGTCATATGGATACCCCACATGCATATGTTTGGAGGCTACAAAATTTTGTTCTTGGTGAGCATATCCTGACACCCAGTGCAGATGTTCAGACTCCAGTGAAGGTATGGTCTATTTACTTATTGCTACACGAGATAATCTGTTACTAATATCACAAGTAATATTATTTCTCAGAATTAGAAAATTTCTTGTTGATATTCTTCTCCTTCTCAATTGGAATGGGATAAATGATTAAGGCACATACCCAAGGCCTTTGGTCTAGTGGTATGTGAGTTGCCCACCAACCTAGAGGTTGTGGGTTCGAGCCTCGCTGGAGGCATTTGTGAGATAGATTGTGAGATATGTGGTATAGTGTGTGAAAAAAAATTGTTGTTCAAAAAAAAAAATAATAAAAATGATCAAGGCACATTATATCTAGGTGTAATGTATTGTTTTTTAGTTTTGTAGCCAAGTTATGTATGAAATGAAGTTCAATAATCGTTTTATTAAATCTGCTGCAGGCTTGCACCATCAGTTCATGTGGCAACTTTGCCGTGATAGGCACAGCAGGTGGTTGGATTGAAAAGTTTAATCTTCAATCAGGCATAAGCCGGGGATCTTATGTTGATGTGGCGGAAAAAAGCTGTGCTCACAATGGAGAGGTGGTTGGTGTTGCCTGCGATTCAACCAATTCCTTAATGATCAGCGCAGGATATAACGGGGATATAAAGGTCTGTCCACAATTGCCTTAAAGCTGTGTATGCACTCACCATTTAGCTGTTGGATGCGTTTGGTATCCCACTATGAGAATTAGACTATGACTGAAAGTGATTAAAGGTGTTTGTTTAAGATGGGGGGTCCCACCACTATAGTAATGAATGATAAATATAATCCATACTCCCATATACATCAAGAGAGCTAGGTATGCTGCCATGAATGACAATGGGTATGAGTTTGATAATAGTGGTGGGTCCCTCACCTATGAAAGATCCATACCTGGCTCTCTTGATGTATATGGAGTATGGATTATATTTATCATTCATTACCATAGTGGTGGGACCCCTCATCTTAAACAAACACCTTTGGTTGTCTTCTATGCATTTCAAACTCTTTTGATGGGTCAATATAGAAGGTATCGATATACTCATGGTTTTATTCATATCCGAGTTATTTACTGTTTCAGGTATGGAGTTTTAAAGGACGCGAGCTGAAATTCAGGTGGGAAATTGGTTGCACTGTGGTTAAAATCATCTACCACCGTTCTAATGGTATGCTGGCTTTAAATTATTTTCACATTCTGCTATGTCTGACACAGAGACCCAAGAAACATTTACTTGAGACTTGAATCATTTCAGGTCTTTTGGCTACTGTTACGGATGATTTAGTTATCCGAATGTTTGATGTCGTGGCACTAAAACTGGTCAGGAAGTTTGAAGGTCATGCTGATAGAATCACTGACATCTGCTTTAGTGAGGATGGGAAATGGCTCTTGTCATCCAGTATGGATGGCACTCTCAGGATTTGGGATGTCATCTTAGCAAGGCAGATTGATGCCATACATGTTGATGTATCAATTACTGCGTTATCTTTGTCACCCAATATGGATGTTTTGGCAACAACTCATGTTGATCAGAATGGAGTCTACCTGTGGTAAGCAACATATTCTGTTTGCCTGTTTCTAATCCTCTTTGTTTGTTCTGTCCCTTATTTGAGGTCAAAGCATTCAATTTAGAGACAGTAGCAACGTGGTAGCTTTGTTAGGATCTGTGTATGCTTATTTCGATCAACTGTACTTGTGACTTGTTGATATGGGCTGTGTTCTAGTCTTCCTTATTTGGGCTGTGTTACAAAAAAAATTTCTTATAAGTTTTTGGTTCACATGATTCCTATATTTGCCTTAATTGGAGGATATCTTAGATGTTTGACTAGTAGCAGTGGTATAGTGGTTAGGCACCTGATCTTCCCAAAAAAGGTGGTTCAAACCTCACTAGTTGCACTTTTGGGGGTGGCCTGGGAAAGGGTTGGAAACGACGGGGATAACCCGGTTAGGCCACGTACATCTGAGTCAAAGACTCCTCTCCTTGGGTAACCTGAATAGGAAAACATCATATGTTTACTCATTCATCCAATGGCCTAACATTGTCCCAGACCTTCGTGCCAATTTAAACATTTTAATTTTCATGGGACATAGCAAGTAGATTAAAATAGCAATAAATTTAACGCTTCATATTTCCTATGGAATAGTTGAATAGAGGTCGCAAAATAGGCGCATCAGAAGGGTAGTTTTCTTGGGTCGGATGGGGTTAAGTTGACATGTTCACTTGTCCAAATTTATAAAATAGTTCTTCAAATCATTAGTGTCAAATGTGACAAGATCTGTATAATTTCAGTAATGGTCTAATTTTTTACGCATAAATGTTCCTACTTTGGTGACGCTATTATACTTGTTTACTTTTGAGCTATTTTGATTTTACTCTTTTGACCTGTTAGAGATATAACATAACCTGAACAGACTCATTCATAAGTAAATGGGTAAAAAAGCCACCTTTACTCAATTCTGTGAGCTTGTAAGGAAAGCTCATATTTGTCTGCATCTGTCTTTTCAGGGTAAACCAGACAATGTTTTCTGGTGCCACGCATATTGATTCTTATGGAAGTGGGAAGGAAGTAGTGAGCGTTAAATTGCCTTCCATTTCTTCAGGGCAGGCCTCTAAAGATGATAATGACTCTGATAAGCCTGCTTCAGACAACTCTCAGCCTCAGGCTATTACTCAAACTCCGTTACTTGATCAACAAATTCCAGACCTAGTCACACTTTCATTGCTGCCTAAGAGCCAGTGGCAAAGTTTGATCAATTTGGACATCATAAAGGTTCCTCTCTTTTAAATAAGCATCATTCTAACACATACTCCATGAACATGTTAAGATAGCTATATGTAATACTCTGTTGTATCATGTGTTTATATTATCATTTTGCATTTTTCAGGCCCGCAACAAGCCAATTGAGCCTCCAAAAAAGCCTGAAAAGGCACCTTTCTTTTTACCTTCAATACCATCCCTCTCAGGAGAAATAGTGTTTAAGGTGAGTGAACCAACTGAAGAAAATGGCATACAAGATGATCAGTCTGATAAGATTATCAGAAATAGAGAGCTGCCCGCATCACCCTTTGTACAATTCATCCAGTCATCTGTCGAGACGAAAAACTGTAAGTTTTTGGTATATTTGTTCTGCTTGAGAGATGATATAATTGGTGAAGTTGTTTGCTTTTGAATGTCGTTTTGTAATGATAATACTAATTATTGGCCTTTTCCTTATCTTGCTACCAAATATACAGTTGAGGCTTTAACAGATTACCTCAAAAGTTTATCTCCTTCAACATTGGATATGGAACTAAGGATGCTTCAGATTATTGATGATGACGACGAGCAAGAACCTGAAAACAGACCCGAGTTGGATATCCTTGAACTTGTGCTTGAGTACTTAATACACGAAATCTCATTCAGAAATAACTTTGAGTTTATACAGGCTCTGATCCGATTGTTTTTGAAGGTTTGCACTTCTTATACTTGGTTGTTTCACATGCTTCAGATTGCAGATTTTTGAAATTTGTACTAATGTTGGTGTTTGTTCTTGGCAGATACATGGTGAAACTATTAGACGGCAATCCAAGTTACAAGCCAAGGCACAAAAGCTTCTAGAAGCTCAATCTGCTGTTTGGCAGAAGTTGGATGGGATGTTTCAGAGTGCCAGATGCATGGTCACTTTTCTAAGCAACTCACAGTTTTGATCATGTTAACATAAGCCGGGTTCTTGTGCATTTTTTGTCCCATTTTCTTATGAAAAAAACCATCAGAGGCCGTGACGGAACTGCAGACAACTCCACGAGGAATCAGACTTGCCATTAATTTCTATAAAGATGAAAGAGTTGCCTTATGTCTTGAGGAATACAAGCCTGTAAAAATTGGTATGTGTAATGTTCCAAGTAACTAAATTTTATGGAAAATAGGATGAAAGTTGTATTAAAACAATCGATGTATCATTTTTGTCGCTTTTGTTTAATCTTAATTTTTTTTGGGCAACCATGTTTAGTCTTAAATTGGTAAATTTGGTGGATGGTTATTTGGTGCATTACTGTTTTCTTGTTTGATCAAGGGGATAGAAAATGCGAGTGATGAACGATGTTTAGTTTGAGGCTATGAGTTGTAGAATTAGAAGTAAATTTGAAGAAAAGGAGAATTCATAGTTGGCTAAAGGGTGCTTTTGAAATTGATTATTTGTTATTTCTAGCTTAAACTTTCTTATTGAATAATTATTAACTTTGGTTGCCTCTTCCGGCTTTTCTTGTAAGCATACTGAAGAGGCATATTTCTTTGCAGCCATTACTTATTTATTCTCATGGTTATTTTCAACATGAAAGAGCATGTATTATGTTTGAAGTGCTCAAGTAAATCAGTGTTTTCTTCTCTTACAGCAGTCGACATCCTATCATGTTGAACAAGAATATGAGATGATACAAGCTCCAAGACCTAGAGGCTATATTAGCACAATGTTTGCAACGTTTTGTTATCTCGAGATTATTCTTTAGTCATAGAAGATTTGGTCTGCAGTAGGTGCGAATAAGATTTGGTCTCCAACATGCGCATCCACCAGTGCCCGCTGGTACTATTTGTTTGGTACTATTTGTTTGATGTGATATGTTTGACGTGGTATTAAGTAATCTAACTCTAGACCTTATGGTCTTTTAACTTTTTAAGAGATCATGTTAGTCCCTTGGAGAATCCTGACAGTTTTAACCAACTAACATGGAAATTGGTTGTTTTTTGTTACATTTCACTTTAAAGAGGGCAAAAATGAACACACCAAACGGATTGGAAGTTGTATTATGTGCATTCAGATGCTTACGCCATCTGAATACATAAATCAGGTATCATGTATGTTAATACAATATACATAAAAATTAGAGTACTTATTTTTAATCAAGCAACTAAAAGCATTTAGGACAAAATAATTTGTTTGTATTTAATCGATAATAATACATAATTAAATATTTTTAGAAAAAAAACCCGTGCATGCTGGTTTTGTATTATGTAATTTATTTTTAGTTTAATAGAATGTGTTTGTCGACACTAGAAGTAGGGGTATAAACGAGTCGAGCCGAGTACTGCTAAGCTCGAGCTCAACTCGAATACTAAAACTCGAGCTCGAAACTCGACTCGAGTTCGATCGAGCTTTATATTTCGAGCTCGAGCTTGTCATATAAAACCCGAGCTTGAAACTCGAGCTCAAGCTCGATTATTTTCACATTTCATGCTTGAACTTGATGAATACTCGGTATATCAAGCTCGGTTCGACTTGATTTGAGTAAATTTATGTATATAAAAGAGTAAAAGTGTAATTTAAAAAGCTCGTTAAGGCTCGCGAGCTTCACGGCCCGAGTATTTTGGAGCTCAAACTTGACTCGAAAATATACTCGAGTAGCTCGAACTCGAGCTCGACTCATTTAAATCGAGTCGATTTCGAGTAGTTTACAAGCCGATCTCGAATAACTCGTGAGTTGTCTCGTCTCGATTACACCCACCTCTAGAGACAAACGACCGGTTGAAAAATTCAATAACCGGCAGCTTTACATTAAATATATGGATAAAGCAAATGGACTTCTTACAATATCACACATGAGTAACTATTATTGGATAAAAGTTTTAAAAAATGGAAACAATTTTGGTGGTTTGCACCGCCTAATTAATGCAGAGAATGGAGGACCGCACAAAAGGAAAAATAGGTGATGATTTTAACACATTAAGGAAATGGATGGTGGTAAACCACCTCACATTGCCACCAACCTAATGATACGTGAATTGGTTTATAGATATGACGTTTAACCTGAATTTTAGTGGAGTCGCTTAATCCCCAAGTTGTAGATATTTTAGAAAGGACATTTGTTTTAAGAAAACATTTGTAAGGTATTTATAAAAGGGTGGTACTATACTACTATTAGTATCCGCTACCCCCTCCCGATATCCGCTTTGTTGACAGGATAATGTAGTTTTTTTTTAATCATTTTTTGTTCCATATTTTTTTTTCTTTTACTGTTTTTGACTTGTCAAACTTATATTTTATGCTCCGTATTTTTTGTGTTTTACGACTTTTGACTTGTCAAAATTTATATTTTTTGTTTTGTATTTTTTATTTCCTAGTTTTATATAAAAATAAAATTATAAAAATAAGTAAATAAATAAAAGAGGTATTGATATCACTTTAGGAGGTGTACATATAACCAAATCTATCTATAAAACTTTGTTTTCAAAATTGAAGACAAATGAAAATTCTGCTTTAAAAAAATCTTATCATCATGACTATTTAAATGAGAAGTGATTAGCACATTGGAAAAATTTATTAGGACACTCGATTGTATGTAATAAACACTTATAATTTAAGTATAATCTACTACCTCCGTCCCTAAATAAATGTCTAGTTTGACTTTTCAGAGTCAAACTGGTTCAACTTTGACCTTGACTATTTTTGTGTGTGTTATATAATATTTGATGCAAAATATATGAATGGATTAGGTTTTAAGTGTGTTTTTCAATGATATAATTTTTTATCATGTATTATATAATATAAAAAAAATATTTAAGGTAAAAGCTGAACATTTATTTAGGGACGGAGGGAGTACTTTAACTACTTATATATTTTTTTAATGTGTCATTCACTTCACTATTTAAGTAAATAAGTACAAAACACCATGAGGAGAGTTATTTTACATATCAAAACTTTCTTACATGCCAAGAGATTCATTTCAACTATTTATTTAAAAAGAGATCAATGGTTAAGATTAAAATGATTTTAATATTTCATATATTTTTTATAATTTAAATATCGTTAAGCGAAAATAATTACACCATCACGACGAACATTTAATTATTTTTTCATAGACAGACACTTTGATATACTTTCAACAATTTTTGTTCTTTTTTTTTTCACTTTTTTTTTGTTACTGAAATTTGCATGAAAAGTCAAATGTGATATATCATATTTGATATGTAATAATACATGTGATATTAGTGTTAAATCACATTTAATATGTAAATATATAATCATCACATTTGATATTAGTGTTAAATCACATATGATTTTCATGAAAATTTCGGTAACGAAAAAAAATGTGAAAAACACGATAAAAATAATTTTGTCAAAAGTATATCAAAGTGCCTATCCATAGAAAAATAATTAAATGTTCATTGTAACGGTATATATTTTTTCGTTTAACGATTAACGATTTGAAAAATATTAATATATGAAAATAAAAAGATGAAAGCGGGTTTTTTAAATTATTGGTATTAATTGTTAAGGGATAAGTATAAGCCCAAGTCCGGTTTCATCCATTAAATCAAATAAATATAAAGGGCGGAGATTAAGGTCCTGATATTAAATCAAACAACATTACATACACTTTTATAAATGAGTAGAACGGTACCCGCACAATGCGGAAGCGGGTATCTGTGATTATATTTTGCATTATTCGGTTACACATTTGCTTCATAACAAGCTTCATAGCCAACTTGCTTCTTAACAAACTTTCTAACCAACTTGCTTCCTAACAAACTTCTTAACCAACTTGCTTTTTAACCAACTTGTTAACAAACCCTTCCTTATCAATTAATTTTGAAATACTTTCATAATGAGCAAGTAAAATTCAGAATTTTAAGCCACAATTACACTACCTAAGATATTACATATATGATATGTAATATCACATGTGATATTAGTGTTAAATCATATTTGATATGTAAATATATAATCATTATATATGATATTAGTGTTAAATCACCATATGATTTTTTCAAAAAAATTTAAGTAATAAAAAAACATATGAAAAACATAAAAAAATAATTTTGTCAAAAGTATATCAAAGTGACTATCAATAAAAAAAAATAACTAAATGTTCATCGTGAAAACATGTTACACTACCGTGTGGTTGACATCTCCAAAATACACGTGTAAAAATCTCATTTGACCGTCTCCCAACATCACAAACCCGTGACCGACTCATCTATATGATTCTATATATATAAAATCAGGCCCAAATTCATTTTTGTCCATTCATCTCTTGATACAATACAACAATCCCAATCAAATTCAATCTTCATCAATTCTCTCTTTCTCTCAAGGTATTATTCGTTTTATTTTTTCTTTGATACTGAATCATTTGGCGTTGTTTAGATAATAATTGTGCTATTGCTTATATATGCATCGATTAGGTCAATGATATTTATGTATAGTTATTGGATCTTTGTTAATAAGTTAGGGTTTTGATTTGTTTGATTATATGAGGTGAATTGTTTGTTGCTCTGTTGACTGATATGCGATTATGAATTCTGTTAGGGGGTGTTTGGTTCAGCTTATTAAACGTAAGCCTATTTGGGCTTATTTTTTATAACCTCCAATTTTGTGGCTTATTTTCAGACTTGTTGGCTTATATAAGTTTATTATTATATGATAAACTTATAATAGCAGACAAATCTCAAAATTAAATATCGGCTTATTTTTTATAAGCCCTAATTTTAGGGCTTACTTTGAGATTTGTTGGCTTTTATAAGTTTATCATATCATAATAAACTTATATAAGCCGACAACTCTCAAAATAAACCGTAATATTGGAGCTTATAAAAAATAAGCCCAAATGGGCTTAGCTTTAATAAGCTTAGCCAAACAGGGCCTTAGTTTGGTCTGTTACAGTGTAATTAGCTATTAATAGTATATGCATTTAGTAGTTAAAATGTATATAAGGGGTGTTTGTTTTGGCTTATATACCCGGTTTACGGTGTATTTGGTTTTGGGCTTATGTTTCATAAGTTTACTTTTTGTGGCTTATTTTAAATTTTTTTCAGGTTATATAAGTTTAGTATTGACATAATAAGGTTATATAAGCTGAAAAGTTTCAAAATACGCCACAAAAAGTAAGCTTATGAAACATAAGCCCAAAACCAAATACGCCTTAAGCAGGCTATATAAGGCGAAACAAACACCCCAATAGATCAAGGCTTAATAAGTTTGTAAACATGTTTAAATAGTTATAAGTGAGCTTTATAGGTCTAAAAACCTGTGTTGGCGTAATTGGTTGGAGGAGCTATATAGGTTCAAATACTGATGCGTGATAGGATGTGTAATTGTGTTCATATAGTTACTAGTGTATGGTTAATCGAGTAGATGCTTAATTAGATATCTGGTTGTGTACCTGTTTTTGGGTTCTTTGATCTGCAATGAACTCTGAATTATCGTAATCAAGGGACTTGTATGGGATGCAATAATTAAAAACTAGTCTTTCAATACTAGAGCTGGCATTAGTCTAGGATTAGGTGATGAGTTGCACGTCTTTTATCAGGCGATATTATGGTTATAATTGATTTACGAGCTCTGATATATTTGCTATAGTTTGGTGTATTATATTTTGTGGTTTTTGGGTATTTCAGTCTCTTGAGGGGTTTTCGGCTTGCGATTGTAGTATACTAAATCTTGAACACTAGTTTGTTGCTTAGCTGATCTGATACGATATAATTGTTGCTGTTCTGTGGTATAATTTGTTGCTAAGGTTCTTAATGTGTCCTATTTTTTATTTTGTGCAGATGCAAATCTTCGTTAAGACCCTCACCGGTAAGACCATCACTCTCGAGGTCGAGAGCTCAGACACCATCGACAATGTTAAGGCTAAGATCCAGGACAAGGAGGGGATTCCTCCTGATCAGCAAAGGTTGATCTTTGCTGGTAAGCAGCTTGAGGATGGTCGCACCTTGGCCGATTACAATATCCAAAAGGAGTCTACTCTCCATCTTGTGCTCAGGCTTAGGGGAGGAATGCAAATCTTTGTTAAGACCCTTACTGGCAAGACAATTACTTTGGAAGTCGAAAGCTCAGACACCATCGACAACGTTAAGGCCAAGATTCAAGATAAGGAAGGAATTCCTCCTGATCAGCAGAGGTTGATCTTCGCTGGAAAACAGCTCGAGGACGGTCGTACTTTGGCCGATTACAACATCCAGAAGGAGTCGACACTCCACCTTGTGTTGCGTCTACGTGGTGGTATGCAGATCTTTGTTAAGACCCTAACTGGCAAGACTATCACTCTCGAAGTGGAGAGCTCAGACACCATCGACAACGTGAAAGCTAAGATCCAGGACAAGGAGGGAATTCCTCCAGACCAGCAGAGGTTGATCTTTGCCGGAAAGCAGCTTGAAGATGGCCGTACCCTTGCTGACTACAACATCCAGAAAGAGTCGACCCTCCATCTTGTGCTCAGGCTGAGAGGAGGTATGCAGATCTTCGTCAAGACTTTGACCGGGAAGACAATTACTTTGGAAGTTGAGAGTTCTGACACGATTGACAATGTCAAGGCCAAGATCCAAGACAAAGAGGGGATCCCACCAGACCAGCAGAGATTGATTTTTGCCGGTAAGCAGTTGGAGGATGGGCGTACCCTTGCGGATTACAACATTCAGAAGGAATCGACCCTCCATTTGGTTCTTCGTCTAAGAGGTGGTATGCAGATTTTTGTCAAGACCTTGACTGGCAAGACAATAACCCTTGAGGTGGAAAGCTCAGACACTATTGACAATGTGAAGGCGAAGATCCAGGACAAGGAAGGCATCCCTCCAGACCAGCAGAGGCTTATCTTTGCTGGGAAGCAGCTCGAGGATGGACGTACCCTTGCTGACTACAACATTCAGAAGGAGTCCACTCTCCACCTTGTCCTTCGTCTTCGTGGTGGTAACTGAAACTGTGAATGTTTCATGTGTTTGTTTTCAAGTGTTGATGAACAATGTCGTACTTCGTTTGATTGGAAGTAATCAATAATTCTGTTTGTGGCTCACGATGTTTCTGTGAATGTTTAAAGTGATTTGGTTGTGTGTGAGCGTAAAAAAATTGTCTCATTTCCTTTGAACGCCTAGTTCAAGTGTGGGTTAGATTTAGTTTTGTGTGAGCATATGATTTGTCTCGTCGCCTTATCTGCATAAACATTAGTTTAAGTGTATTGAGTGTGGCCTGACATGATGTTAATGGCCAACCAAAAATGTTTGGGTCCTATTCTTGGACAATACATGCTATTTGGTGAAGTTAGTTGTTCTACATGTGGAAAGATAGTTCAAAGACTTGAGTGAGGTATATCAGTAGGTCGCTGTTTGATCTCTGGTATGTTCTGGCATAAATTGGTACAGCAGAACCGAGCATTGATATTGAGTCATAAGCTCCCAAGTCAGGGTAGTCATGTTTTTTGTAGGTTTAGATGTCGGCAACTCCAATGGTTAAGCTCTTTAGGCATGATCATATATGCCCCTCTTTCTATATACGTATTACACTTGTGATAGTTTTTGTTGACTGGTCTTGGTTGCAGGTGCAGCTTTGATTGTATTGTTTTGGTCTCCTATGTTTTCAGTAAATGTCTGTCATTTCAGTTATGTTACCAAGGGATATCAAACCTTTTGTTTTGTATTGTTGCTTAATGTGTAGGGTGCATAGAATCTTCTTTCCGGGTTGTAGTGTCTGAGCAAAGCATAGATTTACATATGAACGAAATTTGACCCGAGTATGGGGGAATTCAGAGCCGTATCATGAACAACAAACACAATATACAAAGCTGAAACCAGTCCTCCCACCATCCTCTCAACCACCACCAGCGCCAAAAAAAGAGGAATGGATTCAGTAAACCATTCTTATCGCTTGTATGATTATTTAGTTTCTGTCAAACTGTAAAAACTCGTACACACATTGCGCATACGAGATTTCCTCTCGACACTGATCACGTACAATGACTTGGAGGTTCTAATAAGCTATGGTAATTTATAGCATGCGCAACTCCAACCTCGTTGAAAATGTTGGGTTAGAGCTTTCTAAGCGTCATGTCTTACATCTTTATGTATGACGGACACCTCTTTTTTTTCACATATATATATTATGCTAGTGATTACTTTTGTGGACTACTGTATTCTACCATCTCGGATTTTTGATTCAAAAGTTTTGGTTCAGTTAATCAGCACACTGAACCAGTTGCTTGGCTTCATGTTCCAAACCATTTTATATACATACATATTATAGCTTCAGTAGATCAGTACGCTGGACCCGTTTCTTGGCTCTAATGTTCCAAACCATTTTAATGGTTTTGTATGTTTATTTTATCTTTTTCAGTTGAACTATAACTCCCGTTGCTCATTTTATATTTCTGTTCAACACTGACTTTGTACAATGAATTGGAGGTTTTACATAGCTACTGAACCAGCTTTGCCCGATTAAGGTTAACTTAATGCATGTCCCATTCCGACTTAATCCAAAATGTTAAGTTAGAGTTTTCTAAGCATCACTTCTCTTTATCTGCTTGACTTGCTGTTACTTTCCCCCTCGGTCTGGAGATTGCAATGCTCGGGCTTGTTGTCTAGGCAAACAGAACTGCAATCTTAACTTTTAAGCTTAATTAGGGGGTTTCACACAACATCTGACTTCATCTTGACGGTTATGATATTGACACCTAGGGAATGATTCCCATGTTACATAAGTACTAAAGTAATTGCAGAGGTAAATGATGTTGGCAATTCGTTAAGTTGAAAATGAACCAAAGTTGGAGGACACGAGAAAGGCCTGTGGGGTGTAACGAATGCGTGATAAGATAGAACAAGGCCAATGAAGTTGCAGGAGATCAATACAGGATAGCAGAGGTTGGAATGATCTTCTGCTCAATATACATACCCACCCGTATTCACTACTATATCAACATTTGTGCCAAGAGATATATAGAATCGATGTACCAATTTTGGTGAAAGAAATATATAAGAGCTGCGTTCTTTAGACAACCATCATGTAAAAAGTGCAAAAGTGCAATAGTAACATTTTAGAGGAAACAATATATGTTTTGCACATGAGAATAAAGAAATGGGTTTCATTCCAATCCAAATGTTTGGTTAGTGGGTTTGAATTATAAAAAATGGGTATGAAACTAGATATAATCTGTGGAGTTCTGGACCATTCAGGGTGGTGGGTTTACAAAACACCTATTACGATACCCATTGTGATTCCCTTGACAAACTAAACACCCATTATTTATGTGATTTGGGTGTATGTATCTATTTACATTTGTTCACATTCATACACAAACCAATAATTATGGAAGTATAATATAGAACACCTAACTTCTTTTTTAACTGTACAACTTATATTTCATGCCTATTTTGGTACGCCTTCTTTGTCATATTATTGAGTTTTGAATTATACCTACAGAGATGGAACTTTACAACTCTTTGTGCAATACACACAATAAAGCACAAGCAACATGAAACTGTAGAGACAATTTAGTGCACCAAACGTATAGTATAACACGTTAACACATATAAGATCATCAATCAACTGTGTGACAATTTAAAAGCGTGAGAAGAAACAAGTGTATGTTGTACAAAGTTTACTTTAAACATAGCTGCATAGTGCTTTAATGATACATCAGTACAGAATTTACTTCTAAGTATAAGTTTAGAGTGATAAATCAAGTGCAACAGGCTGTGTATCCGTAAGCCTCACATGTGCTGCTTCTGTTTTTGGTTTAGCTGGTTCAATCATATGAACCACATTATCAACAAATCTAAAGTAGGATTCACCCCAAGGTCTTCTAATCGACATCAGCAACCATGGGGCCAAAATGCCAGTAGCAAATCCCAGTCCAATACTTAAAAGAAACCAATTATCGTTCTCACCTTCACCTTTGCTTTCATTTGGAACATCTCCCGTGTTATTTGAGCTGTTACCATTGCAGTTAACAGCAAGAGGAGGTCCACAAAGATACGGATTCCCAGCAAACACGGAGGCTTTGAATGTTCCTATTTGACCTCCAACCGGGATCCTACCTGAGAAGTTATTATTGGACAAGTCTAGACGACTTAAAAACGTTAATGATGATAGACTTGAAGGAATGACACCTGAAAACCTGTTGTTTGAGACGTCAAGTGCACCCAATTGACGTAAACTAGAGATGGTGTTTGGCAAGGGACCGTCGATTTGGTTTCTTGACAGGTTCAAAAGCACCAGACCAACCAGATTTGTTATGTCAGTTGGAAAATGGCCATACAGGTTGTTTCTCGAGAGATCCATGTAAGCTACCAAGGAAAGAGTTTTTGTGTACTCTAGAAACCCGCCTTCAAGATTCACAACCAGTCTTTCACTATAGTATATTCCTCGGTAAAATCCATAAAACCGATACTGATTCATGATTTGACGACGAGACATGCCTGCGAGATTTCCCAAGTTTGTCGGGATCAAGCCAGTTAGATTGTTTAAGCCAAGATCCAGGACCTGAAGACTCGATAAACTGGGAAGGTTTGTAGGAATTCCTCCGGAAAATGAATTTGATCTCAAGCTCAGAATTTTAAGACTTGTAAGATTATTTCCTAACCATGGGGGGATATCTCCT
Source organism: Artemisia argyi (assembly GCA_030686995.1). Lineage (NCBI taxonomy): Eukaryota > Viridiplantae > Streptophyta > Magnoliopsida > Asterales > Asteraceae > Artemisia > Artemisia argyi. Next base: position 86,218,856 of record CM060684.1, on the reverse strand, counting down.
GAAAATCTGTTGTTTGCTAGATCCAATGTCTCCAGGCTCGATAAGTTCATAAGAGATGATGCCAGGTCTCCTGAAAAATTATTGTCGTTTAGATGAAGTGACTGAAGGAGTTGTAAGTTGCCAAAAGATTCAGGAATCGTTCCTGACAAATTGTTGTATCCAAGGTCTAATGCTTTAAGGTATGAGCAATATCCAAAGCTTGGAGGTACGTGTCCCGTCAACGAATTATTTGACAGATCAATGACTTCAAGTGATACCATTTCTCCTATAGATGATGGAATTTCTCCTGATAAACGGTTGCTTGCAAGCGAGAGGAATATCAGATTTGGCATTACTTTTCCAATGTTATAAGGGATAACACCAGAAAATCTGTTATCGGAAAGAGAATATAATTCGACTTCAACACTTGGAAGAGGGATGGGCCCTTCAAGAAAGTTCGAAGTAAAATCTACGTCTGCAAACGGAACCACATCAAATAAAGAGGGTATCTGTCCGTGTATCTGATTGTAGGACATGTTTAACAATGATAGGTTAAAGGACGTGTCCCAAAACCATATGGGTATGGAGTCAGAAATGCTGGCATTTGAGACATCAAGATAATTGACCTCTTTCTGAGTTTTAAGCCAATGTGGAAACAAAGGACCTACCTGACACGAGCCCACATCTAAGAATATTAATTGGAATGGAGGGATCCAATCATAGCTGAAATTTAAGGTGAAGGAATTGGAAGAAAGATGCACGCGCTTCAGTTTACTCAGCTTCAAGAAATGGGCTTCAGAGATGATTCCAGTCAGATGATTGAAAGAGACATCAAAGTTGATCAGCTCCGAAAGTTGACCAAAACTCTCTGGAAGAGTCCCGTTTAGCTTGTTTCCTGCAAGTCCTATATCCGTTAATCGTTGCAGTCCACCTAAAGAATCTGGAATTTGACCATCAAGCTGGTTGTAATCCAAGTCCAATTCTTCAAGATTTTCCAACTGACCTAACCATTCGGGCAGTCTACCAACTAATTTGTTGTTGCTCAAGTCTATCTTCTGCAGATACGGTAACGGGATATTTGATATGCAACTTTTGACCCCTTCTAGGGACTCAGGTAAAGTCCCTGTCATGTTGTTTCTAGATATGTCCAAAAGCCTCAAGTTGCAAAGCTTTCCAATAGAACCTGGAATTCCACCTTCAATCATGTTATCAGATAGACTCAACGATCTGAGAGATGTCATGTTTCCAATAGCAGCCGGAAGCCTACCATGCAACTTATTTGAACCAAAATTAATAACCTCAATTTTTGGCCAGCTTCCTCTAAACAACTGTGTGCAACTAGCAGTGAGATTGTCATTCATGGCAAAACTCATGTACCGCAAATTAGGCAGTTCACCTAGACTAAGTGGAATTCTACCATACAGCCCACAACTATCTAAACGTAAGAAAGAAACAGTTGTATAGTTGAAGAGCCAGTCAGGAAACTTGGAGTTGAAATTATTATTAGAGAGGTCTAGTTCCGAAAGAAATGGAAGATCAACCGGTGAAAGACTAGTAAGTCCACAATTTGAAAGATGAAGTATTTCTAGCGAAGTAAGATTGTTCAATACTAGAAATAACTCAGGACCCACAATCGAAAGGTCAATGCTATTGAGCTTGAGATGTTTTAAATAACTGAGCTTGGTCAACCATTCAAGATTGTTGACGGTTAAACTACCAAACTCGGTTGAAACATCAAGATACCGCAAGTGCGACAGGTTTCCTATATCAGGAGGAATTCGACCACTAAATCCAGCTTTCGAAAGGTTCAGATATCTCAGATTACTTAATGAACCAATGAACTCAGGGATCTCTATATCTAGGAATGTGTTGTAGCTCAAGTCAAAGTAAGTCAAGTACTTGAGTTTGAGCAAAGGACTAATCTTACCACTCAGGTTCCACAAACCATGCCTGCCAGGCTCCTCACCATACCTCAAAGGATATGGATAATGCAGATCAATACTAGTAACAACTCCTGTGGAATTGTTACAGCCAATACCATGCCACAGACAACACTTGTTTCCTTTCCATGACGAGAGGCGGTTTTCAGGATCTATAAGCTAAGGTCCTCCTTGAAGCTGATTAAGGCTTCTAGTTCCGATTGAGAACACTGTGCCACATCTGAGATTACAAACTTCAGGCATACTAGATTTGAGAAAAGTAGTAGAACGGGTATAAATGTACGTTTAGGCATCTTTTGTGACTTATGTGAAGATAAGCACTATCTAACAAGCTGTTTATAAGTGAATCCTACTTAACTTTATCTCCAAGTATATGATTTGCAAAGTTACTAGGAAATTGTTGTGCATGAGTAGGTACCCTTTTAATAATCAGCAGTTGTTTGTTGTCCCAATCGTATGTATATGTGGATCGATGTGTTGGTGAAACAAATATTGATTTTGCAAACTAACAATAACAAAAGATAACTTATATATTGTCTAACCATTGTAATGTTACAAATTCATAAGTACTTATAGGTTTCTAAATGGTATGAATGAACCATTGTAACCTTTCAACTAAAGTCATGTCTATTCGGTTTAATTGAACCGATGCATCTATACATTGTAATGGTTCGAACAGGTATAAGCCATGCATTGTGACCTTTCGACCATTCCTGGAAGTAACTAACTATAATAACTAACTTTAACTAACAAACGGTTATTAAGTTTCTGATAAACACGTTTGGTCCTTCATGTTTCCTTTGAAAGTAATGTCGAGATTATCTTGGTTCACATTCTCCTCCTTAATCTTGATCATTGCTTTGTCCAAGGTCTTGAACTCCGAGCATCTGTCTCATAGTTGTAAACTTGAGTCTTGGTAAGGCTTTCGTTAAGATGTCTGCTCTTTGTAGTTCTCCACTAACGTGTTCCACATTTATATGACCATTCTCTACGCATTCGCGAATGAAATGATAGCGAATGTCTATATGTTTACTCCTTCCATGAAATACTGGGTTTTTTACGAGTGCTATTGCTGATACGTTGTCAACTCTGAGCGTTATTCTCTTCTCTTCAATTCCAGTAAGTTCACTAAGTAAACGTTTTAACCATAATGCTTGACATGCTGCTGCAGAAGCCGCCATGAATTCTGATTCACATGATGATAGCGCCACTGTTGGTTGCTTCTGAGTACACCAGGTAATAGGTGACTCTCCAAAGTAAAATACGACTCCAGTAGTTCCTTTTCCTTGATCGGTATTGATTCCATAACTACTGTCACTATAACCTGTTATCTTGCAGCCGCCTTCCTTCTTGTATATGATTCCATGTTCTTTTGTTCCTTTCACATATCGGATTACTTGTTTCACTGCCTTTAGGTGATGATCCTTCGGGTCTTGCATAAATCTGCTGAGTAGTCCGACTGAGTAACTAAGATCCGGTCTTGTATGTAATAAGTATCTTAGACTTCCAATTAAACTTCGGTAATAAGTTGCGTCAACTGGTTCTCCATCTTCCGCCTTGACCAACTTAGTGCCGGGATCCAATGGTATCTTCGTATCATTGCTATCCGCCATACTTGTTTCTTTTAGGATTTTGTTAATGTATCCAGTTTGCTTGATTGTAATCTTTCCTCCTGTTTGTGTAACTTCTATCCCAAGGTAATATGCTAGCAATCCTAAATCACTCATTTCAAATTTATCTTCCATCTGGGATTTGAACAAGTCTATATCTTTCTTTGGAGTGCCCGTGATTATTAAATCATCTACATATACTCCAACGATAAGTGTTGAATTCTTGCTTCTTTTTGTGTAGACTGCTTGTTCTAGATTACATTTCTTAAAATCTAATGACTTCAAAGTTTGATCAAGCTTTACATTCCAAGCTCTTGGTGCTTGTCTTAAGCCATACAAAGCTTTTGTTAGCTTGTATACTTTTCCTTGGTTTCCTTGCTGAATAAAGCCTTCAGGTTGTGTAACATAGACTTCTTCCTTTAATTCTCCATGTAAAAATGCTGATTTTACATCTAAGTGGTGTACTTGCCATCCATGATATGCTGCTAGTGCTAATATTAAACGAACTATCTCAATCCTAGCAACTGGTGCGAATACTTCATCAAAGTCTATTCCTTGTTCTTGTACATAACCTTTTGCTACTAATCTTGCTTTATATCGAATGATCTTTCCGTGTGCATCTCTCTTGGTTTTATAAACCCATTTGAGTCCGATTGCCTTCTGATTTTCTGGCAAATCTGTAAGAGTCCATGTGTGATTCTTGTTGATTGAATCTAATTCAATTTTCATGGCCTCAATCCATTTCTCGTCTTTTGATGCTTCCTTGTAGTTACGGGGTTCTTCTTCAATGAAAAATAAGCTTGGAGTTTCTACTTGTTGTGCATGTTGATAGATTTCATTGATGTCTTTTAACCCTCGTACTGGTCTGTGATCATATCTTTCTGAGCTTCCTAATGAGCTTCCAAATGAACTAATAGTAGTTTGTCTTTCACTTTCTGAGTTGGGTTCGTAATTGTATGTTGGAGGTGTAATTGGTGATGCTGGATCAGGTATTGGATCTGGTATTGGATCCAGTATTTGATCTTCTTCATGATACGTATTATCTATGTTTTCTATGTTGATTGGTGTAGGATTTCCATTATCAACTTCGTCTACCACAAAACTAGCCCAAAATATGTCTTGTGTATCCGTATCATCTCCATTCTTATCCCAATTCCACGGTTTCGTTTCCATAAACTTTACGTCCCTACTAACATGTTTCTTCTTTCTTACTGGATCATATAGCCTACAAGCTTTTGATCCTTCCTCTACTCCTATATAAACCATCGGTATGCTTCTATCATCTAACTTCTTCAAGTGAGGTATGGTTATCTTAGCATAAACTGTGCATCCGAATATTCTAAGGTTTTGTAGGTTCGGTTTTCTCTTGTAGAGTGCTTCATATGGTGTTTTGTCTTCTAGTGCTCGTGTAGGTACCCTATTTAAAATATAAATGGCATGTTTTACTGCTTCCGCCCAAAAAGTTAAGGGTAACTTCATCGCTTTCATCATACTTCTGGTAGTTGATAACACCGTTCTATTCTTTCTTTCAACTACTCCATTCTGTTGCGGTGAGTATGGTGCTGTTAACTGTCTTGCTATTCCATTCTCTTTACAGTACTTGGTGAATTCATGTGATATAAATTCACCACCTCTATCTGTTCTTAGCATTCTTAACTTCAATCTCAACTCCATCTCAATCTGTTGTCTAAATTCCTTAAATATGTTGAAGGCTTGATCCTTAGTTGTTAGAAAATAAGCCCACATGTAACGTGTACAATCATCTACTAGTAAGAAGATGAGTTTCTTTCCGGATTGTGTTGTTGGACTTATGGGACCACATAGATCTCCATAAACTAAGTCTAGTGGGTTCTTGGATATGAATTTAGCTTGATTGGGAAATGGTGTTCTGCTATGTTTTCCTAGTAAACATGCATCACATACTTGTCCAGTATGGTTTATTCTTGGTATTCCTTCTACTAGACCTTTTCTTGTCATCTTGCTAATATCGTCAAAGTTCAGATGACCTAATCTAGCGTGCCATAACCATGCTTGATTATTCACATTTGCTAAGAGGCATATAGGTGCTTCTATCTGTAATCTAATACTGTAAAGTCTATTTTTCGACCTTTCTACCTTCATCAACAACTTCTTCTTCTTATCATACAAAGTCAGCTTGTTTCCGTCCATTATGATCTTACAACCTATTTCAGTAAGTTGTCCTAGACTAAGTATGTTGCTCTTGAGGTTTGGTATGTAGTAAACATCTGTTATCACCTTCTGCTCCTTGTTTCTACATCCTAATATTATTGAACCTCTACCCTTTATCTCTACATATGATCCATCTCCAAAACGAACGCGTCCAGTGATACTTTCGTCTAAATCTTTAAAATGACTCTTTGTTCCCGTCATATGGTTGCTTGCACCATTATCTAAATACCATATGCTATCATCTGTTGTAGCATACTTTCCGGGTTGTATTTGTCCTTCATTTAACAATACTTCTTCATGTGTAGTCATTAACAGTGATGGTTCATCATCTTCATAGATAAGGTTTGATTGTTCTTGAGTTGTTGGTGGTTTTCTACATTCTTTCCTAAAGTGTCCATGTTTCCCGCAATTGAAACATTTAATCTTCTTCTTCCACTCACCTCTATTTCTATTATACTTATCATTGTGAGTTGGGTTTTCTCCATTCGAGTTGTCTCTATTTCCTTTATTCTGCCAGTTTCCTTTTGAGTAGTTTGATCTACCCTTATACTTGTTAAATCGTTTCTTATATCTAGAGTGATCGTCTTGTGCGAATAATAGGTTATCCTGGCTTTCTGCTTGTCCTCCCTTTCGGAGTTTTATTCGTTCCTCGAATGCTTTTAACTTTCCAGTGATCTCATCTAGGGTGATATCATCTAGATCACTTGTCTGTTCTATGGATGCTACTATCTGAATGAACCTATCTGGTGTGGAGTCTAATAGTTTTCGTACTAAAAGTGATTCATCCAAGGTTTTTCCTAATTCTTTTGCCTTCGTGGCATAACCATTTAGTTTATCTGTAAATGCATCCACCGTCTCCTCATCCTTCATTTGAAGGGCATTAAATCCTATCATTAGGGATTGTAATCGTGCTTGTTGCACTCTTTCTTCTCCAACGTGTCTCCTTTTCAATGATTCCCATAATTCTCTAGCAGTTTTACAACTTGCTACTTGTAATATCACATCCTCGGTTATTGCTTGATATAGGAGGGCAATAGTTGCCTTATCATTCTTATCATCGGCTTGAGTGTTTTCTTTGGGTTCTATAGTCTCCCATAAACCATGTGCTTCTAATATGACCTTAATTTGAATAGCCCAAACAGTATAGTTTGTGGTTTTGAGTTTAGGACATTGATATTGTGTAAGCGGTGTAATGGGTTTTACTATAGTGCTATTGACGTTAGTGTCATCTCCACTCGACATTCTAGATGTGTTTATGATCTTCACTTTTGACTTATATGGGAAATCTAACTAGTATGGTATAACCTTACTACTACGGGGAATAGAAATAGTTATCCGGGAATCCTAGTAATACGGGGATCAAATATAGTTCTCAGGATTTCCTAATAATGAATATCTATACTATAAATGTATAAATGAAATCCAATAATGATAACGTGACCTCGTATGATTTGCGTTCCCACTTGTGTGTCGATACAAAGAGATATATCAACCACGTACTAATCTTTCCTCGTCTCCTTTCAAATTCAAATCTGGTTGTGGAGTTTATTAACCAAATTTCCACGTTGTTCCTTTTCTTCTTGACTTGGCTCCTACTACTCTGCCTCGTACCCTTGTTATGTATAGGCTTACTCCAAAAATTTCTACTCGAATTGAATTTCTGGCCACGATCAACCTTCAGAATTTGTTGTCGTTGTTTCTCTTAATCCAAGTCTCCTTTCGGTAAAAATAATACCGTAGCAAATGTTTTGCTTTCCTTCTTCTTTTAGTACTCGTAGTACCAAAATCACAAATCAACGTCTAAACAAATTTATTTGTTTGTCGTTCCTGCTATTGCTTGCTTCTTTGCAACCGTTGCTCTCACAATACTCCTTCTCGTTCTTTTATTTCTTGTCCACACCGTTTATTCAACAACACCTAATACCTAGTCGGTATTTTTTCTTCTATGAAGTGAGTGATCAATTCGCTTCAGATTTCTTCAAACTTGTTGTTGCTTCTTGTATTGCCAACGTGCCTACTCTTCGTGTATATGTTTGTATGTACCGGTATCTATCTCTAAATCCAAGCAATGCCAATTTGTTTTTCCTTCTTTCTGTTTCTGCTTCTGCTTCTGCGCGCTTCTTCTTTCTTGCGTACCACGTTTGTACACGATCTTTCTAGACGTCTAATCTTCTCCCTTGTTGTGTTGTAGTAGAGAACACACAAGTACGTTTCTTGTTGTAACTTTAACAAGAAAAATCTTCCAAGTTTCTGGTTTTGCTGTGGCGTACGAATCACAACAAACCAAAGTACCAAAATTTCTGAATGGTAACCTTTTTCGTTTGCAAATTTCGACACAAAGAAAAATGTATATGGTTTTTCTTATGTCCCTAAGTTATCTATGCAACCTTTCTTATGTAACAAGGATCAAAGGTTTGCGTTATTTCTGGTCATGGGTTTTTGGATTTCGATTCTGGTTTCTGTATCTCGATGCAATAGATTCTGGATTTCTGGGTTTGTTTTCTGGTTGTAACGAGATATCCAACAAGGCTCTGGATGCCAAATGTTGTCCCAATCGTATGTATATGTGGATCGATGTGTTGGTGAAACAAATATTGATTTTGCAAACTAACAATAACAAAAGATAACTTATATATTGTCTAACCATTGTAATGTTACAAATTCATAAGTACTTATAGGTTTCTAAATGGTATGAATGAACCATTGTAACCTTTCAACTAGAGTCATGTCTATTCGGTTTAATTGAACCGATGCATCTATACATTGTAATGGTTCGAACAGGTATAAGCCATGCATTGTGACCTTTCGACCATTCCTGGAAGTAACTAACTATAATAACTAACTTTAACTAACAAACGGTTATTAAGTTTCTGATAAACACGTTTGGTCCTTCATGTTTCCTTTGAAAGTAATGTCGAGATTATCTTGGTTCACATTGTTTTCAAATGTTCTTTTAATATGTGATCTTGATTAGATTAATAAGAGTTGAACTGGCCACCTAAAGAATTTATGCTCCCCCTGTTGAAAAGCATGAAATATTTTCTATACGTTTCGATCGATGACAAAAAGTCTTCTAGCAGTACACTAAGAAATGATCAGAAAAGTTAATCAAATGTCATGATTGTGGAATAATTTGGAATGAGAAATACTATAAAAGTCCATGTTTATTTCAAATATGAAAGCTACATGTACATCATTCTTATTTTTTAAAACCAAAAGTTGACTCGTTATTGAGAGAGTGTTAAGTTATTTAGGAGGTATCCATGTTGGTCTTAATTTTTTTTCCCAGATTTACTCAGGGTTTTTATAAGTTATAGAGTACTTACTGCAAGTCACTAAGGACTTGTTATTGAAACATTACACAAGGAGTCGCCACTAGCTAGGGTTAATGTTTCATATCCACAAATCGTATACGAAAGACATTCTTATTAAGGCTTATCAAACGATATAAAGTTCATATAATTGCTTGGTCTAGTTATCATGAGAACATCATCAAAGTTTATTATACTTGCCATGGCTCATTAACAAGGCCGGGCAATAATGATGCATCTTGTTTACCAAAATTTCATGTCGTTAAAATCAGGCGTACGTACAGACTGGAGCAATTATACTTAAAAATGATCCCCGCAACATATCTGGTTACCATAGTAACTAACACATATATATCGATCTACAACGTACAATGTTCTTATGTGTAGAAGCTGAAAAATATACAATATATAAGCAAGCTGTCCTTGGTGATAAAGAATGACAATCCTTACACAATATACAAGGAGAGAAAAAAAAAAAAAAAAAAGAAAAAAAGAAAAAAAGAAAAGAAAAGAAAAAAATTAGTCAACTTCTTTTCTGTTTATTACATGAAAAAAAATTAAAAATTAAAAAAAAAATAATAAATAAATAAAAGAGCCACAAAGGAATAAAATGTCCACACCAATCTGTTACGACCTTTATATAATAATACGACCTCATATACAGCTTCATGATTAGCTATGTTATATACCAAATATATACGCATCCAATGCTTCCCTTGCGTAAATATTCGGGACAAAGGTTTTACTGGATTTAGTCATAAACACACATACTTTACAGAAAACCCCTTGTCTCTCAACCAAGAGGTCAAGGGTTCGATCCTCACTCCCTACAAAAGGCTGGAGGTCCTTTTTTACCTTAGGTAGAACCGGAAGCAGCCTCTCTACCTTAGGTAGGGGTAAGGCTGTCTACATATCAACCTCCCCCATACACCGTGGAAGACGGTATTGGGACCCATAACCCGTGGAAGACGGTATTGGGAGTTACTTTACTTTACTTTTTTTACTAAAGATGTTTAGTAAAGGAAGAAGATACGTCAAATGATCAAAAATTGAAAAAGAAATAGGTCAAAGAAGGAAGAACTTAGGACGCGTGCGGTTTTTTACACATGAAGTTAATAATTGAAGTATGAAATTAAAAAAAAAAAAAAAAAAAAAAAAAGTTATCGGTACTAAATTTTTCTTTATGCACAGTGAAGTCTTCCCACATGCATTTGCATGTGTTCTATATGTGTATTGTCCCGCATCTTCCTACAACAACACTACGAAATGCATCCTTCCCACATTTTCCCTTCTTTCGGTAAGTGGCGGACCCAGGATAAAGATGATGAGATGAATTTTATTAAAACTAATGAAGATTCGTATAACAAATAATTAGGCCCACGTGTATTTATGCATATTTGATACACACATTTTTATTTTTATTTATTATTATTATTATTATTATTATTATTATTATTATTATTATTATTATTATTATTATTATTATTATTATTATTATTATTATTATTTTGGGTTCATGGGTCGGTCCTTCGGTGAGTCTTTGCGTACTGCCCTTCCTGTAACCCGCTCGTCCCTTCTTTACTCTAACAAAAGTGTGTTGGTGGATTACATATATCTTAGCATGCAATGCCTTCTAAGCACAATATGAGCCCAATTTTGAGACTATGGGCCAACTCTAATTAGTATAACTTAATTGTAAGGTTAATGCATGCCTATTTTAAAACGACTAGAGTAGGCTATTTTTAGAGATAGTATTATCTATGTTCCCCTTGGCCTCTGTTTCTGTGATTACTGAGGACTTGTTAATAACTATAAGTTATACTGCGCTTCATGGAATTACCATTTTAAAGGCTTAAATTTTCAGATCAATAGCTCCTAAAAGGAATACATTCTTACTTAGGCTTATCAAATGATATGACTAGTTTATCAAGAAAACACCGCCAAAGTTTATAATGCTTGCCTTATGAGCTTACGGCTTATTAGTAAGGGCGACAATGATGCCTCAAGACACCTCAATTTCCTTTGCTCTGCCGTTTTTTTTTTTAAGGAATTAAGGTAATCAAAATGTTGCCTTGCCGACTGGAGCAATAATATTACCATTGGTAACTAAGGCGATACGCATTTTCCTCTTAGTTGGCATTACAAACAAAACAAATTTCTCAAAAATTGTCAGAGTTAACATGAAGAAGTTACAACGTAATTTTGATACGTGTATAAAAAAGTTGTACTTAATGATAAAAAAGACGAATGATGCATGCACAATACGAGTATACGAATTGAAAGGAAAAAAGAAAAAAATCCAGCTTCAATTCTTTTTGAATAAATTACACCGTTCATCCCTGTGGTTTAGCTCAAATCCCTACCTGAATACATTTTTTTTTTGAATGGAGGATCCTTATTTTGAAAACTTGTAACACTGTTGATCCTTATCTCTAACGCTCGCTGTCTTCTTTCATTAAATCTTTCATGTGCATGGGCATAACTATCATTTCCTATCATTTTCTCCAATTTGCCCCATATGCACACTAACTCACACAAAGTACCTCCCACTATTTCTCTATATAAAATCACACATAGATAAACACTCACTCACTTTCTCTCCTTTCTCTCTCTACTCTGTTGCCACCTTTGATGACCACCGTCCACCGGCCGACCCCCCAGGGGCGGAGCTATATGTAAGGTAGTGGGGGGCGTTGCCCCCAACAAAGCTTTTACAGAGACCAAAAATACATAAGAAAAATATTGATATTTGTAACAAACAGAACTAGTGCCCTCAAGCAAATAGTCAGAGTGCCCTCTACACACTCAAGGTTTTCGAAAATCAGAGCTCTTTAATGTGAAAACTGTTTTCCAGTTGTATTGTTCATCGGAAACAATGGAGTGGTAAAGGAGGTTAATTGGGAAGAGAGAGAGAGTGAAGAGATGGGCATTGTTTTGTGGGGCTCGTTATATCACGTGACAAAGTACACTTAATATAATATTACTCAATATTACTCAATATATTTTTATCCTTTGTTTATGGAGTAATTATTTACAAAGTAAATTTAATATAATATTACTCGATACTAGTATTTTTTTATTTCTCCTCATCTAACATAGTATTATGTGGAACTTAGTTTTGTATAAGTTGCATGCGTATATGTAGAAATTTATGATTTAGTACTTTGTCCCTTATCACTACACAAATTTAAATGGCAAAGCGCCTTAATATAAATTGTACGACATTCGAAATGTTTGGTTTTTAGTTTACTTTTAATCTATAATAATTGCATCAAAATAGCGCACTTTTTAGTTTACTTGTTTAACGCTACACTAAAATCCTTGTAGTAAAATTTTGGTATATTCGGTTTCGACTCCCCAAAATTTCGGTATTACCCAAAAAGTAGCGTTAGGAAAAAAAATTAGATCCCGACCCCCCACTGAAAATTTTCTAGCTTCGCCACTACTTACTACTTGATGCCCCCCGTGATCGTATTTCCTGGCTCCGCCACTGCGACCCCCCATATACCAGCAACTTCAGATCTACTCCGCCACTACTCATGACCTACACACTCATTTCTCTCTTTTCAAATCGCTAGCAACATCTTTCCTACGCCACCACCACATTTTCCCGCCGACCTTCGTGTCTTTGGCACCACAATCATCTCACCGCCATTGATTTTAAAAACCCAAATATTTATTACAAACATAAAATTTTAGCAAATGAGCAAAAGTGGTTGTGTATGGTGGAATGATAGGTGTAGCAGGGTGGTGGTGTGAATAAAAAGTTAAAAACCCAACAAGTATCATATAAATCAGTTTTTAAATGTAAAAAGGGTAAATTACACCGTTTGTCCCCCAAGTTGGCACCGTTTTCACGGTTGGACCCTCGTTTCACTGTTCTTGCACGTTTAGTCCCTAGCACGGGTTTTTTCAATCCCGTTTGGTCCTCAGAGCTCCGTTTTGCGCAATGCCAGTTAGTTTTTCTCGTTAGTTGACTTTTCAATATGGGTATTTACATGTTTTAAAACCAAAACAATTGCACTATTGGTCCCGTTCACGCCTATTACACATGGCAACCTATTTTTCCATAGAAAGAGTTATGCCTAGGGAAATGTTTTTTTATTACATCGACGTTACATATTATTACATTTTTGACTATTGGGTAACCGACCTTTCATTTCCATCCACATCTTTCATATTTAAGGGTTACGTTTATTATACAATCCCTCATCCTTTTCATACCCTTAAACACACATATTCAATACTTAAACACATATTTTCAATACTTTAGATGGTAAATGAACAAAACAATTGTCATCACTGTTCCATCAAATACTAGGAATAGTCGCAAAAATACAAGATGTATATTTTCTTATTTTCTTTCACTTCTTCAAAATATTTCCAGCCAATCTATCACAGACTCAGACATCCTACCAAAATGTTTAAGTCTCATAATGTCTTCAGTTTGTTGAGGAGATCTTTAGGGAGTCAATGTTTTATTGTCATCACACACTAACTCCATCATCATGCTTATCTTCACTCTCTGAGTTCTGTCCAGATTGTGATGAGTCTTTATCTTCAGACTTTGAAGAACTTCTTGAGGATGACCCCCTGAACGAATTATGACGTTCAGGGTCTTAGGTTGTTTTTCATTCAAATCTATACTAAAGGATAGTAAGCACTGAATTGACCCAACAATGTTCATGCCACATCAATATTTTGTTTATATGCATTCTACGTTTATATGCATTCTACAACTGTTTTGAAAGGTAGTGTTTTAAATGATGTATCAAGGTCTCCAACTAAGCCAAACCGGATATAGAGAGAAGACGATTGAAAGTTTCAACGTTCTTTCCCCAAATAGCTAGCCACTTTGAACCCCAAACCTCAACTTCTTTGTTTTTAAACTTTCTTCTCAAACTTCATCATATTCTACCATTTGATAGAAATATGTTGACGTGGCATGTATATTAAGGTTTTCCAAAAACTTTTTGACGAAAATGAGATGTTTGGAGATTGATTTTTACTTATTTATTTATTATCTATTATTTATTTATTTATTTTGAATGTTGATGATAGAATATAAAACATTTTTTAGTTCACGTAATAACTTGATACTTTGTGAGAAATTTATTACCATTTTCTTACATAAAACCTTATACGATTAAAAAAAAAAAATTGATGTGATGATACAAAAGAAAAAAAAAAAACAAAACAAAACAAAAACAATTAAACTTTTAATTTTTTTTCTAATAAAATAAAACCCCTAGTGGGGACTTTTTCATTTCAAAAAAATCAAATCATACTTTATTAAGTAATAAATGTATTGTTATTATTATTCTTTTTAAATATGTTTAATTAAGAAAACCTAAATACTTCTTTATTTGGCAATGGTACTTATAAATTCGTTTTTTTAAGAAAAATCGCGTTAAAAGTTACACGTGTCAAAAGTATAAAAATAAAAAACTTTAAAAAACCGGAGTAAACTAAAAATAATATAGGGGTTAAAACTAAAATTTAGAAAAACAAACCCACATAACATATTTTCTTCCAACATAGATTTTCTTTCATCACAGTTCCAGGTCGAACCCAAAAATAAAATTAAGCGATCTGAAAATAAATTGAAGAAAATATCTTTCAAATTTAATTGTTGTTGCGTTATCCATTCCGCATATAATCTTCATAATCTATTTATTTATGGAAGAACAACAAATCTTTCCATGGCTTAAAGGTATGATTTTTATTATCTAATTTTTTGATTTTGTTTAAAATTGATATAGGGCTTTTAGTTATATTCTAACAGGGTTTGTGATTTTGCTTTTAGTTTTGTTTCAATTTGGGGAAAAAATTAGGGTTTGATTGAAGCTTTAATTTGATTAATAAAGATGGGTAGCAAGAATATTAGAGAGTAAGAGGATTGGGGGTTTTGAATTAGTTATTAAATCTACACAAGTATATACATGTTTGGTTTTGTCTTTGATTTTTTTTAGGGTTTAAAGATTGTAAGACTGATGTTTGTGGTCAGCTTTTATTGCAGAAAAAGATTGTTGGTTGTGATTTGCTCATAGTGAATTCAAAAGCCTTGAAAGTTGCTCATGTATTGATGGAGAAATCAGTTGAAGATGAAGTATTTAGGCAAAATTTATTGTTGAAGACAACCCAAAATTCAAGTTCCGCCAGTTTTGAGGTGAATGGGTAAGGAACTATAAGCTAAAATTCTAACTTATGATGACCATTAGCATTTTCTTACATGCATAATATGTAATTGTGTATATGACTATATGGTGTCTATAGACTATTGACATGGATGTAGAAGCAAAGCCATGTGAATCATCATGGCACGAAGGATTGTTATGCGGGTGGTTACGTGAAGCAAATCCTGCTGATGAGTGCAAGACGAAATCTAGAAAGAGTTTGCTGCAATGATGGCGGCCGACACCATCCGTGCCAGCTGCGTTGCAGCGCTTGCAACCAAGAAGGTGATGCAGGGATACAGTCACATGAAACCCGCAACAAGCCAATATAGGTTTTGTGACTCTTTTATTATGTACTGCTTATTTGATTATTTGTGTATGATATACGTAGTTTTGCATAAGTAGGTCGGACTTGCATAGATTAAAATTATTTGTTTATATAGAAAGAAAAATGGAGATGAACAGTTTTAGCGGCCGTTTGGGAATGGGTTCTGCTTACCCTTTTATATTGAAAACAATAGTGGGAGAGTCTATATTTTTCATGAGGTCGTGTAGTATAAACTTGATAAATATTTAATCGTTTATTTTTATGCAGGTCGTGGCTTCATTGCATCTTACAGCCTTGGTTGCTCTTGGGGTAAGTACATATACATCTTTCGCATGCTTATACAAACTACTTATCCGATACATAAATTTTCCAGCCTCAAGTTTAGCTTCTGGCGCTTTTCCTATTGCTTATACCTTTTTTTATTTCATCTTGATTCAGTGAACAAGAATTCCATTATATGATCGAGAAATATGACATGGATGTTGACATCTACCACTGAAGCGGGTGAGACTTACCATTCATTAATTGTAATTGTTCATCGTATAACTTTTCAGTTTTCATCATCATTTTTATACTTTGCCTTCATCGACTATATATTGGCATTTACTATAATTCTGAAACCTTCACACCTTCTTATTAGAAACTTTATACTCTACCTCAAAATAAGCAATTAACCCGAAGCTGTTTCAACGACACAAAAAAAGATTTCTAATCAGATTAAGACATGGATTAAGTCAAGTGAAATCAGGGATAAAAAGGTTGGCCCATAATCGCTCATTTTTTTGTTTTTTTTTTGAGTATATGCAACTGGAGTTTATTTACAATTGCTTAATTTCAGAATAATTACTTGAGCTAATTATTAGGATTCTTAAATTTTATGTATATTGATTATTTATCCGGTTTATATGCTCATTTTGATATCGGAAAAACGACAATGTAGGACCGTAGAACAACCTAAATCACTATAGAATCAAGCTTAAACCTAGAGAGAGAAAGTAAGTAGAGAGAGAGTGAGTGGGAACTCTAGTGTATGAAATAATAACCTTGTTATGACTAAGAGAACCAACCTCAAAATGAGGCCTTACATGAGTATTTATACTCATAGTCTAGGGCTTCTGATGCCTATGTGACGCCGTCATCAACCACGGTATTTTATTCTTGGGCTTTTGACGCCGTCAGGATGACTCTTGATGCCTTCATGACTCTCGGATTTTTATTCTTGATGTTTGACGCCGTCAGGGCATTACTCTTGACGCCGTCACCTACTGTTCTCAGCATGGAAAATAGAGACTTTGCCGTTTTCTTCACTTTTATGCTCCAAAAACGTCCAAAATGGCTTCTTTTCCAGAATTCACTCTCCAAGTACCTAAAATCACAAAAGGAACGATTTAGGGCAATATTTGATCAAATAAGTTCGGATTCGGGCTTAAATGACCCCGTAAAAACGGATCATTTTTCGCCTCATCAGCTTCACATATCTTTGACCATATTACATAACTAGCCCTTAGACTTTATAAAATCATGAAAACTACACATAAACTTCATCATAATGATATTCTAAAGCAACCTATAACAATACATTAATGACCGACACTTTTTATAAATAAAAATACGATTCTAACAATCTCCCCCTAAGTGTTGGTCATTGAGGTTGCGCGACGTCATCATCTTTGTCTTTAAACTTTATCATTCATAGCTCTTGACATCTTTAAGAATCATTAGATGAATCATAGTTCCAGTTCATCATGCTTCATTGTTGCTGAAGTGATCCGATGATGTCATCTGCCTTTCGTCACTTCTGTGTTTGTGGTGGTTGTCTGCCATTCCAACATGCTCATACGTCTTAAGTCTTTGTGATACATGCATTTGTTGTTTCCGTTCTTTCACTTTGATCTTTGTCACTTTACTTTGTAGATTCTTCTTTTTGGCGTAGAATCTTTCTTTGACTGTTGCTATCCTTTGATCTTTGTGAGAACTTTCCTTTGACTTTGTGATGCATGTATGAGCATGTGGAATCTTTCGCCATGGAGATGATGTAAAGCTGCAGGTAAACAGTTAGCAATAAACAACCGGTACTTACAGATAAGGAATTAGAGATCATCAACAGCATAGTGTGAAGACTCCTTCTAACCCTTACCATGGCCGTTCCCATATCAGATACTCCCGAAAGAGCTTACGAGACCTACTAAGTAGCTCAATGACTGGGTGAGTCGCTGGGGATCACTCCACGACTGTAGACCGTTTGAAACCACCGCGAACACTAAGCGTAACCCATAAAGAATTACCAAAGTGACCTGCTGTCAGGGCTGTTTGATGTTGACCCCGGCAGGAATTTCTGTTCAATCATTGAGAAACTACATAAGTAAATTCTCTCATAAACGTTCTCGGCAGATTGCTAAGATCTGCGTAGGACTCTTAAGTTTACATCTGGCGTCCTTAATGATGAACAACCAGTATAGAAATATCATGTGTTCCTATGAGATCTTTTGATGAATCTCGGGGCTCTAGACTCGATAAGTGCACATTTGGTTTCCTATGCGGAGATTAGGGAGAGGTCTCCTGCTTCAATATCAACCATCTCTAAGAGACAGGTCGATAGATTACACCGGTTCCCCGTGAGAATGAAACAAGCTCTTTTAAGAGAACTTGAGTGGCTAGAAGGTTTAGTGCAGTGCGTCACTGGGTCCATGACGTCTTTATCTTCAATACCGGTGTCACCTTAGCAACAACCAGTAGCATACGAATTGAACCCGGTGTCTGCCCTAAGGTTGAACATATGGAGGGCTATTTCTTTTCACCCTTTTTTATAACTTTTCTTTTTGATTCTTCAACCCCTTCTTTCTCCTTTCTCATTTTCTCCTTTGTTCAATCATACCTAAGGACTTCTAATTCTAATCTATTGGAATTGTCTTTGGGTAGATCCCTCCGGCTCTGGCGGATCATAGGACGGTTTTTTCCTAACCTTAGTCACCTTATAACTCCATGACTATCCTATAATTGCCATGAAACCATTGATAGAAAATCTCTCAAAGTGTTTATGAATATAAACACATTTTTGTTGACACTTTGAGAGTTTTTGTTTCTTTTGAAGGACTCCCCCTTCACATGTGCTTATGAATTTTTTAAGAAATTTGCACATGCGTGAGGAGTTTGCACTTTTTGAATTGATCCACTTTCAGTGAACATGACCCATTCGAGACACGCTTACATCACTAGTTAGACTAGCTTGAAGTTATTACCCGTCCTGGTCAAGTCCAAAGAAAGTCTCTCGATACGGTACATTCTACTCAGATAAGTCCTATTCGAGACACGCTTACATCACTAGTTAGACTAGCTTGAAATTATTACCCGTCCAGGACAAGTCTTTTCGATTACTGACATTTTAAGCTTCGTCAATTCATTGGTACATTCTGAGTCTAGCTCTTTTGAGATTCAGTCACAAGCTTTAAACATCTTTGATCACATTTTAATCATGTCTTCTCCCCCTCAAAAATAGCATATCGTGATATTTTTGATATCAACTGATTAAGAAAAAGCTTTTTGGAGAGATAGACAGATTTCATTTTGCATGAATTCGGAACATTGTGTTTTTGTACTCCCCCTTAATGATAGCACATTTTAAAATCAATTAAGGGTTTTGAGGGAGTTATCTTGAGCACTCATTTGAAAGATTTTGAGAAATCTTGTGAACAATCTTGAAATAGTGCTCAAGATATCTGTTTGAAAAAAACGAGTTTTTGTTTGAAGACTTTTTCGTTTGTTTAGACTCGAACTTTTTGAAAAAGATTTCGTTCTTGAAAATGCGAGTCCTTGATTTGAAATAATCAGAAGTCATCATTCGGGTCCGGGTTTTGTACTGAAGTATACGAAAGCCATTGTGAAGAAAGTTTTGAGAAACGACATGTTTTTAGAAAAAACATATAAAGAACTCCCGTTCAAGCATCTGTACATGTCCGTATCATTGTTGAATGACATTTCTAGAAACGTACAGAATATTGATTTATACGAGAGACATGTCGTGAGAAGAATATTTATGGATTTTTTGATTTTATATTGTTTTTGTATTTTTTGAAATTTTATATTTTTGTATTTTGTTTTTGTTGGTTTTTCAAATTTTGTATTTTGTTTTTTTTTTCAAAAAATATATACAGCGAAGCGATTGTGAAAAATATTTTTCAAGAAGATTCGAGAAGACGTTCTAGCTCCTCAGGAGTTAGGCTTCGCATGCCAATTCGTCGAACTAAATAGTCAAACCTTTCTTTTGGAAGGGCTTTAGTAAATAGATCGGCGAGTTGGTAATTAGTCTTAACGAAAAATAATTCAACAGTACCCTCTTCCACGTGTTCTTTGATGAAATGGTAGCGGACTTTGATATGCTTCGTCTTAGAGTGATGTACGGGATTGCACGAGATGGATGTGGCACTTTTTGAGTCACAATACATAGGTATTTTGTCAAAAGTAAAGCCATAATATGTGAGCTGTGTCCTCATCCAAAGAACTTGGGCACAACACGCAGATAGAGACACATACTCGGCTTCGGCGGTTGATAGCGCAGTACAATCCTGTTTCTTTGACGACCAGCTTACTAGCTTTTCACCCAAAAATTGTGCTCCACCTGATGTACTTTTTGCTGTAACTTGATCTCCTGCATGGTCGGCATCTGAAAAGGCTGTTAGATTAAACCCCGAATCCTTCGGATACCAAAGTCCCATGTTAATGGTTCTTCGTAGGTACCGAAAGATCCTTTTAACCTCTTTGAGGTGAAGTTCGGTAGGCTTTGCCTGAAACCTTGCTAACAAACAAACAGCAAATTGAATATCAGGTCGACTAGCAGTTAAGTACATGAGAGAACCGATCATGCTTCGATATTTCTTCGGATCGACGGGTTTCCCAAACAAATCAGCATCAATTTTTGGTGAAGTGACCATTGGAGTACCAACAGAATCACAATTTTCCATTCCATGTTTTTTCAAAATCTCTATTGTATATTTAGCTTGATTGATAAAAATACCACGAGGGGATTGATGTATTTGTAAACCAAGAAAGAATTTTAGTTCCCCCATCATGGACATTTCAAATTTGCTTTTCATGAGATTTTCAAAATGTTTTGAATGGTTAGGATTGGTTGATCCAAAAATTATGTCGTCCACGTAAATTTGAACGAATCAAAATGTCATCTTTGAATTTTTTGATAAACAAGGTGTCATCAACCGTTCCTTTTGTGAAATTGTTTTTGAGCAAGAAAGATGATAGTTCGTCATACCACGCTCTTGGAGCTTGTTTTAAACCATAGATGGCTTTCTTAAGCTTGTAGACGTAGTCTGGATGATCTTTGTCGATGAATCCCTCTGGCTGACTCACATACACTTCTTCTTTCAGAGTTCCATTTAAGAAAGCTGTCTTAATGTCCATCTGATAGACTGTGATGTTTTTGTGAGCTGTAAAGGCTAAGAAAATCCGGACTGCTTCAAGTCTAGCTACAGGCGCGAATGATTCTTCGAAATCTATCCCTTCTTCTTGTGGATATCCTTTAGCCACGAGACGAGCTTTGTTACGAATTACAGTCATTTCCTCATCCAGTTTGTTCTTCCACAACCACTTGAGATCAAGAACGCGTTTATCAAGTGGTCGTTCAACAAGTTCCCAACTATCATGTAACAGGTATTGAAGAAGTTCCTCCTGCATCGCTTCAATCCAAGGGTTTTCTGCCATTGCTTCCTGAATGTTCTTTGGTTCTTTGAGGCTTATTGAGCAAATGTAAATGCACAATTCGAGATCGGTGGCAAGTTGTCTCCTCGTCTGAACTGGCTTTGAAGGTTCACCAATAACTTGTTCTATTGGATGGTCTTTTGTCCATTGAAACGTAGAAGGGTACCTTGGGTTTAACGTATGTGTGTTAGACGGTTCTTGTAACCTTGAAGAAGATTCAGCAGAGTCTGTTGCAAACGGGTTTTCAAATACTTCTTCTCCTTCTTCTAACGCAACATCGTTTGAATTATTTGTTGGTTCTTCTTGAAAATTTGTGTTTTGATTTTGCTCATCAATTCTTGGTAGTTCAGTTTCAAGTACTGGAGTGGCTTGAGTAGATGTAGATGATGTTGAGGTAGTTGGTGCTTCAGCTTCGATTGTTGTAGATGCATCCAGTGGTGGTGGTGGTGGTTGATTTTGAGCGGGTGCAGCGGAATGTTGTTGAGATGCATTTGTCGAAGTTCCACCATAATATTCATCAAACATTAACTCGAAGAAATTTTCCAGTTCTTGTTCTGAAGGTTTGTCCGTGTTTGTTGAATGAGCTCCATTAGGCACGAGTCCTGAACTGATGTGTCCAGAAGTTTGACTGTTTGGTGCGGGTCCTAATCTGGTTTGATTAGAAGCCATTGGATTAAGCGCGGGTTCTAGAGCGTATCTCTCAGAAGCCATCTGTGAAATCTCGTCAAACTTCACATTCATCGTCTCCATTATCCTTTTAGTTCTTCGATTATACACCCTGAATGCCCTCGAGTTTTCTGAATATCCAATGAAGATTCCAATATCACCCTTAGCTTTCAAGTTTCCTAGATCTTCTCTGTCATTCGTCGGATAGCACAAAGCGCCAAACACGTGAAGGTAAGAGATGTCAGGTTTCCGGTTATTCACTAGCTCATATGGGGTTTTATTGAATCTTGGATGGATTAGGGATCAGTTTTGAGTAAAACAAGCAGTGGCTACAGCATCAGCCCATAAGAATAGTGGTGCACTAGAATATATCAGCATTGTGCGAGCAACTTCCATAAGAGTTCGATTTCTTCTTTCAACTACCCCATTCTGCTGTGGAGTTCTAACAACTGATGTTTGGTGAGTGATTCCAACATCTTCAAAATAGGTTCTTAACTTCTGATTAGTGAATTCTGTGCCATTATCTGTTCTTATAATCCTTACTGGAGCTTGAAGTAGAACTTGAATATGCTTCAGAAAGGTGATGATGATACCTGGTGCTTCGTCTTTTGATCTCAAAAACTTTACCCAAGTATATCTTGAATAATCATCAACAATAACGAGAATATACTTCTTCCCATTAATGCTTTCAACTCTCATTGGGCCACATAAGTCCATGTGCAACATATGTAACCTTGCTTCCGAACTAGGTACGGTTTTAGGTTTATATGATGCTCTTTTACTTTTTCCTTGTTCGCATGATGGACATAGGTGTTCCTTGGTGTATTTGAATTTAGGAAGTCCGGTGACGATGTTGTCTTTGGCTAACTTGTTGATGGTGTCGAAATTGAGATGGGATAAACGTCTATGCCACAGCCAGGACTTAGTTTCGGTTGCCCTTGTCATAAGACAAATTGGTGATGTAGAAGCCATTTGGTTGATGTTGATAGCGTACAAATTTGTATCACGATTACCAGTTAAGAGATCATCACCAACCAAATTTCTAATAAAAACCGTGTTTCTTCTGAATGCAACTTCTAAATCTGCATCACAAAACTGCCCGACTGAAAACAAGTTGTGTCCCAACCCTTCGACGTAGTAAACTCGAGTGATTAAAAAATTCTCAAACCGAAGATCTCCATAACCCTGAATAGCTGCTACATGATCATTTCCAAAGCGTACAGTTCCCATGAATTTCTAGACGAAATTGATCAGCAGCTTTAAATTCCCGGTCATGTGCTTGGAGCAACTCGAGTCGATGATCCAAAGACATATTTCGATAACCTGCCAAGAACAGAAGAGTTTGTATTTGGAAACCGTTTTAAATTTGGTTCCATTGGGTTAGGAGTAAAATCTAAATCACACTCATAGACAGTTGCTACTTGTTTAGCTTGAGCTATTTCTAATTTGCCATTCTGAAGAGTGAACTCTCTACGCGTTGGAATCCACATACAAAACTTAAGGTAGTTCCTAGGCATTCGACTAATAGTGGTAGACCTAAAGCGTGCAACTAATCTTTCTATAGATCTAGATCTAGCACTAGGTCTTTTTGGAACATTCTTCTGTTCAGGCGTAACATTCACATTCTTAGAAACACTGATGAGTGCTCAAACACTCATCCTTTATGGTCTAATCTGAACTGCAAAACATACAAAAACACTCAGTAATGCATCAAAATACTGAAAATATTCCAAAATTGTGTTTTATATGTTTTAGATGCAAAACGAGTAAAAACAAATGAAAAACGCACAAAGTTTGCAAAATTGGCAGTTTCAGTCCCTCAACTTTCATAAAATGACAAAACTAGTCCCTGGATATTCAAAATATGGAAAATTATCACCAAAGGTCCTTTTACAATCATAAGTTGTCATATTTTGTCCTTTGGTGAAAAATTGGAAAAGTTTTGGAAATTTACACTTTTGGTCCCTGGAGTTTCAAATATTGGCAGAAAAGGTCCCTGGTGGGATAATTTTGAAAGATAAATCATTTTTGGTCCTTAAAAATCATAAATTATCAAAAATGATCCTTGGGTGAGAATTTTGAGGAAATTACATGTTTAGTCCCCGAGGTTTGGAAATTTACATAAATGGTCCCCAGGAATTTTGAAAAGTACAAAATTGCAAAAAATGGGTTTTTGATATTCAAGCTATGCATGAATGGTCCCTTATGATAACTTTGGGAAATGTCCATTTTCAGTCCCCCATATTTTCCAAAATTACAACTTAGGTCCTTGTGGTTTCTTTGGTAATAAAACAAACGGACCCTTTTAATTATTAAACCCAAAACCACTACCCAATCCAACCCCTGATCCAATAAACCCCAGCTCACCAAAACAAGCCCACTACCCACCTTTTTAATAACCTGGGCGTTGACCCCAGTCAAACCCCACAACCCCGCTCACCATTCATCCCTAACCTCCCTCCATTAACACATCCCTAATTACCAGTAATCATGCCCCCCCTTCTCCTCTCCTATCCCACAAAACACTCACCAACTTACACCAACCCCCCTCCTCATTAACCCCCCACCAAACCCACTCAAACTGTCCAAACTCCTTTTCCCGCCAAAATCACATTGAAGGGCCAGGATCATTATAAGCCAATCCAATGGCTAGAAGGAAGTGGGAATTGCTCAGACCACTGTTGGAAACCCTAAAAGTCAAGTATAAAAGATTAAAGACAGAGAATGAGCAAGGAGTAGTTAATTTTTATTTCTTAGTCTAGTTTAGGGTCAAATTTAGTTTTAAGTAATGTAATATTTAAATTTAAGCTTTGTAATCTCTTTTTCTGTACTACATTTACCTTTTTAATAAAAGTAATTCAGTTGTTATTGCAAATTATTCACTATTAAATTTCATTGTTTTAGCTTAAAAACTCAATTGTGCTCAAAAGCTTCTATAAGCCTTACTCCCTGTTCACTGAGCTCATTAAAGCTAATGATAGCTTGTTGTGAGCTCAGTTGAGTTTAAAAGCTTTGTTTCATTACCACAAACCAAGAAGTCAATAAAAGTCAACTGTGGTCTAAGAATTAAGAGTAATAAGCATTGAGTTGTTCTGGAATTGATTTAGAAGGTACATTGAGCCTATTGGGGTCAGTTCATAAGCTATTTTATCTCTTCTATTCCATACCTCAGTTTGGATTAAGTTGTGAGTAATTTTCACTTTCTTAGCATTTCATTACTAAATTGCTTATTTGTGCTCATTATCTGCTTATTCTTGCTTATTTATATATATATAAATATTATTGCAAGTTAAACTTATTAGGTAGCTTAGTATCACTTAGGTTAAAACTTGTTTCTTTACTGTCAACAATTTGTCATTTTAGTGTTGATGCTTGCTTGTTGTAAACTGCTTACCACTACACCCTTTGTACTTCAATTACAATAAAATAAGTTAGAGATTGCTTATTTTTCATGTTGGAGGTTTAAATGTGTGGTTCCTTTGAAAATACCTTGACATACCAAGTTTCAAGGGGTGTTTGGTTCAGTGAAGATCACTGAGTTTCAGTGACATTCTTGGGTTGTTTCTGTTTGTTACATGCAACATTAGGTAATTGTAGCTTACTCAAATTGTTAAACCTTAGGTCATTCATTAGAAAGTCAATTTTCACCTTTAATTGCATCATTTTGTTCACTGTTGAAGTTTTAGGAGTCATACTCTTGCATAATGGTTAATCAGTGGTAGTTTTAGACTAATTTCATCTCAATATAGTATATAATAACCTTTTCAGTAGATTATAAGTGATCATAGTTCATAAAAGTCAAAATTCCAATTTTTATCAAAAAGTCAAATCTCACCCTAGGTAGAATTCCCACTTTTTGTGGGAATTGTTCTGATTTGTGTGTTTAGATTTAGACTTTAGGCTTTTTACATGTTTAATTATATCAGCTAGTCTTTATAAATCAGTTAATATCTTATTTTTGTGATTTTATTAGAGCTTATTTTGGGTGGCTTAAAGTAGCCTGCAGGGAGAGGTTCTCCCCTGCACCAGCTTATCTGTTTTAACCCCCCAACTTCCTAGGTCTATTCCAGGTTCAATAGTAGGCCCCACTCTTAGGTCTTTGGCTTATTGGGAAGCCAATAAGCCAGGATTTAAATCTCATTGCTTATTTTGAGGTTCACAACTTATTAGCTAGGGCTGCATTGCCCATCTAATCTGTCCCCTTTTGCTTATATGTTGAGTAATCAGCTTTTGTTCCCAATTTCCTTGCCCCCTCTTGCATTCACTAGTGGGGCCCAGAGCTTAAACCTTAGCTTTTCAGAGAGCCAATAAGCTCAACTTATTGGTTCCTCTCTCAGTTTGGGTTTCCATTCGCACTAGTGGGCCCCACAAGGGCTGCTACTTGGCCAATCAGGCCTGTTTGGCACTCAGGTTTGAGCCCAATTGCTTATTGCTTATTTACAGCTTATAGCTTGTGCTCATTTCTTTTCTATTGATCAATTCCTGTTCTTATAACTTAATCATAGCTTCTTTTGGTCTGTGGGTCCCTGGTGTAGCTTATTGAGTACCTTTTTCACCAAACAAAAGTCCTAATAAGCTTGTTTCATAATCTGTTAAGCACTTGAGCTTGTCAAGTGCTTATTTTTAAGCTTCCAGCTAACTTCCTTTGTTAAAGTTTCATCTTTTAAGTATTTAAATAGTTTTCAAAAAGAAAATCCAAAAAAAAGTCAATTTAAAATTAAGTGATAGTTTCTATTTAATGTAATTTAATTTTAATTTTCATTTTTAAATTTTAATTAAGTACTTAGCTTTTTTATATTTTTATTAAATTCCTCATATATTAAAGTAGTTATAATAATTTTTTCAGATTTTTATTTTGTCATTAAGTATTTATTAGATTTAATCTTAGTTTTATTTATAATTAATTAATAATAAGTTTTAAATAGCATAATTAGTTTTTATTAAGCAAAACCTAGTTTTTATATTTTTTATAGCTTTTATATGTTATAAAATAATTTTATAAATTTTATTAGAATTTTTACTGTTCATTTGCTATTTTTCTTAATTTAAAATAGTTAATTAGATAATTAGTAATTAATTAATAGAAAACTCATAAAAAGACAAAAATATTTATTTTTATTTTTTATACTTTCTTCAAGTTCTATTAGAGGTTTAGAAAATATTTTTGTAAATTTTTAGTTTATTTTGTAACCTTTATCATTTCTTGTTTATTTTAAATTAGATTTAAAATAGTTTTAAGTAATTAATTAGTGTTTAAAATATTAAAATAATCATTTTAATAAGTTTATTTTCATTTTAAATTTTCTTTTATCTTTTAGTTTGTAAAAAAGTCATTTTCACCCCCTGGGTGTTTTCAGATTTTCGTTTTCACTTTTTATTTTGTACGTTTACGTTTTATTTAAACGTAACGTACGCATTTTAAGTTTTAATCGTTTCTGGTTTTTGTAACTTTCCCGTCTTATTCATATAGCTTCTTTAAGCTATTTTATTGTACAAATCAGTAGTGTAATCAATCACAAAACCTTTTCCATCCAAATTCACCCGATCTAATAACCGTTTGATAACAATTCACACCTCGTCGGGACATAACGACCTGGGGAAACCCTATATTCCGCGGAGCATTGACCTAGGCTATTTGACTTTGTTGACCATTATTTAGTCAATATAAGTTAGGTGGTTTAGAGTCAATCAAATTTTGGCGCCGCTGCCGGGGAGGTGTACGCGCTATTCTAAACGGTTTTTCTGATTAGTGTCTTTGGAATTCGTTCCATTGTACATTTATCCATCCTTTGTTCATATTTTCCAATTATCAAAACAAAACCGTTCCCGAAAACGTTTTAAACTCAGTTTTCAACGAACACAAAAAACACAAAAACATTTTCTTTATCATTTGTACAAAATGTTTATCCAAAAACCCAAAAATATTCATCTTTACCCTCTCACATCTTTGATTCTTCATCCCTACCCCTCCCCAAACTTTTGATTCTTTCTATGTCTCATCCACACTTTCTGGTTTGCCAGTGGTGTGGTAATCCTCATAATGGTGGCAATTGCCCCAGTTGTGGCATGGTAGAGTCGGGAAACAGGTCTGTCTATAACCAGAATCCCTATTCCTACCATGACACGACTGATTCATTCCATCAGTTACAACACCATCAGTCTCAGCAGTTTTACTGTTGTGAGTACTGTGGTGGTTCACACTACAATTCTGATTGTCAATCAGGAAACACGCTTGTCTATGAGTAGTTTCCTGGTAACAATTATAACTCTAGCACTTATCACCCACAGCTACATCAGTTTCACCTTTGTGAGTACTATGAAGGTCCACACTCTAGCTCGGATTGTCAAACAAGGAATCCATTTCCTTGTAACAATTACGACTATTCGTTTTCAGACCCACCTCCACAGTACGATATGATTCACACAACTCCTCATGATACTGAGCAAGACCTTTTACTAAAGGCTCTTGATATTTTAAAAGAACTTAAGGAGGAGTTGGTTACTACACCGTTTCAAGACTCTCGTGAGAAATCTATGGCCGAATTACTTGCTGAAGAACGAGAGGCTAGAAACGAATTGAGTATGGAGGAAAATTACTTGTCTTAGAGCAAGCAGCTATAACACGTGCCAAATTTCGTCAAGATGCTCTTCTAGACTGTGATGATGATAGTGATAATGAAGATACCCTTGATGTCCTTCAATTTTATAAGGGTTCGCCAGATTCATCATTTGTGATTCCTCCCTCAGAAAATCAGGGAGAAAAGACTATGATAGAATTACTAGCAGAAGAACACATGAAAAATATAAAATCTATGTGTGCTAGTCTTTCTTATCTCCCTCAGTCTGCTCTTATCACACCCGAAGTTCACACTCACTCTCTGAACATGGGGGATGAGCATCTTAGCATTGTTCCTAATAAGGAATCGGACGAATTAATAAAGTCTAGTGTTGAGATCCTTGTCCCAATCCCGAGAGAGTCACATGGAACTTTGGATCATGTATGTGATATTCCTTCACCCATAGAGTGTCCTAAAGATCAATTTGAGACTTTATCAGATTTTAGCGATGATTGCACATCTTATGGAGACATCGAGTATGTTGAGGCATCAGTTCCTCATTCTGATGCTGATCATCTTCTTGAGGAGTTCGCTGATGAACTTGCTCACATCAATCCACTTTCATTGGAAAGTGATGATGGTCTCCTTGATTTCCAAGCCGATCTGGGAGAAATTGAAAGTCTCCTATATCATGATCTGTCACTCACTTCTTATCCCAAAAATCCAATCGAGAATGATAATCTCTTTGTTCCCGAGACATTCGATACGACTCTCACCAATCCTCTATTTGAATTCGAATCTGAATTCACTTTGATTTCTAACAATCCAATCTTTGACGAGGATTGTGATGAGTCCACAATGGAACATGAGTTCACAAATTCACATCTTGTGAATAATTCTCTTCATGAGGAGTTCTCCGGTGAACTCACTCATCATGTCATAACTCCTCCGGAGTTTGATAGCCCGGGGGGAAATGCTCTCAATTATGAGAATTTGCAAATTCCCACCCACCCTCCCGGGTTGTTTACGAGCTTACCCTTTGAAATCCAAACTCAGGCTATTGAGCCTCCTCTTGAGGAAGAAGATCAAATCATGCTTTTTTATCATAGTTTTCTTCCTTTTCTTCACCTATAAGGTGACTTCTTCTCTTCTTCACTCCTTCGGGAGTGAGGACACTATATTTGATCCCGGCATTTTCATGTATCATTATCTTGAGCCGGATACTTATCTCATCGGTGTGGAACTTTCACGTGCTTCATATGTTTGTCCAAACATTTTGAATGAAAGTCCGAGTGAGATTGCTTCTTCCACATCATGCTTCCCCAAGGACAAATGAATTCGGGGTCGAGTCAAGCTAGCGACTCGGTAAACAAAAACAATAGCATGCTTATTGGGTTTTCACCCTAAGTGTGGGGGAGTCCCCCATGCTATGGTTACAAGAGTGAAAAACAAAATGGTGTTTTCCACGCTTAGCTTGTAATGTTGCCCTTTTACGTTCAAAATGTCGGCATAATAGCCGGGATTTTGAATATTGAGGACAATATTCATGCTAAGTGTGGGGGGGTATTCGCTATTCTAGCGAATTTTATCACATTTTACTATATAATACCCCCGTTTTTGCCAAAATTTCAAAATCATCTTCAACTCACAGTCACATATGAGACAGAAGGACTTCTATAGAATCCCCATTTTTTCAAAAATTTTTCACTGGTGCTTCAAAATTTTTGTGGTAATCAGTCCGCCTTGTCTAACCGGCAAAAGGGATTGGCTAGTCCAGGAGCAAACGGCTCTTGGTAAAGACATCTCAAATCCGTTTACGGCTTGCAATTTGCCCAAAATTGTATGGTTCCTCAACTCCCCGAAAACAAATGAGTTGGCTAGCCCGCAAGATTATGGCTTGTGGTAAAGGCCGTGGAAAATCCATAATTGGTAATCAGCTCACCAAGATGTTGACTATTCCATCAAGAGCTGGCTAGTCCAGAAGCAAACGGCTTTTGGTAAAGACTACTCAAATCCGTTGACAGCTGGTGGTTTGCTCAAAATCACACGGTTATCAGGTGTGCCACAGTTCTTACACCTGGCTACTCCAGAAGTGATGGCTTTTGGTAAAGAGTTTAAAATCCATCAAGTTTTCAAAACAGTATTGCTAGGGACTAGCAATAGTTTAGTGTGGGGGATTGATGAGTGCTCAAACACTCATCCTTTTTGGTCTAATCTGAACTGCAAAACATACAAAAACACTCAGTAATGCATCAAAATACTGAAAATATTCCAAAATTGTGTTTTATATGTTTTAGATGCAAAACGAGTAAAAACAAATGAAAAACGCACAAAGTTTGCAAAATTGGCAGTTTCAGTCCCTCAACTTTCATAAAATGACAAAACTAGTCCCTGGATATTCAAAATATGGAAAATTATCACCAAAGGTCCTTTTACAATCATAAGTTGTCATATTTTGTCCTTTGGTGAAAAATTGGAAAAGTTTTGGAAATTTACACTTTTGGTCCCTAGAGTTTCAAATATTGGCAGAAAAGGTCCCTGGTGGGATAATTTTGAAAGATAAATCATTTTTGGTCCTTAAAAATCATAAATTATCAAAAATGATCCTTGGGTGAGAATTTTGAGGAAATTACATGTTTAGTCCCCGAGGTTTGGAAATTTACATAAATGGTCCCCAGGAATTTTGAAAAGTACAAAATTGCAAAAAATGGGTTTTTGATATTCAAGCTATGCATGAATGGTCCCTTATGATAACTTTAGGAAATGTCCATTTTCAGTCCCCCATATTTTCCAAAATTACAACTTAGGTCCTTGTGGTTTCTTTGGTAATAAAACAAACGGACCCTTTTAATTATTAAACCCAAAACCACTACCCAATCCAACCCCTGATCCAACAAACCCCAGCCCACCAAAACAAGCCCACTACCCACCTTTTTAATAACCTGGGCGTTGACCCCAGTCAAACCCCACAACCCCGCTCACCATTCATCCCTAACCTCCCTCCATTAACACATCCCTAATTACCAGTAATCATGCCCCCCCTTCTCCTCTCCTATCCCACAAAACACTCACCAACTTACACCAACCCCCCTCCTCATTAACCCCCCACCAAACCCACTCAAACTGTCCAAACTCCTTTTCCCGCCAAAATCACATTGAAGGGCCAGGATCATTATAAGCCAATCCAATGGCTAGAAGGAAGTGGGAATTGCTCAGACCACTGTTGGAAACCCTAAAAGTCAAGTATAAAAGATTGAAGACAGAGAATGAGCAAGGAGTAGTTAATTTTTATTTCTTAGTCTAGTTTAGGGTCGAATTTAGTTTTAAGTAATGTAATATTTAAATTTAAGCTTTGTAATCTCTTTTTCTGTACTACATTTACCTTTTTAATAAAAGTAATTCAGTTGTTATTGCAAATTATTCACTATTAAATTTCATTGTTTTAGCTTAAAAACTCAATTGTGCTCAAAAGCTTCTATAAGCCTTACTCCCTGTTCACTGAGCTCATTAAAGCTAATGATAGCTTGTTGTGAGCTCAGTTGAGTTTAAAAGCTTTGTTTCATTACCACAAACCAAGAAGTCAATAAAAGTCAACTGTGGTCTAAGAATTAAGAGTAATAAGCATTGAGTTGTTCTGGAATTGATTTAGAAGGTACATTGAGCCTATTGGGGTCAGTTCATAAGCTATTTTATCTCTTCTATTCCATACCTCAGTTTGGATTAAGTTGTGAGTAATTTTCACTTTCTTAGCATTTCATTACTAAATTGCTTATTTGTGCTCATTATCTGCTTATTCTTGCTTATTTATATATATATAAATATTATTGCAAGTTAAACTTATTAGGTAGCTTAGTATCACTTAGGTTGAAACTTGTTTCTTTACTGTCAACAATTTGTCATTTTAGTGTTGATGCTTGCTTGTTGTAAACTGCTTACCACTGCACCCTTTGTACTTCAATTACAATAAAATAAGTTAGAGATTGCTTATTTTTCATGTTGGAGGTTTAAATGTGTGGTTCCTTTGAAAATACCTTGACATACCAAGTTTCAAGGGGTGTTTGGTTCAGTGAAGATCACTGAGTTTCAGTGACATTCTTGGGTTGTTTCTGTTTGTTACATGCAACATTAGGTAATTGTAGCTTACTCAAATTGTTAAACCTTAGGTCATTCATTAGAAAGTCAATTTTCACCTTTAATTGCATCATTTTGTTCACTGTTGAAGTTTTAGGAGTCATACTCTTGCATAATGGTTAATCAGTGGTAGTTTTAGACTAATTTCATCTCAATATAGTATATAATAACCTTTTCAGTAGATTATAAGTGATCATAGTTCATAAAAGTCAAAATTCCAATTTTTATCAAAAAGTCAAATCTCACCCTAGGTAGAATTCCCACTTTTTGTGGGAATTGTTCTGATTTGTGTGTTTAGATTTAGACTTCAGGCTTTTTACATGTTTAATTATATCAGCTAGTCTTTATAAATCAGTTAATATCTTATTTTTGTGATTTTATTAGAGCTTATTTTGGGTGGCTTAAAGTAGCCTGCAGGGAGAGGTTCTCCCCTGCACCAGCTTATCTGTTTTAACCCCCCAACTTCCTAGGTCTATTCCAGGTTCAATAGTGGGCCCCACTCTTAGGTCTTTTGCTTATTGGGAAGCCAATAAGCCAGGATTTAAATCTCATTGCTTATTTTGAGGTTCACAACTTATTAGCTAGGGCTGCATTGCCCATCTAATCTGTCCCCTTTTGCTTATCTGCTGAGTAATCAGCTTTTGTTCCCAATTTCCTTGCCCCCTCTTGCATTCACTTTTGGGGCCCAGAGCTTAAACCTTAGCTTTTCAGAGAGCCAATAAGCTCAACTTATTGGTTCCTCTCTCAGTTTGGGTTTCCATTCGCACTAGTGGGCCCCACAAGGGCTGCTACTTGGCCAATCAGGCCTGTTTGGCACTCAGGTTTGAGCCCAATTGCTTATTGCTTATTTACAGCTTATAGCTTGTGCTCATTTCTTTTCTATTGATCAATTCCTGTTCTTATAACTTAATCATAGCTTCTTTTGGTCTGTGGGTCCCTGGTGTAGCTTATTGAGTACCTTTTTCACCAAACAAAAGTCCTAATAAGCTTGTTTCATAATCTGTTAAGCACTTGAGCTTGTCAAGTGCTTATTTTTAAGCTTCCAGCCAACTTCCTTTGTTAAAGTTTCATCTTTTAAGTATTTAAATAGTTTTCAAAAAGAAAATCAAAAAAAAAGTCAATTTAAAATTAAGTGATAGTTTCTATTTAATGTAATTTAATTTTAATTTTCATTTTTAAATTTTAATTAAGTACTTAGCTTTTTTATATTTTTATTAAATTCCTCATATATTAAAGTAGTTATAATAATTTTTTCAGATTTTTATTTTGTCATTAAGTATTTATTAGATTTAATCTTAGTTTTATTTATAATTAATTAATAATTAGTTTTAAATAGCATAATTAGTTTTTATTAAGCAAAACCTAGTTTTTATATTTTTTATAGCTTTTATATGTTATAAAATAATTTTATAAATTTTATTAGAATTTTTACTGTTCATTTGCTATTTTTCTTAATTTAAAATAGTTAATTAGATAATTAGTAATTAATTAGTAATTAATTAATAAAAAACTCATAAAAAGACAAAAATATTTATTTTTATTTTTTATACTTTCTTCAAGTTCTATTAGAGGTTTAGAAAATATTTTTGTAAATTTTTAGTTTATTTTGTAACCTTTATCATTTCTTGTTTATTTTAAATTAGATTTAAAATAGTTTTAAGTAATTAATTAGTGTTTAAAATATTAAAATAATCATTTTAATAAGTTTATTTTCATTTTAAATTTTCTTTTATCTTTTAGTTTGTAAAAAAGTCATTTTCACCCCCTGGGTGTTTTCAGATTTTCGTTTTCACTTTTTATTTTGTACGTTTACGTTTTATTTAAACGTAACGTACGCGTTTTAAGTTTTAATCGTTTCTGGTTTTTGTAACTTTCCCGTCTTATTCATATAGCTTCTTTAAGCTATTTTATTGTACAAATCAGTAGTGTAATCAATCACAAAACCTTTTCCATCCAAATTCACCCGATCAAATAACCGTTTGATAACAATTCACACCTCGTCGGGACATAACGACCCGGGGAAACCCTATATTCCGCGGAGCATTGACCTAGGCTATTTGACTTTGTTGACCATTATTTGGTCAATATAAGTTAGGTGGTTTTGAGTCAATCAAACACATTCATCGTGAACATCATTAATTAAACATTTCTTGCATATTAAACAAACAGAGTCATTACATGCATTAGAACCAGTACTTTCGACATTACATTAAGATGAATCACGTTTCTTATTACAAAGCGATAAATTCCTAGGGTGTTCTTCTACTTCTTCAACTTTATTCTTGCTACTACTCGTAGAGGCAGACGAGACTCTATTGTTCCTTGTATTGCTCCTAGGCTTTAGTCTGCTGCTCCTAGAGGTGCTTTCTAATCCTGTAGAAGGTAAGGCACACGCGATAGGATTTATATTGTTGTCCTTTTTAGCATTCCTAGATTCTTTAGAATTAGCCTTTATGCATTTGTCATTTTTCTTAGATGTTGAGGCAGACGCACTAGTGGGACTAATCCTAAAAAGGCCAGGTGCTAACACTTTAGGAGTTTCGACAACCGCTTTTCCTTTATCAACAATCTTGTCATCAACTTTTGGAGCAAACCTTGAAATTGACATTTTTGGTTTTTGAACCGTGTTTGAAACATTTGGTTTTTCCGAAGTCAATGGTTTTGCAAACTTGGTTTCCTCACCCTTTCCTTTTTGACTTTCAAGCTGAGCCCTCAAAAGATCATTTTGCTCTTTCATATTCTTTAAGGCACGCTCATACGACAATTTGTCATACTTGCATTCTTCCTTTTTTCGATCAAGTTGTTTAAAATATGAGACATTTTCTTTTTCAAGCTTTATAAGAGCATTTTCATATTTGGAAACAATGTCGGAGGTCTCAGCTCTTAGTCGTTCATCGTCTTGAACAGAATATGTTTGTAAAATGATGGACATAATATCAGTGGTCATAACAGCTTCGAAGAGAGAATCATTTAGGTTTTCCAAAACATTCATGTTTTCACGAGTATCATTAGCTCTGTTTACCAGGGATTTGTGGTCCTTGACAAAGTCGGCCGTTTCTTTTAAGAAAGCTTGTTCAAAATGGATTACCCTCGCACTGATGTTATTCAGTGGGATAGTAATTTCGTCTTCAAAAACCTTTTTCTGCTCAATATGAAAATTGGAATGCCAGTTGTTAATACTGATTGTAGTTTTAGAATTAACAATATTTTGAAGTTCTTGAATTCTCTTTTTAACGTCATCCAGAATGTCTCTAGCCTCACTTGTATTAAAAGTGTTGTTAGAAGACATTTGTTCCATTTTTGAAAGAGATTTGGAAACAATTACTTTCTTAGAACACATTTTTGAGAATGGTCGTTTTATGGAAAACACAGATGGTTCCTTTTGTGGAACAAAAGTAATTCCCAAAAGTTTGTTCAATTTGTTGTAATCAATGGGTTTCAAATCCTTTTGTTTCATTTTAATTATGCTCTCTTCGACATGTTCTATCGTTTGCACAGAATCCCGAACGACGGGAGGATCATGTTTGGTGTAAATCACATTACCATTATACAAAACATTTTGTTCTTGCTGAGCTTTCTTGAGGGGGTGTTGTTACCAAGAGCCACTTTATGTTTCGTATGGTAAATCGGATTAGTTTGATTTGAAATCATTTTCATTGTTTGACTTGACTGACCCGACTTAACCACTAATTCTTCTAAATGTGCAATCATGTGTTCTGACTCTACGATTTCGGCCAAAAGTTTGTCTTCTTTCTTTGCAAAGTCCTTTTTCAGCTCGTCCCTTTCTTTTTCAAGATTGGTATAAGCTGATTTTTGTTTAGAAAGTTGGTTTTGTAAATCAGAAATTTCCGCGTTTAAAGATGTTATCTTTTTGAAAGAGTTAACATCAAGTGTATCAAACTTGAGTTGCAATTGTTTTTCCCTTGAAACGGAATTTTGATAACCAGTTTCTAATTCAGACAATCTTTTGTTATGAAATTCAAAAGCTTTAACGTTTTCTTTGTAACTCTCAAGCTCAGCGGTCAATTTAACATTCGCGGCCTTAACATCGCGATTGACCTTTTTCACATTCTCAATTTCAATACGACAATTATTCAATAATGATTCAAACAAAGCACGTGTTTCCTCATCATTCTCAGCATGCTGTGAAACGAAGCCTCCATTATGATTCACATTTGGAGTTGCTGAAGGAGTATTGCTACTACTTGGCGTGTCCAGGTATGTATCATAAATGGATGCTTGCTTCTTAAAATGTTGTTCCTCATGAGGAGACATATCAAATATATCATTATTGTGACATGTGTTGAAGTTTGATACCTCAGATGGTGCATTGGTGACATAAACAGGAAGTGTATCAGAATCCGTGTCATACTTAGCTTCCTGAAGATTCGCCATGAATATGCAGTTCACATCGATATCCTCTCTATCTTCCATGTCATCCATAAGGGCAATAAAATCATTCTCCTCTGCGTTCAACTGAAACCCTGCCTCATTCTTTTGTGCCAACAGTAATGCTTTCTGCAAGTACGCTGTGTCTTTCTTGTTCGGCTTAGTAGGACAGTTCCTTGCCATATGACCTACACCCTGACAGTTGAAACACTTTACCGGATTACCCTGATTCACATTTCCTAAATTCCCAACTACTGGAGCTGCAACATTTCTATTCTGATTACCCATTGCCTGATTACCAACATTCTGACCCCTCTGATTTCCAACAAACTGACCCAACTGATTCCCTGCATTCTGACCATATCGATTCCCTGCATACTGACCTGCATTCTGCATATTCTGATTGCCCATATTAAATCCAGTAGCATATCCTTGCTGATTCCCATAAACTCCAACCATTTGGCCTCCATTACCCATATTGAAACTCGGCTGAGCAATCTACTTGTTGCGAGTGTTCGATGAAATCCTTTGGTTGTTGTTAGTTGGTGTAGAATAGCGTCCTTGGAATGCCTTTGACAGAAAAGCAAACGCTTGGGTCAATGCTGCAGTAGCTTCATCATTTTCAGTGAATTCTGGTTCTTGGAATTGTTTGTATTACTGTTGTGGAATAACATGTTGTTGTTGCTGTGGGTAGAACTGTTGTTGGTAGACCGGTGTTGGTTGTTGTTGTTGTTTTTTTTTTTAACTCGGTAAGATTTGATTATGGCAAACTCGGTAGGATTTCTTGATGTATCAAACTCGGTAAGGATAGAAACTTTCTAACTCGGTAAGTTTCACAAATCCAAAACTCAATAGGTTTTAAGTTTCTAACTCGGTATGTTTCACAAATTGTAACTCGGTAAGTTAATGTGAGTAGTTGGCTAACTCGATAGAAAGATCTTAACTCGATACAATCTCATAACTCGGTAAGCTTAAGAAAATTTGGGCAGAGTTTCGTCTTAGTATAGAGTACAAAAAATCCTTACTCGATAAACGATAAGGAATGTCAGCTAACTCGCTAACTGGCTAACTCGCCAAATGAACCTAACTCGCTAACTTTTATCCCAAACTCGCTAAGTCAAATTTTCTAACTCGATAGAAAAATCCAAACTCGCTAAAACTTGACCAAACTCGCAAGAAACTTGGCCTAACTCGCCAAAATTTGAACCCAAACTCGATAATACCAAAATCCTAACTCGACAGAAATTATTCTAACTCGTTAACTTGAAACCTAACTCGAAAAAAATTTTCTAACTCGAAATTTTTTTCTCCTAACTCAATAAAATACGTATGAACAGTAACGAGATTCTTAGAAAACCGATTTTTCACCCACAAAACGATCTAAAACAACCTAAAATTATCCCTAGGCGATTGATACCACTTGTAGGACCGTAGAACAACCTAAATCACTATAGAATCAAGCTTAAACCTAGAGAGAGAAAGTAAGTAGAGAGAGTAAGTGAGTGGGAACTCTAGTGTGTGAAATAATAACCTTGTTATGACTAAGAGAACCAACCTCAAAATGAGGCCTTACATGAGTATTTATACTCATAGTCTAGGGCTTCTGATGCGTGGGAATCGCAACAGGCTTTACCTCTCGAGGGATCTCGAGAAGCTTACAACCCCCACCAGGCAGTGTACCTGATCGTTGTAGTATAGTATAGTGACAAGTACCGGGGGATTGATCGTTCAGCTTAGGAATAGTGTCGCTAGGATTAGAAAGCCTAAATTACTAGTTCTAAAGGTGAGGGATGATTATTTTTGTATTTTTATGTTTTTTTAGAAAGCAAGTAAAATCTCGGGTTTTGAAAGAGTGGGCGGAATTAGTTGCTATTCAACTAACCCAAAACTAAGATGCAATCAAAATAAAATAATAAAAATGAAAATGAACTAATTATACTAAGGTTGTGAGCAGTAATTGGAGAAAATGTGTTTACTTAGACTTCATTACTCCCTAGATATCTTTTACACGTTAATTACTTGTTATAATTGCATGGATGACGGATCGTATTCCTTAATACCATTCATGGGGTGGCATACATAACTCCTCAATTCTATGAGCTCTTATCTCCTCCTACACCATGCCCAGCACAACTATAGGGATTGTAAACAGTGGCTCATGCATTAAATACAACCAATAAAGACCTAGTACGCCTCGGTTCATGTTTCTTAAGACGTTCAAGCATGTTACCATTTGGAGATCTGCCAGTTTTCTTAAGCCTAATATATAAATCATTCATCCACAACAAGAATAAACAAATAATCAACACATAATCAATATCTAGGTTTCATTAGATCTAAGCAAACACAAAGGAGAGATCTAGCCTAGCATAATGGAATTGAGACAAGAACAAGATATAGACAACCAACACATAGACATATTGATTGAATTAGAAGAACACTTATCTCAATTACAATACAAGGTATCAAGGGTTTGGAACCCTTGAAAAACCTGTAAAAGTTGCACCAAATTCGTCTTTAGGGTTTCTCCAAAACTTCTCTCTTTTTATGAAAAAACTAGAAAACTATATATAGGAAAATATGGCTGACGGCGTCAAGACAACAATGTGACGCCGTCACCTCGCCGCCAAATACTTCCTCGGACGGCCTTGATCTACTTATGACGGCCTATGTGACGCCGTCATCAACCACGGTATTTTATTCTTGGGCTTTTGACGCCGTCAGGATGACTCTTGACGCCTTCATGACTCTCGGATTTTTATTCTTGATGTTTGACGCCGTCAGGGCATTACTCTTGACGCCGTCACCTACTGTTCTCAGCATGGAAAATAGAGACTTTGCCGTTTTCTTCACTTTTATGCTCCAAAAACGTCCAAAATGGCTTCTTTTCCAGAATTCACTCTCCAAGTACCTAAAATCACAAAAGGAACGATTTAGGGCAATATTTGATCAAATAAGTTCGGATTCGGGCTTAAATGACCCCCTAAAAACGGATCATTTTTCGCCTCATCATATACCCTTACACTTGAGATTTGCTTGTCCTCAAGCAAAATGCGCTTTTATTCTACTCAAAAGACAAGTTAGGGGTCATTTAACACTAACATAAAAGTAATTACAACAAATAATCGTTCCACTAAAGACCAATAGACAAGCACGGAGGTCATATACAAGCACCTCACAAATAGTGTTTAGATACTCACATCTCTCGGGTGTAATAAAGTAATATAACATTATGGAAATGGAAGATATCTCTCACTACCTGTCATAGCAAAATAGATTACCATAGGCTTGGGAAAGGATCAAACCTCCACCACATGGCGTAAGCACCTAGGATAAACTATCAAAGAGGTCTTTTAAAGGGTTGTAACGTTAGGTATAGGGATATGAATTACACGGTTTTGTTGGATAAAGGAAGTTTTACTGGCGGCGAGTTAACAATCTTGGTTAATTACATGTACAATATGGCGTTGCTAAGCCAAGACTAGACTCGACTTAAGCTAATAAATGAAAAATAACTAAAAACATAAAATGAACATAGAATGAAACGGGATGGTAGTCCGTATGTTTTTTCTCTTTTTCTTTTTCTATATATATTTTTTTCTTTTTCTTTTTCTTGATTTTTCGAATTTTTTTTTTTTTTTTTTTTTTTTTTTTTTTTTTTTTTTTACATACACTCTTACCCTACCATCCAAAATAATAAATCATAGGGGATGAACATTCCCCTTACACTTGAATCTTTACATACTTTACAATTAAACTAATCTAATGACTCGAATTAAGAAAATTAAAACACTTGGAGCACTTTTAAGATTAACGTACATATGGGGGTAATAAGTGATGTTCTTCCCCATTACTCCATAAAATAAGTACTTACCCATGAGTCCCAATCGTCCCAAAACAATATGTACAAGGATATGACTCGACTTAGCAACCATGTAATCAATTAGAAAGTTAACTTAGGGTTTAACAAATAACAATAATGCACTAAAAATGAGCGCATACACGGAAGGCTAAGGCGATTTGGGTGTACATTTAAGTGGGGTGTAACACATTCTTCCTTTAAGTAAGATGCTTAAAGTTAGAAACGAAAAGATAGGCTCGGAGGGGTGTACTAGGGGTTTCGTGTACTAAAAATGAGTACAACGCTAAGGGTGTGGGAAAAATTAGTTGACTTAACTAGCCAAGTAATATGACTTAAATGGTCAAGTAATCATGATACGGGTTTAACACAAGGGTGATCCTAATGCCTCTTATCATGTAGTAAATCCTACCACACGAATGTAGTCTCACTAGCGGTCTCGGGATGCATCACTAACGCAAGTTCTAGAATCTAAATGCTACCGGTACACTCATAAGCACTAATAATGAATGCTTTTCCTATCAAATCTAAAGGAGAACCTCACATATTTGGGTGGAAAATTTTTCTGAATATACGGTTATGTGCTAGTCATACAATCTCCTATCCATGAGACGCTTGCTATGGCTAAAGTTTCACTCCTAAATGTTGTAAAAAATTTTAAATTTGGCGCTAAAATTACACTAATAAGTATTTCTCATAGTTTTATTACACATCTACCATCAAACAAAACAAACTCAAGCGAAAGTGCATATGTAAGGTATCATCTTTTTACCCTCCCCTTACACTTAAGATGAACATTGTCCCCAATGTTCAAGTAAAGAATGTAAAAGTGAAAAAGCAAAGAGAATGAAATCAAATACTCCCCTGATTCGCTCGGTATGGATTATAGGTTGGCCAGGTTAAATCTTCTTCCAAGAAAACGAACAATCAAAGCTTCCCTTCCAGAATATAAATCATCTCCTTGTCAAACATAACCTGTAAATCCTGACAAAATAGACAAGACAACCTCGCGTAAAATCGGCGGCATCCTATATAAGTTACTAAGTCCTAGAAAACAAAGTAAGATATAATGCTTGTGGAATGAAGTTTGCAGATTTCCTGGAGATTATAAAACTTAATAATTCACAAAAACCATAAGACTCCGTTAGAAAAACAAAACCGGTAAAATTTCCAGATTTTAACTCCTGACGCCGTCAAGAGTAAACCTATGACGCCGTCAGAATGGACCTGCAGAAATTCTTGTGTTAAGTTTCCTGAAAATTTCTGGAAAAACTTGGTCCTACTTCCTGGAAAATCCTGCAAAACTTCATTATGACTCAATACAAGCATTTGACTCTAACAAATACGAATATACATGCTCATTTATTATTGTGGAGAATCATGATCGGTTTGTTTCTTAAAAACATATTTGGGGTTTCCCCTTACACTTATCTTTTGCAAAAATACTTTTAGGTTGGAGTTAAGACTAGGCCAAACAACATAGTAAAGTATTTCCACATTTTAGTTTAGAAACATGATCAACCAACAATAAAAATAAAGCATGCATACGGAAGCAAATAACAATCAAACAAATAAAATCACACAAAACATGGGTTGCCTCCCAAGAAGCGCTTTTCTTTATTTACGAGTCTTGTAGCTAGACTCAAGGTCATGGGTTACTACGTGATTCGGGTGAGTTCCTCATTGAGGACATCTTTGGGATCGAACTTAGGTTTCAACTTTCTATCGGTTTCCTTAGTATGGTACGACCTTTCAAACTTTTCTCCATCCGGATCATAAAAGGTCATTCTAATATGCCATGACCAGTCACCTTCTTTAGGTGGCTTGTCCCACCTCCATTTACACTTATCTCCCTCTCTTTTCCATTTATTCCTCTCTATGTTGATGGGCATTACGCTTAATAACTCAATCATTTTCCTAAAGACTAACGGGTCCTCAAAGGGGTCTAGCTCTTCATCTCTAGCTATGAGTTGTTCTACCGAATGTGTCTTTTCAACAAAGTCTTTTTCTAGATAGAATGGGCATTGAGGTCCTATAAAGTTCCTTTCTATCCAAGGTCCATATCTAGATGGTATCCTATTCATCTCTACCCAATGCGGTGTTGGTTCATCATCATGATCAGACTCTTCTAACTCAGAATTATTGTCAAAGTGGTGGTTGGGTGAGAGGTTAGGTGGGTTCTCATTTTCTGCTAAAGGAAGTGGGGCGGGCATTTGGAAAATCCTACGACGAAAAACACGAATAACAGGAATCGAACGATCAATGTTATTGTTATCCATCGAAATTGTTTACGAACAAAGAACACAAAGAAATAAGATAGACTAAAGAAGACCTAAAAATAAAAAATAAAATCTTACTAGAAAGGAATCTAGCAAGTAGACCTAATAAAAAGAAATTCTAACCTAGACAATAACTATTCCCCGGGCTGCGGCGCCAAAAACTTGATGCGTGGGAATCACAACAGGCTTTACCTCTCGAGGGATCTCGAGAAGCTTACAACCCCCACCAGGCAGTGTACCTGATCGTTGTAGTATAGTATAGTGACAAGTACCGGGGGATTGATCGGTTCAGCTTAGGAATAGTGTCGCTAGGATTAGAAAGCCTAAATTACTAGTTCTAAAGGTGAGGGATGATTATTTTTGTATTTTTATGTTTTTTTAGAAAGCAAGTAAAATCTCGGGTTTTGAAAGAGTGGGCGGAATTAGTTGCTATTCAACTAACCCAAAACTAAGATGCAATCAAAATAAAATAATAAAAATGAAAATGAACTAATTATACTAAGGTTGTGAGCGGTAATTGGAGAAAATGTGTTTACTTAGACTTCATTACTCCCTAGATATCTTTTACACGTTAATTACTT
Source organism: Artemisia argyi (assembly GCA_030686995.1). Classification (NCBI taxonomy): domain Eukaryota; kingdom Viridiplantae; phylum Streptophyta; class Magnoliopsida; order Asterales; family Asteraceae; genus Artemisia; species Artemisia argyi. The sequence continues at coordinate 86,175,151 of CM060684.1, read as the reverse complement.
GTTATAATTGCATGGATGACGGATCGTATTCCTTAATACCATTCATGGGGTGGCATACATAACTCCCCAATTCTATGAGCTCTTATCTCCTCCTACACCATGCCCAGCACAACTATAGGGATTGTAAACAGTGGCTCATGCATTAAATACAACCAATAAAGACCTAGTACGCCTCGGTTCATGTTTCTTAAGACGTTCAAGCATGTTACCATTTGGAGATCTGCCAGTTTTCTTAAGCCTAACATATAAATCATTCATCCACAACAAGAATAAACAAATAATCAACACATAATCAATATCTAGGTTTCATTAGATCTAAGCAAACACAAAGGAGATCTAGCCTAGCATAATGGAATTGAGACAAGAACAAGATATAGACAACCAACACATAGACATATTGATTGAATTAGAAGAACACTTATCTCAATTACAATGCAAGGTATCAAGGGTTTAGAACCCTTGAAAAACCTGTAAAAGTTGCACCAAATTCGTCTTTAGGGTTTCTCCAAAACTTCTCTCTTTTTATGAAAAAACTAGAAAACTATATATAGGAAAATATGGCTGACGGCGTCAAGACAACAATGTGACGCCGTCACCTCGCCGCCAAATACTTCCTCGGACGGCCTTGATCTACTTATGACGGCCTATGTGACGCCGTCATCAACCACGGTATTTTATTCTTGGGCTTTTGACGCCGTCAGGATGACTCTTGACGCCTTCATGACTCTCGGATTTTTATTCTTGATGTTTGACGCCGTCAGGGCATTACTCTTGACGCCGTCACCTACTGTTCTCAGCATGGAAAATAGAGACTTTGCCGTTTTCTTCACTTTTATGCTCCAAAAACGTCTAAAATGGCTTCTTTTCCAGAATTCACTCTCCAAGTACCTAAAATCACAAAAGGAACGATTTAGGGCAATATTTGATCAAATAAGTTCGGATTCGGGCTTAAATGACCCCGTAAAAACGGATCATTTTTCGCCTCATCAGCTTCACATATCTTTGACCATATTACATAACTAGCCCTTAGACTTTATAAAATCATGAAAACTACACATAAACTTCATCATAATGATATTCTAAAGCAACCTATAACAATACATTAATGACCGACACTTTTTATAAATAAAAATACGATTCTAACAGACAAGCTCACTCTTAATTAGATATCGTTGTGTTGTAGGAAAAGGATGTAAATATGGAGGGACAGTTGTTAACTATTAATTAGATAAAGACGGGAACTGCTGCTATTACAAGTACTCTTCTATCCATGTGTTTTGCCCATTATCACTCTTTAAAAGGATCCCCTGCAATAAACTAAATTGGAGATATCTCTTTTTTGATATACATGGTTGCTTATTTTACATATTGCAAAAGGAACAAAAAAAAACCCAATGAGAACGATGGGGTCAAAGGTCTTACTCTCTGTCATCTAAAGTAATGTTTTCAGGTCTGTAATTACATTCAGTCTACTGAAAATCATTTATCCAAGTGTCGTTGTGCTTTGCGACCCTCTATTTGTAATAACAGTAAACACATTCCTCTGTGTGCAGTGTTTAGCTCATAGCTTATTGGTGAATGCAATCAAGTTCATTGAGTGTACTGGATTGCAAGCTCGCATACTACTTAACATTACAATTGAAGCTCACAAATTCAAAGACTTGAAGGTCATCCTTTCTCTTACATGTGGCAAACTGCATGACAGATTGGCCAGCATGGCGATCGTCTTTAAGGTATTTGCTTATTTAAAAGTTTTATGTGGTTTTAAGCATACAATCATAAATTACCATTTTCGAAATGGGATAAACAATATTGAATAAGCAACTTAGTCATACATGCTGATTTTATAATCCTTGAAAAGCAAACACGCAGTTTTGACTTATTTGTAACAGGTTCTGTATGCAACAAGTAATCTTTATGTATATTGTACTAGGAAAAACCTAATGTAATGCAAATAGGGTTGCGTATATTCTACTTGGAGCCTGGGAGTAAAAGAGGACAGCCGCATATTGCTTTTGAGGTATATTTATATATTTTGTGTTATTTTATTGCTTAAATATATGTAGCGATTTAGTAGCAAATACTTTAATTGAAATTAATACCCTTACTAATTAGTTGTGTAAGAAGTGATGGACAACTATGAAAAAGTGGTGCCTTTTATAAATTTCAATGATTTTATGTTCATGTGTAGATGATCAGCCGGGTTTTAATTGACCCTCGAAGATTACTAGCTTCTAAAAAAAGTACAAGTCTGATAATTGTAAATTACGCTATCAGATATGACTATTTTGAAATGTTCAAGTTAAAAAACAAATGAAAATCATTCAAAAGGTATATTATATATTAGAAAGTTAAGAAAAGTAAGTTCATTTATTGTGAATGTTAAATTAATAGAATTGTTTAAGAACGAGTCTAAAATTTTAAAAGAGGAGTTTATGTTAAAGTTAGTTCAAGTGCGAAATTTTAATGTTTCTTATTCTATTACATAGATCACTTATTTCCACTCAAGTTCGAGTCATATCATCCGCATCTTTTTTATTTAAATAAAAAATTGTTGAAGATAATAAGTGAACCAACACCAAAGTTGTTATTTTACTAAAAAAAACATACACAAGATATCAAGAACCCCATGCGTTTAAAATCAAGAGAAGTGAAGAAGCGCTAACACAACATGACCATACTAGAAGTTATAGTATGGATTTAAGTAGTTATATGATTGATTTTGCTACAATTTTATTTGGGATATAAATAGGTGACTTAAAGACTTGGGTCTTGGGACATAAATATTATGTTTACGTTGTGACTTTCACTATGTAAATAACGAATAATTGCGAATCAGATTAAGGGGTGCTTGGGTAAGTTTGATATAAGTGTTTACGGGTTTTTTGTATATTGAAATAAATATTAGGCACCTGGAGGGTGTTTGAACAAGGTTATTTCAAAAAGATTATAGCTTTTTTTAAGGAGGAAATAAGCTAATAAGCATTAACACTAAAATTAGGGCTTTTTGGAAAGACGTAAGCTTTTAAATCTATTATCCCATTAGACCTGTTAAAGCATACAGTTTTTTTAAAGGTAAAACAGTGTGCATATTTCATGGGTTAGTTTGAGTGAAACGTTGATGTTACATGGTGTCCATTAATTTTCTTTAGTATATAGTTGAGTTAGAATACACTTGATCTGCTTAACACTAAAAGTAAAGGAAATATTTGGAACTTTGAAACTCATTACGAGTTAGAAAACGTCACATTTCTTTTGTAGCCGATTTATGAATTCAACAATGATAGTCTCAGCTTGCTGATTGCTATCAGTATATGTCATAAAGGCTTCGTCACGAATTTAATGTGGCAAACAATAAAAGCATAAATTATATAGAACTTTGAAATCAAATGTTCATATATTTATTGTTGTTCGACTTTCAGCATAAAAAGCACAAACAGATTTTAAATCATATAAGTAGATGTGATGATAAATCCTAATGGCTTATGTGACTCTTCTGAGGTGAATAGGGTTTCTTACTAAATCCGCTTTACAATTTTGATATGGCAGATAAAGGTTTTAAGTGTTTGGGTATCTGCTAACTAACTGCTGCAATTTTGATTATTTTTTAGGGTATTTTCAGGAATAACCATCTTGGTGATGTTGTCTATATGAGCAAGATAGAGGGACAAAGTGATTGTGTCTGTGAATGTCGAGTTGTAGACCGTAACAATTCTATGTTGGGTCAAGGATGAGAAACAAGGATCATGAAATGACAGGTGTCGAGTATCCAATGGTCGAGTTTATCATTGCTTTTCTTAAGTACTAATAAAACAAAAGGAACAAGGTCGTGGAGAATATGCACTTGGTTGGAACTTTTATAGCAAAAGGATGTGTAGTTTGAGTTTTATGTACTATGATGTTAAATGTTTAAACTCGAAAAAATCATAGGGCAAAGTGTCAGAAAATAAAATAAACACAGAATGAAACGGGTTACTTGATTTTGATAATTTTATCTTTTTTTTTTCTTCCAATTATTTTCTCCGAATTTTGTATTGTTATGCTATGGTGTGATAATGCCACTGTAGGAAAGAAAAAAAAACTAAGATTGTAAAGCATTAGCTCTTTTGTACACTACCATAGTTGAGCTACTTTTAATGTTACAAGAATAGCTTTGTTTTTCAGTAGTCTTCTACACCTGGTGTTGATTGTTAGTGTTGCATATGTTATTTAGTTTGTTAGTGGGGTTGATCATTGGGTTCTAAATTTGTATTTTTTTTTTTTCATGGAGTAATAGCTTAAGACTGATATGCTTATCTTGGTTGCATAAAATTTAATGAACTTCATACAAAGCCATGTACTCACTTTTTGGTTTGTTTACTTGCGTTTATAGGAGTTTATAGGATGATGAAGGCACTTAGAGATATATTATTATTGTCATGTGGAGACACAAATGTTGATTTTATAACAAGCAACTCTTAATTTTTCTGTGAAAATGTCTCGTGGGTGGTCAAGTCACAACTTACAAACAATTCTCCAACAATTCTACTTTCCGGGAACCATGCTAAATATAAAATTTAATTGTAAACAAAGATAATAGAATGTGATTTGAAGGATGGAGAGGCATTATAATTTGTAAACTTGCTTCGCCTAATATGATTGTGGCTATAAAATGATACTTCGCCGTCATGTGAAATTGTGAATGCAAGTTTTCTGTTGTGCAACTGGCCGGTTTATGTCTTGATTTTAGTTGTTTCATCATAATTCTTTCTTGGATTTTCTTGATACATGACCATAAGAAACTGATACGTGCATGTAGCGTTCCTATGTTCATCTACTTTTATATATATTGTACATTATATGGTTTCCTGAACAATGACCTTTTAGTTCTTCTCATTGGTCTTTGTCAATTTTTATGAAGAAAATATTAACAACGTTTGAAATGTAGCATATGATTTTGGATTTCCAACAATGGTTTTATATATATATATATCTTTATATTATATATAACAGGAGGCGTTACACGTAGATAATGCCACGTAAACGCCACCTCATTGTCCAGTAATTCATTATCAGCCATGTCATCATATTATCGCCATGTAAGCAATTTTTAAAATTTATTTTATTTGCATTTTTTTAATTAATTTTGAAAATGATAATTTTTTTTAACTTTTTTATTTGCATTTTTTTAATTAATTTTGAAAATGATAATTTTTTTTAACTTTTTCCCGGATTTATTATTATTTTTTTTTTTTTGGTATTAAAATCCGGATTTAATTGATGTAAAAATAATGTATTTAATAGGGTTCGAACATGGGATCTCGATCTACTAATAGCAACAAACACCTCAACCAGTGGAACAACGGAACTTTTGTTATTTTCTTTACAAGTCAAAATTGATAAAGCTAAGTAAACTATTAATTCCACAGTAATAACCCTAAATTAGAAAAAAAAAAAAAACATTAAAACATCACGTAATTAAAAAAAATCCTAAATCAAAACGAACACACACAAATTCATTCGCTGCCATCCTTCTTTTTTCAAACCCTAAATCAAAACATTTGTTTCCTTCATAGCTTTGAGGTACATGATCAGGTAATACGTACACACCACAATATATAGTTGTATATGCTTTTGCATGTAATGAATTATGTGGTTGTTTATGGTTTTGACAAAAGTATAGAGGTTAGTGGTTGCTTCTAGGGTATGTATATCATTAAGTCCTCATTAGTTTGTATTTGAGATTTTGGTGAATCATGACTAACCGGATATTTATGGATCTGAAAGTATATGTTAATTTTCAGATTCCTGCGCTGGAACTTCTGGTGAGTTTTTGTGCTTGCTTTTACATTACTTGTCTGTCGCTTTTGATAGTTGTGTGCTGCATGCAGACCAATCTGATCAACTACATTACACTGATCAGCCGTCATCGTTGGACCGTTCGCACCAACACGATCTTGCAACTGGCATCTGTTCTGAATGTCCAGTGATAGAAGGTTTGTTTATGAATAAATGAGACTGCGTGTTCGTTCACAACTGGTGTTTGTATTTTTAGAGTGTTGATGTTCCTGTAACAGGTATATTTGATAAACAGACGTCGATGGTCTTGCACTTAGGTGAACGAGTGGCATGTGTTCATCAGCCAATGCTGCTGGATTTGAGGTCGGTGTTGTGCGCACGGGTACTAATTATGGATCTACATCATAGCAACACATGCATGTCACATGAATTTGTATCTCACTATCATGAAAACCTCCTCCAAGAAAGTGTTCCTGAACCTGTAATAGCTATGCAGCAAACACGAGTGTCAAGAGGTTAGACGATACCGTCGTTCTCATGTTGTCTGATGTATCATTGACCATTTTATCTGCATGTTGTTACAGGTCCACAAGCTTCGGGAGACCTTCATCTGGGAACTGATGAAGGCCTTTCAGCCTCACGACCAGCAGGGCGACGATGTTAGTGACAGTCCCTTTGTATTTTAATATCCTAAAAACGACATGGAACATTTTTTTAAACTTTTTATCAAATCATTTACATTGATGTCTATGTACAAATGAACACTGCCTTTTAACAATATTCAATACAATGCATTCAGACATCTGTTATAAAAGGAGTTTTCGATCAGCTTTCCATCACTTTTTATCCCTAACATTAATTACAATTTTTTTTGAATCTGCTATAATTATGGTCTTATCCATCTTATGCAATGAAAAGCAAATGTGATCTCGAATCAATGTTCACCTACTACCTTACTTGATATCCAATGCAGGTATATCAAATATACAGAGCTGTTCCTCGCGTGTCTCAGCAGAAAAATCTTCGTTTCGTCCCGCCTATGTAGCAGGAACAACAACAACAGATGTTCATGGAGGTTTGTTGTAAGCTTCTATGACTAACATATGTGTTGGTGTGCAAATACAGTAGTAACTATGCCGTTACTTATAGTTCTTTTTATGACCTTCACAGCAACGGCACAACCACAGGACACTATACCTCCAGTTACAGTGTCCACGCGAGCTGAAACAAGTACACATCGTTCTTCTTGACAACAAGGTTGCGCACGACCGATGGCAGTACCACATGTCTTTGCAAGTACATTTATTACACGTATTATTACTGCTTGACTATTCCATTATGAATTTTTCCATCTTCCAACATCATTTACTGACAAATTCGCAAATTATTTTACAGGACCACCAGCTGAATACAATAGTTTCGGGTCATGTGACTGTGTATGTTCAAAATGTCTTGCAAAATTCTGGTTTGAAGAAAGATTGAGCACCTCCACCCGATACACTGGTCCATTGTACCATAGATGTTATCTGGGTGGGAAAGTTGGGTTATCGCTGCGCTGGGAATATCCGGCATATATACTAATTTTTTTTTTTCAAACAGGCCGGGGAATGGAAAAGCTGCAAAATGACACGAAAGAATTAGATAATTTAGGCTATCGCTAAATGTTTACGATCTCATCCGGTCTCGATACCAGGTATTGTGACTTCTTCCTTTTGGCGGTGAGTATGGATTTACACTTCATCAATCAAGCTTTCTTTGATGTAAGATGTTTTGTCTTACCTTATGCCTTTTTTAGGTTGTGAGAGGGGTGTTCATTTTTCACTTTAATAAGATACTAGAGGCATTGTGTAAGCTATCAACAGATTCAGATCCCAATGTACAAAATGCTACCAATCTTTTAGATAGACTCGTGAAGGTAAGTGTTCTCATCATGCTTTTGTAGCTGTTGGCATTTTTGTAAGTGCTGCTAAACATGGAATTATTCTTTGGAAATAGAACATTGTGACAGAGAGTGATCAATTCAGGTTACTATCTTAGGCGGGATGAATCACAATGTTGGATAGTGTACCAGACATGAATGATTTCCCATCTCTATTAAATATTTTAAATGAAGAAATACTGCAATGTCATCCATGTTATGGCCCACACTCAGATCCGAAAGATGAATGAAGAAAAAGAAAGCTCATTTGATGGAGATTCAAGTGAACTGTGATGATGTTGAACAGAAAGTGGATTTTGGTTACAATTTCTTTAAGGTCTGCTACTGAACAACAATTTTAATTAAACCTCCTATTTACCTAAATCTTGATTGTAGTTTATTGTTAATGCACATATATTACTAAGGCTGCACAACACTGGATCACTCAGTGTGAGACATTGATAAATGTCGTACTTGGAAAATACCATCATAGATTAAAAGGAAAACATGTTCAAAGCCATTAACCAAACACTTGAAACTGAAGATGAATATAGAGAGCAATGTGACAAACCTGATCCAATAAGTACATCACACTCAAAACTGCTTAAAGCACACAGGCACTTACATAAGCAATCCCAAACACTTTAAAATGACTAATATGTTATTGGGCTTATGAATAACAGAAGTCATGGGTCGTGGTGACAGCAGCGGTTAGGGACAGAGTTCACTCGACTACCTTTTTGTGTAACGGAGATGAACCAAAGACCAGCAAATGCAACACAGACGTTCTAGCCCCGGTTCTAGCCACCCAGGTGCATGCGCTGTCGGTACTACTGACCTGCCTCCTAAACCTACAACAGCTGTAACATCGTAAGATATTGCAAAACGAGTTCCAGCTAGCATCCGGGCTAGCATGCTCATCAACTGTATCCGAGCTGATGGTCAAAATACTAGCAGGTTCCTCACGGTACGATGAAACAAGGAGGTTTTTAGGTGTACTGTTATTATATTACCATGTCTCTAATTCAGTATTTTATTAATCTAACTAGAAATAGGTGATGATATAGTCAAAATTCCTTCAGATACATTAATGATGCAGATTTGGTAGAATATAAGCTTTATCCTTCATAAACAGTACCAGATTCGGTAGAATATAAGCTTTATCCTTCATAAACAGTACCTAATACATACAGTTTCAAGAACCAAGATAGACGGGGTCGTACTCATAGATTTTTTTGTGGGATGCATTCTATTCTATTTAGTAGTGACAAATTGGAATGTTCGAAGATTTGGTTAACGGGTTAAAATGGGCATATTTTTAGGTACGAAGAACGTGTGTGTCAAATATGATTCCTATCATCCGGTTCCATATTTGCACATCTGAGCCACATAATTTTAGACTCAAATGAAATGAGGCAATTTCTAAAAACCCTCTCATTCTACTTCACAAAATGAAGAAACTCATACGTCGACTTTGTATATTTAATTGTTCTATAATAGTTAACGTTCATTTATTTTCATTGTTACTGCATTCAATATATGAAAATATCTCAATTTGCGTATTAGTAACAGAATGGCAAGCTGTTGGATTGATATTTGACTTCAAATTAAAAATATTATTTCAAAATCGTTGTTATCTTTTTATATAAATTATGATTGTTTTTTAGGGTTGTTAATCCATATTTTTAGAAAATACAAAATTGATTGATTGGCCTTATGCTTTATTGATAGCTTCTGTGAAGATGGCGAATAAAAATGGAATTTGACTAATCAATAGGCAAGTATATTGTATCAAGCAATATCAATGATAATGTTCAGGGGTCAGTTTCATGTTAATTCTTACCTGATGCGCTTAACCGATTATTAGACGACCAATATACGGTAAATCATCTAAGGATTACCATTTTTTGTAAAAACTAATCAAGGGAATCGTGATGTTTATTGGGTATACTGGAAGCACATTGTTGTATTGTTGCTCCAGGACATGTTAGAAGTACTTACCTATGACCTGATGATCAACAAAATTCGGTTTATGATTTGAGCATTCCATGATATATATAATAAGGACAAAAACCAATAATAATTCACACCTTAACCATGGAAGGTTTTTGGATGTGACTTTTACATTTTCAGCTTTAGGCATGTTTAAAAGTTTCAGGTAGATTGGTAAATAGCCTATGACTTGCTTTTTTATACCAGTTTTGTAGTCACTCTACACGTAAGTACTTCACTAGGATCATGTTTACCTACAGTAGTTGTACTAATACAATGCTTCGTATAGGGTCATAAGTCATAACGATATTACCTAAAAGCAACCGAACTAAACTAATAACCATCATTTAGTTGTGATACTATTCTATGTAATGTGGACACCTGTGAGTTTGCAACTAATTAGAGTGACTAACTATGTTGCACAATGGTACACTTCCTGCTAAACTTAAGCATTTGTTTTTTGTCTTTTGTTGTCAAAGATAGTTAGGCCCGTGTTACTTCTTCTTCACTTTGCATACTTTCCGACCAAACAAAACCACCGGGAAAAAATAAACGCATTAGAGAAGACTCTGATTCTTTGCTAACCAAAAAGAGAACCGAGGGCATTCAGATTATTTGATCAAATTGTATCGACCCGTGCAGTGCTGCTAGAGTGACTTGAGCCTGCTGCCGTGGTTGTGTTCCAATAAAGTTATCGTTAATTTGTTACTCTTTTGTTAGAATAAATTATCACATGTGTAGTTGAATTGAACCAGGGCATAAACTTTAGGCATGTTTAAAAGTTTGAGGTCGATTGGTAAATAGCCCATGACTTGATTTTTTACACAAGTTTTGTAGTCACTCTACACGTAAGTGCTTCACCAGGATCATGTTTAGCTACAGTAGTTGTATTTTCCTATGATAGAGATACAATGTGAAGATGGGCATACACCACCCATTTATATGTAGTATTATAGAACTTGCGAATAAAATGTTTACTTCTATATAAAATGTGAGTGGCATGAACCTGTAATGTTTTTAAAATGGCACAAAAGGTTCCAGTTACAACTAATTATGCTTCCTATAGGGTCATAAGTCATAACGATATTACCTAAAAACAACTGAACTAAATTAGTAACCATCATTTAGTTGTGATATCATTCTATGTAATAAACGCATTAGAGAAGACTCTGATTCTTTGGTGACCAAAAAGAGAACCGAGGGCATTCGGATTCTTTGCATGAGGGCACTCGACCAATCTTCTTTAAATTTAACTTTTTTTCGTATATACTTTGTTTGTCCGGAAGAGGTTGCTCGGGGGCATCGTTCCCCACTACCATCAACATGGCTCTGCCCCTGAACATAACCGTCATTTGGTAGAAATATGTTGCTATCATGTACGTAGTTTTCTTTAAATAAAAATATTAACACCATTAAAAATTGTTCAAAATATCCCATTAACTAATACCATCAAAATATAATTAAGCACTTGTCCTTAAAAATGAATCTCCGTTAAGTAACACCATCAAAAGAAAAATTATAAGTCATGCCCGCCCATCGGGCGGGCTTCGAAATCTAGTATATATATATATATATATATAAAGAAAACTAATTATAGCGTGATGTGTGCAACATTCTTATAAATGGTTTAATAAAATATAAAAGTTTGACAGAATACTTTTTTTCTGCTCTTGCGATATCCTGTGAACAAAAATAAAAAATTTAATCGATAAAATACATAATTAAAACTTTAGAAAAAAAACCCCGTGCGTGCACGGGTCTTATAACTAGTTATTAATACAAATGTTTCTAGTATCTATTAATCAATTAAACTTTTAATTATTTAATACAATGTTTCTGTATCTATTAATGTTTCACATGTGACCTAATACGGTAGAAGGTGCCAGAGGCGTGCGTTATTCAATTCAAACGTAAATTTTATATTCCCACACCTATGAGATACGAAAGAAAAAAAAATCAAAAACTTTTAATTATTCAATACAAATGTTTCTACAGTAATATTCTATTAATGTTTCACACGTGTCTTAATACGGTTGAAGGTGCCGGAGGCGTGCTTTATTTAAACGTAAATTTTATATTCGCACACCTATCAACATATATGGAGTATATCATAACCTTGAACTATTTGAGCATTCACACTTCAATTCAGACTTTTAAAGGTTGTGATATCCCAGTATTCTACTTGTTCTTTCAAACTTAGGGTTTTTTTTTTTTTTTTTTTTTTTTTTTTTTTTTTTTTTTTTTTTTCAGATTAAGTTGATGGGTCCCTTTTTGTTAATGAGTCTTAATAGGAAAGAGCACCCTTTGCTTCCTCTGCTCATATAGACCATTTAACAGAAAAAGAAACATATTATATGTGTGACCCCACCAATATCTTCTCATTAAAACTCATTAACATAAAAAAGAAACACAAAGTTGCTAGGGTAAAATTTCAGGCTTCATTTCAGACTTTTAAAGCCTTGAAAACATGTGTTGTACGTGTAAAATATTACTTCACCGTTGATCTTTTTTAATAAAGTTAGGGCTTTCAATAAGCCATTGTTCTTATCATTTTTCGCAAATTCAAGTGTGACATAGTACTATTTTTGCGAAAAAGAGAAGACTAAACAAATCCTCGTATGAGCGATTATGCCACGAGATTATCACATGTTACGTTTTGTTAGTCTTTTGGATTCTCATTTTATAGTTAGCTCAACAAGTATAAGTCATTATTTTTCTACTTTCAGAAATTCACAGTTGAGTTTTTCATTTAGTAACCTTAACATCACATTTCTAACGTAATTGGTTTAATTCTCAAAATAGAATTTGTGTTTAACATTTTTTGAAAATGTATTAAGAATGAGGTATTATACTTATACATGATTCAAAATAGAAATTTAATTAACTACTGATTTATAAGAAAGTTATGCATGATATATATAGATAATAAAAAAACATTCTAAAGTATGCATAGTCGATCCGGTTTAATTAAAAACTAGCAGAGTCTCCGCGCGATGCAGTTGCGAACACCCTGTAATTTAATTTTTTCGGCTAATAATTTATTTTATTTGTACGTTTTTTGGCAATAGTTTTACTGATTAATTTTTTAAAGCAAAAGTTTGATGAAATTTTGCTTAGTTTGTATTATTTTATTTATTATTTATTATATTTTTTTTCTTTTAGTAGTTTGCTTGGTTTGTACAATATATGAACATATTTTAGTTTATTATGTTCTTTTTGACAATAAATTTACGGATATCAAAAATTTCGTTTAGCTCGTGTTCGTTCGGGCTTGAGCTCGTTGGCTCGTGTCCGTTCGGGCTTGAGCCCGTTTGACCCGTGCCTGTTCGGGCTCGAGCCCATTTGGCCCATTGCCTGTTCGGGGGCTTGAATATTTGTATAGTATGCTTTATTATTTGTATTAGTGACATTTAATGCAGGAATTGTGTTTAAGTTGGTTGTACAATATGCTTGATAATTTGTATTTTTTATGTAAGGGGTGTTTTAATAAGTGCATTAATTGTATTTATTGACCAGTTAATTAATTGTATTTAATGTATATAATGATTTATTTATTGTATTAATGTTGGTATTAATTGTATGTTAGAATTAAATATGAGAGAAATTTCTATAAGTAGCATTGCTTGTTATACTTATACCTTTAGAAGTTACATTGCTTAATTTTAAGCATTTATATTAATAGTAGGTTTTCCTCAATTATAATATAGTAAGATAATATGTTTTAACCACATGATTGAGGGTAGGTAATCGATGTGTAAAAGGGGTTAGGTGCTGCTAAACATATGGAGGGTTAGGTATGCGTCTATATGCTTGTGTTTTCATAATTGTTTATTCTTTTATAAGATCCTTGAGATTTTTATTTGCTAGAACTCCAAACCCATTCTTTATTCATACAAAAGCTTTAAGGTGACCACATATGTCTTTGTCAGTTGAAAAATTAACTAGAAAATTGTTCAAAATATGCATAAAAGATACAGTAAAAGTGTAAAACATCTATAAATCATTTTATAAATTAATGATGTTAAGAATAAAATATTTTATTAATTTAACGAAATATTATTGTATCGATAAATTAATAATTTATTAATTTAAAGAGGTTATATGCATAACTTTTAAATTTCAAAGTCTAATGTACTAGTTACAATATATATTAATTAAAAATGAAAAATAAATTAGAAAAACAAGTTTCAATTAACATTTTATTAATTCAATGCAACGAAGAAATTAATGAATTTAATGTTACGAGGTTTGAAATTGAGGAATTTGTTAGTAATTATTAATTTATAGTTTCATTAGTACCAATATATATACATAATACATTGGGGTTTCAAAAAAAATTATTATCTTATTATTTTATTGATTGAGATCTAAATTTGTACTTGTCTCAAGTTGGGACTAAACAAATTATTAATTTTATCGAAGTTATTAATTTATTGAGTATTAATTTATAGAGTTTTACTCTAGTTAGCGTACCCACTAACAACTACATTAGCTTTTGTACTATTTTGTTAACTTTATAGTTGAATATCTTGAACTATTTTGTTAAAATTGTAATATTTTTCTTTAAAAACACGCGCATTTCTTTCTTTTCAAATAAATATCTGGGTTTCCAGATCACCGCTTGCCACATTTTAGATGAACGACTAGGGATGTTGACATTCTGTTAGCCGAAAATCATTCCTCAAAGAAAAAATAAATAATATTCCCAATCTTCCACCAACTATATTGTTAGAATATGAGAATCATAAAAAAGGTAAACACATATGCGGAAGCGTATGAACATCTATAACATATAAAACATTAACATAAATTAAATAGGAACGTACCTTTAGTGATTCTAGCAAAACAAGAATCAATAATTAATCTTGAACATGTGATGAACCCTAATTAGGGTTTATATGGATCAATGATTAACCCCTTACCGTTTTGTTAATCGACCCCTTGATAACAACTATAGTGAGTTGTTACCTCGTTCTTGTACACACGAATTAAACCGTATCAAGTTTATGCTAGTAAAAACACAAGTAATGATTTTTGATAAAACAAAAATCGATCCTACACACCCTAGGGGTTGTACGATCGGATGTAGGCAAAAGAGGAGAAGAAAAAACACTTAGGGTTTAGTATGTGTACAAAAGTTAGCCAAACAATGAACCCTTGTTTTTGTATATATAGCCATGCAAACTTGGTGTCCAAGTTTGAGTAGGAATGGGTTTTCCACCCATGGGTCGACCGGCCTAAAGGCCCAAGGGGTCCTTCCGGATCCTTCTCGGCTATATTTTCCATTCTAGTCCTTTAACTTAACATTTAATGATAGTTAGTCCATACCGTTAACAACTAACGATCATTAGTCCTTTTCTTGTGTCCAAATAATAAATATATATATATATACACAACATTTAATATACATTAATTATTTATTGCTTGATACTCATTCGTAACGTGTGCAATCCCGAGGTCTCGAGTTCGATTCTAGACATTTAACTTATTAATATTTATCCAATATAACAACAGCTCCCACTTGGATATCTATTAATAGTAAAATGACATTGGTAAGCGTCTAGCAACACGCCAATGCCCCTAGTTCAACTCGAGGTAGGTTTCCTGGAAAACCCTTTAATGATTCATCATTATTATTATCCTTTTGTTTCTAATACCACGTTAATAAAGATATGGATCTTAGTCATTCTTTAATTAACAATTCTGTTTCTCGTTGTTTATAATTGAGCAAGATTACCAAAACATCTGAACGTATTCCAGATAGACTTTGGACGTGCGCACGCAAACATCTTGTCAACCCTACGAGGGGCCCAACAGTATTAAACTTCAAAACAAATTTGAAGGAACAAATTCTCTTTTGACTACAAGACTAACTCATGAACTTTGCAACACTTCTGAAAACAATCCCTATAACTCCCAGTTACAGTAAGCGGTAAATTGCTTCACAGAAATGCACTACATCCATGACTTATCTGGTATCTCAAGTCTGAGGATAACTATTTTCATGATTTACTTACTGACAAGATCCATAAAGTAAAATCATGTAGTTGGGATAAGTCCTATATTCAATTCATCGAATATCATGTGAAATTGATATGTCAACGCATCAATATACTTTCAAGTATATTCTTAACCAATACTCGGATTTGTCTTAGTTTAATGATATCCCCATATCATTAATCGACAATGGACAATGTAGAACCGTAGAGGGGGGGGGGGTTGAATACGGTTTCTTTGGCTTTTTAGATGTTTAAAAACTTTAAGCCAAAAGAAAACCAAGTGGTTGTATAATTAATCGAACAACCACTATCACAACCTAAGTATATAAAGCAAGTAACGAACACAACGATATATACTGGTTCGTGATGGGGGGTTTATACCATCCGTACGTCCAGTTGCGAATCCGCGACTCTGATACTATTCACTAGTATAATCCTTTCGGTGGACTATAAACCGTTACAATTCACTCCACCAATATTCACCAATATTGATGCTCACAAAGAAGGAGTTACTCACCAACGGTATTACGCCCTCGGAAACCACCCAAAAGAATCTCACGATTCGACTTTACCTAAGGATCACAAAGATCTCTACCAAGACTTCCACCCGGAAGTATCAAACCCCAACTAGATCCCCAATGATCTAGGCTTGGTCATCAAGACACAAGACTTCCCTTACAAACAATTGAATGAATGAATGAATGTTTGTTCAATTAAGTCCTAACCTAACCTAGAGACTCGATTGTAGTAGAAAGGGTAAAGATAAGAAGACCCTCGAAACAATCCCAAGAGTGGATTAGGTTCTTGTGATTCTTCCCTTGCAAAGATATGTGTTCTTCCAAAGATGTTAGTGTGAAAATCAAGAACACAAGAATAGAGATAGAGATAGAAAGATTTGAGAGTGTTTAGAGAGAAGGAATCTAGAGAGAAAGAATAATGGCAAGGAGTGAGGAATACAAGAGGCAAGGCATGGTATTTATAGGCAAAGACCCAACTTGGGAATATTTTACCGAGGCCGGCGCGTCACCCACGCGTTGACGCGTGGGAGGCGCGCCAGACACCCAGGAAAATATTCCCGAGGCTTTGGGTGTTTGGCATTATAAATTCCTTGCCTTGCTAAACCCCCAATTGTACTTCACACTAAACCTTAACATTAATCATTCTAAGGTTTACCAACTCAAATAGCCAATTTGGAAATCATTTGTGAGGTGCTTAAAGAGAAACCAAATTACCAAGGGTTTAAAGTGTAGATTGGGTAATTTGGAAGGGGTAGAAGTGTATCTCCTCATATGGCATAGAAAAGAGAGAAATTATATGCCAAGGAATATTCCAATGCTTGGGGGGAAGAATGTGATGGAGGGTTGAGATGAAATGGTTTGAATTGAATGGATAGGATCAAAGGGAGCCTCCCTTGGGTTTCAAACAATTTGGCATGTGGGGAATATGGATGGATGAGATGATCTCATTTGAAATGGATGGCTAGGATCACACTTGCCTAGGTTAGGGTTAAGAAAGGATATTCCAAGGAATATGCTTTGCTTGGGGGGAAAGGAGAAATGGAGGGTTGAGATGGTTTCATTTGAAATGGATGGATGAGATCAAAGGGAGCCTCCTTTGCTTGGGGGGAAAGGTTGGATCAATGGTTTGGATTGTTTTGGTTTGAATTCAATGGCTAAGATGGGAGGAGCCTCATTAGGGTTTCAAACAATTCCCCATGTGTTGAAAATAAAGGGTTGGGATGTGTTGTAAGGGAATGGATGGTTAGGATGTAGTGTGTAAGGGAATATGTAAGGGTGTAAGAGATTGTGTAAGAGAATATTTGATTTGGATATGATTGGTTTTGTCTTTTGTATAAATGAGATTAAGAGAGGATTAAGACATAATCTAATTGTCATTAAGAAGAAAAGATTTAGACAATTAAGATTATAGATTGAGAAAATCATAGGTTACTTATAAGTTCAAGTAACACAACGTCGAGAATCCATAGTTTCATATCTTGTGACTTTCCACGACTCGACGTTCTCAACTAATACCTTGGTTCAAACAAGTAAAGTTCTTTTCCTTGATGTAAAGCATAACCCAAGTGGGAAAGGATGTGTTTACGCAAAGTGACCTTTGACTTAGTTTGACCAATAAGGGAGTAAACCCGTTACGTAATTAGAGAAGACGTAAGCACGGGATATGAGCATATGAATGCTTCAACACGATGTTACGTGAAATATATAAGCTCCCTAAGTTTAGAAAAGCCTTGGCTAGAGGCGGTAGTTAGAAAACATGAGTTGGTGTTTTCCCGTAAATGGGTGTTCTAAAAATAGGATATCTCAAATCTCAAAACTCGTTTCGAGTGTTCTCAATTAAGCACATAACATATTCATACCTGTTTTGAAAGATCCACATTTGTCGGGTAAGGGGAAAGCCGACTTTCAAAATTCGCCCGGAACCATACAGACTCCTGGCGCGTCACTCGCGCGTTGACGCGCGGGCAGCGCGCCAGGAGCAGACATTGGCTCCGGCGATTTTGAGCTAACGTTTGTTATTTTATGTGTTTCGATGGTTTATTTATCATCATTAAAACATAAAGAGATCTTGATCATGTTGCCTCAACAATCTCCCCCTTTTTGATGATGACAAACAAAAACCGAAAACAAATAAAATTACCAAACTTAGCGAAGACAAAGCGCGCCTTTGGTGTAGCTTGCGTCTTGACCTTTGCCTTGTAATTTGGTGAAGCCTTTAACATTACTTGAATGGTCTTCACAATCTTGCTTTCTTTCTCCCCCTTTTGTCGAATCAAAAAGGCGGGACTTCCATTTGAAATGGGAAAGTAGCTTGTTTCCGTGCTCCCCCTTGAACATAGCTCCCCCTAGATCATTGCTCCCCCTTGTTTAAATACGGGGATCCATGGGTCAAGAGCCTCACCTTTGCGGTGGCCTAGCTACATAGAAATCACAACATGCAACAAACGAGAAAATCCTCACATGTGAAAGTCCAAGATGGGTTAGGTTACCATTTGGAGACTTGCAACATGGGTTAGTCCACAATAATATATGTAAATCATATGAAGGGTATAGATAAATCCAAATACATAACCATTAGATAAAGGCCATAACAAAGTTTCAAGCATGCAACACAAGCACAACAATTATTCAATAACCATAGAGATCCTAGTTGAAATACACATAGAGTAATGTCTTAAGAGATCAAACAAGCACAAGTTACACAAACATATCAAAGATCTTTGCATAAGATGTAGGTAGCCCAATGGGTGATGAAGTTCTTAAGAACCCCGAACTTCGACCGACTTTCTCGACATTGACGTTTGGTGGCTTGGTAAGTTTTGTAGGCAAGTCGTTCGTGGGTTGGCAAGGAGGCCACATCATCAACCATTTCATCCTCACTGATCACATCTTCCGAAGCATTCCATGCACGTTCATCAAACATCTCATTGACCATAAGTTCCATTCGGCCAATTGGATCCATAGAAGCTTGCTGAGATGTGGAGGCGGCATTAGCCGGAAGCTCAAGGTCGATATCAGCATGATCAAGACTATTAGCATTGAAGTTGGCAAATAGTGGAACAACCATCTCACAATCAGGTCAATCCTCGGCATGGTCAGGATGTTCAGCTTTGATGTGTTCAAAAAGTGTGGTGAGGAGTCGAGCATAAGGAATCAATCTCGTGTTGCCTTGAAGCTTGTCCATTCTTTTGGCCATGAAATAGGCAAAGTTGAATGGTGTGCCGGTCTCAATGCAATAAAGCATGTAACCCACAACAATTGAGACATTTCCTCTAGCTCCCAACTTAACAAACACATTGGAAGTCAAAACATGTTCCCATGCATTGAGCATGTCACGTAAGTGTGATTGAGCCCAATGAGAATCAGCCTCGTCATTGCAATGATATTGAGGCTTGAAGATTGCATTTTGTACCACAGCCGCATCAATTCTATTCTCTTCAGATGAGTGATAAATTCGGTACTTTCTGAATTCTCTTGTTTCAGTAACATCGGTGTAGAGCTTGATGCCGGTAGAGTTGATACCAAGAACCGTTCCGAGCTTTTTCAAAGACCATGTATAGTTGTGCCCATACATTTGAAAGTTGAGGGTGAGATCGGCGGGGTTGAAGCGATAAAACGCATAGAATTCTTGTATGTGACGAGGATAGATGTCGGGAGGCAGTAGAGCAAATGACAAGCAACGCGCATTGGTAAAAGGTTGACGAAGACAACACAAACGGATGAAGTCAAGGTCACAATGACGACCCTCGTGATAGTTGCGTTTTTCAAATGGCTTGTAGTTGTCGACACCACGAGCACAACAGACCTTTTTCATGTATTGCTTGGTGTCACGTCGTTCACCCATTGTTCCTATCAAAATAACACATGATGTGTTTACATACATACATACATACATACATACATACATACATACATACATATATATATATATATATATATATATATATATATATATATATATATATATATATATATATATATATATATATGGTAAGGTTCTAGAG
Source organism: Artemisia argyi (assembly GCA_030686995.1). Taxonomy (NCBI): domain Eukaryota; kingdom Viridiplantae; phylum Streptophyta; class Magnoliopsida; order Asterales; family Asteraceae; genus Artemisia; species Artemisia argyi. The sequence continues at coordinate 86,154,942 of CM060684.1, read as the reverse complement.
AAAAGTCCACTTTGGTAGAAAAGTGAGAAAAAAAGTTATTGGGTTTAATTTGAAACATCTCAAACTTCATGGGTATGTTTTGAAACATACCCCCACCCCACCCCACCCCCCACCCCCCGAAAAAAAAAAATTCCGGCAAAAAAAAATTTATTTTAGGGCATAAATTTTTTTTTTGGGCCAAAAATTTTCCCGCAAAAAATTTATAACCTTGATGCACCTTTTTTTTTAGTGCATCTCAGTTATAAAAATTGGTGCATCATAGTTATAACTGAGATGCACTAAAAAAAATGGTGCATCAGGGTTATAAATTTTTGGCGGGAAAATTTTTGGCCCAAAAAAAAAAATTTTTTTTTGCCTAAAAAAAAAAATTTTTTTTGGCGGGATTTTTTTTTTTTTTTTTTTCCGGGGGAGGGGGGGGGGGTGGGTTGGTGGGGGTGGGGGGTAGGGTGCGAATTTACAAAACCTCCTTAAAGAATGAAGGAAAATACAATTAGGTCCCTGTAGTTTGGTGTGAAAAAAAGGAGGGGAAGAAGGGGCTAATTTGTACACTTTTCTACCAAAGTGGACTTTTTTCATGAACCCACCTATATATATATATATATATATATATATATATATATATATATATATATATATATATATATATATATATATATATATATATATATCAAAGATAGAAACGAAAAATAACATCATGTCTGGCGCGTTGCCCGCGCGTCGACGCGTTGGCAGCGCGCCAGCCTCGTAAAAATTTATGGGTTTCCCTCAAAAATTCAAGATTTCGGAAATTTTTGAAAAGAAAGAGTGAAACAATTACATATAGTCCATGAATAGATCGAAAAACACAAAACTCCTTTGATTAATTTACCCAAAAAATCATGATCCCATTTTGTTTGAAAAGATTCTTAGAAAATTTTGCCATAGTTTCCCTTGTAACTAGCAATTTTCCCATATGTAACAAATCAATTGTAAAGATCAAATAAAAGATTTCAATGATACCAAAAGTGTATATATATATATATATATATATATATATATATATATATATATATATATATATATATATATATATATATATATATATATATATGTATAAGTTCATATCTCTCAAAGTAATAAACAATAATAAGTATAGAAATAACAATGGAACAATGGACATCAAGGCATACCAAGATTCTTCAAGGAGAGAGTAGTGAGGAAGAAGATGAAAGTGTGTGTGCTAGTGTGTGTGTCGTTGGCTGCAAACAAGGAAGAGGGGGAGAAGAAAAGCTTGATTGGTAAGTTGTGTTTGTTGTGAGTTTTAAGAAGTGGGGGCCCATGAAATCTTAAGTGGACCAATGAGAGTGACATGTGAGATTCTTGTTTGGATAAGAATCATGGATGGGATAAGATAAAATAAATGAATTATGTAGTTTGTTTATTATAAACCATCCTAAGTTAATAAGGAACAATTCTTGGTTTTTGTTGGTTCGAATACAACAAGGTGCATTAGGAATATTGAGTACAACTCAAATTCACGGTCCAACTTATAAACTACATTATTCTCGATGTTCAATCAATCCGAGGCCTAATCTAAGGTAGTTAAAAGTTTCTCGTTTTAGGGGTTTTTTTAGGATATCGGCAACGTTGTCTTCGGAGGCAACTTTTTCCAAAAGGATATTTCCTTTCTGAACGTTGTCACGTAGAATATGGTGACGGATTTCAATGTGTTTAGTTCGAGAATGGTGAACGGGATTTTTACTTAGATCAATAGCACCCTTGTTGTCACACAGTACAAGAACATCTTGTAGATGGATGTTGTAATCACTAAACATTTGCTTCATCCACAAAGCTTGTTGACAAGCCCTTCCGGCTGCAACATATTCTGCTTCGGTAGTGGATATTGCTAAAACACTTTGTTTTTGACAAGACCATTGTGTTAGACATTCTCCTACAAAGGTGCATACACCACTAGTGCTTTTTCTATCAACGTAGTCACCGGCGTGATCGGAGTCAGTGTAAATACTAATTTCAGTACCCGAGGCCTTTGGATACCAAACACCTAGATAATGTGTGCTCTTTAGGTATCTAAATATCCGTACAACGGCATTCATGTGAGATTCCTTGGGGTTATCTTGAAATCTTGCACACAATGATACACTAAACATGATGTCGGGTCTACTAGCAGTTAGGTGTAGTAGACATCCAATCATACATCGATATTTAGAATTATCAACCGAAATTCCATCCTTGTCCAGGGTGAGCTTTAGATCGGTTGCCATTGGTGTTTTGATGGTCTTAACATTTTCAAGATCAAATTTTCTAAGAGACTCTCTTAAATATTTTGATTCTGAGATAAATGTGTCATTGTCACTTTGTATAACTTGTAAGTTAAGTATGGACTTGAGATCTTCTAAGACATTCATGTTAAATTTCTCATGCATATGCTTTAAGAACTCGTCATGCAATGCTTGGCATGTAGATCCAAAGACAATATCATCTTCAAATATTTGAATGACTATTTGATGCTTGTCCATTATCTTGAAGAATAACGACTTATTCTTTATGCCTCTTGCATATTTACATTCAACAAGAAAAGATACTACACTATTATGCCATACATGATTTTCTTTATCAAGTCCATGCAAATCCTTCTTTATTTTAAAAACATGATTGGGTTTTTGAAAGTTAATAAATCCCGGTGGTTGGGAGACATACATTTCACAATTAATTACTTTATTAAAAGCATTTTTGACATCCATTTGTTTAAGTTTAATCATGCTACTACATGCATATGCAAGAAGGATGCGCAAAGACTCTACTTGTGCAACCGGGGCAAAAATTTGATTAATGGGTTTTTTCAATTTGATCAATATCAATTATTATTAACTTAGCTTGATTTTCACAAATTATTCCATTATCATGCAAGGTGCAACTAAAGGACCATTTTAATTCAAAAGGGGTGCAAGCATTAGGTAATGGAACTAATTCCCAAACATTGTTGCGTGTGAGTTGATCTATCTCAATATGCATTGCCATAAACCAAGTTTCGTTCCTAATAGCTTCCTCAAAACATTTTGGCTCTATAGTTGATATGAATGCAAATGTATTGTTTTGAGCTTGTGCTATAAAATTGTTGGGAATTTTGCTAAGAGAGAATTCTGCTGAAGAATCTGCTGATGGTTTATACTGAAGACACAGATTCTGCTTATAGTTAGTTTCTGCTAAAGTTTAGTTTCAGCATTAGTTGTTTCTGCGGATATAGTTTTTCCGTGTTTTATGTAATATAGTTAGGATATGCATGAGTTTATTTAGGAAGTGATAATGCATATCTTTTAGAAGTTTTAGAATATACGTTTCTTGTGAAACGGTTTAGGGTTCCTTGTGTATAAAAGGAACACACGATTATGTATTGTTTAAGGTTTTTAGAAAACACTTTGATAATTAAAAAGGATCCATAGAGGATCAATTGTTCTTAGTATTATAACTTGTGTTTGTTTCCGCTTTAAAATACAAGTTACAGAGATTGTCTATTAGTGTGTTGGTGATTATATTAACATAACTAACGATTCTAGAGTGCTCAAAAGATCTATCAAGGTCTAAGATTCAACAAGTGGTATCAGAGCCTCGGGAGAGTCTCTGTGATACTAAGAAGCACAAATCTTACACCCTCTCAATCCAAAACAATCAAGAAAAATGCCTGGATCAGATGATGAAGCTGATACAACCCAGAACCAAAACACCACTTCTCTCCAACAACTCAATCTCTCCAACAGTAATGCTAAATTCCCATATTTGAAGAATGATGAGGCGAAAAATGAACCACTTTTAGGGGGTCATTTAAGCCCGGAATTGAATTTATTTGATCAAATATTGCCCTAAATCGTTCCTTTTGTGATTTTAGGTACTTTTGGAGAGAAATCTGGAAAAGGAAGCAATTTGGACGTTTTTGGAGCATAAAAGTGAAGAAAACGCCAAAGTCTTAATTTTCCTAGCTGGGAACAGTAGGTGACGGCGTCAAGAGCAACATCCTGACGGTGTCAAGAGTAATTTGCATGACGGCCCAGTACAAACATGAAGGCGTCACAAGTAGAGCGTCATGAGTAAAACACGTGACGGCCTGGAAGACCCTAACACATGACGGCGTCAGATGTAGATCAAGGCAGTCCGAGAAGTATTTTGGCGGCGAGATGACGGCGTCACCTATTTGGTCTTGACGCCGTCAGCCTCAATTTCCTATATATAGTTTTCTAATTTTCATTCATAAAAAGAGAGAAGTTTTGGAGAAACCCTAAGGCCGAACCTATTACGAATTTTACAGGTTTTTCAAGGGTTTTCAGCCCTTGAACCCATTCATGTGTAATTGAGATAATTGTTCTTCTAATTCAATCAATATGTCTATGTGTTGGTTGTCTATATCTTGTTCTTGTCTTAATTCCACCATGCTAGGCTAGATCTATCTTGTGTTTGCTTAGATCTTATGAAACCTAGATGTTAATTATGTGTTGATTACTTGTTTATGGTTGTATTGGATGAATGATTTCGATGTTAGGCTTAAGAAAACTGGCAGATCTCCAAATGGTAACATGCTTGAACGTCTTAGGAAACATGAACTGACGTGCACTAGGTTTTATTGGTTGTATTTAATGCATGAGTAAATTCTAATGATCCCATGTTAGGAGCTTCTTAGCCGGCTCGACATAGGAGTGAAGTAGGCACTCATAGGATTGGGGAATTAAGTGCGCCACCCCATGAATGGTATTAAGGAATACAATCCGTCATCCACGCAACTATAATAAGTAATTAACATGTAAAAGATATCTAGGGAGTAGTGAAATCCAAGTAAACACAATTTCTCCACTTATTGCTCACAACCTTAGTTAATTTAGTTTATTTTCATTTCTAGTATTTTATTTTGATTGCATCTTTAGTATTGGGTTAGTTGATTAGAAACTAATTCCGCCCAAATCCTTCAAACCCGAGATTTTTACTTGCTTTCTAAAAATATAAAAATACAAAAATAATCATCCATAATCTCTAGAACTAGTATTTTGGTTTTCTAATCCTAGCGACACTATTCCTAGCTGAAGGATCAATCCCCCGGTACTTGTCACTATACTATACTACAACGATCAGGTACACTGCCTGGTGGGGGTTGTAAGCTTCTCGAGATCCCTCGAGAGGTAAAGCCTGGTGCAATCCCTACACATCAAGTTTTTGGCGTCGCAGCCCGGGGAATAGTTATTGTCTAGGTTAGAATCTCTTTTTATTAGGTCTACTTGCTAGATTCCTTTCTAGTAAGATTTTATTTTTATTTTTAGGTTTTCTTTAGTCTATCTTTTTCTTTGTGCCTTTGTTAGTAAATAAAATTCATTGACTATTCCGTTGACCATTATGGAAAACGCGAATCCACCCCTTTCCCCTAGAGAAGTGGCTGTGTTACGTGAACAAATTGAGAGTGAGATTACGGAACTTAGAGAGCTTAATAGGTTGATTAAGGTTGAGCTCGAACATGCATTTAGTGACCTAGCGACCGCCTTGTATACAAATGAGGACCTAGGGCCTAATGACTTTGTGAATGTTGTTGAGGGACTAGAAGAGGGGGAAATATATCTGAAGCTTAATGACTACCTTAATCTATACCCCACTAAGGAGGAGATTGCATATTATAATAATCTTATTGATAACCCGCGATCTCCTTTCACTATAATCGAACCTAAGATAAAGAGAGGCGATCCTAAGAATGCTAAAATACCATGTATGATTGGGTACATACACGTTGAAAATGCTTACATTGACTTTAAATCCCCAATCAACATTATGTCCTCAAATGTTTATAATGATATAGTGAAAACAAGACTTGAACCTAGAAGAGATCCCAAATACCCCGGTGGAGTTTGTAACTTTGTCGGGAGAGTTAAAGGTCTACATGTCTTTGTTGGGAATTTCACTTTTGTCACTGACTTTATGATAGTAGAAGACAATCGCCCGGTGATAGATGCTTGCCTAAGCCAAATAATATTTGGAAAACCATTTGTTGAGGCCACTAGGATGAGTTATGAGCCAACTCTAGGGATAGTTAGATTCAAGGAAGAGAATGATGAGGTTGCCTACCAAATGCCCTACAAGATTGAGCAATACCGCCTCCTCTCTAATTTAGAAAAGAAACACAAGCAAGCGGCTTATTATAGGAATGATGAGGATAGACGTAGAGGAGTAGAGTATGTGAAAAATAGGATGCTTGGTTTCTACAAAGAATGCTTGCAACTAGGTCCGGAATACAAAACTGGTTTAGAAGACGACCTAGAGAGTGAAACCAACGATGAGGTCACGTAGTAACCCATGACCTTGAGTCTAGCTACAAGACTCGTAAATAAAGAAAAGCGCTTCTTGGGAGGCAACCCATGCTTTGTGTGATTTTATTTTGTTTGTTTGTTTGTTATTTGCTTCCGTATGCATGCTTTATTTTTATTGTTGGTAGATCATGTTTCTAAACTAAATAGTGGAAATACTTTACTTTGTTGTTTTGGCCTAGTCTTAACTCCACCTAAAGGTATTTTTGCAAAAGATAAGTGTAAGGGGAAACCCCAAATAAGTTTTTAAGAAACAAACCGAACATGATTCTCCACAATATTAAGTGAACATGTATATTCGTATTTGTTAGAGTCAAATGCTTGTATCGAGTCATAATGAAGTTTTGCAGGATTTTCCAGGAAGTAGGACCAAGTTTTTCCAGAAATTTTCCAGAAACTTAACATAAGAATTTCTGCAGGTCACTTCTGACGGCGTTACGAGATTACTCTTGACGGCGTCACGTGTAAAAATCTGGAAATTTTACCGGTTTTGTTTTTCTAACGGAGTTTTAAAGTTTTTGTGAATTATTAAGTTTTATAATCTCCAGGAAATCTGCAAACTTCATTCCACAAGCATTATATCTTACTTTGTTTTCTAGGATTTAGTAACTTATATAGATTGTCGCCGATTTTATGAGAGGTTGCTTTGTTTGTTTTCTCAGGATTTACAGGTTATGTATGACAAGAAGATGATTTATATTCTGGAAGGGAAGCTTTGATTGTTCATGTTCTTGGAGGAAGATTTAACCTGGCCACCTTATTATCCATACCGAGCGAATCAGGGGAGTATTTGATTTCATTCTTTTTACTTATTTCACTTTTAGATTCTTTACTTGAACATTGGGGACAATGTTCATCTTAAGTGTAAGGGGAGGGTAAAATGATGATACCTTACATGTACACTTCCGCTTGAGTTTGTTTTGTTTGATGGTAGATGTGTAATAAAACTATGAGAAATACTTGTTAGTGCAATTTTAGCGCCAAATTTAAATTTTTTTACAACATTTAGGAGTAAAACTTTAGCCATAGCAAGCGTCTCATGGATAGGAGATTGTATGACTAGCACATAACCGTACTTTCAGAAAAATTTTCCACCAAAATATGTGAGGCTCGCCTTTAGATTTGATAGGAAAAGCATTTATTATTAGTGCTTATGAGTGTACCGGTAGCATTTAGATTCTAGAACTTGCGTTAGTGATGCATCCCGAGACCGCTAGTGAGACTACATTCGTGTAGTAGGATTTACTACATGATAAGAGGCATTAGGATCACCCTTGTGTTAAACCCGTATCATAATTACTTGACCATTTAAGTCATATTACTTGGCTAGTTAAGTCAACTAATTTTTTCCCACACCTTAGCGTTGTACTCATTTTTAGTACACGAAACCCCTAGTACACCCCTCCGAGCCTATCTTTTCGTTTCTAACTTTAAGCATTTTACTTAAAGGAAGAATTTGTTACACCCCACTTCAATGTACACCCAAATCGCCTTAGCCTTCCGTGTATGCGCTCATTTTTAGTGCATTATTGTTATTTGTTAAACCCTAAGTTAACTATCTAATTGATTACATGGTTGCTAAGTCGAGTCATATCCTTGTACATATTGTTTTGGGACGATTGGGACTCATGGGTAAAGTACTTATTTATGGAGTAATGGGGAAGAACATCATTTATTACCCCCATATGTACGTTAATCTTAAAAGTGCTCCAAGTGTTTTGATTTTCTTAATTCGAGTCATTAGATTAGTTATTTGTAAAGTATGTAAAAATTCAAGTGTAAGGGGAATTTACATTCCCTATGATGTATTATTTTGGATGGTAGGGTAAGAGTGTATGCAAAAAAAAAAAAAAAAAAAAAAAATCGAAAAAATCAAGAAAAAGAAAAAAAATAGAAAAAGAAAAAGAGAAAAAACATACGGACTACCATCCCTTTTCATTCTATGTTCATTTTTATGTTTTTGTTATTTTTCTTTTATTAGCTTAAGTCGAGTCTAGTCTTGGCTTAGCAACGCCATATTGTACATGTAATTAACCAAGATTGTTAACTCGCCACCAGTAAAGACTGCCTTTATCCAACAAAACCATGTATTTCATATCCCTACACCTAACGTTACAACCCTTTAAAAGACCTCTTTGATAGTTTATCCTAGGTGCTTACGCCATGTGGTGGAGGTTTGATCCTTTCCCAAGCCTATGGTAATCTATTTTGCTATGACAGGTAGTGAGAGATATCTTCCGTTTCCATATTGTAATTTATACTTTATTACACCCGAGAGATGTGAGTATCTAAACACTATTTGTGAGGTGCTAGCGTATGACCTCCGTGCTTGTCTTTGGTCTTTAGTGGAACGATTATTTGTTGTAATTACTTTTATATTAGTGTTAAATGACCCCTAACTTGTATTTTAACTAGAATAAAAGCGCATTTGCTTGAGGACAAGCAAATCTCAAGTGTAAGGGTATATGATGAGGCAAAAAATGAACCACTTTTAGGGGGTCATTTAAGCCCGGAATTGAATTTATTTGATCAAATATTGCCCTAAATCGTTCCTTTTGTGATTTTAGGTACTTTGGGAGAGAAATCTGGAAAAGGAAGTAATTCGGACGTTTTTGGAGCATAAAAGTGAAGAAAACGCCAAAGTATTAATTTTCCTTGCTGGGAACAGTAGGTGACGGCGTCAAGAGCAACATCTTGACGGCGTCAAGAGTAATTTGCATGACGGCCCAGTACAAACATGAAGGCGTCACAAGTAGAGCGTCATGAGTAAAACACGTGACGGCCTGGAAGACCCTAACACATGACGGCGTCAGATGTAGATCAAGGCAGTCCGAGAAGTATTTTGGCGGCGAGATGACGGCGTCACCTATTTGGTCTTGACGCCGTCAGCCTCAATTTCCTATATATAGTTTTCTAATTTTCATTCATAAAAAGAGAGAAGTTTTGGAGAAACCCTAAGGCCGAACCTATTACGAATTTTACAGGCTTTTCAAGGATTTTCAGCCCTTGAACCCTTTCATGTGTAATTAAGATAAGTGTTCTTCTAATTCAATCAATATGTCTATGTGTTGGTTGTCTATATCTTGTTCTTGTCTTAATTACACCATGCTAGGCTAGATCTATCTTGTGTTTGCTTAGATCTAATGAAACCTAGATGTTAATTATGTGTTGATTACTTGTTTATGGTTGTATTAGATGAATGATTTCGATATTAGGCTTAAGAAAACTGGCAGATCTCCAAATGGTAACATGCTTGAACGTCTTAGGAAACATGAACTGATGTGCACTAGGTTTTATTGGTTGTATTTAATGCATGAGTAAATTCTAATGATCCCATGTTAGGAGCTTCTTAGCCGGCTCGACATAGGAGTGAAGTAGGCACTCATAGGATTGGAGAATTAAGTGCGCCACCCCATGAATGGTATTAAGGAATACAATCCGTCATCCACGCAACTATAATAAGTAATTAACGTGTAAAAGATATCTAGGGAGTAGTGAAATCTAAGTAAACACAATTTCTCCACTTATTGCTCACAACCTTAGTTAATTTAGTTTATTTTCATTTCTAGTATTTTATTTTGATTGCATCTTTAGTATTGGGTTAGTTGACTAGCAACTAATTCCGCCCAAATCCTTCAAACCCGAGATTTTTACTTGCTTTCTAAAAATATAAAAATACAAAAATAATCATCCATCATCTCTAGAACTAGTATTTAGGTTTTCTAATCCTAGCGACACTATTCCTAGCTGAACGATCAATCCCCCGGTACTTGTCACTATACTATACTACAACGATCAGGTACACTGCCTGGTGGGGGTTGTAAGCTTCTCGAGATCCCTCGAGAGGTAAAGCTTGGTGCAATCCCTACGCATCAAAGAATGCTGAAGACTATGATTTGTGGTCCATGAAGATGGAAAACTGGATCACAAACATTGACTGGAATCTTTGGGAAGTTGTCCGTAAGGGGAACAACCTGAAGAAACATGTTAAAGATGCTGATGGGATAGTCACTATTGTAGGTCCCAAAACTGCTGAAGAGGTTCTAGCCGTGCAAAGGGAGAATAAGGTAAGAACAATTCTGCTTCAAGCTATACCTGATGACCACATGGGTGACTTCCACTTCATGGAGGATGCCAAGGACATCTGGTTGGCAATCAAGGCTAGATTTGGAGGGAATGAAGAATCAAGAAGAATGAAGAGGTCAATGCTGAAGCAGCAGTTTCAAGAGTTTCAGATATCTGAGGAAGAAGGAATCCATAAAGGCTATGACAGGTTCCACAAGATCTTAAGTCAACTTAATCAGCTGAAGGCTAGGCCAGATAATGAGGACTGCAATGCTAAGTTTCTGAGATCATTGCCACCATCCTGGTTGCAAGTCAGCATTGCTCTCAAAGCTAAAGGAGGGTTGGACATGATTTCCTTTGATGACCTCTACAACAGACTCAAATCTCTTGAGCCTGATGTTAGAAGTCCCATTCGACCATCCACCCACTCAGCCTTCGTAAGCACCACTACAAAACCTGTGCACCATGCCTCAAGTTCTTACACCTCAGGAGCATCTTCTCAAACCCAAACTAAATCAGCTCCTAAATCAAAATCCAGTAGTGTAATGGATGATATTCTTCATTCATTTGTGGCTGAATATGAACATCAACAGTTTCTTGCTTATGAGGATTTTGAACAGGTGGATCCATTGGAGATGGAGGAGATGCACTTGAAATGGCAGCTAGCAATGATTTCTATGAACATCAAAAGGTTTGAGACTAAGTCTGGGAGAAAGTTTGGTTTTAATGGAAGAGATGCAGCAAGGTTTGACAGAAGGAAGGTTAAATGCTACACTTGTGGTCAGATGGGCCATTTTTCAAGAGAGTGCAAGGAAACAATGTCTGGTGATGAAGTTAGATATGGCTCATATCTATTGGAATCAGGGACTTCTAAAGCTACACCTTCCAAAGCTTTGGGTGACTCTGGATCACCAGATTGATTGGGCTGAACATGAACCTGCTGAAGAGGAAGCTTCTACTTCTGAACAAGTGAATTTGCTGGCATACTCATCTTCAGAGGATAAGAAGGAACAAGTCTCCTTGATGGGCATCTCTCAGGTACACAATTGTGTTTTTGGATGTAGTGTAAGATACAATGAACTCAAACAAGAATATGATGAATTGAAACCTAAGTACAATGAGTGCTATATAGAAGTTGAGGCCTATAAAAAGGCTTTAAAAACTTTAGAAAAACAAAAGGTCTGGTTTCAAAAGAATCAAGTTAAATATGATGAAAAGATAAGAGTTCTAGAAAGTGATTTAGAATGTGCAAAGATAGATTTAAGACGTACTGAAAAAGAAAAATCTGATGTAGAAAAGGAAAAACAAGAATTACAAGTTAAGTTAGATAAAGAGGTGGCTGGTCGTATGAAGTGGCAAGAAGGAGCATCTAATTTGAATAAATTGATTGATGGTCGCGAATCTGTTAGGTCTAGAAAAGCATTAGGATACGAGAAATATATAGATCCTGAAGAGTTAACTTATCCTGATATGTCTAGTGTTTTTGACCCTGAACCAGCCTTAGCATATCAAACACCTGTTAAATTTGTTAAGGAAGGGGGAATGAATGCTGTCCCTGGACCTATAAGAGGGGAACATATGCCTATAGACTTGTCCATACCTGTTGACTTTGATGGATCACACCATCTCTATGGCAAAAAGTCATGTGACTTGCCAGACCCTATTATTAAATCTACTGACTTTGTCTCTTGTTGTGACAGTGACAAGTCTTCTGATGAAGGGTCTACTTCATTTGCCAGTTGTGATTCAAGTGAGAAGTCAGACCTGCCCAAGACCACTTTCAAGACCACACCCAAGACATCACCCAAGACTCCCCACAAGCCTGCTAGAGTTACTGCTGATTCCAAGACAGTTTCTTCTGAAGACTTGTTTTCTAATTCTTTGCAAAACAATATTTCTAGTTCTGTTAAAAACAATTCTGTTAATCATTGTAGTTTGAATGCTTTTTCATATTATGGAACTTCCTTCAGTTTGAATAAATCTTCTAAAAAGAAGAAATGTTTTGTGTGTGGAAGTAAATTTCATTTGATTAAGGATTGTACTTTTCATGAGCAAAGAATGGGTGTATGTTTTAGTCAAGACAAACCTAGGCAAATGTGGAAGAATGTTAATGATATACCCTCTTTTATTCCACATCATCAGAAATCCAATTCTGCTGAACCACATTCTTCATGGAGAAGAACCAGTACTAGACCTTATGTTCGACCCACTAGTTCTTTCTTTTCTAATGGTTATTGGCCTAGACAGTTTGACCCAATATATGTTGGTGGAAGGTATTGGGATACTGCTGTGAAGCCCTCAGCAGGTTGTTCTTGGACAAAGAAGGGACCTAATTTGCATTACAGGCCCAAGAACAATGGTGGATCTAAAACATCTACATGGCCTACCTCTAATGATCCACAAGGCAGGCTCAAGTCAGCAATGACTTGAGTCTCCAATGGGTACTAACTTTTTTATATTTTTGTTGTTGTTATAGGATCATCCTCTGAAAAGTACTGAAGTAGGCATATTTGATAGTGGTTGTTCCAGAAGTATGTCAGGGAACAAGGACAAGATGCATGACTTTGTGCCTATAGAAGGAGGAGGCAGTGTAACTTTTGGTGGTGGAGATGGGAAAATTACTAGGAAAGGAACTATTAAAACACCTCTGTTAGATTTTGAGAATGTTTATTATGTGAAGGAACTGGAGCACTTTAATCTGTTCTCTGTATCACAAATTTGTGACATTAAGAATAAGGTTTTCTTCTCTGAGGATGAATGTCTTGTGCTCTCCAAGGACTTCAAACTTCCAGAAGATACAACTGTTTTGCTGAGAGTTCCTAGAACCTTCAACTTGTACACATTCAATCTGAATGATGTTAAGCCAGAAGGTGATCTAATATGTTTGGTGGCCAAAGCTTCCCAGGATGAATCTGCAAAGTGGCACAGGAGAATGGCTCATGTAAACTACAAGACTATAAACAAGTTGTCTAAACTTGGTCTTGTTCAGGGCCTTCCTTCAAAACTCTTCACCAATAAACACAATTATAAACAAGGGAAAGCAACACAGAGCCTCTTACAAAGCCATAACAGCTGTGAGCACCATCTCAGAACCTCTTCAGTTGCTGCACATAGATCTCTTTGGTCCAACTCCTATCAGAAGTATTGATCATAAGTACTTCTGCCTGGTTATCACAGATGATTATAGCAGGTTTTGCTGGGTATTCTTTTTGAAAACTAAAGATGAAACAACTCCTATTTTGAAAGAATGCATCACTTTAGTTGAAAACCAGCTAAATAAAAAGGTTAAAGGCATTAGGTGTGACAATGGGACAGAGTTCAAAAATGTTGTTTTCATAGAATTTTGTAAGTCTAAGGGGATTAGAAGGGACTATAGTACTCCAAGAACCCCACAACAAAATGGGGTTGCTGAAAGGAAAAATAGAACCTTAATTGAGGCAGCAAGATCCATGCTTGCAGACTCTAAGTTACCCACTATGTTTTGGACTGAAGCAGTAAGTACTGCTTGCTATGTCTTGAACAGGGTATCCATCACTAGAAATCATGTCAAGACACCTTATGAACTTCTCACTGGGAAAGTTCCAGACATTCATTACCTTAAGCCTTTTGGTTGCAAAGTGACCATTTTGAATACTGCTGATACACTGGGTAAATTTGATGGGAAAGCTGATGAAGGATACATTGTGGGTTATTCAGCTCATAGCAAGGCCTATAGGGTTTATAATTTGAATGCCAAAAGGATAGAGGAGACCCTTAACCTAAGATTTCTTGAAGATCAGCCTAATACTCAAGGACAGGGCCATTCTTGGTATTTTGACCTAGATTATTTGACTGATTATTTGGGGTACACTAGACATGCCTCTAATCCTAATGCAGGTACCAAAGATCAAATTTCTAACCCTGCAGGTTCCATGGATGATGACTCAGAGAGTGACTCTGAGCCAGATGAACATACCATTGTTGTACCTTCTTTTCCACCTAACCATTTTGTAGGAAATCATTCTGCTGCTGAACAAGAAGATGAGTCACATTATGCAGAGGATCTTGCTAGACTTAAGAAGCAAGAACATGCTGCTACTCAGGAAGCTCAGAGACTCAGTGAAAAGGTTGCACAAGAGACTGATGCCATACTTCAACAATCAGCACATGCAGTCAGTGGAAACAAGGATGCTGCTGACAGTTCTACTGAAGGCTCTCCTATTCCTACTGATGAGATCACAGCTGCTGAGAGTCCTGCTGCACAATCTCCCATTTCTACTGAAGCTTCTACAGACTTTGAGAAGCCCTTTACAAGATTTCAAAGTCCTTCTGATCTTGGTAATTATCAGCCCAAGCCTGGTCTCTTTAACTAAGCTTCTTATGATACTGAGTTTGGGCCTACTGTTACCAACCTTGATGCCTCAATTGATGTCAACCCTACTGCAACAAAGAGGATTCATAATGCTCATCCCCTATCAAAGATTATTGGAGATCCTCAAGCACCTGTTAGAACTAGAAGCACTGTCAAGAACACTAAATATGGTGAGTTGCTTTCATCTCTTATGTCTACAATCAAAAGAGGGACAATCACACAGACTTCAAACATTGTCTGTTTGCATGCTTTCTTTCTCAGATAGAGCCAACCAGTGTTCCTCAAGCACTGGCTGATTCAAGTTGGCTTGAAGCAATGCAAGAAGAGATGCTGCAATTTAAGAATCAGCAGGTTTGGATATTGGTTCCTCTCCCTGATGGTAAATATGCCATTGGGACAAAATGGATTTTGAAGAATAAAAGAGATGCAAGGGGTATTGTGGTGAAAAACAAAGCAAGATTAGTGGCTCAAGGGTTTAGGCAGAGGAAGGCATTGACTATGATGAGGTCTTTGCACCAGTGGCCAGAGTTGAAGCAATCAGGATATTCTTGGCCTATGCATCATATATGGGCTTTATGGTTTATCAGATGGATGTCAAAGGTGCTTTCTTGTATGGTGAGATTGAAGAGGAGGTTTATGTGACTCAACCCAAGGGATTTGAAGACCCTGATCATCCTGAGTATGTGTATAAGGTTGTTAAAGCTCTTTATGGACTTCATCAGGCTCCCAGAGCTTGGTATGCTCGACTTTCTACATTTCTGCTGAAGCATGGCTACAGAAGAGGTGCCATTGACAAGACTCTATTCCTAAAGAAAGACTCCAGGGATATTATTCTTGTGCAGGTTTATGTGGATGACATTATATTTGGTTCCACCAAAGAAGCATGGTGTAGAGAGTTTGAGGATTTGATGAAGGGAGAATTTCAAATGAGTGCCATGGGGGAGCTCACTTTCTTTTTGGGCTTACAGGTTCAGCAGAAACCTGATGGTATTTTTATTCATCAGGAGAAGTA
Source organism: Artemisia argyi (assembly GCA_030686995.1). Classification (NCBI taxonomy): domain Eukaryota; kingdom Viridiplantae; phylum Streptophyta; class Magnoliopsida; order Asterales; family Asteraceae; genus Artemisia; species Artemisia argyi. The sequence goes on along the minus strand of CM060684.1, from coordinate 86,139,182 downwards.
TGTAAATGATATGTTGACAAAGTTTGATATGGAGAATGTCAGGACTGCCACTACTCCCTATGAAGCTCCCAAACCAAAGAACAATCTTGACCCTGATCTTCCTGTGAATGTTCATTTATACAGGTCAATGATTGGTTCTTTGATGTATTTGACTGCTTCTAGACCTGATATTACATTTGCTGTGAGTGCTTGTTCAAGGCACCAAGTCACTCCACTTACCTCTCACTTGAATGCTGTCAAAAAGATCTTTAAGTATCTGAAAGGCCAACCCAAATTAGGTCTTTGGTATCCAAAAGAATCTCCATTTCAGCTAGCAGCTTATAGTGACAGTGACTATGCTGGTGCCAATATGGATAGGAGATCCACAACTGGAGGTTGCCAATTCCTTGGAAGAAGACTGCTTTCTTGGCAATGCAAGAAACAGACCATTGTTGCTACCTCTACTACTGAAGCAGAGTATGTTGCTGCTGCCAATTGTTGTGGACATGTTCTATGGATTCAGAATCAATTGCTGGATTATGGGTATAATTTCATGAATACCACCATTTTCATTGACAATCAAAGTACCATTTGTATTGTTAAAAATCCAGTTTTTCATAATAGAACCAAACATATTGAAATTAGGCACCACTTTATCAGGGATGCTTATGAGAAACATTTAATTAAAGTGGTAAAAATTCACACAGATGATAATGTGGCAGATTTGTTAACCAAAGCATTTGATGGACATAGGTTTCAATATTTGGTGGTCCATATTGGTATGCTTAACCCTTAAATGCAAAGTTTAAGGGGAGGCATAAGCCTCAGGGGAGGAATATGCCTCAGGGGAGGATTATGATTGTAAACTTTGTAGCATTTGTATACTTTTTGAGTTCTTAACACTAACCAACTAATGTATTGTAAGATTGTTTGGTCTGTTTGTTAGTTTGTGTCTATTTTGCAGGATGCCATTGCAAGTTGTTGTTGAGATATGTTTCTTCTGAAGTCTAATGGAGGCTAACATTAATTTCTACTGATACAAAATATACAGAGATCAAAATTAGCTAATGAGTTTTCATTCATTCTGAGAACATATTGCAGTTTACAAACAACTTCAAATGAAATTACAAGATGCAATCCTATACAAGTCTAAATTAGTCAAGCTTCTATCATCTATTACAAAAGCTGATGCATAACCAGTATGATGAAGAAGCTGAAGCTGAAGATGAAAATGGAAAAAGAAAAGGAGGAAGAATGATGAAAACGACGATGAAGATGCTCAAGAACCAAGGTTTATAACTTTGGTCCCTGGCAACATCCCCCCTACATCATTTTCCCTTTCCCCCTACCCACGACATCTGTCTTCTTGCCCTTTTCCCTGCATCCATGGCATGATGAACCAGGTCCTGGAGCAGGAAGACCCAACACCACACTTCGTGATGTTGGAAGAGATGGATTTCTCTTCCTAGGCCTTGGTTGGGGTTTCTCTGGTGTGGAAGGAGGAAGAAATGAGGGATCTTCGTCTTCATCCTCTGAAGAGTCTTCATCAGATGTGAAAATAAAGGGAGAGACATATTGCCTCTTAGCAGGAATGGGAGCATTACTTGCTTCCCCCTTCTCCAAGGCATTCCATCGCCTTTCCAATTCACGTGCATAATCAGAATCATCTATTTCTGATGGATATTGTGGAAGATCATCGGATGAGGAGGAAGAGGAGGAGGATATGTCTATGATTTCAGGCTTGGAAGACATTATTTGAGGGAGAATTGGGATTAAGTGTGAAATTAGGGTTTTGAGATGAATTGGGGTTAATTTGATGTCTGAGAAGTGTAATTTGGGGTTATTAAATAAGCAAAGTTTAGGCGTTATGATAATTAATGTGAGTTGGGTGGCACAGTAAAAATCAAGATATTCACCGAAGATATTTTTACACTTTCTTGGTTTCTGCTGATATTGACCATTCCTCAGCAGATTTGACCTTCATTTCTGCTGAAGGGTAATTTTGAATTTGGAGGATTTTACTTTACACGTCAGACTTGGTCAACAATTAGTTCTGATAATTTTGACCATGATTGGGGAACTTCCAAATATAACCTACTTTGCATATCTCTTCCTAAACAAAATTATTCGCTTATTACTCCATTTAAACCCATAATTCTTTGAGTAATTCATAATCGTCTCACGCAAATTCATTCAAATGGCACAACTTGAACTGAAGAGAGATCATAACAAGTATGCTATTCTGAAAAAGGCTAAGGGACATGAAGAGTTTGATTTAATTGTGGAGTTTCTACAGCGATCAAAGATTCATTATGCTTTGACACATTGTCCCAATCTAATATATGAATCAATGGTGACACAATTTTGGGCATCTGCTGCAAAGAGATCTAACACAGAGATTGTTTTTTTGGGTAAAGGGTTACCCCGGTAAATAATATTAAAACTGAAAAATTTAAGTACAAATGGAATATGGCTGAGATACCATATTTACCTCAAGCTAAACAGCTTGATAAACATCTAATACTAGAGCTTATGACATGCCATAAGCACTTACAACTCTAGGAACAAAAGATGTACCTAAACCAAACAATCAACTGAAACAAGCTAACCAGCAGATACCGTGAAAGATGAAGTTTCACCGGTATGTGGATTATTAAATAAGTTAGACGATTTGTCATACACATTTTCAACATGTTCTTCACCATCTTCTTCATCCATTACCAATGCAGCATACGAATTAGATGTAGTAATATTACCTTCCTTTGAGGTAGTGCCAGTAGACTTCAACATAGACGACGAATTAAGCTTTACCCATAGAAGTAATACTCTTCTTAGGTTCACTAGTTATCGCCTTTGGTAAATATTTGACATTCTGTTTAACCGATGGACCAACAAACCGATTACCATTAGTAGACTTAACTTTACCCTTCTTCTTATTCTTGCCCGCCATTTGGAAACCGTCTTTATCTAGCACCACACTTGGATTAACAACTTGTGGACTAGAAACAACCGGAGGACTCACCACCTTTTTAGGACATTGATCATGAGTGTGACCAAAAATCATGCATACATTACACCTAGGAGGTTTCCATTCATACTTAACATGGATAGTAGCTTTAGTAAAACCCTCCCCAGAAAGTGAAGGAAAACCAATAGTAACAACATCCACAAGATCAGCTTCAGAGTTGATCTCAATAAGACACCTAGAAAAGCTACTTCTTCCCCACGAATCCTTACACATAGAACTCGTATAAGAATCAAGCATAATAGGTTTTCCAATAAACATAGCAATCAAACTAATAACATCCTCTTCAAAAACTTGAAGGGGAACATCATGCAATTTAACCCATACCGGAATACGAGTCAATTCTTCCTTTTGCAGACTAATATCCATAGACCATTTCTTAAGGATTATTGGAGATTTGCGTATCATCCACGGACCACTTTCCAAAACAGCCTCTAACCCAGCTAATGTATCAAATTTAAAGAAAAAGAAACCTTTGGAATTCATCATAATCCTTTTCAACCCATATTTCCCCCAGTTATTCCTAGCATAATATTCAACAACTGGAAACGCCATCCTATTTCCAATAAAATAACCATACAATGTGTGTTCCAATCGCTTACTAACCTTTTCAACCACTTTGCGAGGGATAGATATGTTAACACCTTCAAAAACGGGTTCAGCAACCAGTGGACGAAATGAAGTATCAATAATAGGTTGAGCATCTCTCAAACCTGCAGCTCCAACGTAAGATGTAGCATTAGTATTGATGTCCATAGCTTGGACAATAGGAGACTCATTAGTAGGTTTAGGAGTAGTAGATTTAGCTTTAATTTCAGCCGCAAAAGCATTCCACAAATCAACAAGAGCATCCGTAACCATTGTGCGAGCATTAATATCCAATTCAGCCCATACCGGATATTTACCAGCCTCACAACTCAAAGTGAACTCATTGATGTCCTCTAGTGTAATAAGCGAGACACCAAATAGATCAACAATATAGTCATGCTTCATCTTGATTGAAGACGCCGCATCAGTGACCTCGTTAGGATTAGCAAGACTAGGTACACCAATACGAGCATTAGCAGCATGTGGAACCGGATCCACATACCCTTCACGAATGTTATCATCAACCTGAACAGGAGGAGATGTATCACAAGAATTATCAGCTAACAAGTCATGTATTGGCTGCGACGCCACAACTGTAACATCCTTAGGTCGAGACTTCTTATGTTTCCTCACAGTCACATTCAACAAATCAATAGTAGCAATGTTATCTTCAGCAGCCATAGAGCGTGACAAAGTATTTTTCTCTCCCAAATCCGACATCATTAAATCCAATAACCAAGAATCCACATAAACAAAAGAACGGAACAACTGGTCTTCAACAGTAACGAGAAAACCCTAATTAATAACTAGGGTTTAAAATCTTTTAAATCGCAAAAAACTTACATGTTGTAATGATGAATTCCCAATTGATAATGATGTCTTGAAAAATAATCGATCACAATGATAATGATTATAATTGCAATCGACAATATAAGAACCAAATAGATCCTCAAAATCCCACAACCGACTAATATACCAATCAAGATTATTAAATTCGGTTGATCCCACGTGAATGCAAAAAGATCAATATTTACCAATAACAATGAATCATTAATGGATAGAATATAGAATCTAATAAACAATTAATGGGAAAAGGTTAGGGATAGACGAAAAAGATGAAAAAACGATTAAAGTATGCAATGGATTCGCTTTTCTCTTTTTTCGCCAGAGAGGGTTGGGAGTATAATTAAGTGTTCCTAACACAGAGAATGTTGCTGTAATTGAAGGTGTCGAGTATGTGGTGACAGAAGGTTTGATCAGGACAACGCTTCAGTTTGATCACTCCAACACTACAGAGATTCTTGCTGGGCTAAGGGAAGCTGGATATCAAAGCACTAAAACTACTAAGTGGCAGAAGAATCAGTTTTGTCCTAAGTGGAGATATTTGGTGCATTTGCTGCTCCAATGTATAATCAACAAGTGTGGTGGATGGGATAAATTTTCTCTACAATTGGGTTGTGGTATTGTCTGTCTCTCTAAGGGTCTAACTTATAATTTTTCAAAGTTTATTTTTGAAAATATGCTAGAAAATATTGATAAACAACAGCATAAGTTCTTAATGTACCCTAGGTTTTTACAAATTATTTTAGACATAACCACTGAAGATAGGACCCATGTGCCTATTAAAAGTCTTGGTTCTAAGTTGTTTGCCTCAATGAAAACAAATTATACTGGGGAACATCGCCCTCTGTTAGATGCTATGTTGCCACATGGCAATGATAATGTAGTTGAGGGTGATGCTGCTGGCAATGTACCTACTCAAAATGCTGCTGATGATGGTAATCCATCATCTTCTGGTTGCTGCTGATGGTAATCCTTCAGTGGTAATTGAGGAAGAGCCAGCTACAACTGCTGAACCATTACCTGTTTCTTCTGACCTACCACCACCTTCCCCTGCCCATATGTCACCTAGTCCTGTTAATTCGCCATCCCATGTTGCTCCAATTGAGCAAACTCATGAGATTGAAGATACACTTCAGTCTCTTGAGCCTGAGATCACTAGAATACCTACACCTAGTCCAGTGATAGAGCCAGTTGATGAAGGCTCTCCCAATGTTGTACATATGTCTGTTTCTCCTGCTAGGTCCAATGAAGCTCCATTTACCACTGAGCAATCTGTTGGTGGAGCAGAGGACCCTGTTACTCTTACTTCTGTATATGATTCACTCTGCAGGTATATGAGAAAGACTGATGATCTCCAAAAGGAGCTTGTTGACACCAAGTTTACTCTTGGTAATGAGATTGAGATGCTGAAAAGAAAAGTTCAGGATTTGGAGGCTCAATTGTCTCAACAGAAGAAAAGCAAGGTGATAATGGATACTGCTGAAGTGCCTCAGGAGGAAAATTTGGACTCTCTTGAAATTTTGGCTGAAGTTGCTAGACAGTCACATGTTTCTTCTCTCAAAGCTGCTGAAGTATCTCCATCTAAGCCAACAATTCACTTCAGCAGAAGAAGTAGAAGACAATATTTGGCAAAGAAAGCTGCTGAATCTTCTAAGGTATCAAGTGGTGATGATATTCTTATGGCAGAAGCTACTGATACTCTTCAGGAGAAACAATCATCCAGTGCTATTGCTGCTGACAAATCTACTGATGGGGCTCGTGCATCAGTAGATACATTCTTTGTAGCAGGGAAAGAGTATTTGAATTCCCCTGTTCATAATTCATCTGGGATTAAGCAAGTTTCTCCTGATGAAATCACTGAAACCCTCAAGCCTCAAGGATCTGCTGATAATATACTTAATTCAGATGTTCAAGAATTAAATGCTGATCCTATGGAAGATTTGGATGTTCCTCATGATGATTTTGCTGAAGGGGTTGAAGTGGGTGAGGATGAGATTGTTACAGCTGAAGAAAGAGTTGCACAAGAAAAACTCTTTAAAGAATGGGAAGATTATAAGAGGAGTTCAAATATGGCTGAGGCAGAGCAAGCCAAGTTTGATTCAGAATATCAGTCTGCTACACAAAGATATCTTTCTACCTTGCCTATTGAAAGACAGAAAGAATTGGATGCTGCTGTTCAAAATTTTGATGAGTCAGACTGGCAGCATATTGGAGAACAAGTGATTGCTACTACTGACTTAGCTGCAGAAATTCTTGGTGATAAGGTGGATAAAAAGGACTGGGTTTCTGAAATTGTGAAATAGATGAAGTTGAGGAAGAAAGCAGCAGATGAGCAAAGAGCCAAAGCAAAAAGAGATAAACCCATGACTCAGACACAACAAAGGGACTATATGAGAACATATGTGAAAAGTCAAAGCAGTGCTTTATATAACACTGCTTGGACTAGGAAACAAGTGTGGGCACTTTCAGATGAAAAATTGGTTCAGATGTATAATAGAATCAAATCTAGGTGTGACAAAGATGGAATGGGTGCTCCTAAGAATGTTCCTACCACTCTTGCTGCTGATGGTTCATCTGTTAATATAGATATTCCTGTTGTTGCTGATAAGGTATCTTTACCTGCTACTTCTGCTGATGTACCACCTGTTGCTGCTTCATCTTGTATTGATAAAGGTAAAGCTCAAGTGATAGCAGAAGATACTCCATCTAGAAAGAGAACCAGGAAACAAATGGAGGAGGAAAGGTTGGGTGAAGAGGCTGCTAAAAGGTTAGATGATGAACAACAAGCTGACATGGCAAGATTTCATGAGATTAAGGAAAGAGAGGTAGAGCTTCAAGCTGCTAGAGCTAAACAGATGAGGAAGGCTATGGATGAACAATATGCATCTGCTGCACTTGAATCTTCTCAGGATTCTACTGATGAACAATTGGATAATCCATCAGTGGAAACTGATGCTGCAGAAGGTGTATCTACTAAAGCTGAAGTTCCTGATGAATCTTCTTTACCTCATGATGCTATTTATGTTCCTGGAAGAAGAGCTAAGAGAATGGCTAAAGTCAGAACTTCACATTCAGCACACAGACTAATAGATGTGAATGCTTCTGATGCTTCATTTATCAAAGAAGGATCCTCTGATGATTGGCCTGAGGCAATTAGAGATGTTTTGGTTCACTGGGAGTTGTCTAAAAATGGACAGATCAATACCATTTATAGACTTGATAAAACTTCTCTATCATTTACATTTCTACAAGAAATACTACATCTTGTGGATCATCAGGATTTGATCACTCTCAATGATTTGGTTCACAAATTTTATGCAAATAATACTCCTTCAGGGTCTGGATTGTATTTATTGGGTGATCTCAGAGTGTTGTTTGATTCTTCTACTCCCACTGGTGCTGGTTATGACATATGGAAAAACAATCAGAGATGGAAGGTTCAGAGTTGGAAATTTTATCCTATGCCATATGTTCATGTGTTGGAAACTACTTCTGGACTCAGACTTATTATGGATCTTGGCAAGAGGTATCCTCTGACAGTGTCTCTGATGGAGAAAATGCTACAACAAAAGTTGGAGATTCCTCCTGATCCAGTTGGGAATGCTAGGTTGTTTGCTGAATCTCTGGTGAAAGTGTTCAAACTCAGGATTAGGACTTCCAGAGCAGCTTCTATTTGATGGTATATTGTTGTATATTTATTTCTTTTATTAGTATTTAAAAAAAAAAAAAAAAAAAAAACTAACATTTTTGTATAGTATTGTGTATGTTGTATGCAGGTTTGGTGTTAATCACACTTTCTTGGGTTATCAACTTACCTGATGTTGACTAGTCCATAAAAAAGTTGGCTAGTCCAAAGGGTACAGCTTTGGTAAAGACACATCAAATCTGTTGATAGCTGTAATGGTTTGCTCAAAACCATAGGGTACTCAACTCACCCATACTTCATTGCTGAGAGTTGAAATGGTTGTCAATTGACCATGGATTTTTCCTTTATGGATTCCAAATAATTGGCTAGCCCACATGTATATGGCTTGTGGTAAAGGCAGTGAAAAACCATATTTGGTAATCAGTTGACCAAGATGATTTTCATCAAAATAATTGCCTAGTCCTGAGCAAACGGCTACAGGTAAAGACATCTCAAATCCGTTTATAGCTGATGATTTGCTAAAAATCATGTGGTCATCAGTGTACCCTAGTTTTCGAACTTAGAATATTTGGCTACTCCAGTAGTGATGGCTATTGGTAAAGAGACATCAAATCCATTATTTTCAATGATTCACCTCTCACAGGAGTTAACACACCTGGATGTGATGAGAATAGTATGAAACTAATTTGTTTTGATGTACATTTGGTCATTTGTTGCTGCAAAGAATGGAGTTTTCAAGTATATGCTGATCATAGAGATCCTGCTGATGGTGATTCTTTGCTGATGATGTTCGACTTCAATCCTCTTGGTATGTATCTTCAAAGATCTATCAAGAATCTTGAACTTAACCATGTCAAATTCAAGACTAGGGGAGGATTGTTGGGAATTCTGCTAAGAGAGAATTCTGCTGATGGTTTCTACTGAAGACACAGATTCTGCTTATAGTTAGTTTCTGCTGAAGTTTAGTTTCAGCATTAGTTGTTTCTGCGGATATAGTTTTTCCGTGTTTTATGTAATATAGTTAGGATATGCATGAGTTTATTTAGGAAGTGATAATGCATATCTTTTAGAAGTTTTAGAATATACGTTTCTTGTGAAACGGTTTAGGGTTCCTTGTGTATAAAAGGAACACACGATTATGTATTGTTTAAGGTTTTTAGAAAACACTTTGATAATTAAAAAGGATCCATAGAGGATCAATTGTTCTTAGTATTAAAACTTGTGTTTGTTTTCGCTTTAAAATACAAGTTACAAAGATTGTCTATTAGTGTGTTGGTGATTACATTAACATAACTAACGATTCTAGAGTGCTCAGAAGATCTATCAAGGTCTAAGATTCAACAAAAATCATTTTCAAAATCATTTTCATCGTTATGATTTATTATTTCAACTTGATTGGTGTGATTAAAGTTTTGATTTTGATCAATGTTTTCTCCTAGTTTATCTTCTAATGGCAAGCATGATTCTTCGTTAAACCTTACATCAGGTGTCTCAATGATTTTAGAGGTTTCCTTATTATAAATTTTATATGCCTTTGATGTATGTGAGTATCCTAGGAATATTCCATTACGTGTTTTAGATATTATGCATTTACAACCAAAGATTTTAAAGTATCCTAGTGATGGCCTTTTCCTCCTAAGAATCTCGTAAGGTGTTTTATTGCAAGTTTTAGTAATTGATGTTCTATTCATAATGAAGGATGCGGTTTCTATAGCATGACACCAAAACTTATGTGAGATAGATTGTTCGTTAAGCATAATACAACACATTTCTTGTAAGCGCCTAATTTTTCTTTCAACAATTCCATTAGTATGAGGTGAGTCATAAGATCGAAAATTATGTAAAATACCATTTTTATCGCAAAACTCTCCAAATTGTTCATTTTTATAAAAATTCCCACCGAGGCTCGTTTGAATAGATGTAATACGACGATCAAGTAGATTTTGTAGGCTTTTTCCTAATATTTTGAACTTTTCGAAAACTTCATTTTTAGATTTCAGAAATTTAATCCATGTATACCTTGAGAAATCATCAACAACAACCAAAGTATAGAAGTTTCCTTCATAGCTTGGAGTGGTTGATGGACCGAATAAGCCTAGATGAACTAATTCTAAAATCCTTATACTTGAGATGTTATCATTATTAAATTTTTGACTTGCATGGACTTGACTTCCTAATTTACATGCATTGCAAGAATGATAAGCATAATCTAGCTTAGGTAAATTTCTAACTAATGCCTTAGAATTTAACTTAAGAATTACCTTCATGCTTGCATGTCCTAATCTTTTATGCCAAAGTGTAGACACATCACCAATAACGTCAATGGAGGATTTGGAAGTTCTTCTAGTGTATGGTTCACAAGTGTTGATAGTCATACACATGTCTTCTTGGCATACCTATAAAACAAACATGAAACTAAAACTCTCGGTCCCCATTTTCTTATGGGTCCATTGAGGTTAGCATAGAACACTTCCATGTTATACATTCTTGGATCTTGGAGCAAGTTACAAAGTATCTTAAGTCCAAATTCGGAGAATATTTTCCAAGGAGTGTCTTGAGAAGAGGGCCTAGAATTATTTGGTCTTAGAGGCCTTTTGTTTGGGTAGAAATTTTCTTTCCTATTAAACCTTTTTTTCTTTCGAGAAGAGTGTTGACTATGATGCTTGTTTTTTGAATGAGTCTTACGTGTTTTGAGTGTATCATACTTACTATGAGTTATTGGTTTGTAAAATTGTTTCATTTCATTAACACTTAAGATTGGTACTTGGATACCATATGGACTAGGAACATGTGTTTGAGGTATTCTAAGTATAGAATTAGAACAAGCCAAGTTTTCATTAACTTTAGTGTCAATTTTTGGATTTTCAATATTTTCAAAATTTTCAAGATCTTCCTTATCTTGACAAGATACATTATTTCCTATGTTTAAGCAACTTTTCTTAAATTTTGAAAAACACATAGCTTCATCTTGAAGTTTAGACACATCATTGTTCAAAAAGTCAACCACATGTGTTAGTTTTTCACAACTTAAGCATGGTTCAACTACGTCTTTCGCTTTGATCTTCTTAATTTCAAGTTCAAGCTCATTTGCTCTACTGGCTAGTTTATTTGTTTCTTGTTTTAAAATGCCTTTCTCTCGAAGTATAGATTTTATTTGTTTAATCCAATCATTATTAATTCTTATTAGTTCAAGGTTATCTTTTTCTAATTCTCTAGCATCTAATGTTTTGTTTGAACTAAAGGGATCTAGATGCACCTTTGGAGATCCTAAAGCCATGAAGCATGATTCATTCCTCTCTTTGTTATCTTCATCATTGCTAAGACTCCAAGTGTCTTCAAATCCAATCATTGAATTCTCCAAGCATAAATCTTCATCATCAAATGTATTCACCCCGAAGAGCACATGGTTCTCTTGAGCCATGGATCTATACTCAACTTTACCAAAATTCTTTGTTAGGATTTTAGATTTTTGGAAAAGAAGTTTTTGATTTAAAATGACTTCTCGGGTAGGTTTTAACAATCAAAAACTTGAGTATTCCGCTCTGATACCAATTGTAGAACCGTAGAGGGGGGGGGGGGGGTGAATACGGTTTCTTTGGCTTTTTAGATGTTTAAAAACTTTAAGCCAAAAGAAAACCAAGTGGTTGTATAATTAATCCAACAACCACTATCACAACCTAAGTATATAAAGCAAGTAACGAACACAACGATATATACTGGTTCGGGATGGGGGGTTTATACCATCCGTACGTCCAGTTGCGAATCCGCGACTCCGATACTATTCACTAGTATAATCCTTTCGGTGGACTATAAATCGTTACAATTCACTCCACCAATATTCACCAATATTGACGCTCACAAAGAAGGAGTTACTCACCAACGGTATTCCGCCCTCGGAAACCACCCAAAAGAATCTCACGATTCGACTTTACCTAAGGATCACAAAGATCTCTACCAAGACTTCCACCCGGAAGTATCAAACCCCAACTAGATCCCCAATGATTTAGGCTTGGTCACCAAGACACAAGACTTCCCTTACAAACAATTGAATGAATGAATGAATGTTTGTTCAATCAAGTCCTAACCTAACCTAGAGACTCGATTGTAGTAGAAAGGGTAAAGATAAGAAGACCCTCGACACAATCACAAGAGTGGATTAGGTTCTTGTGATTCTTCCCTTGCAAAGATATGTGTTCTTCCAAAGATGTTAGTGTGAAAATCAAGAACACAAGAATAGAGATAGAGATAGAGAGATTTGAGAGTGTTTAGAGAGAAGGAATCTAGAGAGAAAGAATAATGGCAAGGGGTGAGGAATACAAGAGGCAAGGCATGGTATTTATAGGCCGGCGCATCACCCACGCGTTGATGCGTGGGAGGCGCGCCAGACACCCAGGAAAATATTCCCGAGGCTTTGGGTGTTTGGCATTATAAATGCCTTGCCTTGCTAAACCCCCAATTGTACTTCACACTAAACCTTAACATTAATCATTCTAAGGTTTACCAACTCAAATAGCCAATTTGGAAATCATTTGTGAGGTGCTTAAAGAGAACCCAAATTACCAAGGGTTTAAAGTGTAGATTGGGTAATTTGGAAGGGGTAGAAGTGTATCTCCTCATATGGCATAGAAAAGAGAGAAATAATATGCCAAGGAATATTCCAATGCTTGGGGGGAAGAATGTGATGGAGGTTTGAGATGAAATAGTTTGAATTGAATGGCTAGGATCAAAGGGAGCCTCCCTTGGTTTTCAAACAATTTGGCATGTGGGGAATATGGATGGATGAGATGATCTCATTTGAAATGGATGGCTAGGATCACACTTGCCTAGGTTAGGGTTAAGAAAGGATATTCCAAGGAATATGCTTTGCTTGGGGGGAAAGGAGAAATGGAAGGTTGAGATGGTTTCATTTGAAATGGATGGATGAGATCAAAGGGAGCCTCCTTTGCTTGGGGGGAAAGGTTGGATCAATGGTTGGGATTTTTTGGTTTGAATTCAATGGCTAAGATGGGAGGAGCCTCATTAGGGTTTTAAACAATTCCCCATGTGTTGAAAATAAAGGGTTCGGATGTGTTGTAAGGGAATGGATGGTTAGAATGTAGTGTGTAAGGGAATATGTAAGGGTGTAAGAGATTGTGTAAGAGAATATTTGATTTGGATATGATTGGTTTTGTCTTTTGTATAAATGAGATTAAGAGAGGATTAAGACATAATCTAATTGTCATTAAGAAGAAAATATTTAGACAATTAAGATTATAGGTTGAGAAAATCATAGGTTACTTATAAGTTCAAGTAACACAACGTCGAGAATCCATAGTTTCATATCTCGTGACTTTCCACGACTCGACGTTCTCAACTAATACCTTGGTTCAAACAAGTAAAGTGCTTTGCCTTGATGTAAAGCATAATCCAAGTGGGAAAGGATGCGTTTACGCAAAGTGACCTTTGACTTAGTTTGACCAATAAGGGAGTAAACCCGTTACGTAATTAGAGAAGACGTAAGCACGGGATATGAGCATATGGATGCTTCAACACGATGTTACGTGAAATATATAAGCTCCCTAAGTTTAGAAAAGCCTTGGCTAGAGGCGGTAGTTAGAAAACATGAGTTGGCGTTTTCCCATAAATGGGTGTTCTAAAAATAGGATATCTCAAATCTCAAAACTCGTTTCGAGTGTTCTCAATTAAGCACATAACATATTCATACCTGTTTTGAAAGATCCACATTTGTCAGGTAAGGGGAAATCCGACTTTCAAAATTCGTCTGGAACCATACAGACTCCTGGCGCGTCACCCGCGCGTTGAAGCGCGGGCAGCGCGCCAGGAGCAGACATTGGCTCCGGCGATTTTGAGCTAACGTTTGTTATTTTATGTGTTTCGATGGTTTATTTGTCATCATTAAAACATAAAGAGATCTTGATCATATTGCCTCAACAGACAATTTAGAATAACATAAGTTATTCACGGATTTAAACATGCAAATATAGGACACAATTTATTATTAATGAAAATAAACGTACTAAGTACTTTAATTCATTATAAACAATAATTGCTTAATGTCCTTTATCCAAATACTAAATAGATCAATGCATGATAATTCTAGATAATGAATTTTGTCTCAAGTAATGACTTGTTGACAACTATGCCTCAAGTAATGACAATCATACTTGTTGACAAGGCATTATTTCATCTAACTATGATCTATCCGAATTTTGAGAATACTTCTTTCAAGAATTCAATAAGTAAAATTCTTGTATGTGTATATCCAACTATCTTGATATAGCCCCATAATTTTTCCTAAATGGTGTGATATCCTCAATCACCAACTTATGACAATCAAACTTTCAAACCTTTTAAAGTTTAATGTATTCTTATTCTTTAATGTTTAATGCAACTATGCTCTTAGTTGAGCACAACTAGTTCTCATGAAATCCTTCATGACTAGTTATTGAGTGTCATCTCAATTAAACCAGCATCATTGTATATAAACCACAATATGCTCTTTAAAATTTCCGTAAACTTAATATCCATTGTGTAATGTTTAGGAGCTATTCCAGGTTGAGGATCATTATTCTAATTTCAAACATTTTCCATTAGAATATCTATTACACAAGTTATATAATAACTTTTAATTGGATATCAAATATTGTCAAATCATTAAGCACTTAAGCATGATACAACAATAATATAATGCACATGAAAATCCTTCAGTCAAACTTAGAGTTTATTCATTTTTGATCTTTACAAATATGTATATCCATTTAGTCATCCAAAATAATATATCTTATTCTATTTAGAATTTATTTACCGCACTTGTTCATTTAATAATAAACTTTAGTTCCAAGGTTGTATGTTTTATTTCCTAAATCTTTCAAGTAAAGTTTCATTCCAAATTAAATCTAACCTTTTACTTATATGGAATGTTACTCTACAATATATATGATTTAGTAAATCAAACATAACACTCCCACTAGCTTTCAGGAATACTTAGAAATTATCTAATTTCAATTATAAATCAATACATGGATATAATAATTAAACATAAGATTAATCTCCTAGATGCATTCATTTATCCATTCATGGATTATTGCACTTTGTATACTTCCAAAGATTTGCATGAATTCATAAACTCCTTTTTATTACTTATCGTCCTCGCTCCAGTAATCATTCAAGAAAGAGTTTTTGATATTCATTGTCAAATTTCATATTCATATAAATATGACAATTACCATCTTTGTATCTTAAATATGCTTAGGAAAGAGTATTCAATCATAGTTAATTGCTTAAGGATGATTAATAATCTTGTCATAAGATATGCATTAAGATATGTAGTATACTCTACTGTAAGAACATGTATGATTATGTGTTAAGGATGATTGTATGTAGAGATTTCTAGTGAGAGAAGTTAGAGAGAGAAAGAGATGGGAGCCTTTGGAAAAACTTGTGAAAGGTTAGATTAGAATGAAAGGTCCAACCCTTTCCCTTGGGTAGGAAAGGGTATTTATAGTTACAATAGAAACGCCCCCTAAAACGGGCTGTGGAGCGAGCTGACAGTGGGTAAAGACCCGACCCGACTCCACAAATATTAACTAATACTAAACTATATTCTAACTAATATGATAAATACTACGAGCTACAATATGCTAAACTACACTCGGGGTGACCGAGTCTTCACATGAATAAACGTATTCCTAACAATCTCCCCCTAAGGGAGGTCACCCCGGAAGATAAATATTGAATCATAGCATTCAAGTCTTTGAATACATCTTTGTAGCTCGTACCCCTTTTGATTCTTCATTGTTGAGATCTTTGTGCTTTAAGTGGCAGGCTCAAGATGACTTGTTCAATGTAATGGATGATCTTCGGAAATAACTTCAAGTTCATCATCCAAATGAGTATCTGAAAGTCATTGATGCGTGGGGTTTGCACCAGGCTTTACCTCTCGAGGGATCTCGAGAAGCTTACAACCCCCACCAGGCAGTGTACCTGATCGATGTAGTATAATATAATGACAAGTACCGGGGGATTGATCGTTCAGCTAGGAATAGTGTCGCTAGGATTAGAAAACCTAAAGACTAGGTCTAGAGACGAGGGATGATTATTTTTGTATTTTTTTATATTTTTTAGAAAGCAAATTAAAATCTCGGGTTTGAAGGATTTGGGCGGAATTAGTTGCTAGTCAACTAATCCAATACTAAGATGCAATCAAAATAAAATACTAAAATGAAAATAAACTAAATTATACTAAATTTGTGAGCAATAAGTGGGAGAAATGTGTTTACTTAGATTTCATTACTCCCTAGATATCTTCTACACGTTAATTACTTGTTATAGTTGCATGGATGACGGATTGTATTCCTTAATACCATTCATGGGGTGGCGTACTTACTTCCCCAATCCTATGAGTGCCTACTTCACTCCTATGTCGAGCCGGCTAAGAAGCTCCTAACATGGGATCATTAGAATTTACTCATGCATTAAATACAACCAATAAAACCTAGTACACATCGGTTCATGTTTCCTAAGACGTTCAAGCATGTTACACAATGGAGATCTGCCAGTTTTCTTAAGCCTAACATTGAAATCATTCATCCAAAACAACCATAAACAAGTAATCAACACATAATTAACATCTAGGTTTCACTAGATCTAAGCAAACACAAGATAAATCTAGCCTAGCATGTTGAAATCAAGACAAGCACAAGATATAGACAACCAACACATAGACATATTGATTGAATTAAGAGAAGACTTATCTCAATAGCACATGAAAGGATTCAAGGGTTGAAAACCCTTGAAAAAGCTGTAAAATACGTACAAGGTTCGGCCCTAGGGTTTCTCCACACAAGTTCCTCCTTATGAATGAAAATTAGAAAACTATATATATATTTTAGAAGGCGACGGCGTCAAGAACAAATATCTGACGCCGTCATCTCGCCGCCAAATAGTTCCTCGGACTGCCTAGATCTGGATCTGACGCCGTCATGTAGTCCCCTTTTGCAGGCCGTCACACAATTAACTCTTGACGCCCTTCTTGTGACGCCTTCAGGTTTGTACTGGGTCGTCATGGTTTTTACTCTTGACGCCGTCAGGAATTCCTTCTTGACGCCGTCATACACTGTACTCAGCATGGAAAATTAAGTCTTTGGCGTTTTCTTCACTTTTATGCTCAAAAAACGTCCGAATTGCTTCCTTTTCCAGATTTCTCTCCCAAAGTACCTAAAATCACAAAAGGAACGATTTAGGGTAATATTTGATCAAATAAATTCAATTCCGGGCTAAAATGACCCCCTAAAAGTGGTTCATTTTTCGCCTCATCATATACCCTTACACTTGAGATTGGCTTGTCCTCAAGCAAATGCGCTTTTATTCTAGTCAAAATACAAGTTAGGGGTCATTTAACACTAATATAAAAGTAATTACAATAAATAATCGTTCCACTAAAGACCAAAGACAAGCACTGAGGTCATACGCTAGCACCTCACAAATAGTGTTTAGATACTCACATCTCTCAGGTGTAATAGAGTATATATCACAATATGGAAATGGAAAACATATCTCACTACCTGTCATAGCAAAATAGATTACCATAGGCTTGGGAAAGGATCAATCCTCCACCACATGGCGTAAGCACCTAGGATAAACTATCAAAGAGGTCTTTTAAAGGGTTGTAACGTTAGGTATAGGGATATGAAATACACGGTTTTGTTGGATATAGGCAGTCTTTACTGGTGGCGAGTTAACAATCTTGGTTAATTACATGTACAATATGGCGTTGCTAAGCCAAGACTAGACTCGACTTAAGCTAATAAATGAAAAATAACAAAAACATAAAATGAACATAGAATAAAAAGGGATGGTAGTCCGTATGTTTTTTCTCTTTTTCTTTTTCTATTTTTTTTTTCTTTTTCTCGTTTTTTCGATTTTTTTTTTTTTTTTTTTTTTTTTTTTTTTTTTTTTTTTTTTTTGCATACACTCTTACCCTACCATCCAAAATAATACATCATAGGGAATGTAAATTTCCCTTACACTTGAATTTTTACATACTTTACAATAAACTAATCTAATGACTCGAATCAAGAAAATCAAAACACTTGGAGTACTTTTAAGATTAACGTACATATGGGGGTAATAATGATGTTCTTCCCCATTACTCCATAAAATAAGTACTTTATCCATGAGTCCCAATCGTCCCAAAACAATATGTACAAGGATATGACTCGACTTAGCAACCATGTAATCAATTAGATAATTAACTTAGGGTTTAACAAATAACAATAATGCACTAAAGATGAGTGCATACACGGAAGGCTAAGGCGATTTGGGTGTACATTTAAGTGGGGTGTAACAAATTCTTCCTTTAAGTAAAATGCTTAAAGTTAGAAACGAAAAGATAGGCTCGGAGGGGTGTACTAGGGGTTTCGTGTACTAAAAATGAGTACAACGCTAATGTGTGGGAAAAATTAGTTGACTTAACTAGCCAAGTAATATGACTTAAATGGTCAAGTAATTATGATACGGGGTTAACACAAGGGTGATCCTAATGCCTCTTATCATGTAGTAAATCCTACTACACGAATGTAGTCTCACTAGCGGTCTCGGGATGCATCACTAACGCAAGTTCTAGAATCTAAATGCTACCGGTACACTCATAAGCACTAATAGTAAATGCTTTTCCTATCAAATCTAAAGGCGAACCTCACATATTTGGGTGGAAAATTTTTCTGAATGATACGGTTATGTGCTAGTCATACAATCTCCTATCCATGAGACGCTTGCTATGGCTAAAGTTTCACTCTTAAATGTTGTAAAAAATTTTAAATTTGGTGCTAAAATTGCACTAACAAGTATTTCTCATAGTTTTATTACACATCTACTATCAAACAAACAATCTCAAGCAAAAGTGTATCTGTAAGGTATCATCATTTTACCCTCCCCTTACACTTAGGATGAACATTGTCCCCAATGTTCAAGTAAAGAATGTAAAAGTGAAATAAGTAAAACAAATGAAATCAAATACTCCCCTGATTCGCTCGGTATGGATAATAAGGTGGCCAGGTTAGATCTTCCTCCAAGAAAATGAACAATCAAAGCTTCCTTTCCAGAAAAATAATCATCTTCTTGTCATACATAACCTGTAAATCCTGAGAAAACAGACAAAGCAACCCCGCATAAAATCGGCGGCAATCTACATATGTTACTAAATCCTAGAAAACAAAATAAGATATAATGCTTGTGGAATGATGTTTGCAGATTTCCTGGAGATTATAAAACTAATAATTCAACAAAAACTTTAAGACTCCGTTAGAAAAACAAAATCGGTAAAATTTCCAGATTTTTACACGTGACGCCGTCAAGAGTAAACTCGTGACGCCGTCAGAAGTGACCTGCAGAAATTCTTATGTTAAGTTTCCGGAAAATTTCTGGAAAAACTTGGTCCTACTTCCTGGAAAATCCTGCAAAACTTCATTATGACTCGATACAAGCATTTGACTCTAACAAATACGAATATACATGTTCATTTAATATTGTGGAGAGTCATGATCGGTTTGTTTCTTAAAAAACATATTTGAGGTTTCCCCTTACACTTATCTTTTGCAAAAATACCTTTTGGTGAAGTTAAGACTAGGCCAAAACAACAAAGTAAAGTATTTCCACTATTTAGTTTAGAAACATGATCTACCAACAATAAAAATAAAGCATGCATACGGAAGAAAATAACAAACAAACAAAAATAAAAATCACACAAAACATGGGTTGCCTCCCAAGAAGCGCTTTTCTTTATTTACGAGTCTTGTAGCTAGACTCAAGGTCATGGGTTACTACGTGACCTCATCTTCAAACATTGCATCTTCCTCACCAATCATTTCATTATTATTTTCTTGATAATGTTTTACACGTTGTATGTTAACAGTAAATTCTCTACCTTCATCGTCTAATAACACAACGGCTCCAGTTTTAGAGGAACTTTTCACCGTAAATGGTCCATACCATCTAGACTTGAGTTTCCCTGGAAATAATCTTAACCGGGAATTGTATAATAGGACTTTGTCCCCATCTGAAAATTCCTTGGGTTTCTTAATTCTTTGGTCATGCCATCTTTTTTCCCTTTCTTTATATGTAATGGAAGACTCATAGGCTTCTAATCTAAGCTCATCAAGCTCGTGTAATTGCAAGAACCTATTGGTTCCGACAATTGTATAATCTAAGTTACATGCCTTAAGCGCCCAATAAGCCTTATGTTCTAATTCTACTGGCAAGTGACATGCCTTACCATACACCATGCGAAACGGGGTTGTTCCAATAGGTGTCTTGTAGGCGGTTCGGAATGCCCATAAGGCTTCGTCGAGTTTAAATGACCAGTCTTTTCTATTTTGACTAACTGTTTTTTCAAGTATTCTTTTAATAGCTCTGTTTGTGTTTTCGACCTGGCCATTGGTTTGTGGATGATAGGCGGTGGAAAATCGATGGGACACCCCATACCTTCTCATGACCTTTTCCATTTTCGCATTGCAAAAGTGGGTCCCCCTATCACTGATGAGGGCTTTAGGAATCCTGAATCTAGCGAAAAGCTTTTTCAGAAAATGAATAACTACCCTGGCATCGTTGGTCCTAAGAGCTTGTGCCTCTACCCATTTTGAAACATAATCTATGGCAACTAAAATGTATTCATTCCCCCTGAAGATGGGAAGGGTCCCATGAAGTCAATTCCCCAGACATCGAAGACCTCACATACTGGTATAAAATTCTGAGGCGCTTCATCCCTATGTGATATGTTCCCGGACCGTTGACATGCATCGCATGCCTGTACCATTTCTTTGACATCACGGAAAATTGTGGGCCAATAGAATCCCGCGTCGAAAATCTTTCGGGCGGTGGTGCTTATCCCATGATGCCCTCCAGAGGGACCAGAGTGACATTCCCTCATAATCTTTACTGCCTCACTTTCCGAAACACAACGTCTTATTATTTGGTCAGGACACCTTCGGAATAAAAATGGTTCATCCCAGAAGTAGTATTTTAGCTGAGAAAAGAACCTTTTTCTCTCGTACCTAGTCAGGTGCACTGGAACGAGTCTGCTTGCGAGATAGTTGGCAAAATCGGCGTACCAAGGTTCCGAATCAATCATTGCCATGAGTTGTTCGTCAGGAAATGAATCCCTAATCTCACTTCTGTCGTGCTCATCCAAGGGGTTTTCAAGACGAGATAGATGATCAGCGGCCAGATTTTCTGCCCCCCTCTTATCACGAATCTCAACATCGAATTCTTGTAACAACAAGATCCACCGAATTAGTCGTGGCTTAGCATCCTGCTTAGCAAAAAGATATCGAAGAGCCGAGTGATCAGTGAAAACGACTGTCTTTGAAAGGACAAGATATTGCCGGAATTTGTCGAATGCGAACACTACGGCTAACAATTCCTTTTCGGTGGTGGAGTAATTCTCTTGAGCGGGATTCATGGTTTTGCTAGTGTAGTAAATAGGTTGGAATAGCTTGTCACGCCGTTGGCCCAATACAGCCCCGACAGCGAAATCGCTAGCGTCACACATGATTTCAAACGGTAACTCCCAGTTGGGTGTAATCATGATTGGAGCTTATGTGAGCTCCTTTTTTAAGAGATCGAATGCATCCTTGCATTCTTGGGAGAAATCGAATGGAGCATCCTTCATGAGCAATTGAGTCATTGGCCGAGCTATTTTGGAGAAGTCTTTGATGAATCTCCGATAAAACCCGGCGTGCCCCAAGAAGCTGCGTATTGCTTTAACAGTCGTGGGGTATGGTAACTTAGATATAGCTTCAAATTTAGCTTGGTCCACCTCTATCCCATTCCCTGAGATCTTATGCCCTAACACAATCCCTTCTTTCACCATGACATGACACTTTTCCCAGTTTAACACCAAGTTGGTTTCCTCACAGCGTTTAAGCATTTTTTCTAGATTAGCAAGACAGCGGTCGAAGGAGTCCCCGAAGACCGAAAAGTCATCCATGAACACTTCCATGCTGTCTTCCATGAGTTCGTGAAAGATTGCAGTCATGCATCGTTGAAAAGTGGCAGGGGCATTACATAGCCCAAACGGCATTCTTTTGTAGGCGAACGTTCCATAAGGGCAAGTAAACGTGGTCTTTTCTTGGTCCTCAGGTGCTATGGGAATTTGAAAATACCCTGAGAATCCATCCAAGAAGCAATAGTACTCGTGCCCAGACAATCTCTCTAACATTTGGTCAATGAATGGTAAGGGAAAGTGATATTTCCTCATGGCATCATTGAGCTTTCGATAGTCAATGCATACCCGCCATCCAGTAACTGTTCTCTGGGGTACCATCTCACCCTTGTCATTCTTAACTACAATCATTCCACCCTTCTTAGGTACAACCTGTACAGGACTAACCTATGGGCTGTCCGAGATTGGGTAGATCAACCCTGCATCCAGAAGTTTGATGACTTCTTTCTTTACCACTTCCTTAATGTTGGGGTTCACCCGCCTCTGGGGTTGCACGGTAGGTTTATAATCTTCTTACATGAGAATCTTATGTGTGCAAAAAGTTGAGTCAATCCCCTTAATGTCGGCTACACTCCACGAGCACTCCCTTATATTTCTTTAGGACCTCTAAGAGTTTACCTTTTTGTTCATGTTCGAGGGAAGAGTTTATGATTACCGGAAGTTGGTCCTCTCCCTGAAGGAAGGCATACTCCAAATGGTTAGGAAGTTCCTTAAGATCTAACTCAGGAGGTTCGATAATGGAAGGCTTAAGCTTGTTTTCGGGCTTTCGGAGCTCGAGGTGTTCCGTGGCCTCTTGTCTAGGGTAGAAGGAGACTGCACCAACATCCTCCATCTTTTCCACCTCTAGCAAAGGTAGAAAGCTCTCATCCCGTAACCAGCCTTCCTCGATTTGTTCATCAACATAACTATCAATGACATCCGTGAGCTCATCGACCTCCCCAATGAAATAGAGCCGGTTAGCTGCTTCGAGAGAGAGATCCATAGAGTCCTTAATGTTAAAGGTTGAGCTATCGGTTCCCACTCGTAAGGTTAACTTGCCGTCATAAACGTCAATGACTGCACAAGCGGTAGCAAGAAATGGTCTCCCTAAGATGATGGGTACCAAGTCATCCTCCTCCATTTCTAAGATTACAAAGCCGACCGGGAATTTGAATTTCCCAACTTTGACTAGCACATTCTCGCATATCCCTACGAGGTACTTGACTGATCTATCGGCTAGTTGGATGTTCATACGGGTAGGCTTTAATCCAGAGTATCCTAATTTAAGGAACATAGAGTGAGGCATGAGATTGATACTCGCCCCCAAATCGGCAAGAGCATTCTTTATTGATAGAGATCCTATGGAGCAAGGCAAGGTGAAGCTGCCTGGATCGTCTACCTTTTTTGGTAGCCCTCGATGGGTCACCACCGAACATTCTTCCCCCAGGGTCACAAGACCCTCGAGTTTCTTTCGGTTAGCGAGTAGTTTTTTAAAGTACGCGCTGTACTTTGGCATGTGATAACAAGCATCAAGGAGGGGTATGGTGACTACTGAGTCTTTTAGATATGACAAGAATCTTTTATTATCATTCTCAGTTTTCTGGTTTTTTAATCGGGATGGGAATGGGATTCTCACAGGTTGGTTAGGTGGGGTTGATGGGAAAGGGGTCGTCAAGGGAGGTTGGTTGGGAGTCTCGCTGCCCACATACTCCTCCTCCTCGCGAGGCTTGTTTGGATCGGGAGTGATGGGGGACGAGCTCGGGTAAGGGGGTCCTTGGTTGTTTGTTTCCAGCTCGAGTGGTTATCGCGAGCATGGGGTCTTTTTGGCTTACTGACGGCATTTCAAGGTTATCGAGGGCTGAGTTAAGCTTGTTGAACCATTCTCCAATGTCATTCTGCTGCTCGTCAATAAGTTCATTAAGACCTTTTAATTGTAAGCCTTTTTCTTGAGTGAAGTGACCAAGGTCATCTTCAAAAGTGCTCCTGATTTCGAATTCAGGACCTTCCTCTCCTTCTTTTCTTTTTACCAGATTCCCCCAGAGGGTGTAATCGTCATTTTGGTAAAAAGGCAAAAGGGAGGGATCAGCATAGATGTCACCTCCTGACAAACATGCATGTTCAGTCGTGGTTTTTCCTCCGCATTCCTCTACCTCATGCGGGCCCCCACAGTAGTCGCAGATCAAGTAAGGATTTGAAAGTTGTTTAGGTAACTGCGACCCAGCTAGGTACTCCATTCTTTTGTGAATTTTTCTTAACCGATCTGAAGTGATTTCAGAAATGCTGACAGTCGACTCAGGTTCATCCCAAGTGTCATCCTGGTCTTGAGCATATTCTTCAATCCTATCCCATCCTTCTTCGGCACTAAGATTAGCTAATCTCCCTTTTCTAGATTGGTTGATCCCGTTCCGATCATTAGAGGATACATTGTCGTAGAAGATTTGGACCAAAAGCCAAAGTTCGATGCCATGATGGGGAACTTGTCTTATTAAATCCTTGAACCTAATCCACGATTTATGGAAGGGTTCGTCCTTCCTTTTTCAGAAACGGAGGATCCTATCTCTAAACGCTGAGGTTTTTCCAGGTGGAAAGAACTTCTCATAGAACTTGGATATGAGTTGCTCCCATGTGAAAATAGATTCAGAAGGGAGTTTATCATACCACTCTTGGGCTTTTTCATAGAGGGTGAAAGGAAAGAATCATAATCGGGACGTGTCTCTAGTAGCCCCATCCGTATGGAGGGTGTCTACTATTTTCAAGAAGTCTTTAATGTGTTGAATTGGATCTTCCTCATCTAATCCACAAAACTTACACACACTTTGGACAAGCCAAACATCGGTCGCATGCAAGACCTCATTGGTGTGTTCGTTTGGGTAGACAATGGCATTTGAGAAGCCACGAGGGTTTGGGGAGGAGTAGTCCTTAAGGCGCTTAGGAGTAGGAGTTGCGGGGGTACTCATCTCGTTGTTGGGTTGGGAGCCAGGGGTTGTAAGGTGATTTTCTGAATTTTCTTCAGAAAGGGGTGCATCAAAATCGATGGTAACGCTAGATGGTTCAGGAGTTGAGTGAGATCGTCTTAACCTAGCATTTCTCTTTCGGGTTCTGCATAAGGCAAGACAAGGTTTCTAGTGGAACTACGACTCCTAGTGATCCTAAGGTTAGAGAATTCGTCGGTTGCCATAATGGCGGATGGTAGAGAAGTACAAACAAAAACACGAAGAAAGAATTAAGATAGACTAAAGAAAACCTAAAAATAAAAATAAAATCTTACTAGAAAGGAATCTAGCAAGTAGACCTAATAAAAAGAGATTCTAACCTAGACAATAACTATTCCCCGGGCTGCGGCGCCAAAAACTTGATGCGTGGGGTTTGCACCAGGCTTTACCTCTCGAGGGATCTCGAGAAGCTTACAACCCCCACCAGGCAGTGTACCTGATCGATGTAGTATAGTATAATGACAAGTACCGGGGGATTGATTGTTCAGCTAGGAATAGTGTTGCTAGGATTAGAAAACCTAAAGACTAGGTCTAGAGACGAGGGATGATTCTTTTTGTATTTTTTTATATTTTTTAGAAAGCAAATTAAAATCTCGGGTTTGAAGGATTTGGGCGGAATTAGTTGCTAGTCAACTAACCCAATACTAAGATGCAATCAAAATAAAATACTAAAATGAAAATAAACTAAATTATACTAAATTTGTGAGCAATAAGTGGGAGAAATGTGTTTACTTAGATTTCATTACTCCCTAGATATCTTTTACACGTTAATTACTTGTTATAGTTACGTGGATGATGGATTGTATTCCTTAATACCATTCATGGGGTGGCATACTTACTTCCCCAATCCTATGAGTGCCTACTTCACTCCTATGTCGAGCCGGCTAAGAAGCTCCTAACATGGGATCATTAGAATTTACTCATGCATTAAATACAACCAATAAAACCTAGTACACATCGGTTCATGTTTCCTAAGACATTCAAGCATGTTACACAATGGAGATCTACCAATTTTATTAAGCCTAACATTGAAATCATTCATCCAAAACAACCATAAACAAGTAATCAACACATAATTAACATCTAGGTTTCATTAGATCTAAGCAAACACAAGATAAATCTAGCCTAGCATGTTGAAATCAAGACAAGCACAAGATATAGACAACCAACACATAGACATATTGATTGAATTAAGAGAAGACTTATCTCAATAGCACATGAAAGGATTCAAGGGTTGAAAACCCTTGAAAAAGCTGTAAAATACGTACAAGGTTCGGCCCTAGGGTTTCTCCACACAAGTTACTCCTTATGAATGAAAATTAGAAAACTATATATAGATTTTAGAAGGTGACGGCGTCAATAACAAATGTCTGACGCCGTCATCTCGCCGCCAAATAGTTCCTCGGACTGCCTAGATCTGGATCTGACGCCGTCATGTAGTCCCCTTTTGCAGGCCGTCACACAATTAACTCTTGACGCCCTTCTTGTGACGCCTTCAGGTTTGTACTGGGTCGTCATGGTTTTTACTCTTGACGCCGTCAGGAATTCCTTCTTGACGCCGTCATACACTGTACTCAGTATGGAAAATTAAGTCTTTGGCGTTTTCTTCACTTTTATGCTCCAAAAACGTCCGAATTGCTTCCTTTTCCAGATTTCTCTCCCAAAGTACCTAAAATCACAAAAGGAGTGATTTAGGGTAATATTTGATCAAATAAATTCAATTCCGGGCTTAAATGACCCCCAAAAAGTGGTTCATTTTTCGCCTCATCAGTTATATCAACATCCCTCATAAATATTCTGTTAGATTGCTAAGATCTGCGTAGGACTCATAAGTTTACCACTGGTGTCCTTAATGTTGAACAACCAGGGTAGAAGTAGCACATGTTCCTATGAGATCTTTTTATGTATCTCGAGGCTCTAGACTCAATAAGTGCATTTGGTTTTCCTATGCGGAGATTAGGGAGAGGTCTTCTGTTTCAATATCAACCATCTCTAAGAGATGTGTCGATAGATTACACCGGTTCCCCGTGAGAATGAAACAAGTTCTTTTAAGAGAACTTGAGTGGCTAGAAGGTTTAGTACAGTGCATCACTGGGTCCATGACGTCTTGTCTTCAATACTAATGTTGCCTTAGCAACAATCAGTAGATTATGAGTTGAACCCGGTTTCTGCCCTAAGGTTGAATAATTGGAGGGCTATTTCTTTTCACCCTTTCTCATTTCATTTCTTTTTAATTCTTCAACCCCTTCTTTCTCCATTCTCACATTTCTCCTTTTTTTCATAATCATACCTATGGAGTTTCTAATACTATCTATTTGGTATTGTCCATGGGTAAATCCCTCCGGCTTTGGCGGATCATAGGACGGTTTTCCTAACCTTAGCCACCTTATACCTTCATGACTATCCTATGTTGCCATACACCAAATCATTGAAAATTCTCTCAACGTGTTTATGATTAAGGAAACTCATTTAGTTAACACATTGAGAGTTTTGTCATTTTCAAATGCTCCCCCTTAACATGTGCTCATATGTATTGATTTGAAAATTTGCACATGTGGGGAAGAGTTGCACTTTTTGAATTGATCGACCTTAAGTGAACATGACCGGGCATTCGAGACACGGTTACATCACTAGTTAAACTAGCTTGAAGTTATTACCCGGCCCGATCCGATTCACCCAAGGTTTCTCGAAACGGTACATTCTACTCAAACTAGTCCTCATCGAGACACGCTTACATCACTGGTTAGACCAGCTTGAAGTTATTACCCGTCCAGGACTAGTCCTTTCGATTCAAGACAATTGTGTATCGTCAATTCATGAGTCAAGTCTGAGTCTCGAACTCTTAAGATGCAAGGATCCTTTTTCACAAATCATTTGCTCCCCCTCAATATGTGCATTGATATAAAAAAGAGTTTGGCACATAGGGAAGAGCATATATTTGGGTTCAAAACATCACGTTTTAATCAGTTTTTCATATTTAAATCACATCTTCTCCACCGATCAAAAATTTCAAACCAATTGAAATTTGTGATCCCAAGTGATTTAAATAAGTTTAAAGGTTTTCGGAGAAAGATGTGTCATTTTTAAGAATGACTGATTTTGAGACGACATTTTGGCTCCCCCTCAAACCTTGAGGGAGTATGTTATGTGTTAGAGACGATGAGTTTATAAATAATTGTGAGTTTAGCGAGAAACTCATGAAAAATTCATATACTAACACATAACAATTGCACTTAATCCACTGTAGTTATGCACAAAGATCTTGTTTGGATGATATATAGTTTTTGAAATCGTTCTCCCCTCAATCGATGACACATTTAAAATTAAATATTTTGCACAAAGTATTAATTCTTTTAGCATCGATTGAGTGGAAAATGTTAAACAACATTTCAAGTTTGTTTGATCTTCAAAAACCATGGTACGACCAAGTTTGGAGCAAATATTTTCCCGAAGAATCATTGAAGGAAAAATATTTGAGATGCAAAGAAGACATCTCTTCTTTTACCAGAAATGATGCACTTAAGCGTACATCAGATCGGAAAGGCACGAATATAAAGTAATTCATGCCTTTGTTAGGAACAACCGTCTTTTTGGCGACGAACTTTCCCCAATACTAAGACCGGGTTGCTATCTGAAGTAATAGCAAGCCATTATGAAATTAACATAATCACGAACGCAACCACACACAAGTCCTCATGATTATATAGTTACAGACCAACAAAGTACAGAAACAACTGTTACATATCATAATGACACATGATTAGATAGTACGTTCCATGAGCCTGTAGTCTCCTTCACGAATTCTCCCACCAACAAAGCATTCCAGACTTCGGAAAATTCGTTTTTCAAGCAAGAGCTTTCTGATGGCATGTAGAAAGTGCTTGTTTCTTTGGAACACCTCTGCAGTCCAGAAGGCAGTGTACCTCCCATCCTTAGCAATTCTGTATTATTTATCCCTGAGATCCAGAGCAGCTTCCACCTGTGTAAGCGTTCCATCACTGAAGTGGTGAATTTCATCAAGTCTCATAAGCATTCGAGTGTTGAAGCAATCAGTAAAGACCACTGCTCTAGGAGACTCAACGACCGTGTAATCTTTCTTGTATTCCATGTCGCAGGCTTCCCATCGAGGTCTAGTAAGATTGAGTTGAGTCTAATAGCTTTCAATACCTAGCTGGAAATCTTTAACTCTTTGTCTGACGACAAGCCCAGGGATCCACTGAGTGACAGCAGAAACAAGAGTTTTTCTCTCAAGTGCAGGAAGGTGATCCAGTTTACCCTGGAGATGTAGCAAGTACAGATCTTCAAAGTCATTAGGGTGTAGATGCTTGAAGTCACCTTCGGATATGACATGCTCCCAGTAGCGTGAACGTCTAAGAACAATCTTTTTCAAGTAATTGTATCCACAGGTGGGGAAGATCTCAACTCGAATTACACTTAGAATCCTTTTCTTGGAGTAAGCGGCTTTGGGATCACCAGCTGCAGTGTGTCTTGCAATGTAGAACTCACGCTTTTTGAACCACCAGTGGGAGATACCAAAGGATACAACAATATCATATTTGCATTCTTCATCACACCACATAGTGTCCGGTACCATCTGTTCTAGGCCAACATTGGTATAGCTAGCAACTTTCATCTTGGTGATGGATAGTGCAATTTTCTTTCCAGAACGAAGATACTCAAGGTATTTGTTGAAGAAGAAGTCAGCTTGTAGAGTGAAATGACCTGGAGATCCTCCAAGAGGGAGTGGTTTTCCGAGATTGTAGTCCAGGATGTCGTCTTCAACTCGATCAGTAAGCATCTTGTGACATTCTTCCATTTGATACTGTAGATGCACTATATCAAGATAAAAAGCTTTGACAATCTCGTAAGCGGGTCCCTCCAAGTCCTTTTTGGTGAGTCTGGAGATTCCTTGTTTCTTGCAATACCATTGAATGAACGCACCCATGTCTCCTGTCTGAGCTAGTAGTGAGTTTGTGGGAGGTGGAACATAATGATCAGCTACAGCATAAGCCCAGTTGTTATCGGGGACAGATAGATCGTCGGAGGTGATCATCCATTCAGGTTTAGGGGTATGAGACTCTTTATCTGCTTCATCTGGTTTCCACCATGTGTTGATGACATCCTCAGTAATGGTAATAGGAGTACTAGGAGACCCATCACAGCGTGTGAACGATTTCCACCATTGATCCCGTTTAGACTTGTGAGGGACATTGTCATCATCTTCCTCCTCAGCAGACGAAAGGTCATCGTCGGGTAATACAGTATCATGGCCTGTATCAGGTTCCTCTGCGACTGCTGATGCATGTCTCGTTTCAGTTGTCGTCCATGCTTTGTAGGTGATGTGTCGGGAAGACTTGGGATGACTGGATTCAGTTGTAGGGTCAGGCTGATTCTCCTGTGACGATGATTGTTGTGCATGAGATGGTTGCATAGATTAGTGTGTACTAACTCTACTAGAAGACCCAGGTGCTCCAGCAGATCCTGATGGTGGTGGAGGAGGAGGAGGTTTAGGAGGATCTCCTGAGGGTGGCTTAGGGATGTTCGGCTTACGCTTCTTTCTCCTTCGTTCCTCAGCCAAGTCTTTCTCAAGCTCATCGGCATTGTCAATCATCATAGAGCGATCCAGTGACTCATACAGCTGTTGGTGTGCCTCATGTCCTTTGTAATGTTCGGTTTCAAACATTCGTTGAAGTAGTAGATCTTTCATGTCAAAAGTGGACAGGTCTCTGAATCTAGCTTTGAGTGGTGCATCCATGGCTCGTTTAACAGCATCTGACACTTAATCTTCAACAACTTCACTTACCAATGTGTTAATGTTGAGATTTTCGAGCTTAGAGATTCTGGACGCTTGATGGTTAATGACTTGGTGCAGATTGAGCTGTTGGAGGTCTTTAAGTACATCTCGGTGCTTCTCAAGTGTAGACCTGATGTCTAGAATTTCAACATGAGCTCTTTCAACAATAGACAAGGCCCTTTCGACTTGAGATGACAGGTTTTCATGAGTACTTGGAGGGATGGTGGTAGTTGGTGCAGCAGTGGAAGTATCTCTTGGTGATGCAGTGGTAGGAATCGGTATAGTCATTGTGAGAACAGTAGACATATCTTGTTCAATGGGAACATTTACCATAGAGATGACTTCACTCTCATTGGTGGGTTTAGAAGCTTCCTTCCCCTCAGGATTATCATCAACATCGAGATCCCCATAGGTGAAAGAATGATCTAACTGTTTGAATGAGGAAAGAGTTCACGTTGAGGTGTCAGGTTACACAAGTAGCTTTTGTTCGTCGGATTTCATCTTTAAGTTCACTTGAACCCCAGGATAAATAGATGCCACAAAGTCATCTTGTAATGTTGGGTGAGGTTCACCAGTGGGTACGAATTTAGGAGGAGGAGAGTCTTTGGATGACTTTTCAATGGTGGCAGTTACAGGAGCTTTTTCTTCATTCTTAGAAAGATTCAAATCGGACTCTGAGTCACTGGATTCAATGAAGAGTTCATGACTTTTAGGCTGCTCCTGTGTGTCTTCTGAGTAAACCTCCTTAGGCTTAGATGGTTCGGGGGATCGTTTCTTGAATTCGTACTGAGGTACCTTAGATTTGGAGGCAGGTGATGAAATGTGAAGGAGTGTATGTGCAGCTTGTACTTCTGTTACTACACTCTTTCCTTTCCCGATAGTTTCTGGTAATTGCTTGAGTTTCCCAGACTCCGGCTCTTTAATGCTGACACCTGCCAAAGGGGGACCAGGACGTGTCTCACTGTGTTTGAGACTTTCTTCGACAGCCTTCTGAATGTCAGCAGCTTCTGTTGGTGAAATTGTTTCAAGTGGATTGTCGTGTGTAACTATAGCTTGTGCTTTCTTGGTTTTCTTGGAACCAGATTTACTGGCAGTTTTGCTATGTTTGTGTTTCTTGGTTTCACTAGACGCCACTTCAGTAGTAGAAACATCTTTGCGTTTCTTAGATGCCGGTTTGCCTGTAGTGGACTTTGCGGTTGATTGTTGGAGATGAGAGCATCCGGTATATCCATTCCAAAAATTTTCTGATCCGTTCCCTTAGCAACAAATTTGTGGTTACCCACACAGTGTTCATCGGATGCCAGATGCACTGAGGATTCCGGTCTGGGGTGTATATTTTGAGATTGTTGAAGGTGAAGTATAATGAGTTTGGTGAATCTGATACTTGGAATTAGAGATTTGGATTTCCATTTTTTGCTTTCTTTGTGAGTTTCCAGCTTCATCCTGTCCTCTAAGAAGGTATTAATGGAGTGAGCAAATTCTTCCCAGATTCTTTCAGCAAAATCTATATCTTTCCCTTTCACAATACCCCACAGTATCTACAGTGCAGGGCCCCGCAGTCTCTCATGTCCAGATGTCTTCCCCTTGAGACATAAGTTGATAAGTGTGATCAGCACTCTCCATGGTTGATACATTTCATTGGTGGACATAGATGATAGTGTGGTGACCTCCTTAGGATATCCTAGATCATTGATGAACTTTAGGAGGGCCTCAGGATTTGGTGGGGATGAGAATGGTTTGTCAGGAAGGATTGGGTTGATCTGGAGAGCATTCCTGAGCGTTTCTTTGTTGATTTCAAACCATTGTTCATCGAGTTGACAACGATACGTGTTGTTATCCTTGTTATGGGTCATAGTGTTCCAAAATTGCTGGATGTAGATGGATGGAATAGATGATGAAACTGTGAAAGCCTTAAAGAAAGATGTGTTTCTCAAAATATCCACTGCAATCTTGTAGGTGGGGTTATACTGAGGTTTATCCACGTCTATGTAGAGATTTCTTTTCCCAGTAGAGACCCATTCATTGTGTGGTAATATCTCATCATCTGTGCGTGTGGGTGGTGGTGGAACTGACCCCAATTCAGTTGGTATATTAGCATCCGCCATTTATCTGCACAATCACCATAACACACCACGATAGGCACACATGTATGGTTAGTGGTTAGACAGCTCTTCAGATAGAGATACACAACAATGACATGGGGAGCAGCTAAGCACAAAATATGACATACAAGTTGTGCAAACAAAAGAGATAACAGTAAGCACATAAACCAGATTGATGACACTTGAGTCACATTACACATACATACTAAGAAACAACACGCATCCACTAAGTACTGCACATACATACAATGTATAGCCACACATCAGTGAGACATATATTAGTGAACCAACAGATAGCTACACATGATCATGGACAACATGCAATTTGGAATTTCACTCAACTCGCTAACTGAGTGTTTTAGTTAAAACTCTTATCAACTCGCTAGCAATAATATCAATCAACACGCTATTAATGTTGCAACTCGCTGTCAAGAATTTTGGTCAACTCGCTAGTAGAATGTTGAACAACTCGCTACTAAGAGTTTCAGTCAACTCGCTAATATGAATTTCCATCAACTCGCTAATAGGAATAGTAGTCAACTCGCTATCAGGAATATCTGTCAACACGCTACTAAGAGTTCCATCAATGCGCTAACAGGAATATTAGTCAACTCGCTATCCTGAAACAACTCAACTCGCTATCATGAAACAGCTCAACTCGCTATCATGAAACAGCTCAACTCACTATCATGAAACTCCTCAACTCGCTATTATGAAACTCCTCAACTCGCTATCAAGAATAAGTTCAACTCGCTATCAAGATTATACCAACTCGCTAATAAGAATAACATCAACATGCTACCTAGAGCACACCTTAACGTCCCCAGTCA
This sequence comes from Artemisia argyi, assembly GCA_030686995.1. NCBI lineage: Eukaryota > Viridiplantae > Streptophyta > Magnoliopsida > Asterales > Asteraceae > Artemisia > Artemisia argyi. Next base: position 86,105,404 of record CM060684.1, on the reverse strand, counting down.
ATTGAACAGGAACAAGACCCATATGAGTAATCCAATGCCCAAGTAAACCAAAACGGTACTACCCCTTAACATAACACATGATGTAACTCGTATAGATGGCCCCAAGATTAACACGCGAGAAACTCAAAATTGCGCTAAATCACTAGATAGGCATACACGCAGAGATAATAGGGGGCAAAAGGTGGGAAATCATCATAACGAATAAACGATCAAAAACCCAACACAGATTACGCAACAATAAGCACTCACCACTTAATCAGCAATCGAAGTAGAGGGACAACCTAAACACAAGTAAGATAATCACTTAATCAAGTGTTACACAAGAGATATATGACCAAGTAATTAGTATGGCTCAAAAGTTAGATCAAAACCTGTTAGAATGACATGAAGAGGAGATCAAAGAAGAGTAAAAAGGGCGCAGTGAGTTGGAAAGAATGGAGAAAGAAACCAACTTGCTATCAAGATTTTAAATATATACACCCCTGTTTTAACTTTCACAAAATGACTAAACAGACCCTCTACTTAATTGTACTCTTTTATCTTTCAACAAATGACCTAACAGCCCCTCTACTTGCGAACAACACAAATTAAGCATTTAAGAATAACTTAGTCATCAAATCTGAAACCCACAAGTGCATAGATATACCACATATTAACACCACAGATGCCTAAGGCAAAATCCATGCATGATCCAGAAGTATTTAAGAATAACTTAGTCATCAAATCTGAAACCCACGAGTGCATAGATATACCACATATTAACACCACAGATGCCTAAGGCAAAATCCATGCATGATTCAGAAGTATTTAAGAATAACTTAGTCATCAAATATGAAGCCCACGAGTGCATAGATATACCACATATTAACACCACAGATGCCTAAGGCAAAATCCATGCATGATTCAGAAGTATTAACACCACAGATGCATAAGGCAAGATACATGCATAAGTCAGAAAACACTCTCCCCCTCAATCAATGACCTTAGTGTAATAACCCAAACATAGGTTGTTGATTGACTGAGGGATGCATGAGTATGAAGTAAAAGAGCGGGTTGCTATCAGAAATAATAGCAAGCCAAAATGGCAAGTTTGCAACTTCAGTTCGAACTTCATTTAAAGACCCGTGTCATTATTGAATGACATTTCTAGGACCGTAAATGTTATCGATGCTAGAAGACTTGCCAATGCAAAAACAAAGAAACCCCAAAAATGTGATAACAGAATTTAAAGATTTAACTAAAGCTATATGTAACAGTATTTGTACATATATACAAAGGATACTGGATGAACGATCACAGACGTTCATACACATCTCCATCATCGAAGTCCGAGTCCTGATAGGGAAATTACCAGGAGTCATCAGGCACCATTCATCATTGTCTGTTCGCCTGAATCCCTGTCACTGTAGAGAGATAGCATTTAGGTCGCCAAACTTTGAGGTTCTCTGAAGGAGATCCTGCACATAAACCAGAAGACCCTGCACCAACATGAAGATAATGCTTGTTTGGATATGAGTTAGTGTTGTTAGAGTCCTGTTCAGTGGTGGTCACACAGTTAACATTGGGGTTTTCAGTAAACCTCATTGGTATCCAACTAAGACCAATCAACTTAAAGATTCTACCAGTAGGGACCCACTTAAGGAAAGTTTTAGAGTGCTTATAGTCTGACCTTCCTAGTCCACTGGAGGACTGCCTTATAGATGGTGAACTAAGCCCAATGAGATGTTTGTTCTTATGGAATGGTACTCTACCCACAGTTGGGATACCTACATTGTCTACACAGTCTTTCCTGATGGGGTTCTTGTGATACGGCACAACCTTATGATGACGTTGTGAAGTGACTGGTTTTGATAATTCTTGTTTAGTATCAATTTGGGGATCACACCTTGATTTATTAAACTTGGATCTATTAGTACGAAAAGCAGACAGTTGTCTAGTAGATCTGGGTTTTCTATGTGGCAGGTCCGAAGGTGCTCCCACAGTGGAAGATTTATCAAACTTAGTGTTCACATCTTTCATGGTCAATTTGCACAGTTCATGTTTTAATGTGGTTATCTCGAGGTTTTTCTTCTTAAGTTTAGTATTGACCTCATCATTGTGCGCAATTAAAGACTTTGTGTGTGTGACAGTTTTAGATCTCTCTTCTTTGATAGATTCATTAAGTGTTTTACTGTGTCTTTTCAAAGATTCATTTTCATTATGCAACACTTTTACCTTGTGCACTAACTCAGCATATGTTTTAGAGTCAGTATTGTTATCGTGTGTGGCATTGACCTTAAGGTTATTACACATAGCATTCATCATATTAATATGGTGTTTGAGGCGGTTGATTGTCTCATCTTTGGTTTCAATTTGAGCTTTTAACTCATTAATCATGAAATATTCGCGAAGTTCAGGAAGTTCTGAATACTTGCGTGGTTGGTTGATTAGAAATTGTTCTTCATTTTGTTGCATTGCAATTTCAAGAGAAATGCAGTGCTTTTCCAATTGAGAAAATCTGTTAGACAATTCTTTAAAAACATGTATGTCAACCGTTTCATTTGATTTTGTGAATTTGTTTGAAACCAAAGGATTTGACACATCACCTATTGTGGCATCCTGATCACAATTCTCCCAAACAGGATTCGTGTAGATTGAATTAGACGTGACATCATTATCAGTCTCTTTCAGTGGACACGAATCATAAATGGGTGAATCCTGATCAGGATCCTTGTCACAATCAGAAGCATGAACCTCTGAGGCAGGATGTTGTCTTGTGACCTGTTGGTGTGAAGCATCCACCTCATGTGTAGAGAGGATATCAGGAGATTCAATACAAGTCCTTTCAGCAGTGGCAGTCTCACATGTTGATAGGAGGTGTGCACGTTCCTTGATAAACTCCTTAACATTCCCTGTAATCTAAAGTAAGGTGACTCTGAAGGCATCTACATCTAATTCAGTGTGATCGACAAACCATTTACTCGTCATATGGGAGTCATAGTCATACTCCATTGTGAATCTTGAATCAATGAATGCTTCGAGTTGTTTAAGAATCACCCCGAATGCTGCAGTACAATTTTTTTCAGAGAAATCAGCTTTGTTTATTTGTAGTTGCAGTTGATCTAAGTACAGGGTCATGGTGACTATGAACGATTCAATGTCATGTCCAAAGAGTGTCACAAATGCACGTTGGTAACCTCCAGAGTAGCCTGATTTTTCAAAGAGTCTTTCAATGTGGGTGTGAAGTAGTTTGACGCATTCAGCACCTCCTTCAGAGATTTGAGGTAGTCCAGTTGAATTCAAAACAACACTAGATTGAATACTTGTCATGTTGAGGTGAATGAATAAGACTTAGTAGCACAAATCACACAAGTTTGTTCAACAACTCGCTACTACTTTCACCAACCCGCTGGATATGATCAACACTCTATAGTACTCAACTCTCTGGAACAGTATACTCTAAGGCAACTTGCTAAGATAATCAATAACACGCAAAATCTGATCAACTCTCTACACCCACCAACAAGCTACAGATATCAACACGCTAGAGTAGTGTACACTGACTCAACGCGCTAGACAACACCAACTCGCTGGCAGCCTCAACTCGCTAGAGCAAGGATCAACTCGCTATACAGGATCAACCCTCTGACCACACCAACTCGCTGGAGATGGTAACTCGCAAGATTGATCAAATCGCTATCCACACCAACTCGCTAGCTTCATCAACTCGCTAGAATCAGAGGTCACAACTTGCTAGAATAGTAGGACAAAAATGTCACTATCTAGCGATTTGGCTTTATATCCCAAAATAGCAAAACGCCAAACCTCTACTCCCAACTCGCTACTAAAGCTGTCAACTCTCTACAAGAAAAATGTCAACTCGCTGCCAAGAATTGAGCCACGAAATTCCACCAATGTCCACACAAATGATGAAATGACTAAACCAAAGGCAAAACAAGGTGTCTACACTACTTCTAAGCAAGAAAGTACAAGAGGAATGCCAATAAAAATGCCTAACGAGATTAATCAAGTGAGAAAACCACTAAAGCAATTCGAAACCAAACAAAACACACAAACCAAGCAATAAATCCGAGCATACCACGAATCCTAGGATAGAACCATGGCTCTTGATACCAATTGTAGTATATTCTATTGTAAGAACATGTATGATTATGTGTTAAGGATGATTGTATGTAGAGATTTCTAGTGAGAGAAGTTAGAGAGAGAAAGAGATGGGAGCCTTTGGAAAAACTTGTGAAAGGTCAGATTAGAATGAAAGGTCCAACCCTTTCCCTTGGGTGGGAAAGGGTATTTATAGTTACAATAGAAACGCCCCCTAAAACGGGCTGTGGAGCGAGCTGACAGTGGGTAAAGATCCGACCCGACTCCACAAATATTAACTAATACTAAACTATATTCTAACTAATATGATAAATACTACGAGCTACAATATGCTAAACTACACTCGGGGTGACCGAGTCTTCACATGAATAAACGTATTCCTAACAAGATATGTGTACAATTTTTCCATATGATTATTACACAAAAATTTAAACCACTAGGGTTATATTATCTTTGAATAAACTCATCTTCGTTCTCTAACAATTAAGAATTAAGATAAACCAAATTTTTTAAATTTGAATATCTTTATGAACAGCATCTATAATATTCATAGTATGAGTGTTTTACCCAATTCATTATTTGGTAATACTACATCATATAATCGTCAGCATATTAATTAAATACCTGAGATATCCAAGTGGATCTATGAATGATAATTCCATCATCTTGAGGTTTATCATTTACATGTTTTGCCTCATCATGATTTTTACTAGTGTGTGTTTTTAGAAGATTATGTATCTTGTAATTCTATCTTATCAAGATAAAATACTCCCACTTGCCTTTAGTATTATATTGAATAAAAATATTTAGCAATTAGAGCAACAATCCGATGTTCTCTTTTAGGACATTACAAATACACATTGACAGTTCCTGACATTCTTTTGTTAACAACCTACCCATAAGTAGCTTAACAAATTTAGAACTCCAATTTAAGACTTAATGTGATTCATCACATTTCATAATGTCTTATTAATCTTCTAGGAGTCTAATTTAGTATATTCAATCCATACTCAATTTTCTAACCTTGATATCTTTCGGAAGAAAAGAAGTCATAGTTATCTTTAATCAAACAATCTAACAAGAGTTTGATTTCCCTAACTGAACATACCATAAAATGTGGTATTTCAATTAGAATTAATTTTGTAAGAAGATCTAACAATATATATTAGATAACCATAATCCTTTTGGTATACCTATTTACCAACTAAGTCAACTTAATGGTATAATAGTATTTCCAAACCAATTGCATGCTTTATAACACAAGTACTTTCGACCAAGTCACTTCATGTTTATGTCTTATAACAACATAAACTTGTTATAATCCCACTATACGTTATTGATCATTGATCAACTCAATGACTTCTTGCATATGTCTTAATTAAAAGATCATAACAAGCTATCGTCTTACTTTATTATAAGTCTTGTAATACTTAAAAGACTTCATGTTTATAACTATACAATAAAGTATAAACATGTATAATTAAAGTAATCATGAACACCATCATTTGGTTTCAATAATACTTCCAAGTTAACACACTACTTCATGTTTATTTATGTCATTCTAAGAATACATAATTATTGAAGTAGTATTATATTACTTCATGCATTTATGTCATTCCAATAATCCATAAATGTTAAAGTTGAAGTAGTATTGTTATTGACACATGTTCTAATAGATGTCTAATTTAGAAACTGTAAATTATCCATGTTGGTCTCACCCATACATGGAAATTCACCTTGTTGTTAATATTTAGCATGCGTCTCACGTTTACTAAATTTTAACACCAAGTGTTTCTCAGATTAGATTTTTATTAATCATATTAGAACCATAGTCTCTTACTTTGCAGTTAAGAGAATCCGTTAAATCATATTCTTATGTGTTGTACCTTGCACATAATGTAGATTTCTCTCACTTGTGCATGGAACAACAACATGTACCACATAAACAACATGCACACGCTTGTTAATGTGAACAATATGATTTATGTCATTAGTATAACTAGTAGATATAGAGTCTACTCAATCAATCAAGGAAACGCACATGACTATCCTTGAAAATATTAGTGTCTATTTTTGGAAAGTATTTATCTTGAGATGTTCAAAGATAAAGTAGAGTATTACCAAGATAACAATCCTTGTGACTCCCACTGAATTATAGATCATTACTATGATTCTTTATTCAGTAATACACACATAATACTCCCACTGAATTCGACAACATTGTAAATGTTTCATTAATCCAGTGAAAAGAAAAAATGTGCTATTCACTTTCCTACATCTTTGAGAAAACCCATTCGTAACAATTAATTAGGTACTAAAAGAATGCATTCTTCTACATAAATGTGATTCATCACATTCCAAACTATTAACTTGAAAAATTGGGCATGCAATTTCTTCCTGAAGAGATCTACCATTCCAACAATTGTATGTAGTATCTTTAAATGGTCAAATTAAAACAGCTAGATAAAATAATCTAATTCGTCTTTTACCATTTTGCAGTAATCAGTCTAGCTTCTTATTAAATAACTCATAAAGTGCAAAAATCATAACTATTAAAGTTTGCTACGAGTTATGTATTAGAACATAGACAATTCTAACTTTCCTATTATACCTTTCTCATTCATGAAAAGGAATAGGATTAAGTCTCACACTTCTCTTATGGAAAGAAGACTAGGCTCATTCTTTTAGTAAAATTGACTCTAACCAAAAAACCCATATGGTGTAGATCAATTTACTTGAATAACTCATATTTACGGTTTTAATGTTGCATTAATACATTTAAAAGAATTTACAAAATTCAATTTTAGTATTTTTGATAATTTATATTTCCAAGAAAATATAATACCCAACATATTTTCTTGAAAATCTAGGATCCAACTTTACATAGATTCCACCACATCAGTTGATCTGCTAGTGGTGAAAGTATAAAAGATGGTAATCTGTCGAACAATAATTGGCAAACACTTTTCCAATTCCTAGATCATTATGGGATTTACATCAAATTGATTCATCAATTTGTCATGTAAGCATGTTTCATCCCATCTCATGCCTTAAGTTCTAGGTCTCACGCATCAACTTAATTAAGTCGTCTAACTTAGAAACTGCAAATTCTCCGTGTGTGGTCTCACGCACACTCGGAAATTCACCTTGTCATTAAAATTTAGCCTGCGTCTCACGTTTACTAAATAATAACTTCAATTGTTTCTTATAGTTAGATGGCATGTAACTTAAATTTTAGGGTATAAATTTTTGATGTGAAAATCAAAACATGTATAAAGATGCATGCACTCATCTTTATAACATTAGTTTACAAAAACTTTTTATTACCAATTCTTGAAATTAATACACAAAGTTTTACTTGAGGTTTAAAAATCTTAAGATGACTTTCTACAAGAATGATTTTAAAGGAAATTCGTTTAAGACTTATTCGTAAGTGTGATAACCAAGGCAGACTCTAAGGCTCTTTCCAAGCCTTCTTACCACGACTATGAATTTTGTCTTAAAGGAGTTACTTTTAAAAGCATGTTGTACAAAACATCAATCAAGCAAAAGTTTATGGATTCAATCTCAAAACATGTAACAAAGTATGAATCTTGCTAGTCTCGCCTTGAGCGAATTACCGTGCGAAGCAAGCCGTTGTTGGCACATAAGACATCGCAAGATTCAATCTTTATCACTTAAAGTTTCACCATTATTAGTCCATATTATTTTCTTTATAAAAATTACCCTTTTATTTCTTACAACGTGTCCAACAAAATAAAACAATAAAACAAGTAATAAAGACAAATCAAGCAACTAATAACATAACAATTATTAGGTGAAACAATTAGCCACATGCATTCTGGATTAGAAAAGATCCTAATAAAATCAATTCTAAGTTTCAATATGCATATAATCAACTAAGGTCTTCCCTTCTTGAAGGAAGTGAGCCACATACATTGACGAATCAATTGCGTAGGCCAAAGTCAATCACATACCACATAGCACATAAATTGATTTTAATAATAATAATGGGGTCTTCCCCAATATAGATCTATCTAAACATGTGACAAAACTTAACAATTAATAACCCATGACTAACATGCATGTTTCGTCACGGATCAAAGCATAACAATTATCAATTAGGTCATAGGATACGCCCAAATAACACATAAACATGTAGGCAACCTAGGGTTTCTAATCCAAGTAATATTAAAAAACACAAACCCTAATTTGGATAAAGAGGTAATCGACTCCCCCCCCCCCCACCCCAAATTTTTAGGGTTTAGGAAATTTAAAGAACCCTAGATCTAAAAAAAATAACCTAACATGTATATAAAACAATCAAAATTCATTTTTTATGTGTTTTTTGTAATCAATTACATGTTATAGTAAGCTCGTGATACCACTGTTAGAATATGAGAATCATGATAATCATAAAAAAGGTAAACACATATGCGGAAGCATAGGAACATCTATAACATATAAGAGATTAACATAAATTAAATAGGAACGTACCTCTAGTGATTCTAGCAAAACAAGAATCAATAATTAATCTTGAACATGTGATGAACCCTAATTAGGGTTTATATGGATCAATGATTAACCCCTTACCGTTTTGTTAATCGATCCCTTGATAACAACTATAGTGAGTTGTTACCTCGTTCTTGTACACACGAATTAAACCGTATCAAGTTTATGCTAGTAAAAACACAAGTAATGATTTTTGATAAAACAAAAATCGATCCTACACACCCTAGGGGTTGTACGATCGGATGTAGGCAAAAGAGGAGAAGAAAAAACACTTAGGGTTTAGTATGTGTACAAAAGTTAGCCAAACAATGAACCCTTGTGTTTGTATATATAGCCATGCAAACTTGGTGTCCAAGTTTGAGTAGGAATGGGTTTTCCACCCATGGGTTGACCGGCCTAAAGGCCCAAGGGGTCCTTCCGGATCCTTCTCGGCTATATTTTCCATTCTAGTCCTTTAACTTAACATTTAATGATAGTTAGTCCATACCGTTAACAACTAATGATCATTAGTCCTTTTCTTGTGTCCAAATAATAAATATATATATACACAACATTTAATATACATTAATTATTTATTGCTTGATACTCATTCGTAACGTGTGCAATCCCGAGATCTCGAGTTCGATTCTAGACATTTAACTTATTAATATTTATCCAATATTCCAACATATATATCTTTTCCACCATGTCACCAGAAGAAGGACCATAATAAGGAATCCAATTCAATGCCCCTCTTGTCTAACTCTTTGCGAACCTGAAGTTTACCTTTTAGAGCCCTCTATACGCGAATATATTAACCTTTTTTGGAACCCATTTGTTCCAAATCGTTGCTTAGCACCCACTATCCATGTTGAGAATCTTTTCTTCTACCAGTTTTGTAACTCTTCAAACTCTTTACATATCCTTCCTAAAGGATTTCTAACCCATTCTCATTCCCAAATCCAAACATTGTCAACCCATTTCCCCTTTTCATCCACCCTACCCTTAAACTTTTGCTAACCATAGTGGACATCTCTTCATAATTTATTGGATTTATGTTATATAAGATATTTGTAAAGTATTATGAAGCTTATGCAGAGTGGAAATATGTTTATATAACATAATCATTTATGCATTTTCTTCTTACTTTTTTAATACTAATAGTTTTACCTTAACTTATTAATAGTACTTTTTTTTTTTAATTTGTAATAATAGTTTTAAATAAAGGTAATATGATAAACTCGATAAAGCTTTCTTATCCATTTTTTCTTATGTACTATTAATATGTGGTAACCGAAACACAAAGATGGAACAATAACATAGGACCAAAGGAGCATGAGTTTACTTTTTTTTTTTGGTTAAACATATAATCTCTATAATACTACAACATCAAGTCAGCAAGTAGATGGTAAATAAAAAGGTAAATTAGAGCCATAGAAACACAATAAAATAATTGACGATTGATTTAAGAGTGACACTCAAGAATCACTGTGGCATCACTCTTTTGACGTAAATATTTAGCTGGCCAACTAAGAAAGACTCGGGAAATATAAGTTATGAGTTTCATCCCAACTTTTGATTAAATTTCATTGAAACATATGCTAATTGTGTGGGGGATTGGTTATTTAGAACATATCAATCAACACTTTTTTACTAAAGAAAAGTGAACATAGTTAAGATTTTCGTGTCGATCATTTGATCTAACTTTATGAGAAAGAGTCGCTCTGAAAGAATTTCTATAATTATTTTACTTTCACAAATCAAGATTAAAAGTATGGCGACATGTAAGGATAAGTGTTATGGTCGTTGCATTCGCTATCGTTAACTTAGCGCCACATCAGGTTTTCTTCACCACTAACTTCACCACAAAACAATGTAATAAGACCACAAACTCCGTCAAATAAAAATAAGGCAGAACTGCATATATATCCTTCCGAAAGTAAATAATTGCATATATATCCTTTGTACAAGTTTTTGATACACATAGTACAATGGTTTTTATGCATGCTTTGGATATATATGCAATTATGCATTTTCAGGAGGATATATATGCAAAAACCCCAAAAAATAAACATGCCATATATTACACTCACATACCAAAAAGCAAAACAAAAAAGTTGGTTGTCTTCATGACTGATGGTGTGTTTGGTTCAAAATAAGAAATGAGAAAGGAAAAGACAAAGGGAATGCTAAAAAAAGGAACGGGTAAGGAAACCATTCCCTCAAATTTATTGGGTAATAAGTAATAACCCATTACCCACTATTGGGTAATGAGTCATTACATTATATTTTACCAAAAAAAATTTTTTATTATCTTTTCCATTATAACCCCTACCAAGCATACCCTGAGTTGCAAATGGTATTAACGAGGTTGGTAGCCCGCGCTTCGCTGCGGGTCGTTTTGCATGGGGTTGTTTTGCGTATATAAAGTAATCAAAACATTGTATGAAAAAAATTATATTTAACTCATATTTGTAATACATGTGAGTCTACTATTTACATATTGGAATCATAATTAAAGATTTTATGATACATTGGTGAACAAAGTGACAACCTATCTACGACTATAGTCTTCTGAGATTTTGAGAATGGGCGCGTCTGACTGCGTCGTGGGATGTCTGCATTTATCTTGGCATTCTAATATTTTTGTCCCCTGACCATGGATTTGTTTCATACCATATGAATGCAGCAAGATTTGTGCCAAAAACGTAGACAACAAATACCAAATGATTACTAATAAGTAGAAGAGAAAATGATGCAATATAAAAATATGGAAAGGGATTGGCTAAGTGATGTAAAAGTACCTGGTATGCTCTTTCACATGGCTGCAACGGTAAGTGAAATGTCGTTGCCTGGCGAAGATATAGTTCAGAATCATCGTAGCCATTTTAGAAACTGGATAGAAACTGGGAAAACATATTGACAGCAGCCTTACAAAAAATAAAATCACACAACTGCAAGTGTCACTGGCAAACAAATTGACAATGAGCTATTCTTTGTATCTCCTCCCTTCTATCCATTCATGGAAGAACCTGACCATCATCCAGTATGATTGTAAACTTCAGATTAGTTCGTTCCATCCTTTCTGCCACAACAATTTTTTGGATGTGATGTAAGGTATAAGCACAAAAATAGGCTAGAATTCAGCAACTGTGAGAAGCATCAACATGTGTAATTTCAGTAGTCTGAAATCACCAAATTTTAATTTATAAGCATGGTTATTTTTAGCTTGTATAGTGTTAACAACCAATATTTTTTTTTTCATAATACTTTTAGAAATTTTGATGTGGTTTGACATTCAATGTCAAGTTTGGGCAAAAGTAAAAGAGAAATAAAGTTTCATTTCGATTTAGGTGATTTTGCTATTTGAAATAAGTAGTTTAAAATATGAAACTAAATATAGCAAATGTAAAATCCATAAATGAAACTTACTGACCTGGGTATCAGTCACAGGGGTTTTGCAATGGTGTTTCGGAAGCAATGAATAAACTGCTGGTCATGATTTTGCACTTGCAACGAAACCATTGAATTTGATGTTTCTCTTGCAGGTTTCAACAGATTGTACACACAGAAAAAAGATTACAGTAAGCATAAACAAAAACATCTTAAGAGCACACTACTACTTTAATTAAGATATTTATTCAGTATAATGATGTTGTTGGGCAGAAAAAAAATGCAAGCAAGGTATAGTTTTTGGATACGCTTTTTTAAGGCTGATCATCATTGTAGCACCAAGAAACTACAGTAAACAATTATAAGGTTTGCATAAACATATTTAACTTCTAACTATTTAGGGGTTATCGTATCAGATTCATCTCATCTGATTTTACAATCCACAAACTAAGGTAGGTAATGGGAACAGGTCAAATGGTTTAAAACCCAGCCAAGGTGTATATTCACAGCAAACCGCTACCTAATCATTCTATTCAAAGAACTAATTTATTATTGTATCGTTTTTTTTGCAATTATATCAGGGACTTTGGAGAGCACTAAAGCCTCACGGCCAAATTTACCCCGTGGAATCAAACAAAAAACAATTGGACCCGTGACCTGATACACTCAATTTGGCACATGTAATCTTTTTATAAATGATATACGTGTCAAACAGACAACAATTCCAGCAAAATAGACACTTTAGGTGTCAAACTCATTCACCTTTGAAGGAGTCAATTTGAGCTACGGTTTTAGGTTTAATTAACAAATTGATAGAGAAACTGATTAAGAAGGGTAAAAAGTCATTCATGTAATACGTCTCATGAGCATAATACTATTATGACAGTTACAATTTAGGAATACTTATTCTTATAAACTACTTTCTCGCTAATGTAGCCTTGTTTAAGTAAAATAAGATGATAATCAATCCCAACCAAAGAGAATATTATGATGAATTACAGCTTTCAATTGCTATAAATGAAGCTCAAGCAGCCCTAATATCAAATAATTGAAACCATAAACAAAGTTTATAAACCCCTAAATCTTATCAACACAATCCAGTCGACTGAATAATACGATAACAATTCAAGGAAGAATAAAGTTGGCCTACAACTAAACGTACCTCTCAAAAAAATTCTGGCAATGTACCGTTCCTCTTAAGCCTGTGTTCACATGACGCAACGATGCTAATAGAGCTCCTTTATTCTCATTTGTCAGTCGTGACATAGGATCCTGTGCCAGTGGGGTTACATTTACAGAAGCATGTTAATTCAGAAACCAACCTGAATCGTTATTCTGACATTAACTCAAAACATCAAAATAACCAAAAACCTAAAAATGGCTAGAATTGAAACAAAATGGCTAGAATTGAAAATTTAGGAATTTTAGCTTCATATGAACCTGAAGTACCTGATTAAAGAAACCTAAATATGACAAACCTTTTGATTATTTCTCTTAACACTAAACAAAAACCATATCCTAATCATTCTCCTACTTGCTCCTATATTTACTAACAAACCAACTGACTATCCCAGAATAAAGAAAATGTAACTTGCATATAAGAAGATCAAGGTAAAAGAAGGTGAGAAAGATAAATACTATATGAATTACCTTAAAGAAATTGAAGCTTCATATTTGTATGATCAGTGCGAATTGTGAAACCATTTCGGCTCTCCAAAGCTGATCAGGAAGCGATGCATCAATCCAAACCTTATTACGCCATTAATGACAACAACTTCATGACTCTGACGCGTTCTGCAACTGAATTACGACAAATTTAACGTTAGAACACAATCTAAATTATAAATTGAAACATATTCAAGGAAAATGGTGAAACAACTCAACATGTAATATTGGGTATGTAGGCAGACCCCGTTTCAACTAATAATTTGGGTATAAGTCAGGTCCGCCTCTTAACAAAATACTAATGACCCTGTTTTATTTTGGGCTTTAGTATACTTTATAACAATGCAACATCATAACCTAATGCTAGTAGGTACCTGTCCATCCAAGCGCTTAACGTCAGCTTCTAATTGCAGTCTATGTTCGTCACAATTCAGGACAAACTCAAGTGAGGACACGCCTTCATTATAGGAAGTTGGAAATCACACTACTGATCCTGAAGCAAATGCGCTAACATTATCATTCTTTTTTAATCTTTCAGAAAACACTAATTACATTTATTCCCAAAGTCATTCTTGAAAATAAATATTTTTATATTTCTGATAAAACACATTTTGAAAAACAATGTTCCGGTGGTTATTGAATTATCAAAATCAACACTTGTGCCGTCGTTGCCATATTTACAATCTAAGACACAATACTCAAAAGTAAGTACTATTAAAACAACAAACAAAAATTATACCTATCTCCGCACACCGAGTCCTTGCATCTCCGAAATCAACACCGTAAGTTTCCTTAGATCAATATCCTGCATATTTTTTAAGTTTAATTCAACTCATAAGCCTAAAAAAAAGGTAAACCAAAAATAAGCCAGAAACTTGGGGCTTATAAAATATAAGCCGAAACACAAATAAGCTCGTAAGCCCGCATATAAGCTTAAACAAACACCACCTTAATTCAAGCCTATAATCGAAATCCATAATCATACATCCAAACACCCCTAGTAAAATAATTGACAGCAACATAACAACACAAAATAAAAAGAAAATGAACAATTACCTTTGTTCAGCCCAATAAAGATCGGTAGATGCAACATCATTAAGTAAAAAATTATAATCAATGAGATCCAAATCTGTATTCTCAAACGGATCCATTTTCTGATGTAAATAATTTCGATAACTATTATTAAAATGAAACCCTAACCCCAATATATATTTATACGTGAGTGGAAGGTTTGAGAATGATCGTTTGTTTTTGATGGTCAATCTTGATTCTGATTTGGGATCAGGGGATGTGGAAGATGGTATGTTTTGGGTTTTAGATTATATTTTTGGTGATGAAATCACTGTCTGTTTTTTGATGATAATTTATGTGTGAATAGATAAGAATGAATGGAAGAAGGTTCTAGGGTTCTGTAGGGAGAAAATATCCAGGGAAAAACGGAACGGGAAGAGTGTTGGAACGGGAGAGCAAAAGTGAACAGTGTTTCAAACAGTATTTATAGGGTTTCAGCCAATAGAAACGCGTTTTGTGTAAAACGGAAATTCTCATCTTTAGTATATACTAGTAGTGTCTAAAAGTGCCAACACAATATCACACACATTTAACTAATTAGTCACCGTAGTTCATGTAAAATATGCATTATGTATTTGCATTATCGTAGAGTGGAAGAACCAGGATTTAATCAGGCGAAGCGCAAAAAACAAATTGAAAGGTGATTGAAAAGAATATATAGATTTGAAGGGAAAAAAGGCGAGTTAACAAAATTTACACTAAGTGAGGATAATCCATAGGGTTTTTGAAAATCCCGGAGCTCTCTACATGTCTGCCCCGGTGTGCATGTTAATTAATATGTGTATCGGTGAGGAAATTAATTTTGATATGAAACAAAAACATGCAAACGAAGAAAATTTGATTATGCATATTTTACCTATATTTTCAACTCATAGATAGTACTAGGTTTTGAACCCGCGCGTTGCCGCGGGGTTTTTGTATACGTAAGTTAGCAAAAAAAAAAAAAAAAGAGAAGCGCCAATGGAATTCATGGCGTGCCATACTTATAGAGGGTTTTTTTTAACAATTAGTTTAAGCGAGTGTTGGTACCCGCACGTTGCTGCGGAATTCTTTTGTTGCCGTTAGCTACTCAACGTGAAGTTAGTTACCTAGGACTGACTTTGCAATTGATGTGTAACATGAAGGACCATTTACGTAAATTATGTGAGGACTAAATTTGCAATGAACTGCTGAGATGAATGACAAAGTGCGTACAATTTTTTTTAAAAAAATGTTAAAGATAACGGTATTTAGTTAACAGCCGTTAAATAACAAACGACCGTTAGTACTGTACAAATATAACTGACTTTGCAATTGATGTATAACATGAAGGACCATTTATGTAAATTTTGTGAGGACTAAATTTGCAATGAACCGCTGAGATGAAGGACAAAGTGCGTACATTTTTTTTTAAATGTTGAAGATAACGGTCGTTAGTTAACAACCGTTAAATAACTAACGACCGTTAAAACTAAAAAAAAAAGTACTGTGCGCAGTGTTGCAAAAATCGGCTGAGGCGGCCGATTAATCGGCCTCGGCCCTGGAACTTGTAGGAAATTACAAGGTAATCGGCCGAGTCAAGAAAATCGGCCGATTAATCGGCCAAAAATCGCAACTCGGCCCCCGACCGCCTCGGGACCGATTCACGATTTTTGCAACATTGACTTCTGCGTTCATTGTAGCACTGTAGCTGCTACAGTAATTTTTTTTTGCTCCCTTGTGCTATTCACAAGCTGTTGATGAATGTTATATATACTACTATATAATATAAGATATTTTATTTGTTATTCAAATAGTAAAACAGCTAGATCTAAACGCATTGTCATATTATTATTTATTTAATGCTTGCAAGTTGCAAGGAAATTAGTAGTATATAAAGGAGTTGATTTGCATGTCCAAACACGAGATTCAAGGGTTCTTTGTCATATACTACAATGGAATCCAGATCCATAACCCTTTCCCTTTTTATCATCTTTGTACATCTTTTAAGTGTATCAAACTCCAAGTCAATCGTCAAAAGACTTCCCGGCTTTCCTGGTGATCTCCCTTTCACTTTTGAGACCGGGTATGTTTTAATTCTGAGTTACGCTATATATGTAACCCAATAATTCTCTCGAGTCTCTAATAAGAATGTAACACAAACAAAACGCCACCACCTTTATGTTTTCATTTTTCTTTCTTTACTGTTGTTGATCCGTAATGGAAATTACTTATCTTCATTTCTTTTTCATTTGATTTCTTTTCTTTGTCGAAAGATACGTGGGAGTAGGAAACAACGATGAAATCCAGTTTTTTTACTACTTTGTTGAGTCGCAAAGAGACCCGTTGCATGACCCTGTTCTTTTGTATCTCACTGGTGGTCCTGGCACATCTGGACTTTTTCCTTTGCTCTATCAGATCGGTAAGTTTTTTAAATTATACTCATAAAGCATAGGGATGGAACTTGAACATCGTTGGTTAAGGGGCCAACTTAAAAAATATTTATTTTAATAGGTCGATGTACACTACGTTAAAATTTTTGTATTAAAAATGACTAAAATCGTTTTATTAGCTTATATTCTAAAGGGTTTGTTAACCATAGCCAAACTACAATAAGTGAAAATAATGTCTTCCTTGTTTAACATCACATTCCGTGTTTAAGATGATTGGATGTGTATAAATATGAAATATATTACTAGTTCAAACGAGTTAATTTTATAATTATAAAATGTTAACCATAATCTGAAGAGATATTATTATCAAAACCTACTTTGTACATTTTGGTTTATTCATGTGATCGTGCATATGATTAAAATTTTAAATTGTCTAGTAGATGAGGTTTTAATTGTCAACTATGCAATATGCTCGGTAGGTGTCTGTATCAAACTTCTTGATTCTAGTTGTGAGGATCAAACTTCTATTCTAAATGATTTTACTATTGATGCAGTAAACTTCTGAATGATTTTAGAGAGTGACGTTTTTTTTTTTTTTTTTCTGAACGAAGTGATGTGTGTGTTGACTTCGAATATTTGGATAAAACTTATCTCTATTTTGTATACAACGTTCATAACCTAAAATAACATAAAGGCGCTTATGCTTTTGTTAGTCAATATAATTTGCTGCTTTTTTTTTTTTTTTTTTTTTTTTTTTTTTTAGAGATATAATCAATCGGATAAATAGAGAAGCAAACTAATAAAAAGTTCGGATATATAGAAGCGCTCAACAATAATCCTATCGCATGTATAGCTATAAGCTATTAGAACCGTAAAGCCATCACGGGCTCACGGCTTTACATATATTAGCGGACTATATACTTTTTTTTTTTTTTTTTTTTTTTTTTTTTTTTTTTTTGTGTGTTTGATATTTCAGGTTTCATGTTGATAAATAACAATTACAATAAGATGGCAGGCAAGCGAGCAACATGTTGATATATACTTTAACGCTTATATTACAAAGACACACAAGAAATCTAGTCTAACGCCCCTAAAATGTTATCAAACAAAACAAGCCACTTTTCTTAAGGTTTTGAAGAGGCACTTGATCTCGATCGCGCGCGCGCACACACACCTCAATATTCATTGAGCGCAAGCCAGTTCTGTCACTTTGTGAATGGCGCAACGGGGAGGGTATATAGTGGCTTGGCTTTGGCTTTGGCTGAAATAAAAAAAAGGTTTCACGTGTTGGTTTGGCATGGGAGCGACGCCATCGTATTGTTTATATATTTTAATTATAAAGGTACAAAATAAAAGGCTTTACAAATACATTTTTGCGTTGACGTGATTTTGTGATAATGTGAGAAGATAATGAAAAGATTATATGAAGAGATTAAAATAATATTAGTTATTAAAAAACAATTATGAAACACACATATCAAGAAAGTTGTATTGACGAATTTTGTGTAATTAATTATTTTCTTCTCCAAGTTGATGTAGCACACATGTTGGTAAATAATTGTAGTGCTGAACTGGCAAGCATTAATTAATCCATGTTCCACAGGTCCATTAAGCATCAGTGACGATAGTTCAAAGGGCAATGTTTCACTATTGTTGAATCACAACTCATGGACAAAGGTTTAATATCTCTTTTATCATTTGTTTCCAGAGAATTTCGCCACTTTATATGAAAATAAAATCAGTAATTCTGATCGAAGTGTAGATAATTTTTAGTCCATAAAAGTTTTATATGGTTGTCTACTGATGTTTGATGAGGCAATGACGAATTAATAACTATGAACTTTTGTAGGAGGCTAATGTAATATTCCTAGATCTACCGGCTGGTGTAGGGTTTTCGTATGCTACAACATATGAAGGATCTATGAGTAGTGATTCCCTTGTATCTTTACATAGTTATCAGTTTCTAATGAAGGTATGACAAACCATAACCCTTTTGTTTTAGTCAATACTTTTGCTAAGTAGAGTCCCGTGTAGTGTGTTATCGTATCTATGCTTCTCATTGTCTATTACAAGAATTTAGTAAAAATGATATATTGATTGTTTATAATGGGCATATACAAATACAGTGGCTCGTGGAGAACCCCAAGTTTCTCAATAATCCATTATACATAACTGGGATTTCGTACATGGGCATTGTCGTACCAGTTGTTACTCTTGAGGTATACAAAGGTAAGCAATTCTGAATATAAACACTATGGAGCATCATTTATATCTCTATTTGGAATATTATTCCACATACAACTAGTTCCCGTTGCACCAAGTTCTACTCTAGCACTTGAGTTGTACTATAAACAACACATGTAGATGTGATGTTGTATTTTTCTAATATCTTATTCTTGAACATAGATGAAATATGACATATTGAGGATCATGAAAGTCTAAAACAATCTATTTACCGTATTTCTCTAATGTTGCAGGCAATGAACGTGGAAATAAACCACAAGTGAATATTAAAGTAAGTATCTTAAGTCTATAAATGTTGTATCACAGCTTCAAATTATTAGGTTGGTTCCTGCGTAATTGTTTTAAATAATCTGTAACCAACAAAACTAATCTCTAAATTTTTACTTTATAAAGTAAATTAATCAAGTCAAAGTTTTGTAAAAACTAACATCCATATATTAAGTTTCGTTTGATACAAGTATATTCGAGAAGCTAACCAAAATCTTCATTTCCATTATATAGGGTTACTCAATTGTCAGCCCCCTCACCGATAGATTCATTGATTTCAACTCCAGATTGGAATTCCAACACCGGCTAGCACTCATATCAGATGAGATCTATGAGGTAACTGAAATAGTTATATCACCTCATGACATACAATGCGAGGAAAGGATGTTTATATCTAATGGATTGTGATGTATTTCAGTCTACAAAAAAAACTTGTCGTGGTAACTATGTGTACACTGATCCGAGCAACACCCTGTGTTCACATGATCTTGAGCGTGTAGATGAGGTACACATGTATAAATTTTACCCCATAATAAGAATTCTTGTGTACGAAAAATTAAAACTTCTCCATTTCAGTGCACAAGCGGAATAAACTATTCAAATGTATTGGAGCCATTGTGTGATGACGTAAATCCGGCACCAGCATGTCCTGTAATTTTCTTCTTTTGAGTCATAAATGCATCATAATTTTTTTGTTAGGATAACTCTTTTACAAATCATGCATTTATATAACAGCAAAATGTGGAAATCTGATCTTAATTTTAATAAATTTCAGGCGGCAACTAAGATAGTTTTAGATTCTTGGGCAAATGATAAAGATGTTCAGAAAGCTCTTCATGTTCGCGAGGTATATTTTTCAGAAAGATTTTAACAACTTAGCCACTTAGGACACATTCTAATTAACAGTCTTGCGCCAGCTTTAGTATGTTCACTTTGCATTGCTCTATAAATTATAAACAAAAAGTCCTTATTTCACTATGTCTAAAACACAATTTGACATCCTTTTGTTTCCTTGTGCAGGGAACAATAGAAATATGGGAGAAAACCAATGAAACTATCCATTACACTTTGGGTAAAAATGACACGGCAAGTTACGCATATGATATCTTCAGCACTATCGACCATCACAAACAGCTTACTACTAGAAACTGTCAAGTTTTGATCATTAGGTACATAATGCCAGTCTATCACCAACACTCCTAATTATAAATTAATTAACATCTCATCATTTTTCAAAAAGAAATCTGTTAAATCTTTCAATTATTATCACTACTTGATTCCATTGCCAACATTTTTATTGATACTATAACCATGTATTGTCTAATAGAATGATACAGACATTAAATAATAATAATAATAATAAATAAAAAATAAAATAAAAAAATCATTCATTCTATTAAACTTATAATATCTGCACTTTTCGTAACTTACATGTTACTTTCTGTAAAAATATTCAACTGGCAGCGGTGATCACGATATGACATTTCCATATGTCGGCACAGAACAATGGATAGCATCTCTTAGTGTTCCAGTTGAAAGCCCATGGCAACCTTGGTTCGTTGACTCTCAAATTTCTGGGTGAGCTTAAATAATGCTCTATACTTTTTTTTTTAACCATAACACAAGCAACAAGCATTTAAATTCTAGAATTTTTTCACATAATGACTGGTAGACGGGCAACAAGCTGCGCCGCCACCTCTTTCTGAATAGCAAAACCAAACCTACTAAACACAAATCCTTGCCCCTGGGGGGTCGAATAATTGCTATGAACGACCCGTTGAACTCTGGCAAGGAACCGGATAGCTTCCGGTGCCAACGCCCCAAAAGTATCAAAGGCTAATGGGACAAAAACATGTTGATTATCCTCACAAGCTTTGGCATGCTTCTCAATCTATACTTTAATTTTTTTAACCTTTTTATATCATGAATTACTGCCTTATTGAAAAATAATCAAGTAAACTGATTATCCTTTGTATTTGTATGTAGATATAAGGTGAAATATGCAAAGCAGGGATACACGTTAACGTATGCAACTATCAAGGTAAGAAATATGACACATCAATTTACGAGATTGGTTTATTGATTATCTTGCAAAGTTGCAAGTTGCTATTAACAAAAGGAATCGCACAAAATAGATTAATAGAATGAAGTTGACATTTTTATGTACAATATATCAGATAATGAAAATAAGTTGATGTACCTCATCTCTTAAAATGCATTACAATGATATAAACCTAATATAGTTGTATTATAAGGCCAAAGTATAACTGTATAACTAAGTAAAATCAAATGTGAACAATAACTGAATCATATCTTTGTGTTATGCAGGGTGCGGGTCATGCTGTGGCATTGAACAGGCCTAAAGAAGCTTCAGCCATTGTGGATGGGTGGCTTGCATCACATGCATATTTAAGCGACTCATAAGCCCATGTTAATCACTAAGGGATGATTCTATATATATCCAATCTAAACATCGAAATACCATATATACCCAAAATACAAGTTTTGAGTGCATTGGTACTTAAATTATGTTTTGGGTAAATATAACATTATGATGTTTAAGTTTTGGTAATTAAATATGAAAATCAGTGAATTTATTTAGATTTTTATTTGAAAAGAAAATAAATGTGCATTGCATTATATTTCTTATCATATAAAATTATTTATAAGTTTCAAGTTGGCATTGTTTTTTTAAACATTATTTGGCATTGTCGATAGCATATATATATATATATATATATATATATATATATATATATATATCGGGAGAAGTATGTGGATTGATGCACGAGCAACATATGTAGTATACGAGGTTATTATGATCATGAATTATGACGTGATTTATTCGGGGTTAACTTTGTTTCTCATAGTGTTTCAGTCAATATACCACTGTTTTCAATTTCGTATAACTTTTTACATCAAGTATAATTAGTTTGTAATGGCGATTCATTAAAAGAAAAAAAAAAAAAAAAATCAAGCAAAAAGCTATAAAAGAAATTCAAACATGTCAAAACGAGTGTTTAGATCACTAATCCAAACTAACTTAAAGGCCTCTGCTAAGAAGAGTAGGGATAAAATTAAAAATAAAATTTAAATGAGAAAAATAAGAAAAAATACAACCACATATTATAATTTCTTTTTAATTTCTCATTTGAATCATATGACTAAAAATCATTCACAATTCTTATTTATTTATTTATTTATTTATTTTTTCACGGGATGTTAAGAGTCCATAAATAAGAAAAACTTTTATATCTACATAAAGCGAATCTTCTCTTGGAGACTTGGAAGTCAAAACAAATCCATTTGTAAACCACCAAAGAATCCAAACCGTAGTTTATTTACAATCATTGAAGCAAATTCTAGTTAAATTACTAAAGTTTATATTATCTCCCCAAGAGATTAGGGCAGACAAAATGTTAGGATGATGATTAAAACCATATCAAACAGAACTAAACCCATAACAACTTTTGCCATAGTGTAATTCATGTATTTCCTTCAAACGAAGGTGAAATCCAGGAACAAATAATGATTGGTTTAAACAAATCTAGTAGGTAACCTATGGTCATAGTTAAATGCAATGAACTTATCTAGAATTTTAACTTGCTTCCACCTTGCTTCCGGTCTAAAAATTAACTTCCACAAGAGTAAGCTTTATGGTGTTGGCGTAACCACTTTGGAAGTTAACTCTCTTGCATCTACCATAGGTTGCCTTCCTTCTTACTTCCCATGCACCTACTTGGGTCTCCTAATCGGTGGTAAAATGTCAAGGTGTGCTAACTGGGGTATTCTTGTTGACAAGTTCAATAAGAGGCTCTCTAATTGGAAAGCAAAATCCCTTTCTTTTGGTGGAAGATTTACACTTATCAAGTCCGTTCTTGGTAGTCTTGGTGTCTATTATTTTTCCACCTTTAAAGCTCCCAACAAAATACTCAATAAGCTTGAAGGTATTAGAAGAAAATTCTTTTGGGGTGGGACTACGGATGAGAATAAAATTGCTTGGATTGCTTGGGATAAGGCAACTTCTTCTATCTCAAATGGAGGTTTTGGCATTGGCACCCTCAAGTCTAGTAACCAAGCTATGCTTAGTAAATGGTGGTGGAGATTTCACACTGAAAATCAATCTTTTTGGTGTAAAATCATTCGCTCTATTCATGGTGTAGATGGTTAAACGATACATCCTTAATCATATCTAAATCGGGTCCATGGTACCGTATTGTCAAGCTAAAAGATGATCTCAGTAAGATTGGCATTGACTTACCTTCGATATTTAAGAAAAAGATTGGCAACGGTTGTAATACACGGTTTTGGCTAGATACTTGGCTTGGAGGATCGCCTCTTAAAGACACTTTCCCAAGATTATATCGGTTGGATTCTAACCCGTCTTGCTTGGTTTGTAACCGCTGCCCAACCTTCCAACCACTAAACCATGTTTCTGCAATAACTCATCTCGCCCCTGCCTTTACACCCCCCGTAGGTCTGATCTTTAACTAGGAATGGAGCAAGCCTATTAGGTCCAGTTTAGAGCATTTTGAGCTTTCAGAATTGTGCAGCCTTGTGGCCCATCTCCGACTTTCTGATAATTGTGATTAGTGGGAATGTACTATTGATGATTCCAGAGCTCTTACTGTCAAAGGGATGCGCTACTACATAAACCAAATGTCCCCCACACCACAAGTATCTCCAACTCGGTGGAACACACTCCTTCCTTTAAAAGTCAATATCTTCATCTGGAGAACCACAAACAAAAGACTCCCCACAAAAGGTAATCTCGACTACAGAGGAATTGATTTAGATAATGTTCGTTGCCCCATGTGTGATGATGCAATTGAAACCGAAGACCACATTTTCGTATCATGTTCTATTGCTAAGGACACATGGAAAAGCATTATGGACTGGTGGAACATTCCTAGCATCACCATTGCTAATCTTCTCGATGGAATTAACCTTGCTGATAGAGCCCCCCTCCCTGCCGCCTCCATCAGATTCTTCGACGTGGTTGTTCAAACAACTCATTGGCTACTTTGGAGGTTCCGCAATGATACGACTTTTGCTACAAAAAAACCCAACAAGCAGCTTATCATTGATAATGTAAAGCTCGTGTCATTTACTTGGATCTCTAGTAGACAAAAAAAGGTTCCTATTAAGTGGATAGAGTGGATATGTAACCCTTGTAACGCTCTATCCCCGTGAATGTAACTTGTTCTAGCTTCTTGCTAGTTTGCTAATCTATATTCTCTTGCCGTTCAAAAAAAAGGTAACCGGTTTAAACAAATCTAGTAGGTACACGTTTGGTCTATGTGGTTTACTCTAAATAACATATTTAGTCCCTAAGTTGTTTTAATTTCATTACATATACTTATTTTTAAAACTTGTTGCTCATTTAGTCCCTATTTTAAGAAATAGGGACTATCCTTGTAAATAATAGGATGTTGACTTTCATTATTTATCAATAACTTTTAGGATCATCTACTAAGAAACACAACTCACAAAAAAAGTGACCATACGGATAAAAGTCATCGTCATTGATTTTTCACGAGTCCCCAAACAAAGCTTAAAAATAAAATCACAGCCACTTACAAGTTAGATGCTAACACTATCAATGGAATCCATAAGGTCAAAAATTTGAGGGCCACAACCCCTTCCGTCCCTTCTAAGTTCCTTCCTACCTTCGTTTTAAAAAATGTTCGCTTTGTGTGCCATACAATATAGCTTATATTTTAAAGGGTTTGTTAACCATAGCCATGTGAGTTATGATTAATCATTCTATAAACATTAAAAACTATTGTACAATAAGTGAAAATAATGTCTTCTTTGTTTAACATCGCATTACGTGTTTAAAATGATTTGATGTAAAAAATTACTGGTTCAAAAGAGTTAATTTTATAATTATAAAATGTTAACCATAATTTTTTTTTTGAAAGGTGAATTTCAACTTAGAAACGACCACCTTCGCGGACAACGAAGGCCCTATCGCCACCCCGCCAGACTATGTTGTCTAAACCGGGTCCACGCTGATCTCAGGTGGTAACGGGATTTCCCCGAAAACTGTACTGCCTCCACACAAGTTTACCTTGCTGGAGAAACAGCCGGATGAAAACCGGGTCATGCTCAAGATTCGAACCCCCGCAACAAGTGGCATAAGGGTTCAAATCCATCATTGCAATATATCTCCGGAACAATATGGTCTACAAGTAGACCACAAGTGAGGACTTCCCGGGTGGTCACCCACCCGGTACTACTCCCACTTGTGACTCGCTTAACAAGTTAAGCCCCACCCACTAGACCACAAGTACTTTGATTTAACCATAATATAAAGAGATATTAATATCAAAACCTACTTTGTATATTTTGGTTAATTCATGTGATCGTGCATGTGATTACAAGTTTAAATTGTCTAGTAGATGAGGTTTTAATTGTCAACTATGCAATAGGCTCGGTAGGTCCGTATCAAACTTCTTGATTCTTGTCGTGAGGATCAAACTTCTATTTTAATGATTTTACTATTGATGCATTGAGAAAAATTCATTTATTGACTAGTTTTTTTTACTCCATCCGTCTCATAATTATTGTCCACATTTGATTTTTTTAATCTTTAGCTTTCAAGTTTGACCGTAAATCTTTTCCTTTATGATATATATTACTTGATGCAAAATATATAAATGGATTGAGTTTTAAATGTATTTTCATTTGTATAATTTTATAAAGTATTATATAACACAAATAAAAATATTTAAGGTCAAAGTTGCAAAATAAAAACTTCAAAAGTCAACAGTGGACAATAATTATGGGACGGAGGTAGTACATACTGTTAGGTCACTATTTTGTAAACACAAGTATAAGAAATGAGATGAAAATAAGAGATGGTTGATTATAAGATTATGAAGATTGAAAGAACAAGAGTTTCCTTAATATATTCAAATAACCAATTCAAATAACCAACAATATAAAAGTTTACATAAGCTTAGTATATATAGGGGAGGAGTAGGGCAACACTCCCTTCCTCCCTCATTCTTCTTAGACGTGGGCTTTCAAGGCCCATGGACATGAATACTTAAGCCTAGTAACATAAACAAAATGAAATAAATAACTAAGCAACCTATTACAAAAGGTAATGACCGAGACTTGACTAAAATACAAAAGTATGTTCCCAACAATCTCCCCTTAAGGGTCGGTCATCATGGTTGCTTGACGTCTTCATCTTTGTCGTTGACTTGTGACATGTAAACCTTTAGACGTCTTCAAAAATGTTGTATAATAAATGCTCTTTGCTCTATGTCTTTGTTCTTTGGTGATGATGTAGTGATTGTGTTATGAAGTAGTCTGCCATTCGTCACTCCTGCGTCTGTGGTGGTTGTCCGCCATTCCAACATACTAATACATCTTTGGACTTAGACTCTCACGTGCACGAAGTTCTTTTTCATACTCAAAGATCTTTAGTCTTTATACTTTGTAGATTCTTCTTATTGATGTAGAATCTTTCTTTGAACTTTGTGGTGCTAAGATCTTTGGGGGAGCTATCATTTGCATCAAGATGTATGTATGAGCATGTTGGAATCTACCATCATGGAAGTGAGGTACCTGCAAGTAAACAGTTAGCAATAAATAACCGGTACTTACAGATAAGGAATTAGAGTTCGTCAACAGCATAGTGTGAAGACTCCTTCTAATCCTTATCCAGGCCGTTCCCATATTAGATACTCCCTAAGAAGCTTACGAGACCTACTAAGTAGCTCAATGACTGGGTGAGTCACTGGGGATCACTCCACGACTGTAGACCGCTATGGAACCACCGCAAATACTAAGCGTAACCCTTGTGGGGTTACCGAAGTGACCTGCTGTCAGGGCTGCTTGATGTTGACCCTGGCAGGAGTTTCCGTTCAATCATTGAGAAATACATTAGTAATCCTCTCATAAACGTTCTCGGCAGATTGCTAAGATCTGGGAAGGACTCGATAATTTACAGCTGGTGTCCATTGATGTAGAACACCAGTTATAGAAATACTAAGTGTTCCTAAGAGATCTTTGATGTATCTCAAGGCTCTAGACTCTATAAGTGCACACTTAGGTTTCCTATGCGGAGACTAGGGAGGGGTCTCCTGCTTCAATATCAACCATCTCTAAGAGATAGGTCGATAGATTACACTGGTTCCCCGTGAGAATGAAACAAGTTCTTTTAAGAGAACTTGAGTGGTTAAGAAGATTTAGTGCATTGCGTCACTGGGTCCATGACGACTTTATCTTCAATACCGGTGTCGCCTTAGCAACAACCAGTAGCATATGAGTTGAACACGGTGTCTGCCCTAAGGTTGAACATATGGAGGGCTATTTCTTTTCACCCTTTTCTTTTACATTTCTTTTTAATTCTTCAACTCCTTCTTTCCCTTTCATTCTTTTCTCCTTTTTTCGTATCATACCTAAGGACTTCTAATTCTAACTATGGGAGATGTCCTTGGGTAGATCCCTCCGGCTCTGGTGGATCATAGGACGGTTTTTCCTATCTTAATCACCTTATAACTCCTTGATTAACCGACAGTAGCCAAGAAACCTTTGATTGAAAAATCTCTCAAAGTATTTGTGATAATCAAATATTTTGGTTAACACTTTGAGAGTTTTGTGTATACTTTTGAAGGGGTCCCCCTTCACATGTGCTCATGAGTATTTAATAAATTTGCACATGCGGGAGGAGCAAGCATTTTGAATTGATCCACTTTCAGTGAACAAGACCGATTCGAGACACGCTTACATCACTAGTTAAACTAGCTTGAAGTTATTACCCGGCCTGGTCAAGTCCACAGAAAGTTTCTCGAGACGGTACATTTCTACTAAGACAAATCCTTTTCGAGACACGCTTACGTGGTTAGTTAAAGAGATCCATTGTCAGCTTTTAGGTGACAACTAGCTCTAGTAACTAACTTGATGTTATTACCCGTCGAGGATAAGTCTTTTCGATATTACTAACTTTTATTGTCTCGTCAATTCCTGGGTCAATTTTGAGTCTAGCTCGCACATGATACAACTTTTAGCCTTTTGACTACTTATATTTTAATCACTTTTTCATTTTCTCCCCCTCAAAAATAGCATATATAATGATGTTTTTGACAATCCTTTTAGATTAAAATATGCCTTTTTGAGTCTTATGGGGAGATTCACCAAGAACTTTTGATTTTAGAACAATGTATTTTGGTTTTGACAAGTGCTCCCCCTCAACAAGTGATTAGGTCTTATTGAGGTGAAATACTTGTCCTTTTGAGCAGAATTATGAAAATCAGAAAATATTTGATTAATTCTACTCAAAAGTAAGAAGCCTTCGCTCCTTATATTAGGATTGAGGCACTGATGCGTACCTCAGGGTCCTTTCTTTACAAGTTCGGGTTGTGCACTGTAATGTGTGCACAAGCCATTATGAAGAATAGTAATTTGACAAATCAAATCAAGTTCTTACAACTTTGCTACCATTCTGGTCTCTGAAATGTCAACACCGGAAATCCAGGTCTGCCTCCAACATAGCTTTCCAATCTCCGAAACTGATCCCTGCGCTTCAACCGGTTCTCAATCCTTGTAATGAATCTGCGAGCTTCCCTAGCCTCATCGGTATTCCACCTTTTGGATTTACCCAGTGCTATGTCATCTAATCTGCTTTTGATTCCATCTCTGACGAACTTCAGGGTTTCATCACAGAACTTATGGATTTCTTCATAGGCCATGAAGCAGTTACGACCGTTTACACTGCGGTATGTGAACCCAAATGCCGGATGCCTGATCAAGGAGTATTGAGATAGGTGTTGAAGGTTGGGGATGTTGAACAGATTAGGTTTGGTGAGATTCAGCTTCTTCTGATAACTTTCCACTCCCAGTTGAAGATCTTCTACTCTTTCTCTGATGACTATTTGTCTGATGAAGATTAGGAGAGCTGTGATAAAGGAAAGCTGCATAGGTTTGGGTAAGTTGCAAAGCTTTCCTTGAACTTTGAGCAGATACATATCTTCTATGTCGTTGAGGAGTAATCGTGGAAAGTCTGACTCGGAAATCTCGTACTCTTTTTCATCAAGTCTTTTGAGTACTATTTTGCTGAGGAAGGGGTACCCAAAGTGAGTGACTGTCGAAATGAACTGAATCGAGACTATCTTCAACTCACTTGTCACATTACCCATCGTCTGATTGAGTCTGCTACTTCGATAATACTGTGCCCGGTTATCTGGCCAATGATGTATACCATAGAGTGCGTTCCGGTCATAGTCAACAACTTTATCGATGAATAAGGTAGAGGCTTCTTCTTCGATGGCATTGTTGAGGTATCTAGCTGCAGGGAGGAAGGTAAGTGATGTGGCGTATTTCTTCTCAATCTTGCTGCCGTGTTGAATAAATTCCAAGTCGTTGTTGAAGAAGAACTTGTAAGGGATCTTGGGTTCCTTTGGCTTACCAATCATAGGCAGTGGTTTGGACCAGTCGGTTATGTATGGTGCGGTTTTCCTTGTGACCGGATCGGTGTAAGATTCAGGATTGATCCAGTCAATATTGCTTGACATAGCTCGAGCAATATTTTCTAGATGATATTCGAGTTCGATGGAGTTAGCAGACCGATCTTTCAGAAGATTGAACACATCATTCTTGATTCTTCGTAACTCTTTCTTGTTCATCTTTTTCATGTGAAATTTGTGTTGAATCAACTGAGCGTATTCCACTGTTCGACCATCGAGAGGTTCTTGATCATCTGCAAGTGGTGGTTGCGAATTAATCATCTTGTCAAACCAGGAGTAATCGGTAGTTTCGTCTTCGTCAAGCCATTTAAGAATGGTTTTCGGTTTCTTAGGTTTTGTGCCTTTTGAAGTGGTGTCCGGTTTGTGATGATGATGTTTTCGTTTCCTTTCTTTCTTCTTTGTAGATGACGGTTCTGGTACTTCATCGGGCTGAGGAATCTCGTCTCCGCCTGTGTATACAAAGTGGTCATGGGCTTTATGACCGGAACCAGATGCCTTGGGTTGTTGTGTAGTTGTAGTTGTAGTTGGAGGAATGACCGGTTCTTTTGGTTGAGATGAGGGTCCTTCGGCTTGATTTTGTTTCTTTGCCTGAGAGTTAGGATCCTGATCTTCATCATCTCTTGGACGTTTCAGTTTATCGGCCTCAGTGCTGCAGGTCTCTTTAGACATCTTGGCTTTCAAAGCTTCCAGGACTTTAGCTTCTTCAGGTGACAATGTGAACTTACTTGCCAATTTGTCTAAGAACTGGGTTTCTAATTCGTCCATTGATAACCCCGGTTGTGGTAAAGTTGATTTGTCAGCTCGAAGAGTAAATGAGGTAGATCTGATCACTTTCTTGACTGCTTGTTCTGCAAACTTGGTGAGTTCATCTCTCATAGGTGCCAACAACTCTTTTAATTCAGCAACTAAGTGTTGTTCCATGTACTGATGTGCTTGAGCAGCTAATGTGGCTTCCAAGTTCTCTTGCACATCCTTAGCTAAGAAGGTGTCAACCTTTTCTTGCAGCTCCTGAACATTTGTGTTAAGCTTTGTCAACTCAGCAACTTGACTTGCAAGTGATTCAACTTGATCTTCCAATTTGCTTTTCTTCTTATCATGAACTCTTCTAAAAGCTTTCTTAATCAACTTGGATGCAACAGAGGCTTTTGTACTTGCGGGTTTCTTGATTGATTCGTCATGGGTAGATTCGGATGCTGGAGGTGATGATTGTGAAGATTCAATGTGAGTGGTTACGTCCTTATCATCTCCTCTTTGTGATTCGGGTTGTTCAACATTCTTAACTTTGGCTGCTTCCTCTTGCAATCTTTGTTCTACAGCCAGTCTGTCAGCTTCGGCCTTAAGCTTTAATTCTTCTGCTAATTTGGCTGCATCTGCCTTAAGCCTAAGATCTTCAGCAAGCTTGGCTTCTTCTTCTTTTCTTAATTTATCTTCTGCCAGTTTGGCCGCCTCTTCAGCCTTTCTGCCTTCTTCCATACGAATAGTTTCTTCCAATTTGGCTTGTGCTAGCTCCTCAAGCCTAGCCTCCTCAGCTTCTTGCTTTCTCTTTAACTCTTCTTCTTGAGCCCTTTCTCTGAGCTCCATTTCTTCCATAGTCAAAAGATATGGAGCATCAGTATCCATAGGGTCCTCCTCTTCCTCTTCTCCTGTTGCTGAAGCATTGAGCATTTCTACGTCTGTGGGTGATACTGTAGGGGTGTCGTAGACGATCAAAGCAGCATTGGTTCCTGTAGTAGATTCAGGAATTCTGCTAGATCCGCCAGCTTCATTAGTTTGAGAGAACAAAGGAGGTGGAGGTTGATCAGCTTGGAATGCATCTATCTTGCTGTGGAGGAGACCCAACTTAAGAGCTCTTTCATTTTCTTCTTCTACTGAAAGGCCTATGTTTGAGTGAGCAGACTCTTGTTCAGCAGTCATTGGTTCCTTCAGCTTCTCATTCCTTAACCTTTCTTCTTCCAATTTAGTGTCTGCTTCAGTAAATGGTCTTTGATTGAGATTTGTTGGGTATTCAGCATTATCAGCAAATTCATCAATGTCTTTGTCCCAATCTTCGAAAGTCATGTCTCTATCATCAATATCTTCAAGATTAACCTTCTTGTCGATGTTTGCATAGGCTTCCCTATACACTGGACCTTCGTCGGATTCAGTTTCTGAGTCAAACGGTTTTGGAGAAGGTGGTTGTGTGGGTTCAGGAATGGATTCAGGTTTCTTGACAGGAATTCTTAACTTGAGTGTACCCCTCTTTTGTTTAGACTTGGTAGAACTACCAGAGCTCCCAGACTTGCTACCTTTCTTCCCCTTCTTCTGCATGAACGACGGTAGAATAACTTCGTCCAAGAAACCAACTTTGTCTTCATTGAGAGCTTGAACGTAGTACTTGTAATTCTTACACAGCTTCACTTTATCATTCAAGAGACAAGCAGGAAAAGGTTTTCCTTGTTTACGAGTGCTGGTGTCAAGTCTCTTAATTTGTCTGAGAGTGTCCTCATTTTTGAAGATGTGCTTGGCTTCATCATCGAGTCTTTGTGGAATATCTTCATACTCACGAAGGAAGCTTTCGATGAGTAATTTGGTGAAACGAACAAATGGAATGTTGGTGGTCTTGTGTTGTATGTGCCACACAAGGTCTTCCCAAATAATGCTAGCATAATCCACCTTTTTGACGTTTGCCACAGCCCAGAAGAGTTTGAGGTGTTGGAGCTTGGGGTGTTCGTGACCAGTGTCTCTGCCAGATAAAGACTTAGCAATCAAGATGTACAGTGTTCTCCATGGTTGTGGAAGAAATCTGATGTTGACCTTAGAGTGTCTTGTCACAACTTCTTCTGATTCATCGTAACCAGTATCCCGTAACCATTCTATCAGCTCTTCCTCGTTAGGTACTGGATCGTATTCTTCATCTGGGCCAAGCTCGGGTAAACCAAGAACGTTTCGAAGAGTGTCTATGTCCACAGTAACTTGTCTGTTATGAAGCGTGCAAGTGAAGGACTCTTCCCCAAGGTCTAACTGAAGTGTGTGCCAAAATTGGTGTATGTAGAAGCAGGCCACTGATGATGACTTAGTGAACAGGATTTTGTTTGGGTGATAGAGGAGAGCATCCACAGCTACAATGCATGAAGATTCATTGCACGTGATTTTGTTGAAGTTGATTCTTAAGTTGTTCTTGCCTATCTTTCTGGTGTAATCTTCGGGAAAGGTTTCTTCCCAGGAGAGTTTTGGTTCAGGTTCTGGTCCATACGGAATGTCATTATGTTGAGCCATCTGAATTGATCATAAACACACACACACATATAGCAATGATATACTTTGTTAGCTCAGACATTCAATTACATGATTGTGCAGATTATTTGAATTGATCAGTGGGTGTTTTGTGTATAAACTGTTGTTATATGATAAACTTGTGGTTTTAGAAGTTAACACTTAGTAGAAACTTATAACAATCTAGTCACAACATGAGTTAACCATCACAAGAGATTACACTTTTGAAATTTTACAACACTTAGACAAATTTCATGAATTTAGGCAATGTAACGCGTAAGATTGAAAAATCCTACGCATAACATTTCTTATGCGTAAGAAATCATATTACGCGTAAGAAAACAAAAGCTACGCATAACATCTATTTTACGCGTAAGTGCAATCTTTTGCGTAGGATTCATCTTATGCGTAAGAATTAATCTTATGCGTAAGAATGAAGCTTAGGTAAAGGATTGAACCTTATGCGTAAAATTTGACTTATGCGTAAGATAAAATCTTATGCGTAAGAAAAACTTATGCGTAAGAAACATCTTTTGCGTAAACATTGTCTTATCCAAGACAATGTTTTTCAAATTAGTCGAATCTTACGCGTAAGATTCGATCTTACGCGTAGGATGATTATCTATGCGTAGAAACGTCTTTGACGTAAAATCACCTTAGAAAAAATTGTGTCTTTTGATTCCTGAAAGTGTAAAACACAACCACTGATCAATTTGTCATTCAAACTCATTCAAACACACTTAAAATCACACAAACATATGCGTAGACATGCCAAAACTCAAACTAACGCGTAGGATTGTATGAACACCAAATCATAATCGGATTCAAACATGTTTCTGGGTAAAAATTGGAATAGGGCAAGTGTTCCTAATATGCTATGGGTCATGTGGACCAAATTATAACAACAATTACCCACAAAATCAAGAGTTCATAACTGCTGGTGTCATCGAACCATAAATCAAAGATTCATGATCAATTAGTTGTAACTGAAGCAATTAAACCACAAGATTGAGATCCTAGGCATATATAAACACTATCCCCATCAACAATTTCAATCATAACACTCAAAATCAGAAACCCCTAAAAATCACGTATGAACCCTAAATTCACAAATCAATTAATTGATGTTTCTGGGTGCGATTAGAGAATGCAAACATGTTTATAATTATCATAGGAACAAAACCCATCAACCAAAACACATCCTAACACTCTTAATCTCTAAATCCATTTTTACGCAAAACCCTAAATCGAATATGAGAGATTTAGAAAGATTTAACCGTAGGATTTTAGTGAAATTAAAAACCAATGTTTAGAATCATGATCAAAACATTATTTCACTTACAGATTAGAGGATTAGTGATTGGATTTGCAGTTTGATTTTGAGCCGTAGATCAAGTTTGGTGAAAGTAATAAATGTATGAAACTGTTTTGCAGGTGTAGTAAATGAGTGGTCAAATTTGGTTTTGACCAAGGTTAAAATTAGTTTTATTATTTGACAATTTTGGCCCCTTAGCCTCATGTAACTTTCATATCTAGTGCCCAATTAACTCACATATTAACTTTCGTTAACTACACTAAGTCCATGACAAGAACAACTTGTGGAATTTTACTCCCCCTCGACCTTAGACCGAAGTCTTAAAAAAAACTTAAAATTTTTTATAATGGTCAAGGAAAGTATCCCGAAAAACTTTTTTGAAGCATCACTTTAGATAAAACGAAATATTTTTGGTAAAATACAAGTACGTAGTAATTATTAAGAAAATTTGAAAAATATTTTACCTCCCCCTCAACACTTGTTTTTAGATCATATTTGAAGACGTTTATGAAAAATAGTGTTGACAAGAGTGGTCGTACTTGCATTTTTTTTTAAAGAACAAAAATCTTTTTGTGTTTTTGGTTGGTTTTATATTTTTGTATTTTGTTTTTGGAAAGATATTTACAAAGATAGTTTTGATGTTTGACGATCAATTGTGTTTTAAAAACTTTTCCAGATCATCTGGAGTCAAACATCGCATACCAATTTGGTGAACTAGACTAGCAAACCTTGATGGTGCTAAGGATTTGGTAAGTAAGTCCGCCAATTGGTACTCAGTCCCAACAAAATATAATTCAACGGTACCCTTTTCAACATGCTCTTTGATGAAGTGATATCGGAGATCAATGTGTTTGGATTTGCAGTGATGATCTGTGTTGCAGGAGATAGCAATGGCACTTTTGGAATCACAGTAGATCGGAATCTTGTTGAACAGGTAGCCATAATCCTTAAGTTGTGATCTCATCCAGATGACTTGAGCACAACAAGCAGACATAGCTACATATTCAGATTCTGTTGATGATAGTGATGTGCAGTCCTGCTTCTTTGATTGCCATGACACAAGTTTATCTCCGAGAAACTGTAATCCACCAGATGTACTTTTGCGTGTGTCTAAACATCCTGCATGATCAGCATCTGAAAAAGCAATTAGTTCAAAACCAGAATCCTTCAGATACCAGATTCCCAAGTTAATGGTTCCCTTTATGTATCGAAGGATTCTTTTAACCTCACTGAGGTGTTTTTCAGTTGGTTTAGACTGATAGCGAGAGCACATGTAGACAGCAAATACTATATCAGGTCTACTAGCTGTGAGATACATGAGTGACCCAATCATACTGCGGTATTTGGTAGGGTCAACAGGTGTCCCATGTAAGTCAGCATCTAGTTTTGTGGTATAGCCCATTGGTGTATTGTAAGTATCACAACTCATCATTCCATGTTTCTTTAAAATTTCTAGAGCATATTTGGACTGATTTATAAAAATTCCATGGGGTGATTGATGAACTTGTAGTCCTAGAAAGAACGAAAGTTCACCCATCATGGACATTTCAAAATTATCTTTCTTTAATTTTGCAAAATCATTAGAATAACTTCTTTTTGTTGAGGCAAAAATAATATCATCGACATAGATTTGAACAACAAGTAAGTCCTCCCCGTATGTTTTTGTAAATAGTGTTGGGTCCACTGAACCTTTAGAAAATTTATTGGCCAGTAAGAAAGTAAACAGTTTGTCATACCACGCCCTTGGGGCTTGCTTAAGTCCGTAGAGTGCCTTTTTCAGTCGATAAACGTGATTGGGACGCTCAGGATCAACGAAGCCGTCTGGTTGGCTTACATAAACTTCTTCACGGAGTTCTCCATTAAGAAATGCTGTTTTCACATCCATTTGGTAAACAACCATGTTCCTGTGTGCAGCATAGGCCAAAAAGATCCGAACAGCTTCATGTCTAGCCACTGGAGCAAAGGATTCTGCAAAATCAAGTCCTTCTAGTTGGGAGTATCCTTTCGCTACCAGGCGTGATTTGTTACGTATGACTGTGCCTTCTGCATCTAGCTTATTTTTCCAAATCCATTTTAACCCGATGACAAAGACTCCGTCAGGTCTTTCAACTAATTCCCAGACTTCTAATCGTATGAACTGCTGAAATTCCTCTTGCATAGATTCAATCCAGTTGTCATAAGTCATTGCTTCTTTAATGTTCTTAGGTTCTTCATGACAAACTGTGAGTGCATAGATACAAGTTTCTCCATCAGTGTGAAGTCGTTGTCTTGTCATAACAGGTGCATCTGGATGGCCAATAATATGAACTAGTGGATGGTCTCGAGTCCATTTGTGTGTCGAAGGGTGTAGTTGATAAGTATCTCGCATGTTAGCAGGATCCAAATTGCGTGTGGACGACTCCCCGCTACTTCAGGAAATGTTGGAGCTGGTGCAAACGGGTTAAAGAACGCATTGGGATCATGCTCTGCGGGTTGTGGAACTGATTGTTGTGTAGGAGCTTCAGTTGATTGTCGTGAGTTGGAAGCAATTTGTCCTGCTGTAAATGGTGATGCAATTGGAGGACCGTCTTTCTCAACAGTTGTAGTAGTTTGTTGAGGTGAGTCTGGTACTTGAATATTTTCAGGTTGAGCAGCGGAATTGGGTGAGACCTCAGTAGAACGGTATTCAATTGTATCATCAAACAGTGGAGCAAACAAAGTTTCCAATTCTTTGCGGTTGAGGGGCAATGGTTCAGCTGAAGAGTCCGGAGAGTTAAGACGGTTGAATTCGGGTCCTAAGTTGTGTTGCTCAGAAGCCATTTGTGTGAGTTCATCAAAATTAGCGTGAATAGTTTCTTGAATTTCTCTTGTTCGACGATTCCATATCCGAAAACCTTTAGAATTTTCACAGTATCCAACGAATACTCCGATGTCAGCCTTTGCTTTAAGTTTACCTAAATCATCACGAAAATTTTTCGGATAACAAAGTGCTCCAAATACATGAAAGTAATCGATGTTCGGTTTTCTTTCGTGAACAATTTGATAAGGTGTTTTGCGATGGCGTTTTGTGATCATGCAACGGTTTTAGGTATAACATGCGGTTGAAACAGCTTCCGCCCATAAGTAATCTGGTAATTGAGCATTAATCAACATTGTTCTAGCAGCTTCCACTAACGTCCTGTTGCGTCTTTCAACAACTCCATTCTGTTCTGGGCTTCTAGGAATAGATGTTTGATGTTCAATTCCCACTTTCTCATAATATGACCGAAGTGTCTGATTTTTAAATTCTGTTCCATTGTCAGTTCTGACTATTCGTACCGTGTTGCGTAACTGAACTTGAATTTTAGTGAGAAAGGTGATGATCATTGAAGGAGCCTGATCTTTACTTCATAAATCCATATGAAGCATCGGTCCACACAAATCCATATGAAGCAATTGTAAAACATGATTCGTACTGTTCTCAGATTTAGAAGGAAAATGAGCCCAAGTATTTTTTCCTTGTTCACAGGCTGAACATAAGTGATCTTTGGTAAAACGGAATCTTGGAAATCCATCAACAAGTTTGTACGAGCAAGTTCAGTCATGGTTTTGAAATTCAAGTGCGAAAGACGTTTATGCCATAACCAAGATTTAGTCGATTCTGCTTTGGAGAGAAGACATATCAGAGATGTAGCAATCATATCTGACATAGATATTGTATAAAGATTAGAACCACGTGAGCCAGACATTAGATCGTTTCCTTGTAAATCACGAACGAAACAAGTTTTCTCACGAAATGCAACTTCTAGATCCCCATCACAAAATTGACCAACAGAGAAAAGGTTGTGTCCAAGGCCTTCCACATAATAAACACGACTGATTTCAATGTTCCCACTGACATAGTCACCATATCCTATGATTAAAGCGTAATGATCATTCCCGAATCTGACAGTACCAATGAACTTTGAGACAAAGTTGTTTAACAGTTTGAGATTGCCTGTCATATGTCGGGTGCATCCGCTATCAACAATCCAGAGAACAATCTATACCACCTGAGACAAGCCGTCAGTGTCATACACTAGACCTGAATCATTAAACTGAAGTTCCTGCATGTTGGCCATAAGCATCACAACTGCATTGGCTTCCAGATCTTCCATGTCATCGTCATTGTTCACATTTGCCATGAAGTTGTTATCCTGTTCAGGGAAATGTCCATCTTTTTCATCTTGAAGAGCCATGAGTAATGCCTGCTTGTGAAACTTACTACCCCGAGTTCTCGGTTTAGGACATGCTGTCGCAATATGACCTTGTTCAGTACAGTTATAGCACCACACTGCATTCCCTGAGTTTGAGTTCCTAGTTGCAACTGGTTCAGACCTTTGCTGAGAAGAGCCTGAGTTGTTCCTGAACCCTCCATTGTTATTAAACCTCTGACCATTCCCAAAATTTCCTGAAGAACTTCCTGAACCAGATCGACCATAGTTACGATTCTGAATTTCCACCCTTCCATCATTGACAACAGCTTGATTCCTTGTGTTAGAAGATGAACGTTGACGGTTTTTTGTTTTGTTGGAGAATTTGCTAAAAGCACGAGCAATAAGAGCAAGTCCCTAATTCAACGTATTAAAGTAATCATCGTCATCTTCATTGGAGTTGGAGTAATATACTGCATCATTGTTGTTTAATGGAACAAGTTGAGTAGAAGTATTCTGTAGAGATGAATCATAAGGGACCATTTGGTTCGAGGTAGAAGATTGTGGATAACTGAAGTAGTTTTGCTCTTGGACATATGCATGATTTGACATTGGTGGTGGAGCATAGGGAGATTGAGCTACGAGTGCCAAAGAATTTGGTGTTGGTGATGGTGAGTATCCTCCTCGAAGAGCTCGATCTTTTTCCACTTCAGATTCATGGTGTTTCAGAAAATCATACAACAAACCATATGGTGCATCATGAAGATTTTTGGTTTGTCGAACAAATTTCACATATTTATGCCAATCCGGACCAAGACTACCAACGAATTTGGAGTTCATTGCGATCCTTGGTACTGTAATTTTGTGTCGTTCCAAATCATTAACCACATTAGTGAAACGATGATAGTAGGATTCAAGTGACTCTCCTGGTTCAATTGTGATGTCAGTGTATTCCATGTAGAGTTTGGATTCCATACAATGTTTTGAAAGGCTCAAGTTGCATTAAGGCACAAAGGGGGGCAAAGAGCCTCAAGTCGAGGCGCATTCTATGGCGCGGGATTCATGAATGCGAGGCACACTAAATACATTAAGGTTTTTATAACATATGTGACCATTTATGTAGATTAAATAATACAAAATAACATTAAAATACTAATACATGACATATATTGCCATTATAAAGATTAAAATGGATCATTTGTCACTTCTCAAACGGATCAACTCTTTCATTTGATGACTTATATAGAGATTAAAATCCATATCAGACTAAATATGCTTGTATCCTACACTTGTAGACTTACATCAAACAAAGCTCCCAATTTAACCCAAAATATCAAGCAAGCAACGTATTAATATTCAAGGCACAATGACATATTTTCATGATAATATGTCGTAAAGAAAATATTTAATGAAACAAAGTAACTTCTTAAATAAAATTTCAATCAATAAAATAAACATAAAATCAATTCAAAATTACAAATTATACAAGTACTCACCATATGACTTAAAAGGCCCATGCATATAACTTATAAGGCCCGTGTATCTTATCTTAATATTTAGAAAAAAAGCCAAAAAAAACCCGTTACATCTCCGAGGCGCAAAAATCCCTAAGGCGCAAAGTCGCAAAAATCCCCAAGTCGCGCGATTTTTGTGGGATTCATGCATGTCGTGAGCCTTGATTCAAAAAAAATCCCTAAGGCTAGAGCCTCGTGCGATTTAGCGCCTAGGCGCGATTTTTAAAACTCTGATTCCATATCATCTTTGTTCAATTGAGTGCCTTCCATAAGGAGATGAACATGTTCCCACATAGCTTTGGCTGTTTTTTGAGCATCGACACTTCGATAAATTGGATTAGGTATACCTTGAAGTATATAAGCCATTGCATACTCATCAGCTTCACGATGTAATTTCTGTTCTTCTGTGAGTTGAGATTCTGGAAGAGGTCTATCTGCAGGAGCACGTGGAGGATCAGCAGTTGGATCACCAATGTCAAATCTTGTTGGCCACTCAAATGGTCCTTCAAGTATCACTTGTTTCAAGAATTTCCCATGAGGTTTCTTTAGTTCAAGAAATCGTAAGAATCGACTTGACCATTGAACATAATTCCCAGGTGTTAGGATTGGAGGTGTTTCAAGTGATCCCGCCTCATGTCTGGATTGTTGAGTTGTAATAACTTCACACATTCTGTCACACCCCCAATTTACCTGACTTGCAGCGGAATGGAATGCCTGAGGGTGTAACTGTCATAGCACCATAACAAGGAAATATTGAACGACCTAAAGTGTCGTTTGGAAAATACATATCGTTTGATTTATTTAAAAGCATTCAGAATATATAACATAGGTCCCAAAAGTCATGAAAGGTTTATAGAAATAAATTCAGGAAATGTCAAACGATAATTTACACATGTGCATGAAAAATCCAAAATGTAGTGCGTCATCCCTGGCACACCCTAATGTGACTCCATGCATGTAATATGATAATGCCTTAGTTACCTGAAAATACATTGCGAAAACGGTCAACACGAATGTTGGTGAATAATCATAGGTTTGTAAGTTAAATCGTATGTACATAAGCCACAAGTATAAAGTAAACTGACATAAATGTCAAAATGCTACATTGTCCCTTAAGCTCATGACCCCGAAGCTAGACTTTGTAATGCCCCAACAGAGTGTTTACCAGACACTCACTTGATAAGACATGAAATGCATTCGTCCCGTTGGAGCAACCCAACGCGAATGGAGGCGTCACCCTCGATAGATCTATTCACTCACTCTCGCTT
The DNA here is from genome assembly GCA_030686995.1 of Artemisia argyi. Classification (NCBI taxonomy): domain Eukaryota; kingdom Viridiplantae; phylum Streptophyta; class Magnoliopsida; order Asterales; family Asteraceae; genus Artemisia; species Artemisia argyi. The sequence goes on along the minus strand of CM060684.1, from coordinate 86,063,840 downwards.
AGTACTTGAAATTAACGGTCCATGATATTGAAAGGGGACTTGTTATGAAGTGGTAGTAAGGCAACTTAAGCAATGTATGGAATTTGTAATACTTGGGCATGTACGAAAGTAATTGATGCAATGTATTCTCCCCCGTGGGATTTGAAATCAAATAAGTAATTGAAAACGGGGCCATGAAAACTCACCTCAACTGATGATACTGATATGAAATGAAGTGAACAACAATGATCGGTTAACTGCCGCAACCTATAATGAATGATGAATGATCTCATTTAGATCACCAAATGATGTTTATGAATGACCATGCTCATGTTTCTATACCACTCTACTCTTTGGAAAAACACTTGTATTGTCAAAAATATATAATCCAAGAATTTGGAAAATATTGCTATTAGAAAATATAAATAGCTAGTTATAATATATATATACTTATATATATATAACGTAAGTTCTCATGTTGACGTTGAAATACTCGGGTTGTAATCCTTGAATTGATGAAAACATACTCATAATAACTAATACTACGTTAGTTATAAAGCTCGGTACTTGATATTATGTTTAGCTCAAAAATGTACTTCGTAGTTTTTGCGCCAAATTTTATAAAAGCTGTCAATTATAAAATGGTTTTAGCCGATATTCAAACGAGTATATCTTTGTCGTTACTTGTCCGTTTTACTTGTTCTTTATGTCCACGGTTACGTCTTAGTATGTAGTAATATATTTTGGAAAGCTCGGCTCCTCCGGGTTACGTCTAAAGTCTCTTTTTGTCCAATGAAAAATGTCCAACAGCAACTATTTTTCCAGAAAAATACTTTTCGTCTACAATCTTGCAAAAATCATAACTCCTTCGTTATAGACTCTTTTTAATCCGTTCTTTCGCCTACGGATTCGTTTTTGAAAGTATTTTCTAAAAATTTTGCCAAAGTTTCCTTGGTGTTTACTGATTTTCCAGATTTTTACAAAATGGGACAGCATGTCTAAAATAGGTTCCAAATTAAGTTTCCAAGGTTAAAAACCAATTTCTACCATCACCAATCCTCTTGTAATCACCACATGACTAATCTAATCTTACCATACACCTTCTTAGGGTGCCATGGACTCCTAACCAAGTTATTAGAGCTAGGGGATTCATAACAAGAAAGTTAGGGTTTGTATGTTTCTTTTTAGCCAAAATAAAGTGTAGTATAGCTACTTATACATGGTTTTTAGCATGATTCTTATGTAATACATGTAAAAATAGGATGATTCATGAAAAAATAAAGATGAAAACTTACTTGACCAAAAGAGATGATTATTGGATGATTATGCTTGATGTTCTTGTGTTTTTGTTGCTTGTATCTTGATTAGACTTGTAAAATGAACAACTTTTGTGTTTTACTTCATGAAAAATGATCACTTGATCAATGAGAGTGATTTGGGTCGTGGGTTTCAAGATGGAGTGGAAGAGATGATGAACTTTTGATCTTGGTGAAAAGTGATATTATGATTTGTAATTTTAGTAAAGTTAAGTGTTTAGGAGGTTTATTAGTTAAATAAGGTTTAGTTAATGCAATAGGTTAAAAAGGGGGTCTTGGGGCCGGTTTTTCATGGGGTGAAGGGGGGGGGGGTTAGGGTACTTAGGAATTAATTAGAAACCTTGAATGAAATTTGCACTAGTTAGCGTTTTTAGTTACGATCGGGTATCGGTTTTATTTGAAATAAATGTTCACGAAGTATACCGGGATGAAATTAGTTATAATAATGTTAAAAACATATTAAAAATATGTTGGGTACATTTACTGAGTGATCGGGTGATTAATGTTTAGTTTTAACGAAAACCGACGTTATATTCATACGCGTATGTTAAAAATAAAATAAATTTCCAAAATACTGGGTAACTGAATGTTATAACTTTTATGATGTTAAAATGGATATAAAAATATGTCGGGACCATTGTGGGAATATTTAGATATATTCGTCGTGTATAAACCGGGTGTTAACGTTTATTATAATTACGTATACGTAAAAACGTTAAATGTACTGAATATAGAAATTTGAAAATCCTGAGAGTGGTATAACATGAAAATGCTGTCATGATGATATGCAGACTATCCCCAGTCCGTATGCAGTGTACTTAACACTAATGAAATGAATTCGCACCTAAACCAATCCGGTTATGCGAATTTGAATACCCGTAAACTAAATTTACGATGAAATGAGTAATGCAAGTGAATGGTGAAAACTTTTCCGGAAATGAATAGTGTTCGGTGAATAGTAAATTTTCAAAAAGTTTCTCAGAACATCAAACTGACCTCGAAAACGATGAATAGTAAAACGATGAATAGTGTTTTGATGAATAGTGATTTATGAATAGTAAAAAGTCGAAGTTTGGAAAAATGACCTGAAATGGTAAATGACGTGAAATGGTGAGTTGTGACATCCGCCCACCCAAATAGGAATTCAGTCCCTGAATTCAGCTAGTGTTGGTCTCGGTAATAGGTTTGGTGAAAAGGTGTGGATACTTGCATTGCATTTGGTCCTCTCGTTCCCATGTAAACTCAGGACCTCTTCGAGAATTCCAGCGAACCTTAACGATCGGAATTCTACTCTGCTTTAATTGTTTGACCTCTCGGTCCATGGTTTCAACTGGTTCCTCCACAAAGTTAAGCTTGTCATCTAGCTGAATCTCTTCTAATGGTATAACTGAAGACTCATCTGAAAGGCATTTCTTGAGGTTTGAGACATGAAATGTATTATGTACGTTGCTGAGTTCTGATGGTAGTTCAAGCTTGTAAGCTACTGGACCAATCCTTTCCAGTATCTTAAATGGACCAATGTATCTCGGATTCAACTTACCACGCTTTCCAAATCGTATCACGCCCTTACAAGGCGAGACTTTCAACATGACCTTGTCTCCAACCTGGAATTCCAATGGTTTACGTCTAACATCTGCGTAACTCTTCTGTCGGCTTCTAGCTGTTTCAAGCCTATCTCGAATCTGTATTATCTTTTCTGTTGTTTCCCTAACCATCTCTGGACCTGTGCATTGTACCTCTCCAACTTCTGCCCAACAAACTGGTGAACGACACTTACGACCATACAATGCCTCAAATGGTGCTGCTTTAATACTTGAATGGTAACTGTTGTTATAAGAGAACTCGATTAATGGCAAATGGTTAGCCCAACCATTCCCAAAGTCAATCACACACGCTCGCAGCATGTCCTCCAGTGTCTGAATAGTTCTCTCACTCTGACCATCGGTCTGTGGATGGTAAGCAGTGCTCATGTCTAACTAGTACCCTTGAATAATAACATTGGACAACTAGGTTAAAGATGGTAATTCGGATGGTCTCGCAGTATCTTAGAATTGTTGTTGAGTTATGAATTCTCTCACTATATGCTTCTAGTCCTGGTTAGTATTTCTGTAATCCTTTCGTTGCTTTTATTGTATTGAGGAATCCTGCATGTAATTGATATGGAAAGTCTCTCTTAGGGAAGTCAGTGGGAAAATCCAACTTAATGGCTGAATGAGTGACTGGTGGGGTAAGTATCCAGGGATAGTTCGGCAAAAGGGATGTTTATGAAAGAGTTCCTTTGTTTACAAAACTTTTGGATGAAGATTGTTATTAACAATCCTTTGAAAAGGTAATTATTTCCTTCATGGCATAATCCTTCCTGAATTTTACATAGGTGATCAGGCTATGTATAATTGAGGACTAATGATGCGATGTTGGATTTTGTCAAAATATCATAACTTTCTTCAAAAGTTTTAGATGGTGTTCAACGCATTGTTATTAAAATGGTATCCTGATGTTTTCTTTCGAATAACAAAAAAAATTGCCTCGCGTAATAATAGTAAATACTTGGTGTAATGACAGAAAATCAATTTATAGGATGGTAATAAAATAGCTTGAATGGTGTATTGGATACGTGGGTGAATCTTGTCGAATGGTAATAGTCTACTAATTCGTCAAAAACAAAATCAACCTAATTCATGATGAGACAATGCTAAAATGTTGCGAAACGATTGAAGTCTGAGCAATCGGGATAGAAAATGGAGTAAATGATGGTTATGATTATCACCTAGGTAACAAAGGATAGATACTACATTGGATAGGAAAGTGTTTAATGCCCCTAGGTCATGTCATCGTACCAACGGTAAGTACAAAAGGAAAGATACAACCCTAAAGGCTCGAACTACGGTTTATATATCGAAACAAAGCTCCTCCTGCTGAAGCATTGTTGTTATCCTTGATGTTTCTAATATCCTGACGGTCCTCTTTCAACAACTCACGCTATTCCTCGAGCGATTCAGTCTTGATTCCCAGTTCCTGATTTTTCCTTGTTCCTTAGTTCCGGGCAGTCATTCTTGAAATGCCCTAAGTTTCCACATTTGAAGCTACTCCCTGGGATTTTCTGATTTGTGAGTTTCCTACAATTTTCAGTCCGATGACCCTGCTTCTTGCACACTCCACACGTTTTACTGCAATGACCTTGGTGATATTGATTACACAGGTTGTAGTAAGGTGACTTTCCAATATACCTTCTCTTTGTGTGCGGTTCTGCAGCAAAGGCTCTATTCATTTCTTGTCCTTTGGGTGATTGTTGAGCAGCATTGCAACCTAGATTGTTGTTCCACACCTTCTGTGGCTAGGATAATAGTAAAAGCTAGTGAGGATATAAATCTGGTCTAGGGACTTCCTGGTGTCCCTCTGTGTGAAATCAGGTTTGTGGCATCATAAGGTCGAGATAGTCCTGAAGTGATGTCTGAAGTTGCGCATCTATCAAATCTTAGATAATGTAGGTTCTGAACCATTCCTGAAGAATCTGCGGATGTTTCTGTTGAGTCCGTGTTATTGGTATTATCTACTAGGTGTCATCTAGTTCATGGCAAGTGGGAATGGAAAAGGGAAATGACAATGATGGTACCAGTGAATGAAATACTACCCTCTTTCATGCTACCTCGCGACATCCAAAAGGTAAAACTAAAGTACACACTGTGGGAAGGCCAATAGTGTAATAAGTAATTGATGGTGGTGATAGTACCTGAGTAGTAAGTGCCCTACTAGTGATGGAAAGAAAACACACTATCTTCCTTGCAATAAGCATCCTAATAAGTCCATTAAGATTAATTCTGAATACACTACCAAAAGGCATTCTATGTACGGGCTGAATGATAGGAAGACTCTGTTCCTATGGCAAATCAATAGTACTAATGGTGGTGTAAGTGCAACTGATGGTATAATGGTAGTGGAAGATGACAAGGCATCTTCAATGTTGGAATCCGATAAAAGGATGTCAGGGTGAGTATCTGAAGGCATGTCACTTGTGAACCAGGTCAATAAAATGATATACATATTCGGATATGAGTATAAATAACTCGCACAGGGTATGCATGAAACAACATGTATCATGATTATGCACTTATGATGAAATGATGAGATGCTATGATGATGTGGTTATAGTCTAGGGTCAATGATACATCCTAGTTCTCTATAACCTTAGCTCTGGTACCAATCTGTCACACCCCCAATTTACCTGACTTGCAGCGGAATGGAATGCCTGAGGGTGTAACTGTCATAGCACCATAACAAGGAAATATTGAACGACCTAAAGTGTCGTTTGGAAAATACATATCGTTTGATTTATTTAAAAGCATTCAGAATATATAACATAGGTCCCAAAAGTCATGAAAGGTTTATAGAAATAAATTCAGGAAATGTCAAACGATAATTTACACATGTGCATGAAAAATCCAAAATGTAGTGCGTCATCCCTGGCACACCCTAATGTGACTCCATGCATGTAATATGATAATGCCTTAGTTACCTGAAAATACATTGCAAAAACGGTCAACACGAATGTTGGTGAATAATCATAGGTTTGTAAGTTAAATCGTATGTACATAAGCCACAAGTATAAAGTAAACTGACATAAATGTCAAAATGCTACATTGTCCCTTAAGCTCATGACCCCGAAGCTAGACTTTGTAATGCCCCAACAGAGTGTTTACCAGACACTCACTTGATAAGACATGAAATGCATTCGTCCCGTTGGAGCAACCCAACGCGAATGGAGGCGTCACCCTCGATAGATCTATTCACTCACTCTCGCTTAGTACTTGAAATTAACGGTCCATGATATTGAAAGGGGACTTGTTATGAAGTGGTAGTAAGGCAACTTAAGCAATGTATGGAATTTGTAATACTTGGGCATGTACGAAAGTAATTGATGCAATGTATTCTCCCCCGTGGGATTTGAAATCAAATAAGTAATTGAAAACGGGGCCATGAAAACTCACCTCAACTGATGATACTGATATGAAATGAAGTGAACAACAATGATCGGTTAACTGCCGCAACCTATAATGAATGATGAATGATCTCATTTAGATCACCAAATGATGTTTATGAATGACCATGCTCATGTTTCTATACCACTCTACTCTTTGGAAAAACACTTGTATTGTCAAAAATATATAATCCAAGAATTTGGAAAATATTGCTATTAGAAAATATAAATAGCTAGTTATAATATATATATACTTATATATATATAACGTAAGTTCTCATGTTGACGTTGAAATACTCGGGTTGTAATCCTTGAATTGATGAAAACATTCTCATAATAACTAATACTACGTTAGTTATAAAGCTCGGTACTTGATATTATGTTTAGCTCAAAAATGTACTTCGTAGTTTTTGCGCCAAATTTTATAAAAGCTGTCAATTATAAAATGGTTTTAGCCGATATTCAAACGAGTATATCTTTGTCGTTACTTGTCCGTTTTACTTGTTCTTTATGTCCACGGTTACGTCTTAGTATGTAGTAATATATTTTGGAAAGCTCGGCTCCTCCGGGTTACGTCTAAAGTCTCTTTTTGTCCAATGAAAAATGTCCAACAGCAACTATTTTTCCAGAAAAATACTTTTCGTCTACAATCTTGCAAAAATCATAACTCCTTCGTTATAGACTCTTTTTAATCCGTTCTTTCGCCTACGGATTCGTTTTTGAAAGTATTTTCTAAAAATTTTTCCAAAGTTTCCTTGGTGTTTACTGATTTTCCAGATTTTTACAAAATGGGACAGCATGTCTAAAATAGGTTCCAAATCAAGTTTCCAAGGTTAAAAACCAATTTCTACCATCACCAATCCTCTTGTAATCACCACATGACTAATCTAATCTTACCATACACCTTCTTAGGGTGCCATGGACTCCTAACCAAGTTATTAGAGCTAGGGGATTCATAACAAGAAAGTTAGGGTTTGTATGTTTCTTTTTAGCCAAAATAAAGTGTAGTATAGCTACTTATACATGGTTTTTAGCATGATTCTTATGTAATACATGTAAAAATAGGATGATTCATGAAAAAATAAAGATGAAAACTTACTTGACCAAAAGAGATGATTATTGGATGATTATGCTTGATGTTCTTGTGTTTTTGTTGCTTGTATCTTGATTAGACTTGTAAAATGAACAACTTTTGTGTTTTACTTCATGAAAAATGATCACTTGATCAATGAGAGTGATTTGGGTCGTGGGTTTCAAGATGGAGTGGAAGAGATGATGAACTTTTGATCTTGGTGAAAAGTGATATTATGATTTGTAATTTTAGTAAAGTTAAGTGTTTAGGAGGTTTATTAGTTAAATAAGGTTTAGTTAATGCAATAGGTTAAAAAGGGGGTCTTGGGGCCGGTTTTTCATGGGGTGAAGGGGGGGGGGGGGGGGGGTTAGGGTACTTAGGAATTAATTAGAAACCTTGAATGAAATTTGCACTAGTTAGCGTTTTTAGTTACGATCGGGTATCGGTTTTATTTGAAATAAATGTTCACGAAGTATACCGGGATGAAATTAGTTATAATAATGTTAAAAACATATTAAAAATATGTTGGGTACATTTACTGAGTGATCGGGTGATTAATGTTTAGTTTTAACGAAAACCGACGTTATATTCATACGCGTATGTTAAAAATAAAATAAATTTCCAAAATACTGGGTAACTGAATGTTATAACTTTTATGATGTTAAAATGGATATAAAAATATGTCGGGACCATTGTGGGAATATTTAGATATATTCGTCGTGTATAAACCGGGTGTTAACGTTTATTATAATTACGTATACGTAAAAACGTTAAATGTACTGAATATAGAAATTTGAAAATCCTGAGAGTGGTATAACATGAAAATGCTGTCATGATGATATGCAGACTATCCCCAGTCCGTATGCAGTGTACTTAACACTAATGAAATGAATTCGCACCTAAACCAATCCGGTTACGCGAATTTGAATACCCGTAAACTAAATTTACGATGAAATGAGTAATGCAAGTGAATGGTGAAAACTTTTCCGGAAATGAATAGTGTTCGGTGAATAGTAAATTTTCAAAAAGTTTCTCAGAACATCAAACTGACCTCGAAAACGATGAATAGTAAAACGATGAATAGTGATTTATGAATAGTAAAAAGTCGAAGTTTGGAAAAATGACCTGAAATGGTAAATGACGTGAAATGGTGAGTTGTGACACATTCTATCAAATCAGTGAGGTTGTTTGGAGGAAAACTGAGTGCTTTGTTGTGACATTTGATATGGTTGTTGTTGAGGAATGATTTGATGTTGTTGCATCATGAGATATTGTGGTTGTGGATTAAACGGTTGTTGATGAAAGTGTGATTGTGAAGGTTGTTGATATGATTGTTGCTGATGGTATTGTTGTTGCTGATACTGCTGATGTTGTTGCTGAGGATTAGAGAAGTAGTAATGTGGTGGTTGAGACATCTTAGAACACTTGTGTAATAATGGATCTTTGTAGAAGATTGAAATGCACGTTCCTTTGGTTAAGTTCAAAATCCCTGGGGTAAGTTGAAATCTTACGCGTAAAAACTGAAACTTATGCGTAGACTTCAAAGTTACGCGTAAAGGTTGATCTTATGCGTAAACTATAGAGTTATGCGTAAGATTTTACCTTATGCGTAAGTTTTAAGCTTATGCGTAAGATTCTTATGCGTAAGGTTCAAAGACCAAACAAATCTTTCAAACTTATCCAAGCTTGAAAGATATCCGAAGTCGAAGTATTCCACTAACTTATCCAAGCTAGGGAAGCACTGAGTCACCGTAGCACGAAGAGAAAACCTTTGATGAAACTTATGCGTAGATTCCAGCAACTTACGCTTAGGATGAAACTTCAGCGTAGAACTTAAGCGTAGGAATGGAGCTTACGCGTAGGATTTAAGCGTAGAATACCAAGTTAAGCGTAGAATGAGGGTTTTGACCAAAGTTATGCGTAGGAAAGGGGTTTTAGGCAAAACTTATGCGTAGAAAGGACAAAAAAGTACTGTAGACAGCTTTTAAAACGTACTATTCACCAAACTTACGCGTAAGATGGTCAGAAACTTGAAAAAATCACAATTTTTTTTAAGAAAAATGCTTAGAAATAAGGTACTTTTAATCAAATAACTTTACCAATACTTAAAAAACACTAACTATTGAAGATTTTGAGTAGAAAAACCTTAACAAATCAAAACTTTATGCAAAATCTAAGCTTCTAAACACTATATTAACCTTAAAACTTATCCAAGCTTCAAGATTTGAGTGTAAGAAACAAAGAAAGAAGCAAAAAGATGATGAAACAACACCCTAAATCCCACGTGAACACCAAGAAAAGCACTTCAATCTCTATTAGGCGAATGATACCACTTGTTAGGTCACCATTTTGTAAACACAAGTATAAGAAATGAGATGAGAATAAGAGATGGTTGATTATAAGATTATGAAGATTGAAAGAACAAGAGTTTCTTTAATGTATTCAAATAACCAACAATATAAAAGTTTACATAAGCTTAGTATATATAGGGGAGGAGTAGGGCAACACTCCCTTCCTCCCTCATTCTTCTTAGACGTGGGCTTTCAAGGCCCATGGACATGAATACTTAAGCCTAGTAACATAAACAAAATGAAATAAATAACTAAGCAACCTATTACAAAAGGTAATGACCGAGACTTGACTAAAATACAAAAGTATGTTCCCAACACATACTAAGGGACAAATCCCACCATCCATCTAATTTGATCTAATGGTGGGAATTAACCTAAGATTTAATATGGAAACTAAGTCCATGTTTTTTTTTTTTTTTTTTTTTTTTTTTTTTTTTTTTCGTCTTTTTGTCTCTTTTTTATTCATTTTTTTTTGCCTTTTTTCTTTAATCACTTTTTTTAGATCATTTTCTTTTTAGCCTTTTTTTTAATCACGTTATTTTAAATCAAGTTTTTTTTTTTAATCACATTTTTCAAATCAAGTTTTCTTTATTTTTATTATTTTTTTAATATATAAATTCACTTTTTTTTAACTTTATTACGTTTTCATTCGTTTTTGTCTGTTTTCACATGTTTATATACGTTTTCAGACGTTTTTGTTCGTTTTCGTCAATTTTTTTACGTTTTCATCTGTTTTTAGAAGTTTTCGTCTGTTTTTATACGTTTTCGTCCGTTTTTTTTTTCCGTTTTCATATGTTTTTGTCCGTTTCGGCAGTTTTTTATACGTTTTCAGATGTTTTTGTTCGTTTTCATCCATTTTTATACGTTTTCATCTGTTTTAGTCGTTTTCGTCCGTTTTCATACATTTTTGTCTGTTTTCATAAGTTTATACACGTTTTCGTCCATTTTCATGCATTTTCGTCCGGTTTTAGACGATTTTGTCAATTTTATACGTTTTTGTCCGTTTTTATACGTTTACATTTGTTTTCATCTATTTTCATACATTTTCTTCTGTTTTCGTCTGTTTTCAGACGTTTTCGTCCGTATTTATATATTTTCAGATGTTTTCGTCCGTTTTTCCTACATATCCGTCTGTTTTCTTACATTTTTGTTCTTTTTCAAACGTTTTCGTCCATTGACATAGGTTTTCGTCCGTTTTTAAATTTTTTCTGCCATTCTTAGACGTTTTCATACATTTCTGAATATCACAAGTGATATTCTGGGATACTCAAACGTTTTTGTCCATTTTCGTCAATTTTTGTATATTTTTGTCCTTTTCAAAACGTTTTCGTCCATTTTCATATATTTTCGGTAGTTTTTATACGTTTTCAGATGTTTCTATCCGTTTTTATATGTTTTCGTCTGTTTTTTTTACGTTTTTGTCTGCTTTTATAAGTTTTCGCCCATTTTTACACGTTTTCGTCTATTTTTATATGTTTTTTCATCCGTTTTGGTCTGTTTTCATACGTTCATAAACGTTTTCGTCTGTTTTTATGTACTTTTGTCCGTTTTCAAATATTTTCGTCTGTTTTCATACATTTTCAGCAGTTTTATACGTTTTTGGCAGTTTTTATACGTTTTCGTCCGTTTTCATCAATTTTTCATACGTTTTCAGGCGTGTTTTTACGCTTTCATACGTATTCGTTCTTTTTCTTATGTTTTTTTTAGTTTTTATACGTTTTTGAAGATCACAATTGATATTCTTAATATCACAAGTTATTTTTTGTGATATTCAAAATATCACTTGTAATATTAAGAATATTAATTGTGATATTCAGAAACGTATGAAAACGGACGAAAACGTATGAAAACGAACGAAAACGTATGAAAGTGAAAATCACTTGTAATATTCTGAATATCACTTGTGATTTTCATGTTACAAAACATGAGTTGAAAATCACTTGTGATATTCAGAATATCACTTGTGATATTCTAAATATCATTTGTGATATTCTAAATATCACAAGTGATTTTCAATTAATACTTTATAACATGAAAATCACAAGTGATATTCTGAATATCACAAGTGATATTCTGAATATCACAAGTGATATTCAGAAAATTACAAGTGATATTCATGTTACAAAACATTATTTGAAAATCACTTGTAATAATGAGAATATCACTTGTGATTTTCATGTTACAAAACATTAGTTGAAAATCACTTGTGATATTCAGAATATCACTTGTGATACTTAGAATATCACTTGTGATTTTCTGAATATGACGTGTGATTTTCTGAATATCACGTGTGATTTTCTGAATATCACTTGTGATTTTCTGAATATCACAAGTGATTTTCATGTTACAAAACATTAGTTGAAAATCACTTGTGATATTCGGAATATCACTCGTGATATTCTGCGGATCAAAGAATAATACTTTTGATATTCAGAAACATATGAAAACGTCTGAAAGTGGCTGAAAACATTTAAAAATAGACGAAAATGTCAGAAAATAGACGAAAATGTAAGAAAACCGAATACGTACGAAAACGGACGAAAACGTTTAAAAACGGACAAAGATGTATAAATTTGGACGAAAACGTCTGAAAACAGACGAAAACATCCTAAAACGGATGAAAACGTATGAAAACGGACGAAAACAGATGAAAACGTATGAAAAAAAGACAAAAACGTATAAAAATGGATGGAGACGTATAAAACGGACGAAAACGTATGAAAATGAACAAAAAACGAAGGATAACGTATAAAAACGGACGTAAACGTATAAATGTAGACGAAAACGTAAAAAAATGGACGAAAACGTATGAAAACGGACAAAAATGCCTAAAAATATAAGAAAACGTAAAAAAACGGACGAAAACGTATGAAAACGGGCAAAAACGTATAAAAACGGACAGAAACGTATAAAAACGGTCAAAATCATGTGAAAACAGACGAAAACGGATTAAAACGGATATAAACGTATGAAAACGGACAAAAACTTATAAAAACGGAAGAAAACGTATAAAAACAGACAAAAACGTTTGAAAATAGAAGAAAACGTAAAAAATGGACGAAAACGTATAAAAACGTCTGAAAAAACAGACAAAAATGTAAAAAAATGGATGAAAACGGTCAAAAACATCTGAAAACGTATATAAACATGTGAAAACAGACAAAAACGGACGAAAACGTAATAAAGTGAAAAAAACGTGTATTTAGATAATAAAAAAAACTTGATTTAAAAAAAAAAAAAAACTTGATTATAATAACGTGATTCCAAAAAAAGGCAAGAAAAAAAAAATTTAAAGTAACGTGATTCAAAAAATAAAGGGAAAAAAAAAGATCTAAAAAATTGTGATTCAAAAAAAGGCAAACAAAAAATGTTAAAGAAAAAAGTGAATAAATAAGAAAGATAAAAAGACAACGAAAAAAAAAAAAAAAAAAAAAAAGAAAAAAAGACATGGACTTAAGTTTCCAAATTAAATTTTAAGTTAATCCTTACAATTAGATCAAACTAGATGGATAGTGAGGATTTGTCCCTCAGTATAAACAAAAAATTGATATTTAAAATAACTCACCTCTTGATGCAGTATAAACTATAAAGTGATATGATTCTTGTGGGGATCAAACTTCTGAATGATTTTAGAGAGTGACGTTTTTTTTTTTTTTTTTTTTTTTTTTTGGAACGAAATGATGTATGTGTTGACTTCGAATATTTGGATAAAACTTATCTCTATTTTGTATACAACGTTCATAACCTAAAATAACATAAAGTCGCTTATGCTTTTGTTAGTCAATATAATTTGCTTTATTTATTTATTTATTTATTTTATTTATTTTTTAGAAGCGCTCAATAATAATCCTATCACATGTATAACTATAAGCTATTAGAACCATAAAGCCATCACGGGCTCACGACCTTACATATATTAGCGGACTATATACTTTAACGCTTAAATCACAAAGACACACAAGAAATCTAGTCTAACGCCCTTAAAATGTTATCAAACAAAACAAGCCACTTTTCTTAAGGTTTTGAAGAGGCACTTGATCTCGATCGCGCGCACACACACCTCAATATCATAAAGATCTTCAAAATTTATTAAGCCGTATTTATTGAGCGCAAGCCAGTTCTGTCACTTTGTGAATGGCGCAAGGGGGAGGGGTATATATAGTGGCTCGGCTTTGGCTGAAATAAAAAAGGTTTCACGTTGGTTTGGCATGGGAGCGAGGCCATCTTATTGTTTATATATTTTAATTATAAAGGTACAAAATAAAGGCTTTACAAATACATTTTTGCGTTGACGTGATTTTGTGATAATGTGAGAAGATAGTGAAAAGATTACATGAAGAGATTAAAATAATATTAGTTATTAAAAAACAATTGAAACACACATATCTGCAATTTTAGTAACTAACATGTTACTTTCTGTAAAAATATTCAACTGGCAGCGGTGATCACGATATATATGACATTTCCATATGTCGGCACAGAACAATGGATAGCATCTCTTAGTGTTCCAGTTGAAAGCCCATGGCAACCTTGGTTCGTTGACTCTCAAATTTCTGGGTGAGCTTAAATAATGCTCTATACTTTAATTTTTTTAACCTTTTTATATCATGAATTACTGCCTTATTGAAAAATAATCAAGTAAACTGATTATCCTTTGTATTTGTAGATATAAGATGAAATATGCAAAGCAGGGATACACGTTAACGTATGCAACTATGAAGGTAAGAAATCTATATATATATATAAAGAATGAGTTCCCCTTAATTGAATGTGAGCATTAATGGTATTAGGCAAGAAACTCTATTATACAAGATTGACTTTTATGCTCAAATTAAAGTTTGAGTTCCGTGGTTCTACAAAGAAAAAAAAAAAGAGAGAAACTATAAAGCCTCATCCATGAAGAAGTTAATTTTGGGGGTGAGTTATGGCTTGAAGTTTAATGAAGGTATTAAATGCATTAATTTAAATGTGATCTAATGCATTAATTTAAAGGTGCTCAAATCTGCTGCTACAACTTCCGTCGGTTGAGTGATGATAATATGTTATGCTTTGAAGAATTTATAAAGTCACCTTCAAGAAGCAAATATAATGAATTACCTTACCCAGTTACGATGGTCATGAACAAAACTACTTGAGCCATCTTTCCATTGTCGACCAAAAGTTAGCCCTAGAATGGTTCTTCTTTATGCCCAGTTATTTTGGCCCAACTTGCTGAACTCTCCAGATATATGTATATCTTTACAAACAACAACACCGACTAAAAAAATGGCTTATCAAAATCTCTTCAATTGACTCAGATAATGAAGACCAATATCGGGGGTTCTTCGAAAAATCCACTTTCCAAGCCTTTCTAGACAAATCTATTATACAACTGACATACAATAGATCAAAACCAGGTTGGTGTTCCAATCTTAACATATGAGAAAATTTGTTTACTACTTGGTATTTGTGTTGAACCTCAAATAATGGAAGCTATTGGGATTGATTATATGGTTCAAAGTGAAATATTCATATTGGCTTATCATCAGAATAATATTGTGATTAGGACTAACGGAGAAGCTGGGACGGGTGGTTCAAGTATCAACAGATATGTAAGTTTATTTTTGTGGGTATGGTTTAATTTTATTTAATTTGTAGTTTTATTGCTTGATTCAACATTTTTTATTTCGGTATGTGAAAAAAGTCTATGATTAAATGGTTTCATCCTGTAAATTTTGATGTTTTCTTAGAGGGGGGGGGGGGGGGGGGGGGGGTTTGGAGTAGCTTATTTTCCTCTTTGTTGGTGATAGTTCCATTGTAGTGGCCTGCTGCTATATGATGAAAGAAAGCGATGACTACATGTATACGTATTAGTTAATTATGCGTTTTCTTGAATTAGTAATACTATATAACTGTGATGATTTTGGATTTTTATTTGTTGTTCCAGTATTGTGAATGGAGAAGGAAAACTTAAATGCTTTTCTTCGAGTATCGTCATGGATTGCAAAGGTATTTGTGAATTTATAATTGGTCTTTTAAGGGAGCCATATTTTGTATTATGTATTTCGTCTGATTTGGTATGACTATTTCAGGTGATGCGTGCACAGATGTTATGTTTCAGTCAGTGGATACATGAAACCATTATGGGACGCGATGTGGTTGCTCAAAGCAACCGAAAGCCAACCTTACTTATTCCACCTAGATTAGATGTTCTCTGATAATGTATATAGATATGTTGACATCATTTATTTGGCTGTTAAACAGCAAA
Source organism: Artemisia argyi (assembly GCA_030686995.1). Taxonomy (NCBI): domain Eukaryota; kingdom Viridiplantae; phylum Streptophyta; class Magnoliopsida; order Asterales; family Asteraceae; genus Artemisia; species Artemisia argyi. The sequence goes on along the minus strand of CM060684.1, from coordinate 86,047,900 downwards.
TGTGGAAGAAATCTATGGAGTTGGCTAGAACATTGGATGGCTGCCAGTCCCTCGAATATATGTAAATGATCACAAAAGAGTTATGTCTTTATGACGAAAATGAGCCGAATATGGAAGATATGTTAATGATCGTGGAAGAGGTGTGTTTTTGTGTTTTTTGTTTACGTGTTTTTGTGTTTTCTGTTTATGTTTCCTTTTAGAAAACCGGGGCTTTATGTTAAAATGGGATAGAGCCATGTTTTCTTTAGAAAAACCAGGCTCTATTACTAATATAGAACCATGTTTCCTATTAAAAAACCGGGCTTTATGTGCTAAACTATTAGACCCTGTTTACTTATGCAAAACCGGGCTATATTCCTCTACCCGCCTTAAACATTTCCATTAGTCTCGCACAAAACTTTCTCAAAAAATCAAATTCACATTTTAATTATCCCTCACTCCCTACATTTATTTTTTATCTCATATAGCCACCCTTATCCTCTTCACATCATCTCACATTATCTCTCCATTATTTCGTCAACTAAGCCAAATTCGATTTCTCTTGCCGGTTACAACACCAGTCATAATTCGCATCGGTGCAAATCATGCATAGAGAGGTGCTCCAAACATTAGAGAAACTAAGAACAATGTGTATAGAGAGGTGCTCCAAAGCTCTCAGTATATTCAAAAGTATGTACATGTACTTACCAACAAAAATTTTATTTTATATTTGTAAAAAAATTATAAGTTTGTTAAGTGTTTAGGTTAATGTATGTTTTATTTTGGCCACCACTGGTGTCAGTTTACAGAGAATGTTTGGAAGATGTACAAATGGAGTTGCTTGGGAGCTCTCACTTATGAAAAGTCATTTGTTTTCACAAGTCAAACAAAGACATTGTACATTTGTAAGTTATGTTTTTTTTGTAGAAATCACTCAAATCGTCATATACCATTACTGATGTTTTCCAACTTTGTTTCAAAAGTTATGAATCTTTGAAGTGTATGAATCCATCATCTTGGGACCTCTGATTGACTTTGATTGAAGGTAATTTCTTTCATGTTTTTTTTATGAATTGACTAAATAAGTTAAAATCTAACCAAGTAGACATATATTGAAGTTATTAATTTGTGTGATGCATTAGGATGCTAATTCACGCGGAACTTCAACTTTGAATATATTGCCAGTACCATTTGAGCAGTTCAAAGTTTTGTGGTTTGGTAATTAGAAAATATGACTTCTTATTTTCATGGTTTGTAGTTTGCACTGATATTGAACTTACTCAATTGTGCATATTCTTTGCCTTAGTAGAGACGACCCACAGCGGGATAAGATATTGTCAAACTACACTAGAAAGTGGTAAGTTAAGAAATTAGTAGATCCGTAATCGTTCAGGTCCAGTCTGGCACTCATAATTATTAAGGCTATTTGGCATTTCTTATGTAAACTGCTTAGGTTATATGGGGCTGTTTGGATTTGGTGATTGAATTGCTTAGGTTGTATTGTAGCTTGACGTGGAAATGATAGGGTTGAACGTAATTATTTCCAACATTGCAGAAATCCAGGTAATTATTGTAATTATTGATATAGTATTTGCACGAGGTTGAGCATTCTTCTTTTCTTATATGTACTAAGGAAATTTTTGGGATATATATGCTACTGATGAGTCCTAATATATGCAGGCTCTAAAGTTTAAACTTGCTTTTCTCTATATATTTGATGCTCGACAAGAACAAAAGCTCAAGAACAAGATCAGATAGCTCAAAACTTTGGCTCGGCGTTGTTCCTTTAAATCTTCTAAAAAATTGTAAGAGTTTTGATTTTGGTATTTAATTCATTGCAGTTGCATTTGGAATTCTTTGAAGTCTATAGCTCAAGAATTTGTTGATTTGGTTTCTTTTCACATCAAACTTTAACATAACAACTCAAAATATAGCATTAGAAGGTTTATTTATTTATTTATTTTTTCTCTCAGATAGAGCCATGTTCCTTAAAAGAAAACCGGGCTCTGTAACCACCTATAGAGCCCGTAACCGGGCTCTATTTGTGATTCACATAGAGTCCATCCACTTTGAGCCCGTATGGAAAACCGAGCTTGATAACCATTTTCAGCAGGGCTCTATGAGCTTTTTTGTAGTAGTGATTTAATGACTTCTTCTTGCAGTTTGTAAGTGAAGGGATATAGAGCTTGGCCTTGATTATAGGTGATATTATCATTCTATATCTATTAGTTCCCGTTAAATGTTTTCTATTACACAATCGTATATATGTAATTGGGCGATACTTTTATGAAATGCAGCTTGGTTTCTTGCATCCATCAAAGCTTAAGTCTGAGCATCCTCAACTTCGCTTTGAACGATTAGAATATATTGGTCAGAACATCCAAGTTATGCTTCTTTCTTTTGCAGGAATTTTAACCTTTTAAATGAATTATTGGGCATATATCTTAAGTGATGGTTCACGACGGCTGGATTAATGAAACATTGAATATAGTTTTGAAACTTTATGATATCTTGATTTTGCCAGGAAAATTTGACTAAATTTATAAGAGAAAAAAAGACTACAGCTTGCAACCATAAACAGGAACACATCACTTTGTTACATTAAAACTTTTGATATGATAATTTGCGTGTTTAGATTCTACGCTATGCATATCATGTATGATTAATGCTTTTATCTATAATTTTGACAGATTTCGGATTTCGGATTGATGATGACCGAAAGCTTAGCAACTTATTCTTGAAAAGTTATATAGCTATTAGTATTAATATTGCCTAGGATTGTAGGATGAAAATTAAATTTTCTGGTGTTGGACACAATCTTAGTTAAACGAAGACCTCAAGGAATACAATACATGATAACTAATGTTTCAGAGTTGTGATTTATAACTTTGTTGAGATGTGTTGTCTATCGCATGGTAACGGGGTTATAATAATTAAATCGATGAATTTAAATGTTGTATTCAAAAGAAATCAATGTGTCAACTTAACCTGAACACTTCTTACCTATGATTCTTTCGTGATGAACAAAGCCCGTGCATCGCACGGGCCATGCTGTCTCGTATGTACGAATTTACGAGATTGGTTTATAAATTAATAGAATGAAGTTGACATTTTTATGTGCAATATATCAGATAATGAAAATAGGTTGACGTACGTCATCTCTTAAAATGCAATAATTACAAGGATATAAATCTAATATAGTTGTATTATAAGGCCAAAGTATAACTGTATAACTAAGTAAAATCAAATGTGAACAATAACTGAATCATATCTTTGTGTTATGCAGGGTGCGGGTCATGCTGTGGCATTGAACAGGCCTAAAGAAGCTTCAGTCGTTGTGGATGGGTGGCTTGCATCACATGCGTATTTAAGCGACTCATAAGCCCATGTTTATCACTAAGGGATGATTCTATATATATCCAATCTAAACATCGAAATACCATATATACCCAAAATACAATTGAGAGTGCATTGGTACTTAAATTATGTTTTGGGTAAAATAACATTATGATATTTAAGTTGGGTAAATATGAAAATCGATGTCATAAGTGAATTTATTTAGATTTTTGTTTGAAAAGAAAATAAATGTGCATTGCATTATATTTCTTAACATATAAAATTATTTATAAGTTTCAAGTTGGCATTGTTTTTTTAAACATTATTTAGCATAGTTTTTTCTTTTTCTTTTTGGAACATTATTTGGCATTGTTGATATATATATATATATATATATATATATATATATATATATATATATATATATATATATATATATATATATATATATATGGGCCATTCATGTGAGAAATCTAATTTTTGTGAGAATGCGAGAATTAATCTTAGTCACTCATTTTATCCTCCTTAAACTTTGATCTAATGGCTATTATTATCTAACCATTTTTTTTGAAAAATTTCAAAAAAAATTTCAAAAAAATTTCAAAAAATTTTTGAAATTTTTTTTGAAAAATTTTCAAAAATTTTTCAAAATTTTTTTTGAAAAAATTTCAAAAAATTTTCGAAAAAGTTTTTGAAAAATTTTCGAAATTTTTTTTTCACATGTGACGAAATTTTTTTTTCACATGTGACGAAACTTTTTTTCACATGTGACGAAAAAAAATTTTACATGCGACGAAATTTTTTTTTCACATGTGACGAATTTTTTTTTCACACGTGACAAAAAATTTCTTGAAAATTTCAAAATTTTTTCACATGTGACGAATTTTTTTCACATGTGACGGAATTTTTTTTTCACATGTGACGAATTTTTTTCACACGTGACAAAAAAAATTTTCTGAAAATTTCACATGTGACGAAATTTTTTTCAAATGTGACGGAATTTTTTTTAACATGTGACGAAAATTTTTTTTTACATGCGACGAATTTTTTTTTTCACATGTGACGAAAAAAAATTTCATAAAAAAAAATTTCGGAAAAAAAAATTTTTGGAAAAAGAAATTTTCGAAAAAAAAAATTTCGAAATTTTTTTCTTTCGAATTTTTTTTTCTAAATAAAAATCGGGGAAAAAAAATTTTTCGAAATTTTTTGAAAATTTTCATTTTTTTTTTTAAAATATTCGATTTTTTTTTAAAAATTTTTCAAAATTTTTTAAGAAATTTTCAAAAAGTTGATTAACTAATATTAGCCATTAGATTAATGTTAAAGGAGGATAAAATGAGTGGCTAGGATTGTTTTTCGTGTTTTCACAAAATTTAGGCTTCTCATTTGAACGCTTCACTATATATATATATATATATATATATATATATATATATATATATATATATATATATATATATATATATATATATATATAAGTGTGTGGATTGATGCACGAGCAACATGTGTAGTATACGAGGTTATTATGATCATGAATTATGACGTGTGATTTATGCGGGGTTAACGTTGTGTCTCATAGTCTTTCAGTCAATATACCACTGTTTTCAATTTCGTATAACTTTTTACATCAAGTATAATTAGTTTATAACGGCGATTCATTAAAAGGAAAAAAAAAATCTAGCAAAAAGCTATAAAAGAAATTCCAACATATCAAAACGAGTGTTTAGATCACTAATCCAAACTAACTTAAAGGCCCCTGCTAAGAAGAGTAGGGATAAAATTAGAAATAAAACTAAAATGAAAAAAATAAAAAAAAATACAACCATATATTATTTTTAAATTTTTTTTTTATATTTTATTTTTAATTTCTCATTTGAATTATATAACTAAAAATCATTCTCACCATTCTTATTTTATTTTTTCTTCTCACAGAATGTTAATTAAGACTTGAAGTCAAAACAAATCAATTTTTAAACCACCAAAGAATCCAAACCGTAGTTTATGCACATTGAAGCAAATTTTAGTTAAATTACTAAAGTTATGTTATCTCCCCAAGAGATTAGGGCCGACAAAATATTAGGATGATGATTAAAACCATATCAAACCGAACTAAACCCATAACAGCTTTTCCCATAGTGTAATTGATGTATTTTCTTTAAAAGAAGGTGAAATCCAGGAACAAATAACGAATGGTTTCAACAAATCTATAGTAGGTAACCATTTTAAGCAAATCCTCCAAGTGTTGATATTGAACTTTAGAGGAAGGATACTGATGTGTGTTATATTATCTAGTGTATAGTTTATATCAGGTTTTATATTTATAAGACAAAATTACATGTTTGGTCCTTGTGGTTTACCACAAATAACAGGTTTAGTCCCTAAGTCGTTTTAATTACACCAGATATACCTATTTTTGAAACATGTTGCTCATTTAGTCCCTATTATAGGAAATAGGGACTATCCGTGTCATAAAAAAAAAATGTAAATAATTACACGGATGATCTCTATTTTTTAAAAAAGGGATTAAATGGGCAACAAGTTTCAAAAATAGGTAGGTGTGGTGTAACTAAAACGACTTAGGGACTATACCTGTTATTTGGGGTAAATCATAGGGACCTAATGTGTAATTTTTTCTATATTTAATTACCAACTAACATATAGAGTATTACTGGTAAGTACGAGTTGTTTGCAAAGAGTGAACTAAAGCTATATCTAAATGTATTCTAATTGTTTATCATAACTATTAAAACGGGGGTTCGATCTAAGAGAGGTACAGTTTGATATTAATAATTAGCTAATTAATTAAACTAAGAAATGCAAGTAAAATGATAATGAAGATAAGGTCGAGGTCTTATGATAGGAGAACGTGCTAGCCAAGTTAGTTCATCGTATCAAGTTATAGTAATTCATCTATTAGTACAATGACTAAATGCTACTTCTGTTGGTGAGTCAGAGAATGTAAATTGAAACTCGAGGAGCATGGATTCGGCCTTGTGAATTCATTCCCTATCTATGGTAGACTAGGCCAGATGGTCACGGTTATCTAGCCCTTTGCATATCCACCCTTAACCTGATGGTCACAATGTTAATAAGCATCAAGAACGGATAGAGTGTTTGAATTCTTAGGTATAATCTATCTCACATATAAATGAGACTATCTAAACCCCCATATTAGATTCCATTATATCAAGATTCTACCCCGATCGGGAGGTTGGGAATGCTCGAAATATGAGAAAGCCATTCCAGATAGAGAGAGTAGAAAGAAAGGAAAAGATGTGTGTTTATTGATAATATTGAAAGATTACACACATTACACACATGAGCTTCACCCTCCTATAGAAGTAGAGGAGGCTTATATAGGCCATCATATGCACTACTTTACATTATTGACGGTTCTAGTCCTTGCGTATGAGCCTAACTATTATCTAATGTAAATCCCGTAAATGTCGTCACATTTACAATCTTAACAGTCTTCCCCCAATGGGGTGACATACGGGATTACTTACAATATTTCCTACAAGTACAAATACAAATAAGGAAAGGTATTCGTAAATGCTGATGATAACTGCAGTTGACGCTCTTTATCTTCTTATTGTACCTCTGCTTGAGAACTTTTCTTCACCTGTAGGTAAACACTATATAATAAGTATGCACTGGATTAACTTCCCCCCAATTCATACTGCATGTCTTTAGCAGCTTCTCCATACTTCTTTTTGGCGAAGTTTTAGAATCGGCTTCCCCTCAAACTCACAACCGTCTTCAGCATATTTGAAACTTTGATCTAGTTGACATATCTTCTAACTCACAATCATGCTAGCGAAGTTCATCGTATCAAGTTACAGTGATTCATCTATTAGTGCAATGACTAAATGCTACTTCCATTGGTGAGTCAGAGAATGTAAATTGAAACTCGAGGAGCATAGATTCGGCCTTGTGAATTCATTCCCTATCTATGGTAGACTAGGCCAGATGGATTTGGCCTTGTGAATTCATTCCCCCCAATTCATACTGCATGTCTTTAGCAGCTTCTCCATACTTCTTTTTGGAGAAGTTTCAGAATCGGCTTCCACTCAAACTGACAACCGTCTTCAGCATATTTGAAACTTTGATGTAGTTGACATATCTTATAACTTTTGTAGTTTAAGCATGCAACAAAATTTGTAGACAAAACAGTAAACCAAAAAAGTAAATCTGACTCCTTCATTGAGAATGATTGGTGTGTGCTTATTCACACACATTTTTCTTACCAAATTAAGACCAAAACGACCAAAAACTAACCATAAATGCCAAAGATATTGTGTTTTTGTGTTTGTGATCGTGCAGGTACGGATATTTCAAAAATAGGCATAATTTAAGCCAAAAAGACAAAAACGAGCACGAGATTTGGAAAATGTCAAAAGTCGGAGCTTGGATAGGGAAACAAAGCAAAATGAAGCATTACCGGATCGAGTCGACACAATTTTGAAGAAAAATGAAGAAAAAGACAGAAAGTTAAAGTTGAGGTCAATCTCGGCAATGTGACATGGGGGAGTGTGGAAAACCAAACCCAAAACTCGTAATCACCCTTTTACCCTTAACCTTAACCCAAAATTACCAAAATACCCTCACCCGACACCAAAATTACCAATCTACCCTTCTACCCCAAAACTTCATTTCAAAATCATTTTTTAAAACCTTAAACATTTTTGAAATAAAAATCTCAAAAACATTATTTGTCAAAACCTTTTATTTTGTTTAAGATTTTTCTTTTTAAATTTAATTTTTCTTTGTTATTATTATTATTGTTGTTGTTGTTGTTGTTGTTGTTGTTGTTATTATAATAATAATAATAATAATAATAATAATAATAATAATAATAATAATAATAATAATAATAATAATAATAATAATAATAATAATAATAATAATAATAATTATTATTATTATTATTATTATTATTATTTAAAAAAAACGGCAGAAATATTTTTACAAATTCAGTTTTATTATCTAATCACATAAACCTATTTTTTTTACTACTAAAATTATCTTATAATCTTAATACACTAATAAACCTATTAATCACTAATAATCCTAAACCCACAAACCACCTCCTAGCCCACTCCAATCTTAGCCCATCACCTCACCTAGCCCACCACTTCTCCAAACTCACAAACAAACCCACAACCCACTTCCTAGAAATAATAAAACCACACTCCCGTTTTAACCATTTGACTTTACCAGGTCAAACAACCCACCCTTCTCCTTCATCCCTGCTATTACCCGCCAAACCAAAACCCTCTCCTCGCCTTTTCCTGCAACACTCAACCCCTCCTCCTTAAAAGCTCCCCCTTCACATGTTGCCCCCCTCCACCTCAGCAATCCAAGGTGCACCATTTACATCCAATGTCTAAGAATTCATGAGTGGTGGCCAAGCTTGATCATACAGCTGTGATTAAAAAGAAGAAGCAAAAATGGGATAAAGCTCCTTTCTACTCACAAAGAAAGCACAAGTGCAAAAAGACAAGGAAGACATGAAACCCTAGTTTGCTAGTATAAATAGGAGCCTTAGTCCACAATTGTAATTGTCCAACTTTGCAAGTATTTAGAAAAGTTTCGACCTTTTAAATTTCTTGCAATTTTAATTTCCAAACATTTAAATTCAGTTGGAATCTCAGCTTATGTAATTTAATTTTTGATTAATGATAACAAAAATCTGTCTTCTTCTTTATTTTGCTTCCTATTGATTCAATGGTTTCAAGTTGTTTAAAATGTTTCCCATCCTCTATTAGGCTGCTCTCGTAATGTTTGTTTAAAATTTACAAGCAAATGCCAGAGTTTCAAGGTTAAAAAAACCAGCTTCTGAATTTGAAGGGGTGTTTGGGTCAATGGTTATTTTGGAGGGAAATCATGTTTTGTCCCAAACTTGAAATTCAAACAAGTCTTATTTGTTGTTAAAAGTGTTTTGGAAGTGATTTTCAGCATTTGCTTTTAGTTTTCAAAATTTTGAATTGATTTTCAACTTTTCTTAGGCTTAAACTGTTTTTAAAATTAGTTATAGTTAATTTTAGGATAGGTCTACTTTAGTTGTAGTTATAGTTTACTTTATCTATTGGATGACTGGTATAAGTAGCTTGTTGGCCAAAGGATCCATTTTCACCCATTTTGGTTATTGTGACAGTCACCATAATCTGCCCTAACAGGCCTTGTTCAATACTAATTTTAGGATAGTTAAAGTAGGAGCTAGTGTTTAAGATTGGTCATGCAAGTAGCTAGTAGTGTAGATTTTATACTTTTGAGCTTACTTCATAGTTTATAGTTTATTTGGTAGTTGCTTTTGAGCCTGCATTGTGTTATGTAGCAAACCTGTCCCAATTATATCGTATTATAATATAGTTCATGATTGGAAAACTGTGTACTAGCTCTTCACCATATAATCATTGTTAATTACATAAATTATTGTCAACCTTTTGATAACTTTATACATAAGTACTCAAAATTTGCATGCATAGTGAAAAACCTAGGAAAGCAAATGTATGTGTGCATGTGTATATTGTACAAAATAATGAACACAGTAGCAAAGAACCCAACCAACCTCCCCATTTTGATCCAAAAATTCAGATAGGTAGGAGTAGGATTTATGATTGGAATTTGGTTTTGTTATCAGTTTGTAGTGTAGGCTTCCCTAGCTTTGGCTTATCTTAGTTTGTAGAGCTTAGTTGGTAGCATTTCTTTCGCCTGCAAATGTGCCCCTTAGCTGTTCTTTCCTTTTCGGCTCAACCACTTTTTGCTTATTGCCCTTTATTGCTTAACTGCTTTTCTCCTTCTGTTTATTAGGTTCTTATAGATTAGTTAGATTAGGTTTAGCCATCTATTAGCTTATTAGGTCTTTATTAGCTTTTGTGAGCTTATTTTCTTAGGTAGTTTAGTTTTTTTTCTTTGTTTTCAAAATTCTTTTTTTAGTGTTAAGCCAATAAGAAATTTCTGGCTTATTGGGTGGTTTTCATAAAAGTTGGTTTTATTAAGGTTTGTTGCTATTGACTTATTTTCAAGTTTCAAAAAGAAGAAAACCAAAAAAAAAAAAAAAAAAAAAAAATTGCAAAAAAGATGGGTTCTGTGGGATTCGAACCTGGGACCTAGAGGCACAACAGACACACAACACCAAGCACACGTCCAACTGCCCTTAGGTCTTGTTTCTGTAATACTTTGCAAAATATATCATTTATCCCTTGTTTGTTTGTTTTGCTTATTATTACAATATCAGGTTTTGTTTGTTTATTTTTTGCTTATTTTTGTACTGTGACCCCTCCTAATATTTTTATTAGGTCAGTAGCATCTTGTAGTATTTGTAGAAAAAGTTTCAATTTTTTTTGACTAGTTTTAATATTTATTAGAATTTAATTAGTGATAAATAGTTTTTAATTCATAATAAATAGAATTTTTTATTAAATAAATAATTTTCTTTTTTCTAAAAATTTATTTTGTCATCTAGTACGTAGGAAAATTAGTTGTATACCCGTAGGACTAGCGTTGCTTAAAATTCACGTTTAATTTTGCGCGTTTACGTTTTTTTAATTAACTTTTACGTTTTTAACTTATATTACGTTTTAGGTTTCCCTAGCTTCCTATTATCATTCCTGTCCACTTTTAAGTAGATTTTAAGTTTTATTTAGCATCCCTTATTTTAATTCATATTTTAGTTGCGTTTTATTTTATTTCTCGTTTGTTATTCGTAATTTCCCGTAGTTGTAGAGTTCCATAACATAAAATAATCAAATCCATCTTTACAAGCATTTTAATCTCGAATCTCACACGATATCGCCCATTCACACCTCGTTAGGACACGACCCGGGTAATCACTTGCCCGGTATCTCTCTCTCTCTCTCTCACACACACACACACACACACACACACACACACACACACACACACACACACACACATATATATATATATATATATATATATATATATATATATATATATATATATATATATATATATATCGTATTCACGAGTTTTGCAAGTCGGCCTTTTCACAAAGGTTGATTGGTGAATTTCCCTCACGACTACTTTGTATTTATTTGATATACACCTCACACGTAATCAAATTTTGGCGCCGCTACCGGGGAGGTTGTGTTGCGACAATATCGTTAAGGTTTTAACGATTTGTGACTTGTAAATCATTCGTCAAGAAGTTATCGTTTTCAAAAACATATAAAACACAAAAATATTTTCCTTTTCTTTATATATATATATATAAAAGATAAAAAATACAAAAACATTTTCCGTTTTTCTTTTTAAATAAAAATAAAAGTAAAAGACATTATCGAGAAGCATTCGACAGAATACCTACCAACTTGAGGTATGACCATAATAAGTTCTCAAACAAAAGATTAAAACTTGCTTTTGTATCCCTTGTGAAATTGGTTCACTTTTGATTGAAAAAAGAGAGGTTCTAGGTAGGTTCTGACATTAAATTTTGAACCAAAGAAGAACGGGTATGTAAGCAGCATTTATTGCTCACCTTTGTTCTCCCGCCACTCTAAGAATTTTTCATTCAAAGTAACCATTCACTTGTGATTATTGGTTTAAGTTCCATGTGTTTTTGATTCGGTCTCGTTTTAATTGAGTTGTTTTTCGAAAAAACCAAAAATATTTTCTTTTATTTTTCCTCTCTTAGCATCATACCCGTTTAATTCTATCTTCTTATCGCTCTTAAATGTTTAATTCTTATGTCATAACTCAACCATAGTTGTTTTCATTGTAAAGGTCCAGTGGATGATGAACATCGTTGTTACAAGTGTTTGAGTGAGCGGTATGAAAGTGATTATAGAAACGGATTGTGTAATTGGTGCAAAACCTTCATTAATCTGATGGATGATGAGCATCGATGTAACTATCCTCCAGCACTCCAGCTATCTTCATTTGATCAACATAACTGCTTTAATTGTGGAGATCTTTTAGGAGATGGTTCACTTTGTAAACGATGTTTTTGCAAGGAATGTGGGTTTACCCATGGACTTTGTATTTGTTGCACTTCTGAAATCGAAAATACATTCACTTATCAAAATTTTCAAAACGATTTCACCACCCTCTTCAGAATTCCTTTGAGCAAGAACCGTGCTATTTCAATGATATATCATTTCAAAATGCACCGAATGTTTCTTGTGCAAGTTGTGGGAGGTCCTTATGATGATTATTGATTAGCCCTAAAATGTTCAACCAAAGTCAACCACGGATGTGGTCAAGATGGTCAAATAGCTTAGGCCAACTAACCAAGGAGTATAGAGTTTCCCCGGGTCGTTATGTCTCGACGAGGCGTGAAATTGTACTTTTAACGAATTGTGATCGGGTGATTTTTGATGGAAAGGGATAAGAGTGATAAAACTGAGGAAATATAAAAGAGAATAGCTTAAACAAGTTATAAGAACAATTACTTGAAACCAAATATCTAAAAAAAAACGTATAGAAACTTAAAAACATACATTTAGGTTTAAATAAACGTAAACGTACTGAACAAAACGTGAATTCTTATCAATATAAATCCCACGGATGTGAAAATTATATTTTTGGAATCCAAATGATCAAGAAAATTATTGGAAAAAGAAAATTATTTTTTTAGACTTGTTAATTAATTATTATTAATTAAAAACTATTTTTAACTATTTAAAATACACTAAAATATAATTAAATATGAAATTAAGCTAGAAAAATGAAATTTTAACTTTGAAAATTCTAAAATAACCTAAAAATTATTTTAAAACTGAAATTATATTTTTTAGACTTTTTATCTATTTATTATTAATTAATTACTATTTAATTACTCTTTAAACTAATTTAAATTATAATAAATACTAAATGAACAGTGAAAAATATGAAACTTTTTCTAAAAATACTTTATAAGTGCAGGAAGCGATGAAAATTATATAAATGAAAAGTGTTTAACGAAAAAGCTGAAAATAAGCCAAATGGCTTAAATAGAAGCTATCATTTATTTTATTTTTTATTTTTCTTGATTTTCTTTTTACAAATCTATTTAACTACTGAAAATATGCAACTTTTATGAAGGTGAAGTTTCTAAATCTTGAAAATAAGCTCAGTGAGAGCTTATGAGCTTAACAGATGAGCTTTTTAGCTCAAAGTGAGATTTTAACCTCAAATAAGCTATCAAATAAGCTATACAGATGGAAACAGAAGTAAAATAAGATGCAAGTTAAAGGAACTAGAAATAAGCTAAAAGGTACAAAGAATCACACTGATAAGCTTAAAATAAGCAAATAAGCAATTCCAATTTACCCTGTGAAACAAACAGGCCTGCAGACTAATGTAAGGCTACTTTTAGCTTATCAAATAAGCTAAAAAGCCAAATATAAGCCTGGAACTAGTAAGTTGGGCTTGAGAGCTTTCCACAAATCCAAAGCTCACAGGATGGGGTCCACTAATGAGCTTATGAGAAGCTTATGAAAAAGCTAATATACACTGATTGGAGCAGTGTATGCAGTGAAATGGGACAACTTGCAGGGTGCTTTTTAGCTTATCAAATAAGCTTGAAAGCACAAGACAAGCTCTGAACCTATTAGACTGATGTATGAACTTCATAAAGGACCAAATTACACAAGCTTAAGTCTACTGGTGAGCCTTTAATGAGCTTATGAAAAAGGCTCAACTACACTGAAGAATCAGTGTAGTGAGTGAATTTGAGTAAACATAAAAAGCAAAATAAGCAGTCATAATAAGCATAACATGGAAAAACAAGAGCATGCATACAAAGCTGGACAAAAGGGATTTCTAAAACAACAATTATCAAACTCTAATATGCACTAATGAATACTGTAGAGCTTATAGAAAACTGGCTATTGACCAAATCTCCCCTGGTGCATGGGAGGTTTTTGAAAAAGTACTTAAAAGAAGATAGCAAATAAGCAGTTAAAAAATATAAAAATTACACTAAAATAAGTCCTAACAAGCTGAGCAAGTAAATTTTAAGATCCTAAAAGTTTAGAAGCTAAAACTCAGAATTGAGATCAATAAAAATCTCACCACTTTTATAAAAAACTGACAACACTAAAATTTTGACTTTTTACTTTTAACACATGTTATATGTTAATATTAGACTAATTTAAGCTTTATTACTAACTAATGTACTAATATGATGATTATGGATACTAAAATTCCAACAGAGAACAAGTAGCAAGAGATTAAAGGTCTTTTTGACTTTTTATCAAACAACACTGTATTTATTGTTAGAATTGAGCTAATATGACCTTAAGTGATGTGTTTAAACCAAAGTTACCAACAAATACACCTTGTATCACAGATAAACCAGCAATACCAAACAAGCCTTTATGAGACTAATTTTGTGAATTTCAAAGCTAATGATAGATTAAGACCATGAGATTTGTTCCAAAGATTCTAATATCATGTAGTCAGATTATGTAAGCCATAAAACACCACTTGTGACAGCAAAACAACTTGAATCAACAATATGCTTGTTTGACAGTGGAAGTGTAATAAAGAGCAAACATGAATTCTATTAAGAAAACAAGCAATATTAAACAAGAATCCAACTATCATGTATCAAATAAGCCTAGAAACATAGAGATGAGCAATATTTAGCTAAAGAACAGTAATATGCCAAGAAAATGAAAACAAGCTTACAATTGCCTTCCAAGCAAACAACTGAGAACCAGGACCAAGAAACACACCTATAGGCTTTCCACAAAGCCACTAACTCACTGCCATCCTTTATTCACAGTGCTCCATGCATAATTCTTCTTCTTTGTTGATTTTTTATTTTTACACTATTTTTTTGTATTTCTCTTGTTTTTTAGTAAACCTGAATTTTTTGCTTTGAAAGCTTATAAAAGTTCACTAGTGAGCTTAAGAGAGCTTAATTGAACACTAACTAGCTATTTTTAACAACATTAAAGCAACAATGAGATTTCAAGTAGAAAAATGCATAAACTGAATTTGATCAAAAGACTTGGAATTAATTATTGATATGGCTTGGAAATACACTGGAGAACTTGAAAATAAAGTTTAATACTAAGTTTTACAACAAAAACATGTAATTACATAAAAATGACATCAACTTTTAGCTACTAAACTACACAGTAAACTATACTCCTTCTCTTTCTATTTTTAGTGGTCCATTAGGGTTCCCATGAGCTTCACTAACTTTCCCACATTCATTTTGGACCGTTTGATGAGTCAAATTAATCCTGGCCCTCAAATCAAGTTTTGACGCCAAAAGTCCAAAATGGAAGTTGGGTTAACTTGTAGGAACTTTGGGACAATTAATGCAATTTGGGACTTAGTGGAGGCTAGGGGAACAAGGAATGGTGAGGTTGAGGTGGAGGTGGGGGGGGGGGGGAGCTGGAGCAGGTATACAAGTGGGGAAGGAGGTAGATGAAGGGTCAAACGTTTGACCCTTGGGAAGTATTAAAACGGGAGGGAGTGGGTTTTATTAGTTGTAGGATTGGGCTTTTGAAGTTGGCCCTGATGGATTGGGTTTGTAAGAAAGGGGGTGGTGTTGGATTGTTTTGGTTTTTGGCTTTAAGTAACAAATAAGGGTTCGTTTGTATAAGTAAATGAAAGCACAAGGACCAAAATTGTCATAAGCTGAAAATGAGGGGTTAAATCTGCCCATTCTTCAAAGTTATCACAAGGGTGATTTTTGCCACATTCCAATTACTAAGGACCAATAAAGTTTATTTCCCAAAAAATGAAATTCCCAGGGACTAGATTTGCCAAATTTGCAAAGTAGAGGGAATAAACTGCAGTTTCTTCAAACTTTCCACCCAAGGACTGATATTGACAAATTTTGTCTTCCAAAATAAATGCTCAGGCGCCAGTTCTATCAATTTTTGAAACTTGAGGGACTATTTCTGCCAATTCTGCAAACTTTGCTCGTTTATCGTCTGTTTTCAATCCTTTTGTACCTGAAACATGCAAAAACACAATCCAAGAATATTTGCAGCATTATATGGTATATTCGTGCGTTTTCAGCTGTTTTTATAGTTCAGATGGGACAAAAATGATGAGTATTTACACACTCATCAATCCCCCACACTTAACTATTGCTAGTCCCTAGCAATCCGATCATATAAAGTAATGAAAGGATACCAAGTTACCAAGATCATCCCGTTTTGGCTTTTTATTACATGCAAGATACTTAGACAAAAACAGAAATATATATACATACTTGATTTACGAAAATGGCATTCTAGAACGGGATTCACGCAAACTGGGTGTCTCTAGGGAATTTTAATCATCATCCTCTTTTTTATACTCCCAACTAAGATTAAACTCGATGCACAAATATTTTTGTAAAATGGTAACACTACTCATAAATGCTAATTGTAAATTCCTGCTCCCAAGTCTTATTTTACCTATACTTTTTTTTAAGAAATGATTTCTCATTTTTGTTCCGATAAGCTTAAAGTCTGATAGATTTAGGCGGATTTAAAAATTGTTTAAATTTTAACTCAAAAGGCTCACACATTCACACCACATTTATTATATATATATATATATATATATATATATATATATATATATATATATATATATATATATATATATATATATATATATTTTTTTTTTTTTTTTTTTTTTTTTTTTCTCATTTTTCATTTTTTTCAATTGGTTTTTATATATATATATAACTTGTACCTCAAACATACGGAGCTTCACGGTGAATCTCCCAGACCTAAGCGCCTTTCAGAACAAAGGATGCAAGGATCAGCTTGTCGAACCGCAGTTATTTTTGGTACTTATGACTTTATTTCGATTTACTTTGCCTCGAGCATACAGAGCTTCACTGTGAAACTCCCAGACCTAAGCGCCTTTTGGAACAAAGGGTGCAAGGATCTGCTTGTCGAACCGTAGCTATTTCTGGTATTTATTACATATTAATGGTGTTATTTGCGAACCTCATGTGGCATACAACAAAACGGGGAGTTCCAAGACCTAAATATCTTTCAGAATAAAGGATCCAAGGCCCGCTTAATGCTTATGCCAACATGTAAAGTAAGCGGAAATTTAGACAACTTTTGAAAACGCGTAATTCTAATTATTTTATTTTTTTGGGTTTTCAATCTTGCGGGAGCAAGGAACTACAATTAACCGTTATGAGCTCTAACGAAATCCACCTATTCCACACTTAGCATTTTCATTTGCACACTTTGTAAAACCTTAGCCTAAAAAGTTAAGGAAGCAGCCAGATCAACACTCTGGCAGAGTCAGGATTCCCTTTGTTCTAGCCTAATCAAGACTAAACACTTATTATTTTTTTTGTATTTTTCTTCATTTTTTCATTTTTTTGTGTGCAAAGCACTTCTTTTTATTGAAAAATTTTAAAATTTTGCCAAAAACGGGGGTACTAGGGCACTAACAGGTACACATGTGATCAAATTCGCTAGAATTCCCCCCCCCCCCCCCCACTTAGAATTGAATATTGCCCTCAATATTCAAAGTCCCAGCTATTATGCCGACTCTTTGAGCGTAAAAAGGTAATACTAATAGCCAAGTGTAAAGAGGAAATCTATTTTTCACAAAAAGGTTTTATAAGTTATCCCTGGATAAACGTTAGCAAAAGGATCGAATATTAGGCGGTGATACGGGGATTGCGCCCTCGCAACAGGTTCTACCTCTCAAGGGATCTTGAGAAGCTTTCAACCCCCACTAGGCAGTGTACCTGATCGTTGTAGTATAGTAATGTGACAAGTACCGGGGGATTGATCGTTCAACTCAGGAATAGTGTCGCTAGGATTAGAAAGCCTACTAAACTAGGTCTAGAGGTGAGGGATGATTCTTTTTGTATTTTTTTATATTTTATGAAAGCAAGTAAAAATCTCGGGTTTTGAAGGAGTGGGCGGAATTAGTTGCTAGTCAACTAACCCAATTAACTAAGATGCAATCAAAATAAAATAAAAGAAATGAAAATTAAACTAATGTACTAATGTGGTGGAAACAATAATGAGAAAAGTTGTGTTTACTTAGATTTCATTACTCCCTAGATATCTTTTACCGGTTGATTAGCTTGTTACAATTGCATGGATGACGGGTTATATTCCTTAATACTAGTCGTATGGTCGTGTACAATATTCCCTAACTCTATAAGATCCTACTTCACTCCTATGTCGAGCCGATTAAAAGCTCCTAACATGGGATCATTAGAATTCACTTATGCATTAAATACAACCAAAAATCATAGTACACCTCTGATCATGTTTCTTAAGACGTTCAAGCAAGTTACCAAAGGAAGTCTGCCAGTTTTCTTAAGCCTAACATCGAATACAATCATCCATAACAATTATAAACAAACAATCAGCCAATAATCAACATCTAGGTTTCACTACCTCTAAGCAAACACAATAAAAGCCTAGCCTAACATGTTAAAAGAAAGATAAACATAAGATAGAATCAAACTATACATAGACATATTGAATGATTATTGGAGAACTTATCTTTATTAAAACATGGAAGAAAGAAGGGTTTGAAACCCCTTCAATATGCAGGAAATTCGACATGGGGTTTGTGTGTAGTATTCCACAACTTGTTCCACACTTTACAATGAAAAATTGAAAAAATATATATAGACATAGCATCCTGACGGCGTCATGTATTAGCCTCTGATGTCGTCAACTCGCCGCCAAAGTGAAATTCATATTGCCTAAATCCAGTCTTGACGCCTTCATGTACAAATCTTCTCTGGGCCGTCACTAGTACTTGGACCCTGACGGCCTTGGTGACGCCGTCAGGCCATTAACAAAGAAAATGTTCTGGGCCGTCACGTAATAAATTCCACATCCACCTCTTTTGTCACTCTTGACGCCGTCATGAGTTAAAGCTTGAGGTCGTCAGGTACTGTTCCCAGCAAGGAATTTGAGACTTTGCCGTTTTCCTCACTTTTATGCTCCAAAGTGTTCAAAATGCTTCTTTTTCCAGATTTCTCCTCTAAAGTATCTAAAATGACAAAAGGAACGATTTAGGGCAATAATTGATCAAATAATCACGAATTCGGGCTTAAATGACCCCTTAAAAGCGGTACACTTTTCGCCTCATCAAATACCCTTACACTTGAGATTTGCTTGTCCTCAAGCAAATGCACTTTTATTCTAATCAAAATACAAGTTAGGGGTCATTTAACATTAATATAAAAGTAATTACAATAAATAATCGTTCCACTAAAAACCAAAAACAAGCACGGAGGTTATACACTAGCACCTCACAAATAGTGTTTAGATACTCACATCTCCCGGGTGTAATAAAGTATATATCATAATATGGAAATGGAAAACATCTCTCACTACATGTCATAGCAAATAGATTACCATAGGCTTGGGAAAGGATCAAACCTCCACCACTTGGCGTAAGCACCTAGGATAAACTATCAAAGAGGTCTTTTGAAGGGTTATAACGTTAGGTGTAGGGATATGGAAAACACGGTTTTGTTGGATAAAGACAATATTTACTGGTGGCGAGTTAATCATCTTGGTTAATTACATGTACAAAATGGCGTTGCTAAGCCAAGACTCGACTCGACTCGACTTAAGCTAATAAATAAAAAATAACAAAAACATAAAACAAACATAGAATGAAACGGGATGGTAGTCCTATTAGGAATACAATTATTCCTATAGAAGACTCGGTCACCTAATTGATGTAATAGCATTAAGTTAGCTCGTAGTTAGTTTAGTTATTAGTTAGTATTAGTTTAAGTAACATCGTGGAAGAAGGACGGGTCTTTACCCACTGTATGCCTGATCCATAACCCGGGTGTGAGCGTTTTATCTTTTTTTTTTTTTTTTTTTTTTTTTTTTTTTTTTTTTTGTAGGAAACTATAAATGCCCCTCTCCATATATGGAGAGGGTTGGTGCTTTCCATTTTCACTAATCTAATCTTTACAATTTTCTCTCATCTCTCTCTCTCTCTCTAGGAACACCCATCTCACTTTCTCTCTCTAGTATTCTTTCTTGAATCTAACAATACTCACAAGAACCATACATGTTTTGATTATTGATATTCTACAATTGGTATCAAGAGCCAAGGTTTCATCTTAGGGACTAGCTTGTAGCTTGGTTCTTGTGTTTGGTATTTAGTTCGAATGGTTTCTTAGGAAATTCATTAATTTTACTTTGTTTGTGGGTTTATTCGTAGAACCCTTGTTCTTTCATGTTTGAGCCATTGGGTGTTCTTATTTCTCTTGTTCCTTGAGCCATTGGGTGTGTTCGAATGTTTGTTTTGGTGGCTTGTTCTTGTTAGCGTTTACCATTGCTTCTTACTAGCGATTAGTTTTCTTTTTTGTTCTTGGTAGCGTATAGTACACTGTTGGCTATTGTACTGGCTGAGCATCTTTTGGGTATTTTGTCCATAAAGAGAGTAATAACAAAAAAGTGACAGTGACTATTTTGGCAGCATATATGTAGCTTTTATCTCTTTGTAGCGATTACTTTTTTTAAGTAACTGCGATTTGCTCACACTCTCCAAACTAGCGATTAAGTCCCGTCCAGCAGTTAGCAGATTATAGTGGTTAACTCTATAGTGTTTAGTGGCTATCTTTTTCTTCCTAGCATTTACTTTAGTAGCGGTTAATTTTCTAAAGTTAGCGATTACCTCTCATATCATCATAAATCTGTAACTAGTTTATATCCTAACCATTTAAGATAGTAAGAAGCACATCTGTTTTCATTCCATCCTTTGTTCAATTAAAAGATAAAAGAGAAGTAGTAGTGCTGCTCATATACACCGAATCCAATTCCTTCATCAAGTGTCTTATCATAATCTCCAAACTACATCTAATCAAGGCTCATAACAAGCATCAAAGAAACGATACGGTAAATTTGATCTCAGTTCATATCTCATTATAATTTGAAGATTCGTCCAAAGACTACATCACAAGAGATTAACCATCATCGATCCATCTTGAAGTCTAAAAACGAAAACAAATTAAAGAAAAACAATCATAGATCTCAGGTCATATCTTTATCTATTTCAAGATCCGCTCAAAAGTACAAACATATAAGAGATTGTTCATCATAGATCGATTTAAGAAGATTAACTTCTTTTTGAATGTTCGATTCATAAAGAAAGATCAAAACAAAATTGTTTCAACCTCTCTTTTGTTCGGATTAATTGAAAAACGAGACACAACAAATAAAACCTACCTTTGATTTTTCTCTTTCTCGTTAGCATACAATACCAAGCAAATACAAGGGTGGTATTTGGATTCATTCTATCTAAATATCAAGATACAAAGGGACGGTGCCTATTTTTTTTATGCTGCGTTTGGTTTGAGATTAAGATAAAGAAGGACTAATAAAAGTGTGACTGCGTATTTCTTTTGATTGAGAGGATAAGGGTTAAAGTGCTATATTTGTGCTTAATGTGATTTTATACCCAAAATTAGGGTAGTTTAGTTGGACATTTTTTTGTTTGTTGCATTGGGCCGATCCTTGTTTCTTGGGCTGTGTGTTTATGTGTGATCTCTTCTTGGGCTTGTGAATTTATATGAAACGATTATTTAAAATTGGGTTGTGGTGTTGAAGTTTATTTGTGTTGCCAAAGTGTTCATCTACAAAGGACAAATTATTTGTTCATTGATATAAGTGTGGACTACAGTTTTGAATGAGTTTCAATATTTCAAGATTGAGTGAGATTTTGGGTTGAGATATGTTCGGGTATAATTTTGGACAACGGTTTTGAGTGATCTTCAAAGTACGCGATTGAGTTTTGAGTTGTGATATTTTCGGGCTTATTGGAGATGACTTCGGGTTTTCGAGCTTATTGGATATAATTTCGGGGTTTATTCGGATTTTGATCGTACAACCATCACGTTCATCAAACTATCATCCCATCATTTACCGTTCCAATGGTTTCTCATCATCTCACAGTTTCTTCTTGATTTTGTAAAATCCCGCGAAAGAATCTATTTCTCGGTTTAAATCACAGAAGTGTAAAATCCCTTGCGCGTCCAATCATGTCACATTCTTCAGATTTAGTCATATCTGAGATACTCAAATTGTATGATATGGTCGATGAACATAAGAATTCCAACTCAGTACAAGTGACAAGTGTTCTTAAACAGAAAAACGTTTTTGAGTCAGATATTGCTATTATGGAATCGTCGTGCTCGAATTCTCAAGTGAAAGAGTTTCATCAGCCACTTAAATTGCTTAATTAATGCAAAGGATTGCTGCATAGAATGTTTTCAACAACTTCATTCACACCTCTCTGTACTTTTAGAGGGAACTGGATTTAAGATGGGATTCGAACATTCATTTGCAACACTCTATGGTCAAGATGTTCAGACTTTCACAGACACAATGATTCTTAACTTAGATCAATTACAAAAACAACTTGAACAAGGGGAATATTCCAAAATTGGATCCATAGCTGCCCTCTGTGTGATCAACAAACAACTGCAGAAGTTCATCGATTCGAAACTCACTCTGGTTTATGACTATGAAAGTCATATGACATTAAAGTTTTTTGCTGATCACACAGGTATTGAGGTTGACACGTTCAGAGACACATTACTCCAACTCATGGGTAATGTTAAGAAGTACATTGAGGAACGAGCACAACACAATCTTAAGTATGATGACAAGGTGAAGGCATGTCGGATGCAATCATGTGATGGTATTGTTGATTCGGGAAAAGCATTAGATGATGGGTCAGCTGTCACTAAATGCAAAGGATCAGAGATTGCTAAGCTTGACACTACCAGCAGTTCAGTGACTCTTGTTACACATGATATGGATGCAGACTTCAGACCGATAAAAGAACAAGTGTCATGTGCTGAGGTACCCTTAATTGATCAACAGAATGTGCTTGACAATGAACGGAAGCATACTGATCAAATTAAGCCCACTTATGACACACATTTGTTGGAAATGATTGATATCAATACCATTTCTAATTCAACAAATATGAGTCATAAAGGGGGAGAAAGTGTTCAGGATGCTGAACATGATGATGTGTCAAGTTCTTTGTTTACGGCTGAGTTGTTTAAATCAAATGATATGGTTGACAAAGAAGTCTTTAATGAACTTTCTAACAGATTTTTTAAACTTGAAAAACATTGTATTTCTCTGGAAATCGCAATGCAATAAAAGGAAGAAAGTTTGCAAACTAACCAACCATGTAAAAATCCGGAACTTCCTGATTTCCATGAATTCTTTATGATAAATGATTTAAAAGCTCAGCTTCAAGCCAAAAACTTGACAATCACCAACTTGAAGAAACATATCTCTGCTATGAATGTGAAAAGTAGTTTAGTCAGAACTAACCTAGACATTGATGCAACTAAGTCTAGAATTAGTGATCTGTCAATCTATGTGGCTGAATTACTTAAGGAAAATGAGTCTTTGAAAAGGCATCAAAAAGACCTATGTGACTCAATCAAAGTAACAAAATCTATGACTGTAGAGCAGACAATCTCTTTGATTGCTAAAAATGATGAACTCATAGCTCAACTTCAGGAAAAGGGTTTTGCAATTGTGGCATTAAGAAATGATTTAAGAAAATTTACAGGAAACAGTGTGAACACTAAGTTTGCAAAACCATCAATCTTGGGTGATGACGTATAGCCTATATTTGGGCCACAAGCCCAAATGATAGACATTACTTACACCCAAGCCCACTACGATAAGGGCTACCATGACAATGGTATGGGCCGCAGTGTTAACACTTTGGGCTCATGCAGCGCAAAGGCCAAATCTAACCCACCGGGTACACGATAAGGATTATCTATTCAAGGAACAGATATCCTTACCTCGGATAAGCACCACGAGTGCGAAGAGTAAGGAGCAAGAAACCCACGTGGTTTCAGTCCCTATAAAAGGAATGATATATTCTCATTCAAAGGTACGATATTCAACCCTAACTCTTTACAAGAACCCTAAATCGATTACTTACTCTCACGCCGGAGTCTAATCGGGGGAGACAATCCCTCGATAAGTCTAACGGTGTTGTCTTATTTTCTTAGTACGCAGGTAACAAGTGCTAAGGATTGAATTGGTACGAGAGTATAAGCCCATAACCAGGTACGCCCAACTTTTGTATCAACAAGTGGCGCCATCCGTGGGACCCTACTAAGAACCAAACACTAGAATGACGAAGCATAAGAATTCAAGTCAGCGGACTCCGCAGTCAGAAAAACGTGACCATCAGAGGAAGAATCGACAAGATTCAACCTCTAGACAGGTTGCTGGGACAACCAGCGCACCTGATCACCAAGAGGCGGGGACAACCCAACCTCTTCCAGCAACGGAACTACCTATAATTTCTTCAGTGGTCCCAAGCGTTGAGGAACTCCAACGCACCCTCTTCACCACTCCTCATCAGGCTACAGCCGCAGTGAACAACACTGTGCCGCCAGGCGCGCCTGAACGGAACAGGGCGCCTAACACTGAGGCAGAAATTCTTGCAACAACTGAGGACGCACCGGATCTAACTTTGGGAAACTTTGTATCCCAAAATTATGAAACCCTTACCGCCCTCATGCAAGAAGAAGCAACAAGAAGAGCAAGCGCAAGCCTACAAGCCCGACTCAATTTTGCTCTTGAGCGCGAACCATCACCACCGCGTCACCCACGAGGAAGACTCGCAGAACGTACCACTATCCATGATAGGTTGGGTACGATATCTGATTCACAATATTCTGGAGACAGCGAGAGGCGCACCAACGTCCACTCCAGACTTGGCAGTCGGGGAATACATGATCGATTAGGGCCTCAACATTCGCCAAGCCAAGGATCTTCCAAACCTGGGAGTAGGAGAATCCAAGACAGATTGGGGAGAAGAAGATCCCCAAGCGGAGATCCCTCAGGATCCTCTTCCGAAAGAAGCAGGCGCAAGCGCCGAAAAAGGGACTACCCTTCTTCCAGCGACTCCTCGGACAACGAGGATAAAGAAACAGGACACTGGAAGTCAAGAGGAAGACGTCGCGAGGAGGTGAATGAAGATATGTCTCTCCCGTGGCGACGCCAGAAAATTGATGCGTTTACACGACGCATCAGCGATTACTCAGACCACAAACGCAGGCGCATGCCCGCTAACGTGAAAACATATGATGGAACAGGTGATCCTGATGATCACCTAAAAATTTTTGAGTCAGCCGCAACTATCAAAAATTGGCCACAACCTGTGTGGTGCCACATGTTTAATTCCACGTTAGTAGGAAACGCGCGCACATGGTTTAGCAAACTCCCACGTAGGAGCATCGGTGGATTTGAGGAATTACGGAAAGCATTCTGCCTCAATTTCACCCAGCGAAAGAAGTGCGCTAAAAACCCTGTGGAGCTAGCAAGAGTTAAACAGCGCCAAGGGGAATCAACCAGCGCTTTTATGGAACGTTTCAAAGATGAGTGCATACAAGTAAAGACATGTCCTGAAATCCTAAAAATTTCAGGGTTCATGAATGGGATCAATAACCCAGAACTCACCCGGAAGCTTAATGACAAAGTTCCACAGTCCTTTGACGAGTTAACAAAGCGCACTAGATCCTTTATACAAGGAGAAGCAGCTGCTGCGGATAGCAAAAAAGGTTATTCAAACTATAGGCAACAAGAACAGCCGCGGAGACAATCCAATGATCAGAATAACAACCGCAACAGGAATTATCGCAGTGGAAGAGACAACGACAAATATACTCCTCTCACTAAGACTCCGAGAGAGATATTTGTAACAGAAGGTGCGAACTTCCCAAAACCACCACCGATGCGCACCGCAGAAGAAAAGCGCCTAGGTAGTGGATACTGCGAGTACCATGGCCAAAAAGGCCATACAACTAACGAGTGCGTCCAACTAAAACAACTAATTGAAAAGTTAGTTAGAGAGGGAAGGATGGATCACCTCGTAAAGAACATAAAGGAAGGGAAAGATAAACAGAGAAACGGAGGTAAGAAAGAACCCCCAAAGGAAAAAGCTGATACTATATACATGATACAATCATGGCAACGCAAGATAAAGCAAAAAGTCAGCCAAAAATTCTCTCCAGAAAAAGAGATATCCTTCCCTACTATAGCTGCGGACAACGCAGTCGTAGAGCCTCTAACCATTGAGATACATACAGGGGGACATGACATCCACCGCATGTACATTGATGGTGGAGCATCCGCAGACATCCTGTACGATCACTGTTTCAAAAGGCTGCGACCTGAAATCCAAAGTCAGTTGATACCAACCACAATGTCATTAACAGGATTCACAGGAGAAAAGATTTGGCCCATGGGGCAGCTACGCTTATTGGTGGTCGTAGGAGATGAACAACACTCAACCGTGACATGGATAAACTTTATGGTAATAAAGTCTCCTTCACCATACAATGGTATCATTGGAAGACCGGGAATATCATCCATGTGCGCGGTACCATCTACAGCGCACGGAATGCTTAAATTCCCAGTGGAAGGAGGAGTGGTCACTCTCTATAACACAACAGTACCACCAAGAGAATGCATCGCAGTAACAACTGAAGCGAAGACTATTCCAGAACAACGCACGGAAAAAACGCCAAATTTAAAAGTCGCTATTCACCCAGATTATCCGGAACAACAAGTTTCGATTGGAGGATCTTTATCTGACAAAGGTAAAGCAGCCGTATGCGCACTCTTGCAAAAGAACCTAGACATCTTTGCATGGGAACCAAAGCATATGACGGGAGTACCGCGCTCTATCACAGAACATAAGCTACAAATCCGACAAGGGTACCCTCCAATACGACAAAAGAAACGCGGCCAGGCCCCAGATCGTGCAAAGGCTATTCTGGAAGAAGTACATAAGCTCGTAGACGCAGGCATCATGCGCGAAGTATACTATCACGACTGGCTTTCTAACCCAGTTATGGTAAAGAAGAGCGATGGCAGTTGGAGGATGTGCGTGGACTTCACGGACCTCAACAAAGCATGTCCGCAGGACTGCTATCCACTGCCAGAGATAGATTGGAAGGTCGAGTCCTTGTGCGGATACCCCTTCAAATGCTTCCTAGATGCATATAAAGGGTATCATCAGATCCAGATGGCAGTGGAAGATGAAGAAAAAACAGCTTTCCACACCAGTCAAGGAGTATACTGCTACACAAAAATGCCTTTTGGCCTGAAGAACGCCGGCGCGACATACCAACGACTAGTGGACACAGCCTTCGAAAAACAAGTAGGCCGCAACTTGGAAGTCTATGTTGACGACCTTGTCATAAAAAGCCATACAGAGGACGAATTGGTGCGCGACATCGAGGAAACATTCCGAACGTTGGGGCGGATCAACATGAAGTTAAATCCAAAAAAGTGCACCTTTGGCGTGACCGAAGGGATGTTCCTTGGATACCTGATAGAACCCGATGGAATCAAGCCTTGCCCAGAAAAGACAAAGGCCGTTATTGATCTCCCCTCACCGCGCACACTCAAAGAAGTCCAATCGCTGAATGGAAAGTTAGCGGGGCTAAACCGTTTCTTATCTAAGTCAGCAGACAAATCTCTTCCCCTCTTTAAAACACTCACGAAGTGTACAAAAAAGGGAGACTTTCGCTGGACTACCGAAGCGGAAGAAGCTTTTCAACAACTCAAAAACCATCTGGCATCTCTTCCCAAACTTGTCGCACCGCGACCAGGGGAAGAGCTCATCATGTACTTATCGGCAACCCATGGAGCAGTCAGCGCCGTTCTATTGACAGACAGGAACTCCGTCCAGACACCCATATATTTCGTAAGTAAAGCCCTAAAGAAAACAGAGACTAACTACAGCGCTATGGAGAAGCTGGTCTTGGCTCTAGTATTCGCAGCCAAAAGGTTGCGCAGATACTTTCAAGCGCATCCAATAATTGTAATCACTGATCAGCCAATCAAACAAGTTATCTCTAAGCCTGACGCATCAGGACGCTTACAAAAATGGAGTGTACTGTTAAGTGAGTATAACATCTCATACAAACCGCGCACTGCAATCAAAGGACAAGTCCTAGCCGATTTTATCGTGGAGAAGCCAGACAGCGACAACCCGACATCTGCAGCTAAAACAGATTTACAGGAACCCTGGATTCTGTTCACAGATGGATCTTCATGTGTAGAAGGATCAGGCGTAGGCCTTATTCTTACAAACCCAGAAGGTATGGAATTCACCTATGCGCTGCGCTTTGAATTCACAGCCACAAACAATGAGGCAGAATACGAAGCCCTACTCGCTGGACTACGTATTGCAATTCAAATGGGTGTTCGCAACCTAGAAGCAAACGTAGATTCGCGACTGGTTGCTAACCACGTGCTAGGTGAATACGAGGCCAAGGATGAACACATGACCCAATACCTGGAAAAGACAAAATCTTTGATCAAAAACTTTGATAGGTTCACAATAAAACAGGTGCCTAGAGGAGATAACAAGAAGGTGGACGCACTTAGCAAGATCGCATCCACAAGCTTTGCACACCTCTCAAAACAGGTATTGGTAGAAACCCTAAAAAACAAGTCAATCTTGGAGAGGGAGATATCAATGGTGATAGTAGAACAAGATCCTACATGGATGACACCTATCATCGAATTTATTAGCAAAGGAGTCCTACCCCAAGATCATAAAGACGCTCGAAGAATACGCCGCGCAGCGCAACGATTTGAACTACGCGACAATGTACTCTATCGACGGTCTTGTTTACAGCCATGGCTCAGATGTGTTGGACCCCTTCAAGCAGAATACGTCCTCTGCGAAATTCACGCTGGATCATGTAGTATGCACTCAGGGCCACGATCCGTGGTGGCAAGCGCTCTAAGGTCAGGATACTATTGGCCAACAATGCATCGGGATGCACGTGATCTGATAAGAAAATGCAGCAATTGCCAAGTACATAGACCAATTCCGCGCCGACCACAACAAGAGCTAACACCAATTACCTCACCATGGCCATTCTACAAATGGGGTATTGACATCGCAGGACCTTTCCCTGTTGCAGCTGGAGGAGTAAAATTCCTCATCGTAGCCATAGACTACTTCACAAAGTGGATCGAAGCAAAAGCGGTGGTGAACATCACGGGAAACCAAGTCAAGCGCTTTGTTTGGGACAACATTGTCTGTCGCTTTGGCCTACCGGGCGAGATCATATCAGACAACGGAAAACAATTCTGTGATAACCCATTCAAGGATTGGTGCGCACAATTGAACATCACACAACACTTTGCTTCAGTCAAACACCCACAAACCAATGGCCTAGTTGAACGCGCAAATCGCAGTCTAGGCGAAGGAATAAAAGCGCGCCTTGAAAGACACAAAGGAAAGTGGGTAGATGAGCTCTCGCACGTCTTGTGAGCGCATCGCACGACGATCAAAACCAGTACTGGCGACACGCCATTTTCCCTAGTCTATGGAACAGAAGCCGTAATGAAGAAGTAAAGGCTAAGGCGAAAATGAAGAAGTATTATGATGAAAAAGTCAAACACACTTCATTCAGGCCAGGGGACTTTGTTTACCGCGCCAACGACGCGAGCCACACAGAAGACACGGGCAAGCTCGGACCCAAATGGGAAGGACCTTACGAGGTCACAGACGCGCTCGACAACGGCGCATACAGGCTGCGCGATATGGAAGGTCACGACCTGGCGCGCACTTGGAATATCTGCAATCTCAAAAAATGTTACTTTTAGGCTACGGCCCTTACACAAACACACTTGCATCCTACGAGGTGCCCAATAAGTGTTTGTCTTTCCTTTTCTTTTCTAGGAATTGTATTTTCTATTTTTTCTAATAACTTGCAAGTATTAATAAAATGTTATGGTTTCTAGCTAACTCCATAGCGCATTTTACTTTATTGCATATATGTCAATATTGTTTATCTTATATTTTTGCCTACATGGCGTGCATGCACCACTTAAAGACCCACGAAGGCATAAAGGATGAGTTAACCTACTAATTTACTCGTTGAATAAGAGGGTTGCAAACCCATCAACATTGGATCATGTATCCTTGCTAAGCGCCTTACTCTTGAGACGTCGAGGTAAGTTCCACATGCGCACCCCACGACGGATGCGCATATACCAAGTACAACGTACGAGCTTAGCAATATAACGAACCAAGACACTTGGTCAAATAATAAAACTTCGCAAACAATGCAAGTATAATTCTTCAAAGTCACGCACTTAAAAAGACTTAGTTAAATAATAAAACTTCGCAAACAATGCAAGTATACTTAAGTCACGAGTTAAAAGCAAAAAATGTATCTTATTCCACATTTATTAATAATAATTACAAGGAAAGATACATAAATATACAAAAAGCCTATATACTATGGCGATGCTCCGGACTCTCCTCTGGAGCGGCGGAACTCCCCGCTTCCTTAAGCTTACTCAAGGTTATAGCATCCTGCATAGATACGGTTGGGACGCTTACAGCCACGCCATCGGATCTAGGAAGGTGTGCAGCGCCAATGCCATACATCACGGCCTTGCCCTTGATACCCTTCTTCACAGCAACCCTTTGCTCATGTTGCTCTAGCACCTCTTTCAAAGGAATTTCCTTCTCAAGAGAAAAAGGCTTAAGGATATCGTGAGGCCGCGCGAACACAGGGACTTGAAGCTGCGAGACATCAGGTTTTAGATAGTAATCTAACTCCTCTTCCGCGTTCTCTACAAGATGACGTTGCAACGTCAGACCCGCCATCACCACAGCTATGAGGTCATCTTGATCGCGCTCCAACTTCCCTATGTGCGGCAACTCAAGGACCTTCAGCCCCGCCATTGCCTGCAGCAGCTCATCATAAGCAGTAGGGTTGTAACCAGGGACTTCCGCCAAGTCCTTCTCCAGCAGCTTGGCCTCATGAAGGTCCTCCATGGCCTGCGATCGACCACGCGCAATCGCACAATGCACAACCTTTCCAAAAGCTTCCACTACCTCAGTGGACTCTAGTATGCTCAGGGCTGCCAGGCGCAGCCCATGGCTAATCAACCACCTGCATTCACAAAGAAAATTTGTGTAAGTAAACAACATGGTGGTAAGGTAATTATGACAAAGTAAACGAAAATACCTGCGCTCGGCTATAGTGGACATCAGATGGGGGTACAACTCCTCATCATACTCTATGCTGAGGGCGCGCAGTTTTTCCTCCTGCATCGCAATCGCCTTCCCGATGCGCCCCTGAAACTCTCGGACGCTGGCATGATGCTCCGCCCTCTTCTCTTCAAGATAAGACACCGACCAGGAAGCTTTAGCTTTTATTTGCTCAAGCTTCGCCCTCGCATACTTAAGATCGGCCAACATGCTCACCTTATCATCAGCAATCTTTTCAGCATATGCCCTCGAGGCCTCCAGCTCCACTTGCGCATTCGCCAACTGCGCACGGAGGGTCGCCAACTCCTCCTCCTTTTGGGCAAGAGCACGGCTCTCCCCAGCTTACCTCCCTTTTAGCTGAGCAACAAGCTCAGCTTGGCGCGCAGTGGTCGCAGCCAGCTCATCCATTAGCTGCTGCGCCTCGCCACCATCAGCAACCTTGGTCTTCCTCTCCCTGTTTTCATTCTGCGGAGAGGAAGCATCATCCACGCAGACCTCATCCTTCGCAGCGTCATCCCTACGCGACAGAAGAAGTCAACAAATATTACAAGTAATATGATAAAAAAATAATAAAAGAAGAGAGAAATGCACACTTACAGAAACGGAGAAACATCATCAACCTTCAACCGCGCGCCGGAGGTAGAGGTCTCTTCCGCGTTCGACTCTGCATCTCTGATGATGTGTCGACGCCTCTTCCTGGTGCCACTGGCCCCAGCCTCTCCCTTGCGCTTCGAATTCTGCGCAACCTCCTCCCTCAGCGCCTCTTCAGGTTTCAGGATCTGGATGCTGTCAGATGACCCTGATCGCGCCTCCTCATGCGCCACTTCCACATTTGGCACCACCTCCGGATTAGGTGGCACACTCTGGACAGGCGTCACCTGAAGTGGTGGCGTGTCTTCAGGAACCACATCAGGAAGGACGGTCAAATGCCCCTCCGTCGCCTCCAGCAAGGGTTGCTCTCCTTCCCTTAGAGGACGCACCCCTATGGTCACCTGCTTTGGCCTGTCCAGCTTGACCACCGCGAACAGATCCATCTCTGCGCGCATCAATAAAGAAAGAAAACACGAAAGGGATTAGTTATTAAAGACGCGAAAACAAGAATCAAAGACTTACAAAGCATGAAGATTAAGGGATGAACACCCACCCCGACCATCCTCACTTTAAAAATTAGGAACCTCATCTGCAGCGCCAAAATAAGCGCGACTCAACCCCACATGTACCAAAAACTCCTCCGGATAGGGGTTAATGGCCAGTCGATTGGCATCTAAAGTTTGCGCGTCAGCAAGACTGTAGGAACCGGGTGCGGGGCGCCCATCCCTTGGTAAGGATTCCTGAGTATAAAACTCAAAGGGAGAGGGAAAGACTACATCATCTACCCAAAAGAAGAACTCCCTCCAATTCTTAAGGGCGTCAACTTTTTCTGTATAACACTGAAGCGCCCCCTGGCGCTTCGCAAAGGAAACCCAACCATTTGACCACGTTGTGTGGTAAAAGGAGCGGAACAAGTCCACGGTCGGTTCTATCGCAAGTAAACGGCAGTTTACTTCAAAATTCGACACCTTCGCCGCACCTATACAGTGCAGCTGAGAGATGTGAAGACGATAGTGATTGAGCAGATCGCTCAGAAAAATAGATATGGGCACGCGGTAATTCGCATACTCAAAAAATTTCGTATATAGCCCTATCTTCCCTTCGGGGAAGTCAGCTATACACGCGTCGACATCTGGAGCCTCTGGATGTACATCCAAAGGCACGAAATAGTCGGAAGTAAACTGAATAACGTCCTCAATGGACATCGCGGAGCGAAACTCCTCCAATTGAGCAACCATTTTCATTTGCAAAAACTAAGTGGGACACACACAAATTACCTACGAAAAGTGAAGTAAGTTTATTTGCAAAAGACGCTCTCAAAGAAGGTGAATAGTGAGTAAGTGTGTGTTTTACTGTGTGTGTGTAAAAATGGGGGGCGGTGACTCTTATATAGGGTGGTAAAAACCCTAATTTCTCTCCACGTGGATCCCACTAACGAAAACGTGTGGTTGGAACTGAACCGGTACATGCAATTTTTCCTGATTTACGAGGGCCACGTGGATACTACCCCCAATTTTCGAGGTATACGTTTGAAATACCTATGCCTAGATGCATTACACTTTAAATTGGCGGCAATATTCCAATGCTTTCCCGCTACGCTTACCGCTGTTAATATTAGTCTAGTATCTGCGGCTACGAGCCGCGCACACTAGACTGGGGGGACATGATGACGTATAGCCTATATTTGGGCCACAAGCCCAAATGATAGACATTACTTACACCCAAGCCCACTACGATAAGGGCTACCATGACAATGGTATGGGCCGCAGTGTTAACACTTTGGGCTCATGAAGCGCAAAGGCCCAATCTAACCCACCGGGTACACGATAAGGATTATCTATTCAAGGAATAGATATCCTTACCTCGGATAAGCACCACGAGTGCGAAGAGTAAGGAGCAAGAAACCCACGCGGTTTCAGTCCCTATAAAAGGAATGATATATTCTCATTCAAAGATACGATATTCAACCCTAATTCTTTACAAGAACCCTAAATCGATTACTTACTCTCACGCCGGAGTCTAATTGGGGGAGACAATCCCTCGATAAGTCTAACGGTGTTGTCTTATTTTCTTAGTACGCAGGTAACAAGTGCTAAGGATTGAATTGGTACGAGAGTATAAGCCCATAACCAGGTACGCCCAACTTTTGTATCAACATTGGGAAAACCACTTTCACAACCTCTTAGGAAACAAAGTGTTGTTAGGCAACCGACTGCGTTTAGATCTGAACGACCAAAATTTTCAAAATTGCGGTTTGCCTCCCAAGTTGATACGAAACAAGTTTTGACAAAACAGTCACTTCACATAATCTGCCTAAGAAAAATGCCTCTGGGTCTGTTAAAGGTCAACAAGTAGCTACTCCTACTCCTGACTCTTCTGGGATAAGTTCGAAAATAGTTTCAATGCCAAGCGTTAAAACTCAAATCTCATATGATATAAATGACTTGTACAAGAACTATGATCTTGAAAAGGCTAGGAAAGGGGCTCTACTTCAAAAAGATGGAATCTTAGGTTCACAACCTCATAGGATGCCTTCTAGCTTATTGCAGAACTCGGCCAGTTGCAGCAAACCAAAATCTGTGAGCACTCAACAAATATATAGGAATTGTCTAGTGTCCAAGAGTAGTTGCACATCGATTAAAGCGATTCCCGTTGCAAATCACTCTAAGAAACCTAGACCTTGTTTTGAATTCAAAAACCTTGTTTGCTCAACTTGTCTGAAATGTATTGTTAAGGTAAATCATGATAATTGTGCTACAAAATTCCTGAAGGATGTGAATACTTGTGATAAGGTTCTACCATCTAAGACTAGAAACTACAACAAGCCCGTAGAATCAAAGAGTTATACTCAGAAACCTGGCAGGCAGATTGATTTAGGACAAAGGTCTTCTCTAAACAAGACTCCCACTTTACATGAGAAACCAAACACTCCCAGAACTTGCCTTAGGTGGATACCGACGAGTAGAATTTTTAAGATTGTTGGTCTTAGATGGATACCTATGAGAAAGATATTCACCGATTACAAAGCCAAGGTTGACAGTGGAACCCCAAATGGTATATATGCTGATATCACTAACCCATATAAATGCAAACAAACTCCCAATGTTAGTGCAAGTAGTCTCTACTTAAGTGCAGGTACATCGCTCAATACGATTAAGGAAAGACTCAAAGTTTGGTTGCCGAAAAGAGTGATATCTCATCAATTAGGTGTTAAAGAAGCTCAACCTTGATGCAGATGATAGATGACATCTGTTCACATCAGTTCAGGCGTCGCTCTTCATCATTATGACGTTTGAACAATTCAGTTCAAGCCTCGTTCCTCAATGTCATCATTATGGCGTCTGCTGAAAATACTTCAGGCCCCGTTCATCAAAGAAAAAGAAAAGTGTACGCTTGAGTACGCTTTATCTTTTGAAGAAGAGAAATGTTCTTGCTTCTGAAAATTCTCATCAACAAACCTCATATTTGTTCCACGCTTGTTCAGTCATCAAGTGGATTACCTTCATCAGATTGTATTTTCTATTATTCACTCGATCAAAAATGGCATCTTCAAATGCAATTTTTGAGGGGGAGAAGTGTGGATAGTGGATCAACCTCTTATGAAATTTTTGAGGGGGAGAAGTGTGAATAAACTACATGTATTTCTATTCACTTGTTCAATCAAAAATCGCATCCTCATATGCAATATTTGAGGGGGAGAAGTGTGAATAAAATACATGTTGATTGATGCGTGAAATGACTCTCCTCTCCTCCAACACCTAATGTTCCACTAACTAAGGAAGACTAATTGTGACTACGGAGTTGAGTGGGTATCACATATTTGAGATTGAAGATTGACTTTCACAGAGACGTGTTCTTAGTTTATCTTTAAGTCGGGGTTGGTTGGATGAATGACTTTCAATGATAACTTGCTCGTGCTTGAGATTTAAGTTGAAGACTTGGTTTATCTAGTTACCAGCAGTCGAGGTGGATAGTTGAAGACCTGGTTAACTATCACTTTAAGGAGTTACGTTGTAGTACTCAGTGTCACACGCCGATGTCGTTGTGGATAATCGCAAAAGGTGGTAATGTCTCATCCTTTGGTTGGGTAGTGAGTACTTAGAGATTTGCTTGAAGAATAAATTCTCTACACCGTTCTTCCAACATTAGTGCAAGCTTAAGACACAAGAGCGGGGCACTCTACTTCAGTTTCAAGTT
This sequence comes from Artemisia argyi, assembly GCA_030686995.1. Taxonomy (NCBI): domain Eukaryota; kingdom Viridiplantae; phylum Streptophyta; class Magnoliopsida; order Asterales; family Asteraceae; genus Artemisia; species Artemisia argyi. The sequence continues at coordinate 86,011,795 of CM060684.1, read as the reverse complement.
TGGTATATCGGGTTTTCTCCATTCGTGGTCATTTACTAATAGCCAGTGGAAGTGAAAAGAGGTTTAATTAGGGATTGATCTACAGAGAATTGTTGAAGAGAATTGTTATCGACATCTACTCATGGGGTATTGAATTGTATGTTGCTTCCAGTTGACATGTTTATGTACACATAGTTATGATGATTCCGAGTGATCGTCACCATCATGGAGGGAGAAATGTGTACATAGGGGCTTTTATCAAAGAATTGGAAGCATTCTAGGTGAGTTGAAAATGTCGACATGACGTTCCCCAAACAAACCCGTGAAGAAGTTACGGACTATCAGTCTATGATCCATTTCCCGCTGTGCATGACAAGATAAGAGACTGAAGACAATTAGGGAAGAATTGAAAAATACTTCTTCATCAAGCATCAAGGTTTTATCAAACGGGTCGTCAATTTTGGAGGGAGCAAGTACACTAATGGGCTTACTAATTGGAAGGGTGTACTATCCCAATTAGTAAGAATTTCGATAGCAGTTGATTCTCACCAGTTACAGTTAAACCAATTTTGTTCTTCTCACAAGATTTCTAGAAGATGTGCCTATAATGTGTTGCTGATTCTGAGGTATCAAAACCAGCAAGGGGGAAGGAGACATACATTTGAATGCATAATGAGTACATGTGATGAACTTAATACTTCTTCTTAATTGAAGTTATCCCAGGAAGACAAATGTCATAACCGCAGAGAATATCAGTGTATTAACTCGTGGCATTTGATGTGTCATTCCAACTACATGGGGGAAGTGGTTTTCTGACACTTGTGGTAGGTATTACTTCATCTTTCAGTGGGAAGAAATATGAGAAGAACAATTGGAGCGTGAGATGATATTGCTTATCGACATCTTCATATGAGCCGATATTATTTATGGTAAAGTGCTTCTGGTTAATGCTTCATGTACACAATGTTATGCTGATTCCGATGAGATTGCAACCATCAGGGGAGAGATTTGTGTACATCAAGGATGCGCAACAGGTTCACGTGATCGGGCTTAATCATATATTTCGGAGGTGATATCCGCAGAGATGATCAGTGCTTCAACCTGTTACTTTTGTGTCATCGTTTCTTCTTGTGTTGGATACATGCGTACAATATGGATTGAGTTGGTATGTGTAAGATAAATGGAAAGCATTTATTGAAATGAAGATGTTGATATCTTATTCCCCCTAATAGACAACTGCTCCAAACCTCAAAGTAATGTGTACATTGGGGACGCACAACAGGGTCATGTGATCGGGCTTCATCATACATTCTGGGATTGATAACCGCAAAGATGATCCATGGTTCACCTTGTTACTTCGGTGCTATCATTTTCTTTGGGTCATGAAGATGATTGTCGGTTTGGGGGGAAGCTACCAAAGCTTTACATTGATGAGGCTAAAACTCAGCGATCTGGTGGTGTCTAGCGATTAACTGGGTCATGAAGATGATTGTCGGTTTGGGGGGAAGCTACCAAAGCTTTACATTGAGGAGGCTAAAACTCAGTGATCTGGTGGTGTCTAGCGATTAACTCAGTTGTGAGATTCTAGTGATTTGTTAACTACTTGTGTTTGATGAATTTTTGTGACTTAAGTCGTTTCGATTAGTCTGATTGTAATTTGACGTTGTGAGTTAATCTTTACGACTTGACTTATTACGATCGGATCTATTGTAACTTGACTTGTCGCGACTTGACACTTAATGCTAATTCTCACTAATCCAAGATCTCTCTCTAAGTTTAACTCGCATATTACATCTTTCGGTTTCTTTTGTTGACTTTAGTAAAATCCCGGGAAAGAATCGATCTCTCGGTTTAAGTCACAAGAGTTGTAAAATCCCGTTTAAGATTATATCATGGCAACTACCTCTTTAGACGATTATTAAGGAACCTCGAATGCTTTGGTGGTGAAAGTTTAAGAGATGTTGACTACTGATTTCTACAACGAGCTGAACGATACTATCATTCTGGTACTCATGTCAACATCTTCTTAAACTGATTAGTATCCTTTGTACATATATTATACTAAATTGTAAATAGAAAAATATAAAACCTATAAAAACCATAAAAATCTAAAAAAAATCATAAAAAAAATCCAAAAATATTCTTCTCACGACATGTCTCTTGTGTAATCAATATTATGTACGTTTCTAGAAATGTCATTCAATAATGACACGGAATCATACATATGCTTGAGCAAGAGTTTTTTGGTTTTTAATAAACATGTCGTATCTCAAAATATTCTTAAAATTATGGCTTGTAGTCATTTAAGGCTGCAACCCGGACTTCAAAATTTAGGCTTGCTATTACTTCAGATAGCAACCCATTTTTCATAATGGGGAAAACACGTCGCCAAAAAGACGGTTGCTCCTTTTACCGGGTGAAGTTCACCTGGGCATGGATTACTTTATATCCATGTTTCCTCGATCTAATGTACGCTTCAGTGCATTATTTCTTGATAAAGAAGAGAAATCTTCTTTTTATCGCCAAATACTTTCCCTTCTATGATTTTTCCGGAAAGTATCTGTGCGAAACTTGGTGGTACCATGAGATTTTGATTGAAAATCAAATTGAATCTAAATTTTGATAAAATTTTTCACTCAATCAATGACTTTAATATTTTATGACAATACTTCAGTTTTAACATCCGTCATTGATTGAAGGGGAGAGTGATTTCTCAAAATTTCATGTATCGTCAAAACTCTCCACACTTTGTACAAAAACCTTGCAATAAAACCATTTGTGAAGGTTATGTGTCAGAATGATAACATTTTCAAAGAGTTTTCGTTATAACTTCAAATCTTTTGTAAACTCATCAAATCTGACACATAATAACCTCCCTCTCAGATTGAGGGGGAGCAGAAAAAGTTCCTTTTATCAGAAAATATTAAAACTGACCGCATTTCTCTCCCAAAAGCTTTCTAACTTATTTAAATCAATTGAGATCCAAAATCTCAAAAGATTTGAAATTTTTGATCGGGGGAGAGAATGTGATTTAAATATGAAATCTGATAATCAAACGTGATCTTTTGGACTTAATAATTGGCTCCCACATATACTCTAAACTCTTTCGAATATTGATGCACATATTGAGGGGGAGCAACAGGCGTTTGTGGAAGTTATACCAAAGACCGACCATTTATCTTTATGCATGGAGTTATAAGGATGGTTTAGGTTAGGTATGAGTTCCCATGATCCACCAGAACCGGAAGGATCTTCCAAGGGATAATCCATAGACAGAATAGAAGTCCTTAGGAATGATTGAAAAAAGGAGAAAAGTGAGAAAGGGAAGAGTGCGGACTGAGATAGAGCTAGGATTGGAACAAACCCAACAAGGTTCTAGTGATGAAGTCTCGGTAAGCACTGAAGGGGTTGAAGAATGAAAAAGAAATGAAATGTGAAAAGGGTGAAAAGAAGTAGCCCTCCATATATTCAACCTTAGGGAAGACAAGATGTCATGGACCCAGTGACGCACTGCACCAAACTTCCCAGCAACTCAAGTTCTCTTAAAAGAGCTTGTTTCATTCTCATGGGGAACCCTGTGCAATGTATCGACCGCTCATTGCGAGCTGTGTTGATACCTAAACAGGAGACGCCTCCCTAGTCTCCAGGAGCGGATCAAAACGCACTATTGAGTCTAGAGCCATGAGATCATCCATAAATCTCGTTAGGACACACTTCCAAATATGCTTATTGTTTCACACAATGTGGAAAATAAGATAAAATATTTAGAGTCCTACGCATTATCCTTGTGGTATTGCCAGAACATCCGAGTGATATGAAAATATTCACAATGAAGATGGAAATCCTTCTAGAGCGAATATCACTCAAGCTCTTGGTAGGTGACATGTGAGATCCATCATGGATCAATGATCAAGTGACAACTGGAAAGCAACAATGGTGCGATTCAACATTGAATCAAACTTGTTCCAGGATATGGATTGACGGATACTTGTTGGATCGATATACTCTGACCAAACTACTTTGTAGCTTGTAAGGGTTTAATAATATTAAGTAAACTTAACACTATTAATATTGAAACACTGTTTGACCTTGTAAAGTATGCGGAATCTACTTAACACAAAGCTTAATAAGAACTTTTATATTAAACCAAACTTGAACCTGCTTTTTTACACAGATTCTCTAACAATCCCTAACTATTATCGACTTTATAAAACTCTAAGACTCTTAGAACTTCGACTAAAACTTCTATCGACTAATACCTCTTAAGGCTCCTTATATAGATAACCTTAAGTCGGTTTACATCATCTATCTTGAACAACAAGTAATTATCCCTAACTAATTCTAGAATATTCGTACAATATTACATATTAATCCTTTAACTAATATTGCAATTAAGTTCTTATCCACTTCGAAGTACTTTGAATTATCTTCAATAAGCAGCAGTACTTTGACTTTAATCTACAAGCAGCACTTTGATCTTTGAGCAGCACTTTGACACAGCAGTACTTTGAACTTCCTGAAGTACCTTGAACTTTAATATCCCAACAATACTTTTGCAAAAACCTTTCAGTGTGCTCACCAACTCATTTTTGAGCACATTGATTGTGTATAAACTTTCAAACAAAAGTATTTTTTGATGGAAATATGATTCAAAGCTTAAAACTCTCGTCGTGTCTCAAAAATGTTTATCATATGACACGCGAGTGATTTCTATAAATCTATTTCTCATCAATCCGTGAATATCACTTCACCGATCCACTCTATCGTGCTGTCTGCTTTGAGATGTTCCGGTATGAGAACATGCTTAGTATGAAGATTCCAAAGTGGATTCTTTGGAAATTTCATTACTACAAGCTGGAAATTCCTGTCAAGGAGAGTCTTCTTTAAAAGAGACTCTACCTGATCACAAGTCGGTTTTCACAAAACCGGAGGGTAGTCTGTCCTTGCAGAACGAATGACAAAGCCATATTTGTTCTCTATCTTTATTGCTAATTGTTGTATTTTAGGGACACATATAAAGATGGCGTTGATGGCTCCTAACTCCAGCTGAATCGTGTCAATCCATACCTCATGCTCACACATCCTACTCACTATCAATGATGATGAGAGACTTACGACAACGAATGTTGAGAGACTACCAACAACGCTTCTGCAACTCTGATGAAAAGTCTCCTAATACAGAAGGGTGTGAGCATGACGGTCCTAATGTCACTACATCACATGAAGGCAATACGACTAAGGATGATCTTGGAGATTTACTGTGGCTGATGATCTCAAAGAAGCTCAAAGATCACACATTCCAAAGGAACTCCAAATCACAAGTTCATTGCTTGATGTACAAAGAGAGGCTAAAGTGAAGAATCAGAACCTACGAGCTACAAAGTCTAAAGAATGCTTGAAGATCAAAGAGCTTAATTTCCAAGGTGACCTCGCTTAGGGGGAGATTGTTAGGAATACAATTATTCCTATAGAAGACTCGGTCACCTAATTGATGTAATAGCATTAAGTTAGCTCATAGTTAGTTTAGTTATTAGTTAGTATTAGTTTAAGTAACATCGTGGAAGAAGGATGGGTCTTTACCCACTGTATGCTTGATCCACAGCCCGGGTGTGGGCGTTTTATCTTTTTTTTGTAGGAAACTATAAATACCCCTCTCCACATGTGGAGAGGGTTGGTGGTTTCCATTTCCACTAATCTAATCTTTACAATTTTCTCTCATCTCTCTCTCTCTAGGAACACCCATCTCACTTTCTCTCTTTAGTTTTCTTTCTTGAATCTAACAATACTCACAAGAACCATACATGTTTTGATTATTAATATTTTACAAGTCCGTATGTTTTTTCTCTTTTCTTTTTTTTTTTTTCAATTTTTTCAATTTTTTTTTTTATTTTTTTTATTTTTTATTTTTTTTTATTTTTTTTTTTTTTGCTTACACTTTTACCATGCCATCCAAAATAATACACCAATAGGGGATATACATCCCCCTTACACTTGTATTTTTTCATACTTTACAATAAACTACTCAAATGACTCGAATCAAGATAATCAAAACACTTTGAGTACTTTTTAAGATTAACGCACATATGGGGGTAATAGTTGATGTTCTTCCCCATACTCCATAACACTAGTACTTTACCCATGAGTCCCAATCATCCCAAAACAATATGTACAAGATATGACTCGACTTAGCAACCATGTAATCAATTAGATAATTAACTAAGGGTTTAAACATGTAACAATAATACACTAAAGATGAGTGCATATACGGAAGGCTAAGGCGATTTGGTTGCACATTTGGGTGGGTTGTAACAAATTCTTCCTTTAAGTAAAATGCTTAAAGTTAGAAACGAAAAGATAGGCTCGGAGGGGTGTACGAGGGGTATCGTGTACTAAAAATGAGTACAACGCTAAGGTGTGGGAAAAATTAATTGACTTTACTAGTCAAGTAATATGACTTAAATGGTCAAGTAATTATGATACGGGTTTAAACACAAGGGTGATCCTAATGCCTCTTATCATGTAATAAATCCTACTACACGAATGTAGTCTCACTAGCAGTCTCGGGATGCATCACTAACGCAAGTTCTAGAATCTAAATGCTACCGGTACACTCATGAGCACTAATAATGAATGCTTTTCCTATCAAATCTAAAGGCGAACCTCACATATTTGGGTGGAAAATTTTTCTGAATGGTACGGTTTTGTGCTAGTCATACAACTCCTATCCATGAGACGCTTGTTAAGGCTAAAGTTTCACTCCTAAATGTCGTAAAAAATTTTAAATTTGGCGCTAAAATTACACTAACAAGTATTTCTCTTAGTTTTATTACACATCTACTATCGAACAAACAAACTCAAGTGCAATAGTATCCTATAAGGTATCATCATTTACCCTCCCCTTATACTTAGGATGAACATTGTCCCCAATGTTCAATTAAAGAATGTAAAAGTAAAATAGGTAAAAGAATGAAAACAAATACTCCCCTGATTCGTTTGGTGTGGATAGTGTGTCAACAAGGTTAGATCTTCCTCCAAGAAAATGAACGTTGAAAGCTTCCCTCCAGAAATATAAATCATCTTCTTGTCATATATAACCTGTTAAATCTGAGAAAACAATCAAGGCAACATCGCGTAAAATTGGCGGGAATCTATATATACTAACAAATCCTAGAAAAAATAGCATATGTATCTTAATGTTGCTTTCTAGGATTTAAAGGGATATAATGCTTGTGGAATGAATGTTTGCAGATTTCCTAGAGTTTACAAAACTAAAGAATTAGAAAAAACTTTAAGACTCTGGTATAAACAAAACTCGCAAAAATTTTCAGAATTTTAGTACCCGACGCCGTCAGGCTGTAACTCCTGACACAGTCAGAATGTTCCTGGAAAAATCTTATGTTAAGTTTCCGAAAAATTTCTGGAAAAACTCATGCCTTATTTTCTGGAAAATCCTGCAAAACATCATTATGACTCGATACAAGCATTTGACTCAAACAAATACTAATATGCATGTTCATTTAATATTGTTGCGGATCATGCTCAATTTCATTCTTAGAAACAAATTTGGATCTCCCTTACACTTATATTTTGCAAAACACCTTTATATGCAATTAAGATGAAGTTAAAAACAAAATAAAGCATTTTCACAATTTACTTTGAAACATGAGCCACAAACAATAAAAATAAAACATGCATTCGGAAACAAATAAAATCAAATAAACAAACAAACAAACAAAAAAATAAAGCTTGGGTTGCCTCCCAATAAGCGCTTGTTTTTGTTCGAGTCACGAGCCTGACTCTACCCTTATTTAACGGAAATAAGGGAGGTTTTCCCTACACTTAGGATTAAGTGCGGGTGGAAGTAGCGATACACACCCTTAGGGTGGAAATATGCCTCGTGAGGAAAGTGTGGTGGATGAATTATATGCTCAAAGGGGTGTGCTCCAATCATCATAACCTTACCTAGTTCACTTTGGTCAATGGGCGAGTTGAAGTTTTCTCCTAAAAAGGGATCATCTTCTATCAACTTTGAGAGACACCTAGTTGGGAATCCATCTTGACCTAATAAACCTGGTTTAAGCCCATAATGTTTCTTGTAATCAATCATGAATGGGTGATGTAAGTATGTAAGGTCATGGCTCACTCCTATGCCAGCTTCCTCTCTACAAGGCTTAGAGTCTACTACCTTCAACGTAAAACTACCCGGACTATATGGTTTGACGGGTGGATAGGGAACTTTTTCAATTCCTAAACTTTCATCCAAGGATGGAAGATTAGGTAACGGATTTGGTTGAGGCTCCGTTTCGTCAAAACTAGGAACTTCCTTAGAACTAGAAGAAAGGTCATCACTACAAGTGTTAAAACCTATGTTCTCAAGTTGTGCTTGGTCCAAGGGTTCTACCTCAATTGGGGTTCCTATAGTCTCTTCTACTTCTTTCGGGTAAGTCACGGGTGGTGTGTATGCCTCAAATGATGGCAAGACTTGTGGAGCATTGAGTGGGCTTATATTATCCACCTCATCCTCCATTGTATCAAGATTACCTATGTGTTCATCTTGTATTATGGTGGAATCAAACCACTCCATGTACCTAGGTATCTCATCTATAGGCTTATTATCCCCAAACAAACTTCTTGCTTGTTCCTTCAAACTTGCGATCAATTGATCTGTAACAACGTTTGTTGGGTTGTCCATTTTTTTGGCAAGTATGGCACAATTCTCTATGGCTTCCCATGCTTCTTCAACACTTAATCCCCAAAGGTCTCCATCTGCGGCATGGTCAATGTCCATTTTGGTATAGTGGTCGACACGATGGTAAAATATTTCAATTTGGGACCACAAATCGAAACTATGATGAGGGACTTTTTGTAGTAAATATTTAAAACGAGTGCATACATCATAGATAGGTTCATCTTGATGTTGTTTGAACATCAAGATGTCATTTGGTTGAATTTCGTGGTTGGTAGTATGGTGGATTCGCATTCTCCATAATGGCTAACGGAATAGTCAATGGAAAGGTTTTTCCGAAAAAAGACACAAAGAAAAGATAGACTAAAGAAGACCTATAAAAATAAAAATAAAAATCTTACTAGAAAGGAATCTAGCAAGTAGACCTAATAAAAAGAAATTCTAACCTAGACAATAACTATTCCCCGGGCTGCGGCGCCAAAAACTTGATACGTGGGAATTGCGCCCTCGCAACAGGTTTTACCTCTCAAGGGATCTTAAGAAGCTTACAACCCCCACCAGGCAGTGTACCTGATCGTTGTAGTATAGTATAGTGACAAGTACTGGGGGATTGATTGTTCAACTCAGGAATAGTGTCGCTAGGATTGGAAAGCCTACTAAACTAGGTCTAGAGGTGAGGGATGATTCTTTTTGTATTTTTTATATTTTATGAAAGCAAGTAAAATCTCGGGTTTTGAAGGAGTGGGCGGAATTAGTTGCTAGCCAACTAAACCAATTAACTAAAGATGCAATCAAAATAAAATAAAAGAAATGAAAATTAAACTAATTTACTAATGTGGTGGAAACAATAATGAGAAAAGTTGTCTTTACTTAGATTTCATTACTCCCTAGATATCTTTTACCGGTTGATTAGCTTGTTACAATTGCATGGATAACGGGTTATATTCCTTAATACTAGTCGTAGGGCCGTGTACAATATTACCTAACTCTATAAAATCCTACTTCACTCCTATGTCGAGCCGATTAAAAGCTCCTAACATGGGATCATTAGAATTCACTTATGCATTAAATACAACCAAAAATCGTAGTACACCTCCGATCATGTTTCTTAAGACGTTCAAGCAAGTTACCAATGGAAGTCTGCCAGTTTTCTTAAGCCTAACATTGAATACAATCATCCGTAACAATTATAAACAAATAATCAACCAATAATCAACATCTAGGTTTCACTACATCTAAGCAAACACAATAAAAGCCTAGCATAACATGTTAAAAGAAAGATAAACATAAGATAGAATCAAGCAATACATAGACATACTGAATGATTATTGGAGAACTTATCTTTATTAAAACATGGAAGAAAGAAGGGTTTGAAACCCCTTCAATATGCAGGAAATTCGACCTAGGGTTTGTGTGTAGTATTCCACAACTTGTTCCACACTTTACAATGAAAAACTGAAAAAATATATATAGACATAGCATCCTGACGGCGTCATGTATTAGCCTCTGATGCCGTTAACTCACCGCCAAAGTGAAATTCGTATTGCCTAGATCCAGTCTTGACGCCTTCATGTGCAAATCTTCTCTGGGCCGTCACTAGTATTTGGACCCAGACGGCCTTGGTGACGCCGTCAGGCCATTAACAAAGAAAATGTTCTGGGCCGTCACGTTATAAATTCCACATCCACCTCTTTTGTCACTCCTGAAGCCGTCATGAGTTAAAGCATGACGTCGTCAGGTACTGTTCCCAGCAAGGAATTTGAGACTTTGCCATTTTCTTCACTTTTATGCTCCAAAAACGTCCAAAATGCTTCCTTTTTTCCAGATTTCTCCTCAAAAGTACATAAATGACCAAAGGAACAATTTAGGGTAATAATTGATCGAATAGTCACAAATTCGGGCTTAAATGACCCCTTAAAAATGGTACACTTTTCGCCTCATCAATAATTAACTAAGGGTTTAAAACAAGTAACAATAATGCACTAAAGATGAGTGCATACAAGGAAGGCTAAGGTGATTTGGTTGCACATTTGGGTGGGTTGTAACAAATTCTTCCTTTAAGTAGAATGCTTAAAGTTAGAAACGAAAAGATAGGCTCGGAGGGGTGTACTAGGGGTATCCTGTACTAAAAATGAGTACAACGCTAAGGTATGGGAAAATTAATTGACTTTATTAGTCAAGTAATATGACTTAAATGGTCAAGTAATTATGATACGGGTTTAACACAAGGGTGATCCTAATGCCTCTTATCATGTAGTAAATCCTACTACACGAATGTAGTCTCATTAGCGGTCTCGGGATGTATCACTAATGCAAGTTCTAGAATCTAAATACTACGGGTACACTCATAAGCACTAATAATGAATGTTTTTCCTATCAAATCTAAAGGCGAACCTCACATATTTGGGTGGAAAATTTTTTAAGTGGTATGGTTTTGTGCTAGTCATACAACTCCTATCCATGAGACGCTTGTTAAGGCTAAAGTTTCACTTCTAAATGTTGTAAAAAATTTCAAATTTGGTGCTAAAATTACACTAACAAGTATTTCTCATAGTTTTATTACACACCTACTATCAAACAAACAAACTCAAGTGCAATTGTATCATATAAGGTATCATCATTTACCCATCCCTTACACTTAGGATGAACATTGTCCCCAATGTTCAATTAAAGAATGTAAAAGTAAAACAGGTAAAAGAATGAAAACAAATACTCCCCTGATTCGTTCGGTGTGCATAGTGTGTCAACAAGGTTAGATCTTCCTCCAAGAAAATGAACGTTTGATGTGCGTTTTATTATGCAAGTTTTAAATTTATAAGGGTGAATTATCAAATCTAGAAACAACACATACGAGCAAGTGTACTCGTCCGTTATAGCAAGATATGATGGTAAGTCGGGATCGTTCGCAGGGATTTGTGAGTGAATCAAAATATAAGTCTAAAAGTAAATCTCTAATGTACGCAAATAAGATAATAAGCAAATTCAATAATATAAAAAACTACACTTGTTTAGACTAGTTTTCTACTTAATGACACACATGATTGTGATAACTTTTGATAACATGTTGGTTGTGATAATTAGATGGTGGTCTAATTTATTGTTTCTACAAGTTAAACCTTCGTCAAGATTTTAGTTCATAAAAACATGCTTTAAGTGTAAACCAATCAATTCAAGATCCATCCAAGGTTCATAAGGTATGGTGAATATCTTAAACACAAGAACAAACTCTTATTACAAATCAAATACTTTTAGGAAATGGTCATTACAAAAGGTAACCTATTTATAGACAAAAAGGTTACAATTGTTTATAAACATCTAAACTTTCGTCCAACTAAAGGTTTACAAACAATCCGATTTGATGTTATAAAAGCATTCTCATTACAATCATACTTCTTGTTTCTTTGTTTAGTCAAGAATAATTATGGCGAAAAACAATCATTCATAGACAAATGATTATAACTAGTTGAATAATAACAAATCTTTCGACCCTTGAAACTATTTTCAATTAGTTAACCTTGGCTCAACAAATGTCACGATGAAACTTAAGGTACAATTGGTTCTTAGGATTGACTTGAAATTGAATTAAAACATGTTATCACAATCATAACTATCACTAAGCATAAAACATCATCAAAACAAGTGTAAAAAGACTACTAGCCACTCATAGCAAACATGCAAATAAACTCAGAATATTTAACATTAGAATCCATGGTTTTAAGTCTTACAATGCTTTGGAATTGATAACAAATGATAAGGTATTGATAACCTAAGTATTGGTGACGATTTCTTGAGATTTTCGGCCTCCAAATGTTGCTTCCTTGGTCCTCTAAAGTTTCTGGTTCTTTCTGCACGAATTTTCCTTCTTTGAGAGCTAGATGATGATAATAATTGAGAGTAGTAATGAGAGTAATTGATCTCTTGAATTGTGTCTTCAATTGTGTACTCTTGGGGTCCTTTTAGGCTTGTCAAATACTCCTAGTAATGAATAGGGACTTAAATGCTGGAGCTTGGACAACAAGACACGAAGAAGGGCCTAGAACCATGGGACAAAAGACCAAGATTCATGCACAAGAAGTTGGTAAAATCAGGCCGAGATGTCCATCCGATCGGTTGCGGGTTGACACCGATCGGATGGATTGTGGTAATTGTGCCCATCCGATCGGTTATACTCCAACCGATCGGATGGTAAGTTCAGGTTGCTTTGAACTTCGACTTTTCCTTGTGTAGTTCTTTATGCACTATCCAAACTTGATTAACTCTGAACTTGGAACTTTGAGATGACAAAACTTAGGTTCTCCTTATGAAATGCGTCATAGATTGGACTTTTGAACTTGAGAATCTTCGTGTAATCGCATATACTTCATTTTCTTCACTTTTTCTCCATTTTTCCTACATTTGGCTATATATGCTACAAAAACATACTTTGATACGATTTAGTGGCAAAAGCATATAAAAACAACCAAATAACATACACAAAAACACTAATAACGCTTATAAAAACATGTTAACTTTGAGCGTTATCAAATCCCCCACACTTAAACTTTGCTTGTCCTCAAGCAAATCTAGAAGAAAACTAAATATCCACATGGTAACCGAGAATGATTAGAAAAATGTGATGCAAATCCACCAAGTACAAGTACAAGATAAGATTCATCATTTTTAAGCTTTAGTGGTGAAAAACCGAGATGTTTGACAATACCCAATGATTTTCTTGCTTGATTAACATTTCTAAAACACCTCACGAAAGAAGAATAAGATATAATTCACTCATAACACTCATATATGGGGTAGCGTATATGATAAATCACACTCATTGCTCAGTCATGATCTAATTATTACTATAGGCTTGTACAAGAAACAAAACAACACCGCAATGGCGTAAGCACCAAGTCTACATATCAAATAGGTCTTTTATTCGGGTTGTAATGTTTAGGCTTCGGGTTGTACTAGGCTTATGTTCAAACATCTCATACAAAAACATAATAGATTGCTGGCGCGAATTCTTGATTACTCAAAAACCGGATGGTCACTACAATATTCATGCACTTGATATTCTCAAAAAGCCATTACTATATCTGGATAGATAAACTAATTTGGTAAGGGTAGGGATAAGGCATGGGAATATTTATGAAATTGGTTTTAAAAGAAAAATCAAGTCAAGTCTAAGTCCCATTGTTGCTAGTCACTAAACAAACCACGAACCCAAAAATGATTATAGTTATAATCTTTCTTCTTCAAATACCACATATAGATACATCGATTCGCCATAACAATATTCTTTATACTTAGCACATTGACTAACAACATATCACATAACTTCATCTTCACATATAGCACATTTGCTATAATTGTCACGTTATAGTTGCGATGACTTATTCTCATTTTTTTTTTTCTTTTTTTTTTTTTTTTTTTTTTTTTTTTTACAAATACATCACATCTCCCCCACACTTCGCATAAGCATCACCACAAAAATACAAATAAGAAGCTGCAGTCTCTGTCTTTGTCGGAATGGCACACACATGATTGGTGAAGTGTGGCTAACTAATAATCATCAAAAACAATCCAACATACCAAGCAACTAGCAACCCACCGTTTAGACTTTGACAAGGGTTTAGGCTAAGGTTTAAAGTATAAAATCTTTTTGTACTTTTCTGGATTTAACAAAATGAAAAGGATGGCTCGGAGGGTGTAACTAGGGGTATCTAGCGTTAAAGATGAACGCTAACAAAAGGGTTAAAAATTGGAAATTAACTAATCAATGTGACTAGCTAAAAATCAATAAGGAAGGCTATTTGGTTAAAATCCTAAGGTTGTCTCTTATCACGTATGTATACTTATATTACAAAAATGTAATCTCACAATGGTCTCGTAATGATTTACAAGTACAAGTTCTAGAATAAATAAAATCACCGGAACACTCATAACAAAAGATTCGAGCATATAAGATGTATGCTAGATATGAACAGGCTAAAATCCTCACAATTTAGTGGAAAGGGTTATAATGTGTGCTAGCAAATGTTATCGATCCAAAAGTGGATCGCAATATTAATCGGGACACATCTCAACTTTTTCAAAATTACTGATTTTTCCAGTGGATAGATCCAGTTATTCTAATAAATTACTCCTAAAAGTGTGAAAACAACTAGATTATAAGGACAAACAAAATTTAAAAATTAAATCGATATTAGACTTAATTTCTTATTTTCCTACTCACCCCCCCCCCCCACACTTAAGTTAAGCATTCTCCTCAATGTGATAAACGAACTTAAAAGTATGAAAGTAGGGAAAATGAGAAAATAAACCATGATATCCGGTTTTCTGTTTCTATCCAATCTTCTGTTTCTTGCAATCAACACCTGCATTATTAGAAGCAAAAACAAACAAACAAAAAGCATTTCAATTTTATTCAAATTAGTGGCACACCCCCACACTTAAGTTTGACCAAGTGGTAAAACTTTGGGGTGTAGACACTGAAAAATATATTAAAAATAAACACATGGGTTGCCTCCCGAGAAGCGCCTGTTTTATTAACGAGTCCTCAGCCGGACTCAAACTTTGAATATATTATGTAGTTGTAGTGTTACATTTCCTTTTAAGGATATACACCACATTTCCTATTACAATTTCCTCCCCTGTTTCATCTATGTTTTCCAATGTAACATTTTCCCATGCTCTAGGAAGAGCATCATAGATAAAACCATTATTGTGTGCCCAAGGGACCATTCCCTTGTGTGGAGCCATGAATGTGATAGCTTCATATTCAAATTTGGATGGAATTTCTTCATTAGAAATTATGTTTAATTGCTCTTTATCATAATAGAGTTTAATTCGGTGCCCATTTACAATGAAACTTCCACCATGTTTGTCATAAAGTTCAACATAACCTGATGGAAATCCATGTTTCACTACATATGGTCCAAACCATTTTGGCTAAAGTTTCGGAGCTTTAAACTTGTATTTCATATTGATGAGCAGAACTTTATCTCCAGCTTTGAATTGTTTTTGAATTCTCAGCTTTCTATCGTGGTAAGCTTTGGTTCTTGCTTTGTATAGCTTGGAGTTCTCATAATCTTGAAGTCTTAGCTCATCGAGTTCATGCAATTGCAAAAATCTCTTTTCTCCAGCTATTTTTAGATCAGGATTACAGCTTCTTAGCGCCCAGTAAATACGATGCTCAAGTTCGAACGGTAGATGACATGTTTTCCTATACAAGAATCTGTATGGTGTTGTACCAATTGGTGTCTTATATGCCGTACGAAATGCCCATAGAGCGTCGTCTAATCTCCTTGACCAAACGGAAGGATTGTCCTTAACCATTTTTTCAAGTATTCTTTTTATAGCACTATTGGTATTTTCGACTTGACCACTAGTTTGTGGATGATAAGCTGTAGCAAAACGATGATGAACTCCATATCGTTTCATTACTTTCTCAATTTGTTTATTACCGAAATGGGATCCTCTATCACTTATTAAAGCTTTAGGAATTTCATAGCGAGCAAAAAGCTGTTTGAGAAAGTTGACAACAACTCGTGCATCGTTAGTAGGAAGAGCTTCAGCTTCAACCCATTTGGAAACATAATCGATTGCAACGAGGATATATTCATATTTGTGTGATTTAGGGAAGGGTCCCATAAAATCAATTCCCCAAATGTCGAATATCTCGCACACTTAAATGCTCTTTTGAGGCATTTCGTCTCTTCGAGAAAGGTTACCGGATTTTTGGCACGCATCGCAGTTTTGAACGAGAGTATATGCTTCTTTGAAAATTGTAGGCCAATAGAATCCAGCATCAAAAACTTTTCTAGCTGTAGTGGAAGGACCATAATGTCCTCCAGTTGGGCCATGATGACATTCATCAAGAATTTTTCTTGTTTCGGCACCCGAAACACATCTTCGTATCATTCCATCCTTGCACATTTAAAAAAGGTAAGGTTTCTCCCAATAATAGTGTTTTAGTTCTGAAAAAAACTTACTACGTTGGTAGTGACTCATCCCTTTTTTAAGAATATCTCCTGCAAGATAATTTGCGTAATCTGCAAACCATGGTACTTCCTCATCATCATCTTTATCTATCGTCATGAGAGTTTCATCTGGAAAATAATCGTTAATTTCATTTTCTTTTAATTCTTCCAAATTCGGATTCTCGAGACGTGACAAATGATCTGCTGCAAGATTTTCTGCTTCTTTCTTGTCTTTTATTTCGATATCGAATTCTTGCAGTAGTAAAATCCATCTGATAAGACGCGATTTTGCATCTTGTTTGGTAAACAGATATTTGAGTGCGGAATGATCTGTAAAAACTATCGTTTTTGAAAGCACGAGATAAGATCTGAATTTGTCAAATGCAAAAACTACGGCTAATAATTCCTTTTCCGTAACCGTATAGTTTTGTTGAGCATTGTTTAGTGTTTTACTAGCGAAGTATATAGGACGAAAATGTTTTCCTTCACGTTGTCCTAAAACAGCTCCAACAGCGAAATCGCTTGCATCACACACGAGTTCAAATGGTAGTGACCAATTAGGTGCAACCATAATTGGGGCACTAGTCAATTGACTTTTCAATGTTTCGAAAGCTTTAATGCAGTCAGCATTGAAATCAAATACAAAATCCTTTTCTAAAAGTTTAGTCATAGGACGTGATATTTTTGAAAAATGTTTGATAAATCGGCGGTAAAAACCGGCATGTCCTAGAAAACTTCTAACGGCTTTAACGTTAGTTGGTGGTGGTAATTTGGTGATAACATCTATTTTAGCTTTGTCTACTTCCATTCCTGAACTTGATATCTTGTGTCCTAACACAATTCCTTCAGTTACCATGAAATGACATTTTTCCCAATTAAGAACTAGATGTGCAGCTTCACATCTCTCAAGCATTTTATCGAGAGTGTAAAGACAAGTTTCAAAAGAATCACCAAAAACTGAAAAGTCATCCATGAAAACTTCCATAGATGTCTCAAGCATGTCTTAGAATATTGCGATCATACACCTTTGAAAAGTTGCAGGTGCATTACATAGACCAAAAGGCATACGCCGGTAAGCGTAGGTTCCAAAAGGACATGTAAATGTGGTTTTCTCTTGATCGGCTGGATCGATAGGAATTTGGAAATATCCCGAAAAACCATCAAGGAAGCAAAATTATTTGTTTCCTGCTAATCTTTCGAGCATCTGATCCATGAACGGTAAAGGAAAATGATCTTTCCTGGTGGCTTTGTTAAGTTTTCTGTAATCATTACATACTCGCCATCCAGTGACAGTTCTAGTAGGAACTAATTCATTCCTTTCATTGGTCACTACAGTCATTCCTCCTTTCTTCGGAACACAATGAACTGGACTCACCCATGGGCTATCCTCGATAGGATAAATAATTCCTGCGTCAAGAAGTTAGATGATTTCCTTCTTAACAACTTCTTTCATATTGGGGTTGAGTCGACGTTGTCTTTCTACAACGGGTTTAGTACCTTCTTCACAATTGATTTTGTGTTTGCAAAAATCTGGGCTAATTCCTGGAATATCAGAAGTTTTCCACGCAAAAGCGCGTTTATGCTTCTTAAGAACAGAAACGAGTATTTCTTTTTGATTTGTTTCGAGCAACGACGATATGACTACTGGAAGAAGTGAATTTTCTTCTAAGTAGGCGTATTCGAGATTATTGGGAAGGGGTTTGAGTTCCAAATCAGTGGGTGGTTCTTTTAGAGATGATTTGATTTTCATTTGATCTTTTTCAAAGATATCTTCAAATTTCTCTTCCTTTTCTTCTTTTTCTTCTTCTTCTTCTTCTTCTTCTTCTTCTATTTTTACTTCCATGAATTCCTCAAATTCTTTATCAGAATCTGTTTCACTGATTTCATGAATGGTTTCGAATCGTCAAGTAATGCATCCAATTCTTCTTCAGTGACTTCATCAATTACATCTATGTTATAGCATGTGTCATCACTGGAATTTGGATATTTCATTGCTTTATCGATTAAGAATGTGATTCGATCTTCTCCTACTCCAAGATTGAGTTCTCTACCTTTGACTTTGATCATGGCGTCAGCAGTGTTTAAGAAAGGTCTTCCTAAGATTAAGGGTACTCGACTATCTTCATCCATTTCTAAGATGACAAAATCCACAGGAAAAACAAATTTACCAACTTGAACAAGCATATTTTCAGCGACCCCAACAGGATATTGGTATGTATGGTTGGCTAATCTTATACTCATCTTAGTAGGTTTCAATGTATTGATGGAAAGTTTAGAATACAACGAATAGGGCATCAAATTGATACTTGCACCTAGATCGGCTAAAGCATCGCATGTGATGTTGTTTCCTAATGTACATGGTATAAGAAAACTTCCGGGATCTCCTAGTTTTGGTGGAATTTTGTTTTGAATGATAGCAGAGTGATGAGGCGAAAAATGAACCACTTTTAGTGGGTCATTTAAGCCCGGAATTGAATTTATTTGATCTATATTGCCCTAAATCGTTCCTTTTGTAATTTTAGGTACTTTGGGAGAGAAATCTAGAAAAGGAAGCAATTCGGACGTTTTTGGAGCATAAAAGTGAAGAAAACGCCAAAGTCTTAATTTTCCTTGCTGGGAACAGTAGGTGACGGCGTCAAGAAGGAAATTCTGACGGCGTCAAGAGTAATTTTCATGATGGCCCAGTACAGAATTGAAGGCGTCACAAGGTAGAGCGTCAAGAGTAAAATACGTGACGGCCCGGAAAATGCTATAACGTGACTGCGTCAAAAGTAGATCAAGGCAGTCCGAGAAGTATTTTGGCGGCGATATGACGGCGTCACCAATTTTGTCTTGACGCCGTCAGCCTCAATTTCCTATATATAGTTTTCTAATTTTCATTCATAAAAAAGAGAGAAGTTTTGGAGAAACCCTAAGGCCAAACTTAGTACGAATTTTACAGGTTTTTCAAGGGTTCTCAGCCCTTGAACCCTTTCATGTGTAATTGAGATAAGTGTTCTTTTAATTCAATCAATATGTCTATGTGTTGGTTGTCTATATCTTGTTCTTGTCTTAATTCCATCATGCTAGGCTAGATCTATCTTGTGTTTGCTTGGATCTAATGAAACCTAGATCTTAATTATGTGTTGATTACTTGTTTATGGTTGTATTGGATGAATGATTTCGATGTTAGGCTTAAGAAAACTGGCAGATCTCCAAATGGTAACATGCTTGAACGTCTTAGGAAACATGAACTGACGTGCACTAGGTTTTATTGGTTGTATTTAATGCGTGAGTAAATTCTAATGATCCCATGTTAGGAGCTTCTTAGCCGGCTCGACATAGGAGTGAAGTAGGCACTCATAGGATTGGGGAATTAAGTGCGCCACCCCATGAATGGTATTAAGGAATACAATCCGTCATCCACGCAACTATAACAAGTAATTAACGTGTAAAAGATATCTAGGGAGTAGTGAAATCTATGTAAACACAACTTCTCCATTTATTGCTCACAACCTTAGTTAATTTAGTTTATTTTCATTTTTAGTATTTTATTTTGATTGCATCTTTAGTATTGGGTTAGTTGACTAGCAACTAATTCCGCCCAAATCCTTCAAACCCGAGATTTTTACTTGCTTTCTAAAAAATATAAAAATACAAAAATAATCATCCTTCATCTCTAGAACTAGTACTTAGGTTTTCTAATCCTAGCGACACTATTCCTAGCTGAATGATCAATCCCCCGGTACTTGTCACTATACTATACTACAACGATCAGGTACACAGCCTGGTGGGGGTTGTAAGCTTCTCAAGATCCCTTGAGAGGTAAAGCCTGGTGCGATTCCTACGTATCAAGTTTTTGGCGCCGCAGCCCGGGGAATAGTTATTGTCTAGGTTAGAATCTCTTTTTATTAGGTCTACTTGCTAGATTCCTTTCTAGTAAGATTTTATTTTTATTTTTAGGTTTTCTTTAGTCTATCTTATTTCTTTGTGTCCTTTGTTCGTAAACTATTTCGATGGATAACAATAACATTGATTGTTTGATTCCTGTTATTCGTGTTTTTCGTCGTAGGATTTTCCAAATGCCCGCCCCACTCCCTTTAGTGGAGAATGAGAACCCACCTAACCTCTCACCCAACCACCACTTTGACAATAATTCTGAGTTAAAGGAGTCTGATCATGATAATGACCGTAGGGCTAGTCCCTTTTACTATTCAGACTCCGACGAGGATCTTGATGATGGTGATGTGATTAATGAGAATAGGATGGAAGAAGAAATAAACCCTCTTAGGTACGTCGACCCTAGAACTAGGATTGAGTGTGATAGCTCATTTAACATGCAATTTCCTTGTAAGATCGGATTTAAGAGCTTTAATGCCTATCTTAACTCATCTCTCCCAATGAACATAATCTCGCGTAATGAATACAATAAAATCATGGTAGATGAGTTAGAATACAAAGAAGAAAACATTATTGCTAGGGCAATACCATTGCATGTGTTTGTATGAAGCTTGGTTTATCTTGTTGAGTTCATGGTTATGGAAAATCTAGGAGAATTTATTGATGATAAGTTGACCCAAGTTGTGTTTGAAAAACCTTTCAAACGGTTGACCAACCTCGATGAAAAACTCATAGAAGGGTTAATTACATTCTCGGATGGGGATGAAGATTTTGTCTATCAAATGCCCCGCACACACCCTAGGTTCAAGGATTTTTCCATGGAAAAGTGTAGTAGGTATCCGCCCATAGAAATGTTAAGTGAGAATGATAAGAGAAAAGGACTTAAGAATACTCATGAAAAGAATAAAAGATACTATCGCAGATTCTTAGAGTTAGGAGATGATTATAAGAAAGATGAGGCGACTATTAGATGGCTCACACTTGGTTATGTGAGCATAAGCGATACACGTTAACCCGTGACCTTGAGTCTAGCTACAAGACTCGTAAATAAAGAAAAGCGCTTATTGGGAGGCAACCCATGTTTTGTGTGATTTTATTTTGTTTGTTTGTTATTTGCTTCCGTATGCATGCTTTATTTTTATTGATGGTAGATCATGTTTCTCAATTAAATAGTGGAAATACTTTACTTTGTTGTTTTGGCCTAGGCTTAACTCCACCTAAAAGTATTTTTGCAAAAGATAAGTGTAAGGGGAAACCCCAAATATGTTTTTAAGAAACAAACCGATCATGATTCTCCACAATATTAAGTGAATATGTATATTCGTATTTGTTAGAGTCAAATGCTTGTATTGAGTCATAATGAAGTTTTACAGTATTTTCCAGGAAGTAGGACCAAGTTTTTTCAGAAATTTTCCGGAAACTTAACATAAGAATTTCTGCAGGTCACTTTTGACGGCGTCACGAGTTAACTCTTGACGGCGTCACGTGTAAAAATCTGGAAAAGGAAGCAATTCGGACGTTTTTGGAGCATAAAAGTGAAGAAAACGCCAAAGTCTTAATTTTCCTTGCTGGGAACAGTAGGTGACGGCGTCAAGAAGGAAATTCTGACGGCGTCAAGAGTAATTTTCATGACGGCCCAGTACAGAATTGAAGGCGTCACAAGGTAGAGCGTCAAGAGTAAAATACGTGACGGCCTGGAAAATGCTATAACGTGACGGCGTCAAAAGTAGATCAAGGCAGTCCGAGAAGTATTTTGGCGGCGAGATGACGGCGTCACCAATTTTGTCTTGACGCCGTCAGCCTCAATTTCCTATATATAGTTTTCTAATTTTCATTCATAAAAAAGAGAGAAGTTTTGGAGAAACCCTAAGGCCGAACTTAGTACGAATTTTACAGGTTTTTCAAGGGTTCTCAGCCCTTGAACCCTTTCATGTGTAATTGAGATAAGTGTTCTTTTAATTCAATCAATATGTCTATGTGTTGGTTGTCTATATCTTGTTCTTGTCTTAATTCCATCATACTATGCTAGATCTATCTTGTGTTTGCTTGGATCTAATGAAACCTAGATGTTAATTATGTGTTGATTACTTGTTTATGGTTGTATTGGATGAATGATTTCGATGTTAGGCTTAAGAAAACTGGCAGATCTCCAAATGGTAACATGCTTGAACGTCTTAGGAAACATGAACTGACGTGCACTAGGTTTTATTGGTTGTATTTAATGCATGAGTAAATTCTAATGATCCCATATTAGGAGCTTCTTAGCCGGCTGGACATAGGAGTGAAGTAGGCACTCATAGGATTGGGGAATTAAGTGCGCCACCCCATGAATGGTATTAAGGAATACAATCCGTCATCCACGCAACTATAACAAGTAATTAACGTGTAAACGATATCTAGGGAGTAGTGAAATCTATGTAAACACAACTTCTCCATTTATTTCTCACAACCTTAGTTAATTTTGTTTATTTTCATTTTTAGTATTTTATTTTGATTGCATCTTTAGTATTGGGTTAGTTGACTAGCAACTAATTCCGCCCAAATTCTTCAAACCCGAGATTTTTACTTGCTTTCTAAAAAATATAAAAATACAAAAATAATCATCCTTCATCTCTAGAACTAGTATTTAGGTTTTCTAATCCTAGCGACACTATTCCTAGCTGAACGATCAATCCCCCGGTACTTGTCACTATACTATACTACAACGATCAGGTACACTGCCTGGTGGGGATTGTATGCTTCTCAAGATCCCTTGAGAGGTAAAGCCTGGTGCGATTCCCACGTAACACAGAGCATTCTTCATTGAGAATGGTAGCGGAAATTTGTTCCAACTTGTTTCGATTATTAAGAAGTTCTTTCAAAAATTTCCCATAATTTGGCATTCCAGCTAGAACATCAACGAGTGGTACGTTAATTTTATCTTCTTTGATCATCTCTATAAACTTCTTATTTCGCTCCTCTCTTTTCTCTTTTGTTAGGGCTTGTGGATATGGTATTTTCGGTGTATAAGGTTTTATTGGTGGAACGATATTTTCTTTGATTGGTGTTTGGGTTGGTTTTTCTTCAGCTACTTCTTCTTCAGCTTCTTCCTCCTCCTCATCTTAAATAATTGTATTATCGGTAGGAACGGGTGGTGGATCATATGAGAGACCACTTCGAGTGAATACAGCATTGATATGCTCATTTCTATTTTGTGGTGGACGATAATTCTTATCATTTGATCCAGACGGTTTTGGATTGGATTGGGTGTTACTTGGTAATGTACCAGGAATTCTAGAAGAAAATTGATCAGAAAGTCTACCAAATTTTTGTTCAAGATCCTGGATAGAAGCTTGATGATTTTTCTGACCTTGCTCAACTTTGGTTTTGAGATTGAAAAATTGAGTTTTTACAAACTCATTTGTAGTTCTTTGAGCAGTTACGAAATCTCGCATCATTTTTTCGAAATCAGATTCTTCCTTTTTATCGGAATTTGGTGGGTTTGGGTTGTCTGTTCGGGGCTGAAAATCACGGTTGTTATCCCTTTGTTGGCGGTCTTGCCAATTTCCAGAACTTCTTCCGTAATAATTACCACGAAAACCTCCTCCACGATATCCTCCTTGGACATAATTGGCTTCCCCTTCGTTGGGTCTATTCATAGGTTGGTCATCACACTCGGATGATATGTGATTTCCTCCACAATAATTACAGCCATCTCGCATTTCTTTCATTTATCCTTTTATATCTTCGTATTGCGAGTCGATTTTAGAAGTCAAGGCTTCTATTTTCTCCATGAGTTACGAATTATCTAAACTTTCGACAAAAGCAACGGTTTTCCGTAGGGGTTTGGTTTTGGAATCTTTTGACCAATCTAGTTTAAGGAGTACGCGATCTTCCAGAAGTTGATATGCCTCGTTAGGTGTTTTGTAAAGAAAAATTCCTCCGGCATCAAGGATTGCTTGGGATGCTTCATCAAGACCATGATAAAAGATTTGGATTATTGTTCCTCGTCCTAAATTATGACCATGACAACTTCGAAGCAAATCTTTCATGCGAAGCCAAGCTTCAACAAGAGATTCATTAGGATTTTGTGAAATAGCACGGATTTCTCCCATTAGTCTATCATACATGGCAGGTGGAAAGAATCGGCTTACAAAAGCTTGCCTCATCTCCTCCCAAGTATTGATAGTTCCTGGGGTTAATTCGTTATACCATACTTTGGCATCTCCGGCGAGTGATGATGGAAAAAGTTTGAGCTTAATAGCATCGACATCGGTATTTCCATAACGAAACATGCCACAAATTTCAATGAATTTGGCAATGTGTTTATGCGGATCGGCCCGCGAATGGCCATCAAATTTACGGTCTTTGATCATAGAAAGATGGTGACCTTTAACGATAAAGTTTTTACCAAGGTCGGCGACAACAATAGCAGTTCCAGGAGTAGGTGCTACAGTTCGATTGGCGGCCCACATGGGTTGATCGTCAGCCATGGGTATTGGTTTAAAAAGATCGGAAATCGGATGTTCTTAGGAAAGATTATCAAACCAATTAAGAATAGATGAAGATCTCTTCTTACGAAACAAACTTTCAAGATTGGATAAAGGTGTACTAAGCTTTTTAGTAGTAGAACGAGTGTTCATACAACTACCAAGAGAATCGAATCAATTACCTAAACAAAAGAACAAGAAAACAAAATTTTCGAAAACAGAAAATTCTATCGAAATCGGTTGGATATCAAACCGATCGGATGGATGCTACGGTAAAATTAAAAAAACTGGGAAAACTGGAAAAAACCGATCGGTTGGATGTCTATCCGATCGGTTGGATGCTACTGTATTTTTATTTTTTATTTTATTATTTTTTTTAGAAAACGAACATGAAAAGAAACGGACTTTTAAAACTTAAAAGAAACACATACAAAATCCCCGGCAGCGGTGCCAAAAACTTGATGTACGTTTTATTATGCAAGTTTTAAATTTATAAGTGTGAATTACCAAATCTAGAAACAACACATACGAGCAAGTGTACTCGTCCGTTATAGCAAGATATGATGGTAAGTCGGGATCGTTCGCAGATATTTGTGAGCGAAGCAAAATATAAGTCTAAAAGTAAATCTCTAATGTACGCAAATAAGATAATAAGCAAATTCAATAATATAAAAAACTACACTTGTTTAGACTAGTTTTCTACTTAATGACACATATGATTGTGATAACTTTTGATAACATGTTGGTTGTGATAATTAGATGGTGGTCTAATCTATTGTTTCTACAAGTTAAACCTTTGTCAAGATTTTAGTTCATAAAAACAAGCTTTAAGTGTAAACCAATCAATTCAAGATCCATCCAAGGTTCATAAGGTATGGTGAATATCTTAAACACAAGAACAAACTCTTATTACAAATCAAATACTCTTAGGAAATGGTCATTACAAAAGGTAACCTATTCATAGACAAAAAGGTTACAATTGTTTATAAACATCTAAACTTTCGTCCAACTAAAGGTTTACAAATAATCCTATTTGATGTTATAAAAGCATTCTCATTACAATCATACTTCTTGTTTCTTTGTTTAGTCAAGAATAATAATGGTGAAAAACAATCATTCATAGACAAATGATTATAACTAGTTGAATAATAACAAATCTTTCGACCCTTGAAACTATTTTCAATTAGTTAACCTTGGCTCAATAAATGTCACGATGAAACTTAAGGTACAATTGGTTCTTAGGATTGACTTGAAATTGAATTAAAACATGTTATCACAATCATAACTATCACTAAGCATAAAACATCATCAAAACAAGTGTAAAAAGACTACTAGCCACTCATAGCAAACCTGCAAATAAACTCAGAATATTTAACATTAGAATCCATGGTTTTAAGTCTTACAATGCTTTGGAATTGATAACAAATGATAAGGTATTGATAACCTAAGTATTGGTGATGATTTCTTGAGATTTTCGGCCTCCAAATGTTGCTTCCTTGGTCCTCTAAAGTTCCTGGTTCTTTCTGCACGAATTTTCCTTCTTTGAGAGCTAGATGATGATAATAATTGAGAGTAGTAATGAGAGTAATTGATCTCTTGAATTATGTCTTCAATTGTGTACTCTTGGGGTCCTTTTAGGCTTGTCAAATACTCCTAGTAATGAATAGGGACTTAAATGCTGGAGCTTGGACAACAAGACACTAAGAAGGGCCTAGAATCATGGGACAAAAGACCAAGATTCATGCACAAGAAGTTGGTAAAATCAGGCCGAGATGTCCATCCGATCGGATGGATTGTGGTAATTGTAGACATCCGATCGGTTATACTCCAACCGATCGAATGGTAAGTTCAGGTTGCTTTGGACTTTGACTTTTCCTTGTGTAGTTCTTTATGCACTATCCAAACTTGATTAACTCTGAACTTGGACTTTGAGATGACAAAACTTATGTTCTCCTTATGAAATGCGTCACAGATTGGACTTTTGAACTTGGGAATGTTCGTGTAATCGCATATACTTCATTTTCTTCACTTTTTCTCCATTTTTCCTACATTTGGCTACATATGCTACAAAAACATACTTTGATACGATTTAGTGGCAAAAGCATATAAAAACAACCAAATAACATACACAAAAACACTAATAACGCTTATAAAAACATGTTAACTTTGAGCGTTATCAACTTTAAAAGCTTCCCTCCAGAAATATAAATCATCTTCTTGTCATATATAACCTGTTAAACCTTAGAAAACAATCAAGGCAACCTCGCATAAAATTGGCGGCAATCTATACGTATACTAACAAATCCTAGAAAACAATTTAAGATATAATGCTTGTGGAATGAATGTTTGCAGATTTCCTGGAGTTTATAAAACTAAAGAATCAACAAAAACTTAAGACTCCGGTTTAAACAAAACTCTCAAAATTTTTCAGAATTTTGGTACCTGACGCCGTCAGGTTGTAACTCCTGACGCCGTCAGAATGTTCCTGGAAAAATCTTATGTCAAGTTTCCGGAAAATTTCTGGAAAAACTTATGCCTTATTTCCTAGAAAATCCTGCAAAACATCATTATGACTCGATACGAGCATTTGACTCTAACAAATACTAATATACATGCTCATTTAATATTGTGGCGAATCATGATCAGTTTTGTTCTTATAAACAAGTTTGGATCTCCCTTACACTTAGCTTTTGCAAAATACCTTTATATGTAATTAAGACGAAGTTAAAAACATAATAAAGCATTTTCACAATTTACTTTGAAATATGATTTACCGACAACAAAAATAAAACATGCATATGGAAACAAATAAAATCAAACAAACAAAAATCAAACAAGTAAAAACACACAAAACATGGGTTGCTTCCTAAGAAGCGCTTTTCTTTATTTACGAGTCTTGTAGCTAGACTCAAGGTCATGGGTTATCCTATATGTGTGAGCTCCTCGTCGAGGACATCCTTGGGATCAAACTTAGGTTTCAATTTCCTATCGGTTTTCTTGGTGAGGTATGACTTCTCAAACTTTTCTCCATCCGGATCATATAGAATCATCTTCATATGCCATGATCCGTCACCTTCCTTAGGTGGCTTGTCCCAATTCCATTTACACTTATCCCCTTCCCTTTTCCACTTATTCATCTCTAGATTGATAGGCATTACGCTTAAGAACTCAATCATTTTCCTAAAGACTAAGGGATCCTCAAAAGGGTTTAGTTCCTCATCTCTAGCTATGAGTTGTTCCACCGAATGTGTCTTATCAATGAAATCTTTTTCTAGATAGAATGGGCGTTGAGGTCCTATAAAGTTCCTTTCTATCCAAGGTCCATATCTAGATGCTCTCTTATTCATCTCTACCCAATGTGGTGTCGGTTCATCCTCACAATCGTAGCTATGCTTCTTAACATCATAAACCGACCAAGTCTCACCATCTCCTACCGCTATCTTAGACTCCTTACAATCAATCATGGCACTAGCGGTTGCTAAAAATCCTCTTCCTACTAACAATGGGCATGTAGTATCACTAACCATATCTAGGACGTGAAAATCCGCTAAGATAGTCAATCTTCCTATGTGAACTACTACATCCTTGATCAGTCCAACCGGGTTGGCAACACTTCCATCCGCTAGACCAATTATTACTTCCGTCTCCTCTAACTTTCCTAGCTTAAGATTGGTTAAAAGGGATAAAGGAATCAAGTTGAGGCTTGATCCTAAGTCGGCTAGTGTGTCAAAAGCTTCGGATTTTCCTATCTTACAAGGCAAAACAAATATACCTAGATCATCAAGCTTCTTAGGCAACTTGTTTTGAATGAAGGCGGTCCCATTTTTACCCAATTTAAGTTTCTCATATTTTTCTAGGAGGGCACTATAGTAGGGGGCACGGGCTAAGACATCAATGACGGGGCATTCAAGGTGGAGCTCCTTGAATTCATCATCAAGGTCTTGTGTAGGAGGTGTTTCAACTATGTTATTGACTGGTTTAATATCGGATGTTTTATTCAATTGGTCCTTTTGAAGAATTTGGGTTTGCTTGAAACACGTGTTCATTTCTTTGACCGAATAGTATTGTGGACAAGAAGTAGGTGACGAAACCGATGATATGGCATTAACGTTTAGTTTCGGGTTCTTGACCGTGTCGCTTGGGAGTGCTCCCATTTCTCAGTCAATGAGAACTTTCAACAATGTGTCAATTTTATTGGTCATCTCACTTTGCTTTTGTTTGAAATCGGCTTCAAACTTATCTATGCGAGCTTCTTGAGATGCTATAAACTTGGACATCAATCCTTCAAGGTTACTGGTACTACCATAGTTATTGGAAGGATTGTTGTTGAAAGTACGGTTAGAGGGTGGACCGTTTGATTGGTAACGATTAGGTGGATTGGAAGAATTGTTTTGGGGCATGTTTTGGTTTTGTTTCCAACTAAGGTTCGAGTGATTTTTCCAAGAAGGATTGTAGGAATCACCATAATGGTTTGGCTCGGGTTTGAAAGTGTACCACTTGTCTCCCGCTTTGTCGGTACGCGAGGATGCATAATCCACAAAAGTTTGTTTGGGGAGTTCCACGCAATCACGAGTGTCATGGGGACCCCTACATAATTCGCATGAAGAAGTGATTTTGTTCTCTTGGCTTGAAGGCTTAGGAGCTTCGTAGGATTTCATGAGAAACTTGACTTGGTCCTCAAGTTCCATGATCCTACGGTCGGGAGTGCTAGAATTGTTTGAAGGCAAAGATATTGCCTTGACCGTTTTGTTCAAATCACAGGGATCATTCCAACTTTCGTTGTTATAGAGAGCAAGATCTTCTATGAGTTCCCATGATTCTTCCGCACTTAGATCACGTAGCTTGCCACCGGCCGATTGGTCAATAGTTCGCCTTGTGGAGAGATCGATATGGTCATAGAAGATTTGGACTTGGAGCCAAAGATCTATGCCATGATGAGGGACTTTTTGGAGTAAGTCCTTGAAACGAGTCCATGCTTCATATAGAGTTTCACTTTGACGTTGTTGGAACATCAAGATATCATTTCTAAGCTTAGTAGTTCTCCTCGGTGGGAAAAATTGAGCAAGGAAACGAGAAGTGAGATCATCCCAAGAGGTGATGGATCCCGCGAGTAAACTTTCAAGCCATTGACTAACTTGGTAACATAGAGAGAATTAGAATAGACGTAATCGGGTCGACTCTCTAGTTGCAACATCAAGGTCTATGGAATCTACAATTTTTAGGAAACCCTTGAGATGTTGATTAGGATCTTCGGAACGAAGTCCATGGAATGCACATCCGCTTTGCACCAACCGGATGGTGTCGGATCGCAAGGGGGACACATTGGCTCCTTGAGTGAGCTCATTGGTGTTTCGATAGCCTTGGTGGCTAGGACGGGAATACTCTCCTAAAGTTCGGGGTCTAGGAGGTTGGTTTGCTAGTGGTGGGTTTTGTAGGTGGTTTTGTTGTGGTGGGTTGATGGGTTCAAAGATATTACCACCTTCCATGATGTCGGATGGTAATGGTTACGAACAAAGGAACGAAGAAATTAGATAGACTAAAGAAAACCTAATAATAAAAATAAAAATCTCACTAGAAAGGAATCTAGCAAGTAGACCTAATAAAAAGGAAATTTTAACCTAGACAATAACTATCCCCCGAGCTGCGGCGCCAAAAACATGATACGGGGGATTGCGCCCTCGCAACAGGTTTTACCTCTCAAGGGATCTTGAGAAGCTTGCAACCCCCACCAGGCAATGTACCTGATCGTTGTAGTATAGTATAGTGACAAGTACCGGGGGATTGATCGTTCAACTCAGGAATAGTGTCGCTAGGATTAGAAAGCCTACTAAACTAGGTCTAGAGGTGAGGGATGATTCTTTTTGTATTTTTTTATATTTTATGAAAGCAAGTAAAAATTTCGGGGTGGACGGAATTAGTTGCTAGTCAACTAACCCAATTAACTAAGATGCAATCAAAATAAAATAAAAGAAAAGAAAATTAAACTAATGTACTAATGTGGTGGAAACAATAATGAGAAAAGTTGTGTTTATTAGATTTCATTACTCCCTAGATATCTTTTACCGGTTGATTAGCTTGTTACAATTGCATGGATGATGGGTTATATTCCTTAATACTAGTCATAGGGCCGTGTACAATATTCCCTAACTATAAAAGATCCTATTTCACACCTATGTCGAGTAGACTAAAAGCTCCTAAATGGGATCATTAGAATTCACTTATGCATTAAATACAACCAAAAATCGTAGTACACCTCCGATCATGTTTCTTATGACGTTCAAGCAAGTTACCAATGAAGTCTGCCAGTTTTCTTAAGCCTAACATCGAATACGATCATCCGTAACATTTATAAACAAACAATCAACCAATAACCAACATCTAGGTTTCACTACATCTAAGCAAACACAATAAAAACCTAGCCTAACATGTTAAAAGAATGACAAGCATAAGATAGAATCAAACAATACATAGACATATTGAATGATTATTGGAGAACTTATCTTTATTAAAACATAGAAGAAAGAAGGGTTTGAAACCCCTTCAATATGCAGGAAATTCGACCTAGGGTTTGTGTTTTAGTATTCCACAATTTGTTCCACACCTTACAATGAAAAATTGGGAAAATATATATAGACTAAGCATCCTGACGGCGTCATGTCTTGGCTTCTGACACCGTCAACTCGCCACCAAGTTGAAATTCGTATTGCCTAGATCCAGTCTTGACTCCTTCATGTGTAAATCTCCTCTGGGCTGTCACTTGTATTTGGACCCTGACGGCCTTGGTGACGCCGTCAGGCTATTAACACTAAAAATGTTCTGGGCCGTCACGTTATAAATTTCACATCCACCTCTTTTGCCACTCTTGACGCCGTCATGTGTTAAGGCGTGACGTTGTCAGGTACTGTTCTCAGCAAGGAATTTGAGACTTTGCCGTTTTCTTCACTTTTATGCTCCAAAAACGTCTAAAATGCTTCCTTTTTCAGATTTCTCCTCAAAAGTACCTAAAATGACAAAAGGAACAATTTAGGGCAATAATTGATCAAATAATTACGAATTCGGGCTTAAATGACCCCTTAAAAGCGGTACACTTTTTGCCTCATCGGGCGGCTGGATTGAAAACAGGCGCGACAATCAATACGATCCAAGGGAAACCTGAAAACATGAGCAGCAGACAACATGGCAAATAGTAGAGGAAACTCCCCCACACTTAGTGTTAGAAAATAGAAAGAAGTCAGAGACATGCGTGAAAACCCATGTTGTGCAAATGTTTTTGTTTACCGAGTCACTAGCTTGACTCGACCCCGGATTCATTGGTTCATGGGGAAAGTTTGGAGATCCGGGACAACCACGGGTGGTATGTCCCCTCCAAAGTAGTGCTTCAACCTATGACCGTTCACTTTGAAATTTGGTTCGTCAGTTTGAGATAACTCGACAGTACCATATGGAAAAACCTTGGCAATAGTGAATGGTCTAGTCCAGCGGGTTTTGAGTTTACACGAGAAGATCTTTAATCGTGAGTTGAAAAGAAGGACTCGATCACCAACGTTGAAAACGCGGTTCTTAATTTTTGAGTCATGAATCTTCTTTGTCTTTTCTTTGTAGATCAAAGAGTTCTTGTAAGCTTGATCACGTAGTTCATTTAATTCATTCAGTTGAACTTTACGGTGATCACCCACTATTTGAAGGTCAAAGTTTGCATGCTTAAGGGCCCAGTAGGCTTTTTGCTCAAGCTCAATCGGCAGATGGCATGCCTTTCCATACACAAGCTTGTAAGGCGTACACCCTATGGGTGTTTTGTAAGTAGTACGGAAGGCCCAAAGTGCATCATCCAATTTGTCCAACCAAGATGCACGATTTTCACCTATGGTCCTTTCCAGTATCCTTTTAATACCTCGATTGGAGACTTCTACTTCTCCACTTGTCCACTTATTTGTGGGTGATACGTGGTAGAAAGACGGTGAGTTACACCATACTTTTGCAAGACTTTATCAAATTTGTCATTGCAGAAATGCGTACCACGATCACTAATTAGAGCACGTGGAGTTCCAAATCGAGCAAAAACAGATTTTAGAAACTTCACAACTACTTGGGTATCGTTGGTGGGTAAAGCTTTCGCTTCAACCTATTTTGACAAATAGTCAACAGCCACGAGTATGCATTTGTTTCCTCGAGATGATGGGAACGGCCCCATAAAGTCAATGCCCTACACGTCAAAGATTTCACTAACTTGAATGACATTTTGTGGCATTTCATTCCTTTATGAAATATTCCTGTGACGTTGACAAGCGTCACAAGTTTTGATTAATTCGTGGGCATCCTTGTAAATCATGGGCCAATAGAATCCGGAATCAAACACCTTTTTGGCGGTGTAGTTGGGACTATGATGTCCCCTAGTAGGTCCAACATGGCAAGCCTTGAGAATATCAATGGCTTCCTGACCATAAACACACCGCCGGATGACTTGATCCGCACAGATTTTAAACAAGTAGGGGTTGTCCCAGAAGTAATGTTTAACATATTTAAAGAATTTATTCTTCTGTTGGGATGACATCCCTTTCACAACAAAGTTACCCGCATAGTAATTTGCAAAGTCAGCAAACCATGGGGAAGTAGAATCACCACAAAAAGAAACTGCATTGAGTGTTGCGAAAGGAAATGTTTCATTTATTTCCTTTTTCTTGAAGACATCTTGGTGAGGGTTTTCCAATCGGGACAGATGATCAGCAGCGAGGTTCTCAGCTCCTTTTTTATCACATATGATGATATCAAATTCTTGTAGGAGGAGAACCCAACGGAGCAATCTCGGCTTTGCATCTTGTTTGGCAAAGAGGTATTTTAAAGCCAAGTGATCCATATACACTATGCATTTTGTCAAGATCAAGTATGGCCGAAACTTCTCAAAAGCATACACCACAGCCTACAATTCTTTCTGTGTTGTGGTGTAATGGGCTTGAGCCTCGGTCAAAGTTTTGCTTGCATAGTGTATAGGCTGGAAATGCTTGGTTTTTCGTTGCCCCAAGACTGCACCTATGGCAAAATCACTTGTGTCGCACATAAGCTCAAATGGAAGGTCCAAGTTGGGGGCAACTAAGATGGGTGCTTCTATAAGCTTTTTCTTAAGAATTTGAAAAGCTTCAATGCACTCAACAGAGAAGACAAATAGAGTTTCTTTTCCAAGAAGTCGGGTTTTTAGCCGGGCTATTTTTGAATAATCCTGTATGAATCGACGGTAGAAACCGGCATGACCAAGAAAACTCCGAACACCTTTAATAGTTTTGGGATGAGGTAGATTAGCAATAACATTGACTTTCACTTTGTCTACCTCAATCCCGTTTTTGGAAATCTTATGGCCGAGGACAATGCCCTCTTTGACCATAAAATGACTCTTCTCCCAATTTAGACATAAATTTGTGTCTTCACAACGTTTGAGCATGTTTTCTAAATGGAAGAGACATGATTGGAACGAATCCCCAATGACTGAGAAATCATCCATAAAGACCTCCATAGTTTTCCCGATCATGTCGTGGAATATGGCCATCATACATCTTTGGAACGTGCCAGGAGCATTACATAAACCAAATGGCATACGTCGGTAGGAAAAAGTTCCATAGGGGCATGTGAAAGTGGTCTTTTCTTGATCCTGTGGGTCAATCGGAATCCAGAAGTAACCCGAGAAACTGTCGAGGAAACAATAGTACTCATTCCCTGCTAATCTCTCAAGCAATTGGTCCATGAAGGGTAGATGAAAGTGGTCTTTATGGGTGGCGTCAATTAACTTACGATAGTCAATGCAAACACGTCATCCCATAACCAATCGAGTTGGAATCAACTCGTTTTCATCATTTGTGACAACAGTAATGCCACCCTTTTTAGGAATGCAGTGAATGGGACTAACCCAAGGACTATCAGAGATAGGGTAAATCAAACCGGCATCAAGAAGTTTGAGAACCTCTTGTTTGATGACCTCGTGGATTTTTGGATTAACCCTTCTTTGTTGTTGAACTGCTGGTTTAAAGTCATCCTCCATTAAAATATTGTGTGTACAAAATTCTGGGTCAATACCCTTGACGTCGTAGAGTTTCCAAGCAATGGCTTGTTTGTGTGACTTTAAAACTTTTATGAGAGCAACTTTCTCCTCATCACTCAAATCCTTAGCAATTATGACGGGTAATTTATCATTACCCTCCAAAAATGCGTATTCGAGATGAGGTGGTAAGTCCTTAAGTTCGACTTCGGGAAATTCATCAGTTTTCTCAACATATTTGATTTCCTCATTATGAAGTTTTTGTGGAGGAACAGGAAGAAGAGAGGGATCTTCGTTTAACAATTTCTCAAGGAGAAGAATATCCCTTTCCGGATCAATCTCTTGGTTGTGAATTCCATCAGGAATCGAATCACTTTTGAGAAAGGCCTTTATTTCTTTTAAGATGAAGTCACTTCCCTCAAACGGAGTGAGGGAAAGGGAAGAATTGGCGATTATAGGTTGAGAAGATGGAGTGGGATTTCCACTCAGAGAATCATCAGAAAAACCAAGAACTTCTTGAGCGTACTCCTCATAAGCAACATCAATAACATCTATTCGGTTTACCGACTTAGAATCGTAATTTGAGGAGTACTTCGAAGTTTGATCGAGGTTAAAAGTGATTGCTTCAGTTCCCATACGTAACGTGATTTCTTGTTCAAAGACATCAATGAGAGCACAACCCGTTCTTAGGAATCCTCTTCCAAGAATTAGAGGAACCCTCAGATCTGCATCAAAGTCAACAATCACGAAGTCAGATGGAAAATGGAACTTTCCTACTTTCACGAATACGTCCTCAGCAATGCCAAGTGGACAAGATATTGAACGATCTGCAAGCTCAAGAGTCATGCAGGTAGGAGTAAGTTCCGGAAGAGAAAGTTTCTTCCACACTGAATAAGGCATCAAGTTGATGCTTGCACCAAGATTGGCCAAGGCAAAGCATTCAACCATACCCGGAAAAACACAAGGAATGAGAAAATTTCCGGGGTCTCCAAGCTTCTCAGGAAGCTTTTTCAATAGAACTGCTGAGCAGTTCTCATTCAATGGAGTTCTAGCCATTTCAAACAACTTTTCCTTGTTGCTTAACAAGTTCTTGATTGTTGATGCAAATTTGGGCATCAAGATTATAGCATCCACAAAGCTTATGTCAAAATGCAAATCTTGAAAGATTTGAAAGAATTTGTCCATTTGATGACTAGCTTTTTCATGGAGCTTTTGTTCATTTAAACGTGATGGGTAAGGAATAGAAGTTTTGGATTTAGGGTTTTCAACTGGAGTTTCTGGGGGTTCAAAGACCACTCCTGGTTTAGATCTGTGTTCTAAGACAACTTGAGGATGGACGTGTGCGGTACTTTGTGGCCTAGTAAATTGCACCTTGTCCTTTGTCGCCTCAGGTTCACGTTCCACTACCTTGGGAGGAGAAGAAGAAGAGGTAGTAGGAATCGCGGGTTCATTATATGAAGCACACTTTTGGTTGTGATCGCCTTTGCATCGCCCCACGGATTAGCGATCGTGTTGCTAGGTAAAGTACCTGAGCCCGAGGGTCGATCATTTAAAGACGTTTTGATTTCGGAGATCTGACTGACCAACAACTTATTCATTTCTTCTTGGGATTTCATGAATTTTTTTCAACAACTCATCAGATGATGGCCTAGTTGGAACAATGGCTTGAGTTTGGTTAGGAAAATTTTGAGCTTGGTTGTTTTGGTTGGAAGCTTGGTTTTGAAAATTTCCCTGATTATGGTTGACATTTCCATGAAAATACCCTTGGTTGAAATTACCCTGACCTTGGTTTCTATTAAAGTTTCCTTGGTGTTGGAAACCTTGGTTTTGGAAACCCTGATTTTGGAAACCTTGTCCTTGATTGAAATTCCCTTGGTTTTGAAAACCTTGGTTCATTCGATTCTGGTTTTGTTTACGGTTTTGGACATTTTGGTTTTGATGAAAACCGGGTGGTCCAGGGTAGTGGTTAGGACGATAGTTTGGGTCCATTGGTGGACGGTATTGGTTACCTCCTTGATTGGAAGTCCCGACTATTGCATTCGCTTCATATGGAGAACTATTAGTAGCCGTGCAATTGTAGTAGGCATGAGGACCACCACAAGTGACATAGACTTCCACTTTCTTAACCTCAGTATGTGGAGAGGTTTGTGGAAAAGAGACTTTCTTCTGTTGGGAGGGAACCAAAACTTGAATAGCTTTAGTGAGCTTGTCAATCTTAGCATCGGTGCTAGAATGACTCATAGATGATGAAGTAGAAGGACCAACACTCACTTGGGAAACAACCGACTTGCTTCATGTAGAGCGGACCTTAGACTTGTTCTCGATGATAGCTAAAGCATCTTTTGTGGTTCTACTCAAAAAATTACCTCTCGCGGAGGCATTGAGAGAATCCTGATCAGGTTAGCTCACACCATTGTAGAAATTATCAAGTTGCATCAACTCGGAGAAACCATGATGAGGACATTTGCGAAGTAATTCCTTAAAACGATCCCACGCTTCACCAAATGATTCATCATATTTTTGAGTGAATTTGGTGATTTTGTTTTTAAGAGTTGTGGTCTTAGAAGGTGGAAAGAATTCGTTCCAAAATTTCTTAACCAAATCTTCCCATGTTTCAATTGAACGAGGGGGTTGTTTTTCAAGCCAAATCCGGGCTTGTCCCTCCAGGGAAAATGGGAAAAGAAGAAGTTTGATTACTTCAGAAGGGACATTCTTGTATTTGATGGTTGATGTGATTTTGTTAAACCATCGAATGTGAGCATGAGGATTGTCCCTCTCAAAACCATAGAATTGACTTGAGGTTACAAGATTCAGTAACCCGGTTTTGAGCTCAAAATTATCAGCCATGATGGCTGGAACAACGCTAGCATCTCCGTAACCCTCGATGGGTGCTTGGAGAAGCTTATTCATAGGGCGGTCTTCCGCCATGATAACAGAAGTTGTGGAAACAGTACGGATCTCAGATCCAACTATTGGTGCATAACGTCTACGGTGTCTTCGAGGAATTCTTACAAGCTCACATAACGGGCTCGTAGACCTGGAAGAACGAGTGCGCATGCACTAAAAACAAAATCAATCAAAACAAGATCGAGGCAAAACAACAGAGAACTTAAACCAATAATCCCAAGATGAATGGCTTCTTTGAAAAAGGTACACCAATTCACAAGGATACAAAGGAAAGTTTTTATCTTTGGTTTGGGAACTTATTAATGTTCATACCCCCAGTTGGTAGGTATTCTGTCGAATGTTTCTCGATAATGTATTTTATGTATTTATTAACAAAAAAAAGGAAAATGTTTTTGGGTTTTTGTGTATATGTGAAAAAACTTGGGAAATATTTTTAGTATCATTTCGTTAACCAAAATCGTATTCCTTTTAGAATCACCTAAAAGAAATCCGAAATAGTAAACGTCACGATTTGTTTTGTTTGTTTTTGATTTGTTTGGCATTGTTAACACTTTAGGAAAAGTGTTAATGACTTTTTTGATGTTTTGATTAAAATTTAGAAAGTGGTGGAATTTTTACAATGACGAGATTGAAAAATCACTAATCTCTAAAACGTTGAGAATACGCAGCACACCTCCCCGGCAGTGGCGCCAAAATTTGATTAGCCCTAAAACGGTCAACTAAAGTCAACCACGGATGTGGTCAAGATGGTCAAACAGCTTAGTGGTGTGTGCTTATTCACACACCTTTTTCTGGCCATATTAAGACCAAAACAGACACAAACTAACCATAATTGCCAAAGATATTGTGTTTTTGTGTTTGTGATAGTGCATGAACGGATATTTCAGAAATTGGCAAATATCAGGCCAAAAAGGACAAAAACGAGCAAGAGTTTGGAAAACATGTCAAAAACCAGAGCTGGGGAAGCAAATTACCACTTTTTGAGCTCAGATTGTCAAAACATACCTTGGAGAATCACAAAATGCCAAAAATAGTCCTTGGAGCAAAAGTTTGCAAAATTGGCAGAAATGGCCCTTGAGCATTGAAATTGGATGAAAAGTCAACAAAAGTCCCTGGGAATTCACAGGTTATCAAGTTTGGTCCCTGGGTGAAAAGATTGAAGAAATTACAAGTTTAGTCCCTGAAGTTTCAAAGATTGGCAGTTTTGGTCCCTGAAATTAAATTTTGGAAAATCATCACTTATGGTCCCGGGTTATTCAAATATGGCAAGTTTCCACCCTTGGAGTACCTTGGAAAAGTCTCACTTTCAGTCCATCAAGAAAATAGAAATTGCAATTTTGGTCCTTGTATTAATTTCGAAACCAAACGAATCCTTTATATCATTTAAACCCAAAACCAACACAATCCAATCCAAACCAAATCCAACAACCTGATCCACACCCTCACCAGTCCAAACACACAAGCCCAACACCCCCAAGCCCACTTACCCTTTAACTAATAAAACGGGGTCAAACCCACATTTGACCACCCCTTCCCTCCCTTCTGCTCTCCATTTGCAACCTGCAACTCAGTCACATCCACCTCCCCCCCACCATCCTTGTCACTTCCACCGCCCATCCTACTATCCACCTAACAGGACAACCACATTAAATGCCCCCACCTCTTGCAATAAAACAACCAAATTGCCATTATTTTATTTTCTCGCCAAAACACGTGGAAGGCTAGGATTGAGTCTGAATGATCCAAGGGTTGTGGGAAATGCTCAGAAACCCTAAGGGAGCCCTAATCTCATCTATAAAATGAAGAAGAAGCATAAGAGAGAAGCAAGTAGTGTAATTTAGTT
The DNA here is from genome assembly GCA_030686995.1 of Artemisia argyi. Lineage (NCBI taxonomy): Eukaryota > Viridiplantae > Streptophyta > Magnoliopsida > Asterales > Asteraceae > Artemisia > Artemisia argyi. The sequence goes on along the minus strand of CM060684.1, from coordinate 85,972,047 downwards.
AAATGTATGTCGTTATAGTATAAACTAAGTTTTTAGCTATTAAAATTACTTTCAAAAGCTTGTAATCAGGTTCTATATTGTAATTCCACCTTTGTGTAATCCTAATTCCAAATTTTATTAATCCAATTTGAGTATTGCAGTTTTCATTGAAATTCCTATTTTTTTAGTTTAAACCTGTTACAACTTGTGTTTTACTGTTTCATAAGCTCATTTAAGCTCTCTAATATAAAAGAAAACAATAAAAAACAGAAAAAATCAAGATAAAAAAGATTGCAGGGTACCTTTGCATTTTGGACAGGAAGCTTAGGAAGTGGTCTAAAGGGATTGGCCAGATGGACTTTACTAGCTTCTTTATAACAAGCTAGAGCTTGTAGCTACCCATTTGGGTGCCCTTGTTTAGCTAGGGTCTTAAGTAAGTCCAAATTTTCTATTTTTCTTTAATTTTTAGCATTTATTGTAGCATTGCTTATCATAGCTTATCTCTGTGTTTTATGTGCTTATTAGGTTTAATTAAGTCTTGTTGTAGCTTAAAATCAGTTGTTAGTTCTTTAAATCTCATTGTGCTTTAAAACTCAAGTTAACTGCCTTTTTAAGCATTTTGTAAGATCCTAAGTGTCTATGGTTAAAACCTGTGTTTTTGTGCTTATTTAAGCTTATTAGATCCGAATAAATCACTAAAAAGCAGTTTAAAAGTCCTAGGCTCCCATTTGCTTAATAAACCTCAAATACATTCTCTTATCAGGTTGTTTGGATTATCTGAACATCCTGTATCCCAGGGTGTTTGAATGGATTTTTATAGTTAACTCATGCTTCATTAGTGTCAAATAGGATTTACAAGTCATAAAATATACCACTCTTTTCATAAAAAGTCAAAATCACTTGTAATCTCTCCTAGTTAGTTAACTGTTAGGATTTCAACTTAGCACACCCTTCAAATCATCTCATAACTTGTTAAAGTAGCTTAAATTAGTCTTAATCTAGCTTAATACACCTAAATCAATCAGTAGGGAGCCATCAAATCTCAGATAAGTCAACTTAGGTGTCCATTATAAAAAGTCAAATTGCATAGTTTTGTCAGAAATCCAATTTTTCCAATAATTTTCCTAATTTTAGTTTTCAAAATAAGACTTTGAGCTTTTTGGAGGATAAACTTTCTCAGCTAAACTAGGAAATCAACACTTTGGATTATTTTTAGGATTTTATTTAAGGGCTTATTCATATGCTTATTTAGGCCTGCAGGGAAAGTACCTCCCCTGCACCAGGTTTTGGCCTCATTTTCTTAAGCTCACCCTGAGCTCACCTGTGGACCCCAGCCCTCAAACCTTGGCTTTTTAGATAAGTTATTAGTCCATTTCTTCAGTTTAGTGCTTATTTTGAACTCTAGGATTCTTGCCCTTAGCTTAATCAAGCCCTCAAGTTACCAGTCCATTCCTGCTAATTCATCAGCAGCAACCTAGGTTCAAGTTCATAAGACCACCCTGGGCTTATTTATGATCCTTTGAAACACCCCCAATTTTAAAATATTTGCAGCGGAATAAAGATTGGGTGTTACTTCACAGCTCATAGTTTTCAGTAGAAATGATTTTCAATTTATTCATTTTAAAACATCTATCATTCGAGTTTTATAAATATCAGAGTTTTCAAAATGAGGTCCCAGAGGTTTCAAAGTTTGTTAAATAAGTTTTCGAATGATAGAAAAATTTATAGCCTTTGAAATAAATTCGTGCTCCTCCGTCCCATCCTTGCTCATTATAGACCTGAGATAAACATGCTAAAAATCAACAAAAGTTGAGTGATATTCATAGGTTTAAGTTTAATAGTTGAACACAAGCTATAAGTGATAATTGCACCGGTATACAATTATAATTTAAAAATCAGTTGTTATTGCATTAAGCTCATGACACTCAGCCGATTAACAGATCTCATCATAAATGATGGATTATAGTAGCAGGGGCCCTCGGGATAGGTCCTTGCCAGTAACCTATTAGATTTCAAATAAAGTGCGTTTGGTTGTTTTCTCAATGCCCAAACGGGGATTGTCAATCCCTAATAGATCTATCCACAATTATTTACGTTCACCTCTCTGGGTGACTAAGGCTCATGATATGAGGGGCTTTTGGCAAAAAGGGACTTAAGCAATAACGAGATCAGGTAAAGCATACCAAGAAAATACTTGTGTTCAATTTGTAAAAACTAGCATGTATCCCCCTCGCAGGGTTTATAAAACATTTAAATAAGTAAAGGCGAGGCTATGAACTCACCTTAGTGGTTTAGTGATAAAAATATCGATACTCAGTTTGCAAAATGGGAACGGCTCCACACACGACCTAGATAATATATGGCAAGTTTTAGTGTTTGATAGTCCTAATGTTTTAATCGCAAGTAGTTTTTAATTACATGATTTGTTAATTTAACGATAGTAAAACTTTTGGTTTTTATAGCATATTGTACATTTAGTTTAGTTATATATATATAAATATAACGTAAAATTTAATAATAATAATAATAATAATAATAATAATAATAAAAATAATAATAATAATAATAATAGTTTGAAATAAAATGTAACGTCCTGACGTGAATTTGTAACAATGGAATAAAATTAAACATGTTAATTTTTATATATGGCCCTTGTCTTTTCTAAAAATTTACACTTTTTACCCTAACGGTGTTAGCGTTACACCGTTAGTCCAAAATTAAAAATATTTACGTTTTACGTCCAAAACTTTATATTTCTTACACTTTTTACCCAAAGGTTTATAAAATTCAGTTTTCATCCTTAAGTTTTCGAAATGACAGTTTATACCACAACTTTGAAAAATTGACACTTTTAACCCGATTTTTGTAAAATTTGCAAATCTAGTCCAAAATTCACAATTTTCAAAATTTAGTGTTTTTATTTCTTATTTAGTTTCAAAATAGCTAATTTAACTTGTTCTAACAGCTTATTAGCTGAAAGCTTATTTTATAGCTTATGGGCTTTTTAACTAAAACTAAGGCCCGTTAGTGTTTTTAGATCCAATGGGCCTACGAGGGTTTTGGGCTTTGTTTTGGGCTAATGTTAGGACTATGAAAAAGTTACCAAACTGCTTATTGCCTCAGCTTATTAGATCGGCTTATTTTGAAATGATTGGGCCTTAAGGCCCAATCGATACTACTTAGTTTTCTGAATTCGTTCCTAAGTCGATTTGCTTTTGGTTATTTACTAGGTCCAAACGTACGTATTTTTATTAAGTTTCTATATGAAATTGATAGGCTGTTAAGGGGTCGATTGGATTGTGTAATAAAACAATATGCTCGTTAAGTGGATTTCAAAAATATACATGCGTTTTGAGCGTAGCATGGGACGAGTTTTTAGAAGAAAAGACTTAGAAAAATGAAAGGGTTTTCTATACTTGTTGTGGTACGTTAGGAATGCAATCCAAAATAGTTTGTACGTAGCTTTTTAGTTTCAAAACTTTACATAACTTGATTGTTAAGGTGTAAAATATATAGACGAAAGTAAAATATGTATACGTTGTTTATTTAGTTTTCGAATAATAAGGCGCATTTGTTTGTGTCATGTACGAAAATAATGTAAATGTAAGTATAGCTAAACAATGAAATGAGTCGTTTAGGAAACTTACGACACCAAAGTGGCGGGTAAAACAAGACGTAGAGTCGAGAAGAGAGTGGTATGAGTACGTAGTGTGATTGTTTACTCGACCAAGGTTCACAAACAATAACGTGTTCCTCCTAAACCCACACGAATCCTTTGAATTCCTACCCAAATGCTTCAACCCAAAGCTAAACTAAAAACTTAAAGGTTTTTGGTGAGTTTTTTAGTTTTGCATGGAAATGAAACGAAAGCATGCATGCATGGTTTTATATATGGTACCTAGTGTATTCTAGTGTCTAAAATTTATTGAGATGGGGTCGTTACGTATACTCAAAAGTCCTAGTGTGTAAGAGTAAACAAGTTACTCTATGTTTTGGTTTCTTATGTGTCGACATGCTTCAATTCAAAGAAAACGTGGGCATGGGATTATTATAAAGGCATGGTACTTTTGAAATGGCTTTTAAAATGTTATGGTACTTGACCTATGTGAATATATTATGCAAAGGAGTGAGCTTAAAATATGGAGGTACTAGTTTGTCTTGAAACATGCATGTCGACTACCTATATTATTTGTAAACCGATTTACAAATCGGTTGGGACTTGTGAAATTTGATAACTTTGTAACGTTTACTGCTAGAAAAAGGCGGCAAGGCCATAAAGTAAGTGAAGTTGCAAGCCTAAGCCAAGAAGGTAGACATTAGGTTGTGTTTAGAAATGAGTTTAGGACGTTATAGAAACAAACGTGGGTCAAAATGGTTAAGTTTTGGATTAGTTGAAATTTTATGAAATCGTTTTTGGGACAATTGCTTTGCCTCGTAAAATCGTATCTAGACTCAACGTGGGTAACTAAAATTCGACACTCTATATGTTGGCTAGGGGAGGAACGAGTATGTGTAAAAATAATTGGGCGTCGTGTGTGGGATTTTAGCATACGAGGCTCGTTTCTAGCTTATCCTAGTCGAGTGGAATGAAAAACAAAAAGAAAGAAAATGGGCTTAATTAGGATTTGGCCGTGAATAGTAACAGGCCAAAATTTTATGTTGGGCTTGGTGGGTAATTAGGGTCCGGTTTGGTGTATTTTAAGGTTAGTAAAATATTAATTGTGATTAGTGATAAGTTTAGTAAATATTTAGTGAAACGTTTACGTGAGTCCGAGAGTGAATAGTGTTTTGTGAATAGTAAAACTTTTGAAAAACATCTCAATATCACTAACCGACTCCAAAAACGATGAATAGTGAAATAATGAATAGTAATTGATGAATAGTAAATTTGAAAAATGTCCTGAAAATGCAGGTTCGTAACGAATAAAAGAAATTTTTAATATTCTCGCGATTTTAGACTATGGTGGTACATGTGTGAGCATCGTTCCAAGAAAACAGGGATCATGAATATCGTAGTGATTTTTAAGTAACATAGCATATTTGATAAAGATAAAATAAAAACCAAATTTGTTATTGGTAAAAACGTTATTAATTAACATAATGATATATTAGTCTTTGATTTACTTTTACTATTTATAGGGAAATTTACGGGAGTTTACAGTACCTACCCCTCATTCTGAATTCCGTCCCGGAATTCAAGTTTAACGAAATTTTTGTATTAGGAAATTTCGATCAGAGGGTTGTCGAGAGATTTTTATTATTAAGATTTAGGAGACGTGGTTTATTTAGACTTATTTGTGCGAGACGGGATCTAGTAACTGGTGTATTTAAGGGTTGTGAATATTGAAGGTAATGGTTTTGAATAGTAAAATAACGGCTAGGTGTACCGTGTCCAACGGTCGCGAATAGTAAATTCCAACGGTCCGTAATAGTGTCCAACGGCTAGATTTCCACCTACATATACCCCTTTCAAATTTCCATTTCTTCCACCAACCATTTTCCTATCACTTCACATTTCCTATTCTTAACCCTTTTCTCTCATTAATACTTCCGAGAAGAAAAAAATGCCAAGCCTAATTACTATTATCACAATGGTATATATCGTTGTTGCCATCACCTATTTGATTTTTGTTACGGATGAAGATTATGTAGTTTTGGTCGGGATTTTGGGGTTCCTAATACCACTCACGGTTCTATCATATGCGGTTGATAAGACATGGAGGCACTAGTCTTGAGCTAAGGTTGTTTAGGATTTAGCCTTTGTCGTGTTTCTATGTATTGTTAACGAATAATGAATAAAACTTGTTTTGTTTTTAGGAATTTGTCTTGTTATTGTTTTTAATGATTTGTTTATATTTATCTTTCAGTATAATTAAGGTGATTCATCCTGTGGTGGCTTTTGCTATGGTTTTGTTGGTGGGGGTTTTTGTTGTCATAGCGGATCAACCTATTGAAGATTTTATGGTTTATATTGTAATTATTGTGACGTTAGCACTTCCGATGCTAATTATTTGTTTATTTATTAATTTTCATGGATTCGGATAATTTATTTATTTATTTATTTTTATTATTATTTTTTTTTGTTAATGGAGTTTTCTATTAGTCTTTGCGAATTACTAAGGTTTTCTTATTTGTACTTTCGTTGGTTTCTCGTCATAATGACGAAGGAATAAGATAGGTATTTATTGTAGTTTGTAATATTTATGAATAGTTCAGTTTATCTATATTTGTTGCTTTTACATGATGATTGTTATTTAGAAAATTTTACATTATGATTGTTCCATCATGACATGATTCTTTCCTAAATTAGACATAGTTGGCCAGGCTATGTTTAATGGAGGACTAAATGATGTGATGTTTGGCTCAGTCACAGTGGTATTTATGTTTTTCTTTAAGTTGTTTTAGATGATGTTCAACGTTTTGTTATTATGATATAATACGTAATTTCTTTTAAGAATAAAGTAGGAACTTTATTTATTTATTTATTTATTTTACGTATATATATATATATATATATATATATATATATATATATATATATATATATATATATATATATATATATATATATTTTGATGAGTCAGAAATTTCTAGGGAAATAACAGTTTGCTGTTATTTGGTAAATGGGATAGGAATTGAAATTGACGTAGATTATAATTATTTTGGAAATATTACAAGGTAGATTTTTCGATACGGTAGAAGGATAGTTGTTATACTTTAGGTTACATCCATCGTAACTTAAAGTAAAATACAAGGAAGAGGTACAATCAGGAAATTTTTGAACTAGAGGTTATGTATTCACAACAGGAATTTATTCATCTGCATAAATCTAGTAATCATTCCCTTGATACCACCGACGTCCTTGTAGAGTTTTCATTTCCTAGCGAAAGTCTTGGCTTTCCAGTTTATGTTGCAGTTTGGACATCGGTTCTTGTAGTGTCCTTTTGCGCCACATCCGTAGCATATTACAGTTGTTGTTTGTCCCTTGTTATTCAAAGTCCTACAGTTAGTTTCCTTGTGTCCTGTCTTCTGACACTCCAGGTACTTAATCTTGCAGATTCTTGTGTGATGCTTCTCGCATTTTTGACACAGGGGTTTACCTCCAAGATATACCCTTCTGGAAACATGTGTGACGAGGCAGTGTCTATTAGCCTTTTGTTTGTATCCTAGTCGGTGATGATAGTTGAAACGATTTCCCAGACGTTTGTGGTGGCAGCCTTGAGTTTTGGTGAAGTTGCAGTGGTTGGAGTTGTTGGTTCCTATTTTTGTGAGTTTTTGCTTTTGTTTGATTCCATTAGGTCTAACTTCTTGCCTAATTCCTTGGTTATGGTTGGTGATAGGGTTAGTCATTCTTTCTGGAGTTCTAAAGAGGTTTGGCCTTTATTCCATGTAGTTTTCCTGCTTGTCAGGCGTATCCGACTCTCTTCTTGGATAAACTATGGTGACTCCTTTAAGTACTACTGACATGATGTTACTTATCAACTCCCTGACATCTTCAGTAGTCATGGTGATGTTTGATGACGATGGAGTACATGTATTGTTTACGTTGTCCATCTTCTGAAATCATTAATGAAACTTAACTTAGAATCCATCTGATGTCAGAATATTTTAACTAATGAATTCTAATTATTTCATTGATGATAGACTGAATTGACTCCTTACTGTAATCTAATTTCAAGATATGTCTGTGTTGTATCATAGATAGATAATCAACTCTTGATATGGGATTACTAAGGAACAAACCGATTCGTCCACTAAAATAAATTTTCTCTCCATTTTTCAAGTTCTCTCTTGAAAATTTATTTTTAGACAATCCTTTGGTTTTTGGTCAATTATAGTATGTTTAAGAATTTCTTACAATTATAAGAAATCTTACGGTTGATTTGAATATTATTGTAGAAGTCATCATAATATTAATAACTTGACTAATCGTCTTTGTAAAACAGTTAGTACAAGGTCTCTTATTAATATGTCATGGATCTAAGTGGAGTTATTTGTTCATCAAGGGAGGTACAATTGATGAGATTTTTGCATGAAAGTATGAGGATTCATAGTATGCATGCTTGATACGAAAGAAACGATTGATTCATAACAGAGAGATGTAACGGAAGAGGAGGTTATTATATATTATGATTCGATTAAAGATTCTGAAAGGTTCAGATTTATTGAACATTACATGAAATACTAACCAAGTCTGTCTGGTTTAGTAGTTGCAACAGGGATACTTGTAAACCTAAGATTAGTTACGCATCTGACGTAAATATCTAATCTCTTTCTCAAGTTCAAGTTGTGCTACTTCCATGTTTGAGAAACGTTCCTGACACATGTTCATTTGGTTTGCCAACATACTCTCTAATGCGGCAATCTTTTGACCTTGGCTCCTGGCTGTCTCTCTAGCCATCCATAGGGTCCTTTCAATGTCTTCAATTCTACCATGTGTATGACCGTTTTCTCTTCTTGCAGAACTGACCCTGGAATCCAAACATCCAAGTTCCTGGTTGGTGTTGTCCTTTATCTCATTAATCTTTATTCCTAATTCACATATTGCTCGTCTCTCAGCATCCGCTCTTTTGAACAATGCATCAAGGTTACGGTCGTACCATTCGAATTTTGTTGGTCGTAAACCTTTCAACTGTTCAGTGTGAGCCTCTAATATGCTGGCTTGTTGATAAACAAGAGTCCATATTGAATCAGGTGTGCTTATATTGTAGTTGGGGGAATTAGGTGAGGATAAGTTATTTGGGATATCTGGCATTGGGGAATCTAAAGTGTAGGGTAACAGAGAATTTGGCTCAACATTCTTCCACGGCCTCTCTTGTCGTGAACTTTGTCCAACTTCGAATGTTGCCCGACCACCAATCACATCTTCATATGATTCAGTAGTTCTCCTAAGTTTTTGACGTAGGGGTGAACAGATAGGTGACGATGAGGGTGATCTATGAGTGATTTCTATATTAAGTTGGGGCTGTGATATTTGTACGTAGGGATCTTCAGTATTCGGAGAATTTTGATTGATAGGTGATGTATTAGTATTACGGAGAGTAGTTTTGGCGTTCAAGAAAATTTTTGGAGACATGTTACTGTAGTAACCGAGAATAGTATTTTATAAGTAGCTTTTATGTTATAGATTAATAGTACGGATGAAATAATAATTATGTAAGCGCAATTTCTAAACATGCAGAATAATCTTAATAGGTAATGTACTGAGCAAGGTAGTTTGCAGATACGGAAGGCACGAAGAGTGTAAGGCTATAAAATGTTTTGGTTTGTAAAAACGATTATAGTTCAGATCTAAATTAGACCTGTTTTAAAATATTTGCAGCGGAATAAAGATTGGGTGTTACTTCACAGCTCATAGTTTTCAGTAGAAATGATTTTCAATTTATTCATTTTAAAACATCTATCATTCGAGTTTTATAAATATCGGAGTTTTCAAAATGAGGTCCCAGAGGTTTCAAAGTTTGTTAAATAAGTTTTCGAATGATAGAAAAATTTATAGCCTTTGAAATAAATTCGTGCTCCTCCGTCCCATCTTTGCTCATTATAGACCTGAGATAAACATGCTAAAAATCAACAAAAGTTGAGTGATATTCATAGGTTTAAGTTTAATAGTTGAACACAAGCTATAAGTGATAATTGCACCGGTATACAATTATAATTTAAAAATCAGTTGTTATTGCATTAAGCTCATAACACTCAGCCTATTAACAGATCTCATCATAAATGATGGATTATAGTAACAGGGGCCCTCGGGATAGGTCCTTGCCAGTAACCTATTAGATTTCAAATAAAGTGCGTTTGGTTATTTTCTCAACGCCCAAACGGGGATTGTCAATCCCTAATAGATCTATCCACAATTATTTACGTTCACCTCTCTGGGTGACTAAGGCTCATGATATGAGGGGCTTTTGGCAAAAAAGGACTTAAGCAATAACGAGATCAGGTAAAGCATACCAAGAAAATACTTGTGTTCAGTTTGTAAAAACTAGCATGTATCCCCCTCGCAGGGTTTATAAAACATTTAAATAAGTAAAGGCGATGCTATGAACTCACCTTAGTGGTTTAGTGATAAAAATATCGATACTCAGTTTGCAAAATGGGAACGGCTCCACACACGACCTAGATAATATATGGCAAGTTTTAGTGTTTGATAGTCCTAATGTTTTAATCGCGAGTAGTTTTTAATTACGTGATTTGTTAATTTAACGATAGTAAAACTTTTGGTTTTTATAGCATATTGTACGTTTAGTTTAGTTATATATATATAAATATAACGTAAAATTTAATAATAATAATAGTAATAATAATAATAGTTTGAAATAAAATGTAACGTCGTGACGTGAATTTGTAACAATGGAATAAAATTAAAAATGTTAATTTTTATATATGGCCCTTGTCTTTTCCAAAAATTTACACTTTTTACCCTAACGGTGTTAGCGTTACACCGTTAGTCCAAAATTAAAAATATTTACGTTTTACGTCCAAAACTTTATATTTCTTACACTTTTTACCCAAAGGTTTATAAAATTCAGTTTTCATCCTTAAGTTTTCGAAATGACAGTTTATACCACAACTTTGAAAAATTGACACTTTAACCCGATTTTTGTAAAATTTGCAAATCTAGTCCAAAATTCACAATTTTTAAAATTTAGTGTTTTTATTTCTTATTTAGTTTCAAAATAGCTTATTTAACTTGTTCTAACAGCTTATTAGTTGAAAGCTTATTTTATAGCTTATGGGCTTTTTAACGAAAACTAAGGCCCGTTAGTGTTTTTAGATCCAATGGGCCTACGAGGGTTTTGGGCTTTGTTTTGGGCTAATGTTAGGACTATGAAAAAGTTACCAAACTTCTTATTGCCTCAGCTTATTAGATCGGCTTATTTTGAAATGATTGGGCCTTAAGGCCCAATCGATACTACTTAGTTTTCTGAATTCGTTCCTAAGTCGATTTGCTTTTGGTTATTTACTAGGTCCAAACGTACGTATTTTTATTAAGTTTCTATATGAAATTGATAGGCTGTTAGGGGGTCGATTGGATTGTGTAATAAAACAATATGCTCGTTAAGTGGATTTCAAAAATATACATGCGTTTTGAGCGTAGCATGGGACGAGTTTTTAGAAGAAAAGACTTAGAAAAATTTAAGGGTTTTCTATACTTGTTGTGGTACGTTAGGAATGCAATCCAAAATAGTTTGTATGTAGCATTTTAGTTTCAAAACTTTACATAACTTGATTGTTAAGGTGTAAAATATATAGACGAAAGTAAAATATGTATACGTTGTTTATTTAGTTTTCGAATAATAAGGTGCATTTGTTTGTGTCGCGTACGAAAATAATGTAAATGTAAGTATAGCTAAACAATGAAATGAGTCGTTTAGGAAACTTACGACACCAAAGTGGTGGGTAAAACAAGACGTAGAGTCGAGAAGAGAGTAGTATGAGTACGTAGTGTGATTGTTTGCTCGACCAAGGTTCACAAACAATAACGTGTTCCTCCTAAACCCACACGAATCCTTTGAATTCCTACCCAAATGCTTCGACCCAAAGCTAGACTAAAAACTTAAAGGCTTTTGGTGAGTTTTTTGGTCTTGCATGGAAATGAAACGAAAGCATGCATGCATGGGTTTATATATGGTACCTAGTGTATTCTAGTGTCTAAAATTTATTGAGATGGGGTCGTTACGTGTACTCAAAAGTCCTAGTGTGTAAGAGTAAACAAGTTACTCCATGTTTTGGTTTCTTATGTGTCGAGATGCTTCAATTCAAAGAAAACGTGGGCATGGGATTATTATAAAGGCATGGTACTTGTGAAATGGCTTTTAAAATGTTATGGTACTTGACCTATGTGAATATAATATGCAAAGGAGTGAGCTTAAAATATGGAGGTACTAGTTTTTCTTGAAACATGCATGTCGACTACCTATATTATTTGTAAACCGATTTACAAATTGGTTGGGACTTGTGAAATTTGATAACTTTGTAACGTTTAGACATTAGGTTGTGTTTAGAAATGAGTTTAGGACGTTATAGAAACAAACGTGGGTCAAAATGGTTAAGTTTTGGATTAGTAGAAATTTTATGAAATCGTTTTTGGGACAATTGCTTTGCCTCGTAAAATCGTATCTAGACTCAACGTGGGTAACTAAAATTCGACACTCTATATGTTGGCTAGGGGAGGAACGAGTATGTGTAGAAATAATTGGGCTTCGTGTGTGGGATTTGAGCATACGAGGCTCGTTTCTAGCTTATCCTAGTCGAGTGGAATGAAAAACAAAAGAAAGAAAATGGGCTTAATTAGGATTGGGTCGTGAATAGTAACAGGCCAAAATTTTATGTTGGGCTTGGTGGGTAATTAGGGTCCGGTTTGGTGTATTTTAAGGTTAGTAAAATATTAATTGTGATTAGTGATAAGTTTAGTAAATATTTAGTGAAACGTTTACGTGAGTCCGAGAGTGAATAGTGTTTTGTGAATAGTAAAACTTTTGAAAAACATCTCAATATCACTAACCGACTCCAAAAACGATGAATAGTGAAATGATGAATAGTGTTTGGTAAATAGTAACTGATGAATAGTAAATTTGAAAAATGTCCTGAAAATGCAGGTTCGTGACGAATAAAAGAAATTTTTAATATTCTCGCGATTTTAGACTATGGTGGTACATATGTGAGCATCGTTCCTAGCAAACAGGGATCATGAATATCGTAGTGATTTTTAAGTGACATAGCATATTTGATAAAGATAAAATAAAAACCAAATTTGTTATTGGTAAAAACGTTATTAATTAACGTAATGATATATTAGTCTTTGATTTACTTTTACTATTTATAGGGAAATTTACGGGAGTTTACATCCTTAAGCTCTGCTTATTGGCTTATCGGTTAGTCCCCCAGTCCAACTTATCAGACCAAACCTCATTGTGGACCCCTGGTATCCCCTGTGGGCCCCACATAGGGCTGCAAGTTCCTTATTTGGCCTGCTTGTACTTAGGTTTTAGGACAATGTTTATTTGCGATTTCCAGCTTATTCAGTGTGCTTATTTTGTAGTTTTAGCTTATATTACATACATCTCAGTTGTTTATAGCTTATATAGCCCTTTGAAGCTTGTTTGTAGCTTATTTCATCAAAAATCCATCAAAAATTCCTAATAAGCCATCTGTTAAGTTTTTAAACTAGCACACAGCTTATTTTTAAGCTTCAATAATTCTGTTTTTGTAAAATTTGATTATTTTCAGTAATAAAATAGTTGTGTAAAAGAAAAATACAAAAAATAAAAAATATAAAATAAGTGATAGCTTCTGTTTAAGCCATTTGCCTTATTTTTCTACCTTTTCAAAAAGCAAATTCCAATTTTATATTTTCCTTAAGTTTCTAATAAATTAAAATAGTTTGAGAAAAATTTTCATAATTTTCTGACTTTATTTAGTATTTATTATAATTAATTTAAGTTTAATTGGTTTTAATTAGTTTTAATTAAAAAAGCCAAAAATAAATTTCTTTTCTGCTTATTTATAAGCAATAGTATCTTTTAATATTTTTCCTAGCTTTTATAATTAATCCTATAATTTTTAGAAAATTTTTCATAATTTTTACTGTCCATTTAGTATTTTTCATAATTAAATTAGTTTAAATAGGTTTTAATTATTAAATAAGCAAATAATTATTAAAATAGTTTAAATATAATTTTTATAAACTTTTTATAATTTTTTAGGATTCCTGTAATGGTTAATTAATTTTATAAAAAACTCATAATTTTCTAAGTCATTTTAGTATTTTTCTTAAATTTAAATTAGTTTAAATTAGTTTTAATTAATTATTAATAGTTTTTAATTAATATTAAATAATAAAATAATCAAAAAAATAAATTTCTTTTATTTGAAATTTTCTTTTAATATTGAGTTTGTAAAAATTCATTTTCACCCCTTTAGTTTATTTTTTAAAACCCACCTTTTTCTCCGTGCGTAATCGTAATTGTACTAAATTCAGTTTACGTTTATACATATCTGTATTTCTGTAATTGTTAATACTGTTTCCTTAGCTTAATTTAATTATTTCCAGTAGTGTAATCCAATCCAAATCATTATCTATTACTTTCCTCAATCAGTGAATCACTCAAACGTTTCCAAAAACACAATTTCAATCTCATTGGGAATTAACGACCCGTGAACACATTGTGCTTTCAACGGATCATAAATTGATCACTCCTCTCCCCTTACTGCTTGACCTGTCACCGAAGACGGCCTTCGTTTGTATCCCTTCCCCTACTCTCTCACTCATCATGCGACTGCTGATTGATCCTGAAAGGTCAACTAAATTGACCAGGTGAATGGTCAACCAAGTCAAACGTCACAGACCAACTAACCAAGGAGTACAGTGAATCCCCGGGTCGTTATGTCCCAGCGAGGTGTGCAATTGTATTTGAAAACGTTTAAAATGATCGGGTGATTTGACAGAAAGGTCAGGATTTTGATTATTATGATTACACTATGAGATTATGATTGAGAATAGCTTAAAAACACTATAATAACAATTACTGATGATCAGATATCCTAAAAACGTGATTTAAACCTAAAAACGCGCGGTTGAATTTAAAATAAACGCGAACGCGCAGGATAAAAAGTGAAACGGGAGCAAATAAAGTCCTACGAATATGAAATTTATATTGTTACAATCCTAATGATATAAGAAAATTTTTGGAAAATTAAAATTATTTTTACAACAATTTAATTAATTACTAATTATTAATTACTTTTTAATTAACTAAATTATACTAAATTACAATTAATTATGAAATTTAACTAGAAAAATGAAAATTAAATTTAGAAAAATCTAAAATATTATAAAACTAATTTTAAAACAGAAAATCTATTTTTCCTACTTTTTAATTAATTATTATTAATTAAAACTAATTATTTAATTAATTTAAACTAAAAATTTAAAATTAGGAAATGCTTATAAATAAGCAGAAAAATAAGCCAAAGGGCTTAAATAGAAGCTATCACTTAACTTATTTTTGATTTTTTCTAAATTTTCTTTTACCAACTACCTTAATACTAGAATGAGGAACTTTTCGTGAAGGAACTTTTGCTAGAGCTTATTAATAAGCTGTTAGGAAAGCCAAAGTGAGGACAGGAAGTCCTAGTAAACTTATGGAATTGGATTTTGTGAACCAAAAAGCTATGAATAAGCCACAAGCTATTGAATAAGCTTTAAACAACTTAAGTGAACACAAATAAGCTCAGATTACTAAATAAGCACAGGGTAATAAGCCAGGAATCAAAATAAGTACTTATGCAATACATGAATTTCAAACAGGCCAAATGGGAACTTTTAGACCTCTGTGGGGTTCACAGAGGTCAATGGAAGTCCAAAGAGAAAGTTGACCCTCAAAGCTGACCTGGTCAGCTCTATAATAAGCCAATAAGCTGAGCTTATGGCTTATTATTAGACAATTGGTGGACCTTTGAACTTGGGTCCAAATCAGAGTGGGTCAGTTTGGGTTGTGCACTTGTGCTGACAGGTCACAAACAAGGTCCAATAAGCTATGCACAAATAAGCTAGAACCCAAGATAAGCCTAGGTTTAGGAAGTTGGACTGATTGGCTTATCAAAAAGCTAAAGGGGAAGGTGTGGGGTCCACTGGGTGTGTCACAAATGACCAATGAAAGTAGAACAAAAACCTGGTGCAGGGGAGGTTGCACTCCCTGCAGCCTCAAACAAACTTGTGCACACACTTCAATAAAAATCACAAAATTAAACCAATCATAAAACTTTGTAGTTTAGCTGGAATATTTTACCCTCAACAAATTTCAAGTTCTAATTTAACTCACAAAAATCAGGATAATTCACCCAATTTTTGGAAAAACTGAGTTCTCATGAACTTTTGACATTTCAGTTTTGAAACTCTTTTGACTTTCTTGAACTTTGATCCTACCTAGATGACTAAAAAAGTTGTTTTAACCTAATTTGAGACTGATTCTAACAAGCTACACAAGTTTTAACTCCAAATGATGATTATCCTACTCCAATTCCTTAACAGTTAACTGTTTTTAAAGCTTCTAGGTGATTTTGAATTTGTTGCAAATGACCTGTGTATATTATGGTTAAATTATACTATACAAACCTAGTACAACCTATTGTGACCAAAATCAATCACCAAATCAAGCTGTGGTACAGAGTACTCATCCAATCCAAACACCCCTTTATATTACTGATTTTGAGTTTTTGAGAGTAAAACACTGATTCAAGCTATGCTACTTATTCTAGATGATCTAACAAACTATTTGACACCTTTTGAAGCTAAATTTTAATAGAAGTAAACACTAAACCATGTTATAACTAGAAAAGCTAAGTGTGACAGTTAAGATTTAATAATGAGGAACTTAGTTTTTTCATGAGCAAACAACTAGTATTAAGCAATAATCTAACTAATAAGCACCAAATAAGCATAAAGAAACAGAATGAGCAATGATAAGCACTTAAACAGTAGAGATAACAAATTTTGAGAAATTAGCTTACAAAGGCTTCCAATGCACATAACAATGAACCAAGGACTCAAAATCACTTCCTAAAACCTCCCATGAGGTACTAATACCAAGGACCATCCATTATTTATCCTGCTCCATGTAATTCTTCACCATTTTTTTTTTTGATTTTCTTAACTAATTTTTTTGTATTTTTTTGATTTTGCAGTGAACTTAGATGTGATGATTAATAAACTTAAGAAAGCTTATTAACTTACTAAATTGAGCTTACTGAATCACTAGAAAGCAATTTTTACCCATAAATAACTTAATACGAAATTTGAAATAAAATTGGTACAAATGGAAATTGAACAAAACAGTTTACTTTTCTTATTAAGATAACTTCAACACACTCTGAAAGTCTTAGAATTACAACTCAGGATTAAATTTTACAACTAGAAAATGGAAATTATAACAAACCGCTAAAATTTAAACTAAAAACATACTAACTACTCCTTCACTGCATCTCTTTCTTTTTATAGGGAATTATTAGGGTTCCCTTGAGCCTCTGAGCAGATCCCACTTAATTCCTTAGCCATTGGATCACTTGATTCCATCTTAGCCGTTTATCTCCTTTTGGCGCCCAAAATTCTTTTTGACCTTTTCTTCTGATAATTAGAGCCACGGTGTAATATTTGGAGTGGAGTGTTTGTTTGGAGTAGCTGGGGGGGGGGGTTGAGTGTGAAGGGAAGGAGTTGCAGAGGTGTGATGATGGAAGTTTGGTGTTTAGCAGGGAGTGAGAAGCTGAGGTGGAAGGGGAGGGTCAAAGGTTGGGGTTGACCGGTTTTAATATTCAAAAGGTGGGGGTGGGCTGGAGTATGATATGGGCCAAGGGTTGTGCTGGGCTAGGGGTTTGTTTTATGCTTGGGTTTGTGTTTGGATTTTTGGGTGAAATAACACAAGAGGGTCCTTGGTTTTGTAGAAATAGCAAGGACCAATTTTGTATTTTTTCGAAAGCTGGGGGTTGGACTTGTCATCTTTCCAAAGTAACAACAAGGACCTTTTTTTGTCAACTTATAATTCCACAAGGACCTTTGTTGTATAATTCTCCAAAATAAGATCTCCGGGGACTAAATTTGCCAATATGCAAAATTAAGGGACCAATCTTGTAACTTCTAAAGTTTATCAAAAAGGACCACTTTTGCCAAGTTTGAATAGTACAAGGGCCTTAAATGTAATTTTTCAAATTTTGAATACCTAAGGACTGAATTTGCCATTTTTGAAACTTAAGGGGTAAAAGTTGCCATTTTAAGAAAACTTTCATCCAGGGACTAAAAGTAAACAAGTTTGATTTCCCATGGACTAATGTTGACTTTTCATTCATTTTAAACTGTGGAAAACTAGAAGGGGGGTTGAATAGTTTTACGTCCTTTTAAAAGTTTATTATCAAAAGTATTTTGAAGCTTATTAAAAACTTTCGATTCGATCTCAAGTGAATTCAAATGACAACCAATATAAGCAATTCTAATGTAATAATGAAAGTATTGAAATGTAATAAAGAAAAGATAGAGTTAGAAAGATCAAACCACAACACGCGAATTTATAGTGGTTCGGCTACAAGGACACCTTCCTTGCCCTACTCCACTCCCCGAGTACCACACTCGAGAGTTTTCTTCACTATGTCAACAAACTCCTTATGGTGGAGAAACCTTACACACCTTGGCTTACACGAGTTAACGACACTAAGCTAAATGTCGAGTTCTAATCGTAGCTAGAACCAATCTCACGACTTCTTCAAGGCTTCACACCTTCTTCACAACTTCACAACTTCTTCAAGGCTTCACACCTTCACAACTTCACACCTTCTTCTATGCACAACTAATTCACAACTACTAAACTACTTTACAACACACCTATTTTCTACACACAACAAATTTACACAACACTTTTACAAATATCTACCACAACTACAATATGAAACTAGCTATTCACAACACTACTACAATTAGATGGATGTAGAGGAGTGTTCTTCTTCTTGCACTTGAATGGATGAAGCTTTGGATCACTTGGAAACAAAGACTTATGAATTATATGATCAAAGGATTTTAGATTTAGAGATGGAGGTTGGATCAGAAAGTTTATAGTGCAAAAAGGTGAGAAAAATGTGTGAAATGATCCAATATTTATAGGGCCAGATTTTACTGTTCGGGAGCGTGCCGGTCCCCTTAATCATTAAGGGGGCCGCCTAGTAAAATTAAGGGGGCCGCCCTCCTGAACGTTGGAAAAGTTTTTCTGGATAAAATTTGCCCTTTTTGGTTGGAAATTTGAAATCATATCTTTGTGGTTTAATATAGCATTACCAAAAATGATTTACAAATATATGTAAAATGTTTATATCATTTTATAAGATGTTATGTCTTAAGTCAAAATTTCCTTTGATCATGTAATGCATAAGATGCTTAGTTTATGCATACCTTAAGTGTTATTAGATGTAGAGGTAAATATTTGTTACCAAATACTTGTTTACTTCTTAATCTTGACTTAATTTGATTTAAGTTTTGTGATTATCAAAACATAGGTTTATTGAGAGATATTAATAACCTTTTTAAGCATTATTTATATCAACAATCTCCCCCTTTTTGATGATTACAAAACTTAAACTCATTAACTCAAAAATTAATTTTTAAACAAGTATTTTACTGAGTTTATATTTACTTCTCCCCCTTTTTGTAGAATCAAAAAGGTTATGCCGACAATTTTCAAACGTGAAAAATTGACGGGTAGAAACTCCCCCTTGATGTGTACTCCCCCTCGTTTGGGGGCACCAAGAGAACGAGCTATGGAATGCTTTGCAAAAAAAAATATTAGAAGCACAAGTATATGCATGCAAACATGTATAAGGTGATAAAAAAAATAAAGCATGTTTGAAAATAAACCATTCATATTAAATAAGTGGTTGTGTCAAGACACAACATACAACTAGCAATTTGAATTACAAGTAGAAAAGCTAGTTTATAAATAAGCAACTAGGAAAATACATCATCATGCAAAAAGTACATGGTCTTCATAGAGCTTGCAAGCAAAAGGATGGTAGAGGTTTTATTTATTAAGCATATGAGATGCTTAATTAGGAGAGCATGATGGTGATGGTGAAGGAATGGGTGAGAATTGTGGTGGAGGAATTATTGGAGAGGATGGTGGAGTTGGTGGTGGTGGTGGGTTGGTAAGCAAATGTTCAATATATGAAAACATATAGTGAATTTCATCTCTAGGGCCAAAGATGACCGTGCGGTTGTGGATGCAACAAAGACAAGTATCCCCATGGGATTCAAGTAGCCTCCAAGGCACGGGATTGGCAAAGAATGGTGGTGTAATTGGTGGAGATGAGAGATGAGCATCAAGTGGTGTTATTGGTGAAAGTGAGATGGTAAGATGGGTAGACATGGGTTCTTGTGTAGGAGGTAGTGATGATACTTGTGGTGACAAGTGTGAGTTGATGTAGTCATTGATTGATGAGGTTGAGGGTATGGAGGATGAGGAAGTTCCATGAGTGGAAGGTGTTTTAGATGGTGCATTGGGTGCACTTGGGGTTGAGCATTTGGGTGGAGGTGATGGTGTTTTGTTGTCTTCATTTGTTAAGTCAATGAAGAGTTGTTTTGGGGGGATGACCACAAGTTTTTGTTTCTTGGAGGTTTTGGAGTGTGAGGTGCTTGGTGGAGTCATGATGATTAAGATGGTGAATGATGAGATGAAGAATGGTGATTGTGGAGGGAATTTATAGTATGGAAGTGGTTGATTTAGGTATGTATTTGAAATGGTTGAATGAGATTCTAAAATCAGTTGGGTTAAAATGGGAAATGGTAGCTGAAACTAGAGAAAGGGTTCACAAGATGCAAAAGAAAACAGTGAATCCAGTTCCAGATGGCCGGTCCCCTTAATTGTATGCCGGCCCCCTTAATAATTAAGGGGACCGCCTAGGAAATTAAGGGGGCCGCCCATCTGGTGTTTTCCCAGACGACCAGAAACCCAAAATTTGCAAAATTTGGTGATTTTTCAAGTGTGTTTTTCCAGCAAGCTCTATTAGAAGTACACACTCTAGGAATGATGATATATAAACATATATATATAATCAAATTTTGCATGCAAATTAAGATAATATAATCCATTTAGAAAAGAAGCATGGCATAACATTAATTTAGAAGCATGATAATGATAAAAGTCTAAACATCATTCCAAATAACACAAGATATAACACAAGTATTTCCGAATAAATCGGACAAATAGCAAACCATACAAATGTCTAAAAGGAACAAGTAATAACAAGTAGCAACATGTCAATATCTTCTACTACTTTTTCTTTCCAAGCATCTTCCTAAATATCTTCCCAACAGATTTGAATCCTCCTCGAAGTTCTTCATGCATTTGTTTTTGACGGTTGATGATAGACGTTTGACGAGTGAAGAGAAGCTCATCGGTACGTTCATGAGGAAGAGGAATTTGATACTCGGTATCATCAATATCGGAAAGATCTTCAACAAAGGTCGTGGGGGATGGAGTACTAACATGTGAGGTGTTTTCCTCCTCATCATCATCGTCATCACGATGAGATGTAGAACCACGAGGCCTAGGGTACAAAGGAACACGAGATTTTCCTTTGTCACTTCGAGCACGACGAGTACGAACACGAGTAAGTTGGTTCAAAGTAGGAAGGATATGAACGTAGTAGTCTCTTTGAAGATGTGGGTAATGTTCCATCACATAACGATAAAGTCGTGTGAGAAACATACCGTAAGGAAGATTGGCATTTGGGGTGTTCTTGGCGGACATGATTCGATGAATAAAAAGATAAGCCAAATTGTATTGCTCTTCAGCAATAACACAATAAAGCATGTGGGCAATGCTCGCCGTGACATGATCACGGTGACCACCAGTACCAAACGCATTCTCTCGAATGAGTTCTTCCCACTTCTTCATATCTTGGCTCAGCTCTTTGAGGAGGATTTGATTGGCATGAATATCGACATTCTTCGACTTGATTACTCGACTAGTCGTACGACGTTCTAGTTCAAGCATTCGACGAATGTCTTCAGGACTAGGAATCTCAGAATAGTAGGGGCCATCCTGAGGACGATTTCTTTCAAGAGTGGAAAGATCCCATTCATTTGAGAAAACGGCTTGGCCGTTGTATGGGATTCGAAGAATTTGACCAAATTGAGCAAGAGTAAGAGTGATGAATTGATTTTTAATCATGAATGAAATGAGGATATTGCCATAGGGATCGGTTTGCACCGTCACTTGGCTATAGAAATCGAGGACAAAACGAGGAATGATTGGTTCGTTAATTTGGAAAAGATATTCAAAACGAATATTGGTGAACATTCGTTCGGTTTGATCATTTTCATAGAAAGATGGATCAACAATTCTTCCTTCGTGAATGTTTCTATTTTCAACAGGACGATAGAAACAAGCAACTGAAGGAGACATGCCGGGAGTAGAAGAGACTTTTGGAATGTATTGTTTGGTTTTGGAGACATCACCAACCGTGGTCTTAGGCATTTTCACCTAAACAATATAACAACAAAAATAGAATTAATATAAAAACAACTATCATGCATATGTTATATATATATTTATATAATTATATTCACTATATGTGGAACGAAATTCTACTTCGACACACAAAAAAAAAATCAATGAAGTAGTTTCATAATGTTCCTTTTATTTTGATTTTAAACTCGTTTAGAATGTATAATATCAAAGAGTATGATATCATAATTCATTTCGAAATAAGACTAGATATATATTAGATTATATATCTTCCAATTCGTAAGAGTTTGACACAACATAAGCTTGTTTAAAAGATTAAAATGCGAATTTTAGTTTTCAAAAATGTCATTTACGAGATAAACCAAACGCTCCCTTAACTAGATAAAAACATCCTAAAACATCAATATATATATTGATTATATATCTTGATGACGTTTATTGATTTTAGTAGTATTAACGAGTTTTATGAACAAGTTTTAAGTTTCAAATAACTACATATAGTGATAGTTTGTTCATGAACCAAACGCCCATGTTGTCTTCCTGAACCATTTTATAACAAATTGAAAAGTATGTTTTGATTGTTTAGGACGTTAAAACAATGTAATGTAGTAAGTTTTAAGTGGTTTCTGAGAGTTATATCAACAATGTGCCTCTTGAAAGATAAAATTCAACAAGGGTTTATGGGCGATTAATGATTTTTGACAAGATGATATGTTACACTAAATTTTAGTTGCAAAACATCATCCTAATCCTATGGGGAGCATTTGGTAGTTCAATTTCTAGCTTCTATTTCACTTAAAATCGAATTAAAATAAATTTTAATAAAATGCATAATTATTGATTAGACACCAAATCGAATGAAATGTGATGAAACGCATGTTGGAAAACTTACAAAAGGTGTTGTTATATGTTTGGTTGATGTTTGCCCCTTGCGAAACAACCCCGGATTGGTGATATGATGGAGGATTTTGATGGTTTTGGGTGTTTTGGTTCGTACTCAGCAGCAGTAGGGAAGAAGTGAATGAGCAAATGGAGTGTTTGGGAATGGAATTAAGGAGGAAAATGGATTTAGAAGTGTCAGATGGCCGGTCCCCTTAAACATTAAGGGGACCGCCCTCGATAACAAGCCGGTCCCCTTAATTATTTAAGAGGGCCGCCTTTAAAATTTTCCAAATTTCGCGGAATTAGTTTCTGGAACAAAAATATTATACGTATATAATTAGATTTATAATATATCAAAAATACGTAAACGTTTATTGGCACGATGAGAAAATTCTTAACAATTTTTAATTACCGTTTCGATAATTAAAATATACCTTTGACAATTTTGGATAAAATGATCAAAGTGTTAAGTTGATGAAGGGTTTGAGGTGTGTTCGGGAATATGTGAATAAGTGTGTATATATATATATATATATATATATATATATATATATATATATATATATATATATATATATATATATATATATATATATATATATATATATATATATATATATATATATATATATATATATATATATATATGTATATATATATATATATATACAAAAGTATAAGTGTGAGTGAAAAATGGGTTGATGTAAATGGGTTGAAAGACAGTAGCGGAGATAGGATAACGTCGGCGAGAGGAGTTTGTTTCATCCATAGTGTTAGCGTGCGAAGGCGTTCTTGCATGATAAAAGTCCACTTTGACTTATATCCCTTCATCATCATGAGTCTCCTAAAAGAGGACTTGATAGACTAACGCGAGGGGGGAAGGAAAGGGTTCGATAAAGAACGATTTCCTGGAGTTCTAGAAAGTCAACTAATGACGTATCTAGGTTATGTGCAAGCAATTATATATATATATATATATATATATATATATATATATATATATATATATATATATATGTGTATATATATATATTTTATATGTATTAAGTATAAGCGTATATATATGATCGAACAAGTAGAGAGAAGAAAGCAAACTATATCTTTGCAAGCAATGTAATCAACTAAAGTATATTTATCTAAGCATGGCAATGAGTTATGAAAGAATGGCGTACCCGGTGGTCTTCAAAAAATCTTCAAAATCATCAATATGACATATAGACTTTGAAAAAGTCTATGTTGAGAGAAACTTCAAGATTGCCTCAAGGAAAGTTCATCTAGCCATTCGATCCCCAATGTCTCTTTGGTCCAAAGTTGTTTGGTCCAAACATGTTTAACATTTGACTAGGATGCATGAAAGGTGGTAGTATACCCCAAGGATTGTAGCTTTGTTGGTAGTTCCACATTTGATTACTATTGTTATTATAGTTTTGCCTATTTTGGTTTCTTCTTGGTTGAGGTGTTTTAGGCCTAGGTTTAGAATTATTTGATTTTCTAGGTGGTGGTGTTTTAGATCTTGTCTTAGATTTAGAAGATCATACCTCGTTTTTTAAAGACGGTTTATAAAAAGCTTTTACTTCTTCATTGTTGGCAAGAGGTATTTTTCTATCATTTATAAGTATATACTTAGGATTAGATTTTAGAGGTTTTTGTTCGTTAGATTCATTTTCGAATTTGACATTTTTAATCTCGCTTGTTGAAGCTTCATTTGAGTTAAATCCTAAACTGGTTTTATCTCCGGATGTTCTTTGAACACTTATTATTTTATTAAGTGAGCAACTACTATTTTCAAATTTATTAAGTTTGCTAATTTCTTCCCTAAGTATTTCGTTTTCATCTTTAAGCATTTGACATGACTTGCATTCTTCAAAAATTTCTTTACCTTTTTCAAGTTGATGTATTTTAATTTTTAGTTCAAGTACTTCATTTTCCAATTGATAGTTTATGTATTTTAGTGATTTATTTTTAGCCATTACTAGTTGTCCTAATTTGCACAGCCTATTATATTCATTATCTAGATCTTTTTAATCTAATGATAAACTTTCATCACTAAAATATTCGGTTTCGGAACGTACCTCATTTGATGTATTCGCCATAAGACACTTTTCTTCTTTTGTCTTTTCTTTCTCATCTTCATCACTATCACTCCAAGCACCTCCAACAAAGGCTCTTTGATTTTGATCTCTTGTCATCATTGGACATTTTCCGATGAGGTGATTTGGATCACCACACTTGAAACACTTTCTTTCAATCTTGTTGCTCTTGTCATCTTTACTCTTTTGAAATGTTTTCTTTTCATCATACGGTTGTCTTACGAATCTTCCTCGCCTTTTAAAGAATTTCTTGAAATCTCTTACGGCCATGGCGTATTCTTCGTCATCACCTTCGGAAGATGCGCTATCTTCGATACTAGATTCCTTTCTATCTTTCAAGGCGATTGACTTGCTCTGCTCTCGTTTTTCTTTGACCATTTCGGAGTCCTTCTTAATGATGACTTCGTAAACTTTTAGATTTCCAATTAATTCTTCAAGTTGCAATGTTGACAAATTCTTCGATTCTTCAATAGCCGTCACTTTAGCTCGCCATTTTGGATGAAGAGCCCTAAGAAACTTCCTAACAAAATTCTTACTAGAAAAATTCTCATCAAGTGCTTTTAAACTTGTGATGATAGTGTTAAATCTAGCAAAAGCATTATCAATTGATTCCTCTTCCGGAATCGTGAATTGCTCATATTGTTGAACAAGTAGATCTATCTTATTATCTTTGACTTGACTATTACCTTGGTGAGTTATTAGTAAAGAGTTCCAAATTTCTTTTGCGGTTTCACACATAAAGATCCTTTCGTACTCTTTACGTGGTAGCGCATTATAAATAACCATTTTTGCTTCATTATTTTTAGCAAGTTTTCTTTTTAAATCATCATTTTGTTTTTCCAAAGGTACGATTTCATCTTTCTTAGTTTCCGGGTTATTTTGAATAGGTGAAAAATCACCATTAGTAATAACATGCCAAAGATCTAGATCTTTTGACTTCACATAAGTTTCGAATCGATTTTTCCAATATAAAAATCCATCACTTTCAAATAGTGGTGGTCTTTGCATAGATTGCCATTCTAAATATTTTTCAGATTCCATAGATCGTTACAAGTTTTAAAATACAATATATTTTAAAGATCTTGCTAGACGTGGCTCTTGATACCAATTGTGGAAAACTAGAAGGGGGGTTGAATAGTTTTACGTCCTTTTAAAAGTTTATTATCAAAAGTATTTTGAAGCTTATTAAAAACTTTCGATTCGATCTCAAGTGAATTCAAATGACAACCAATATAAGCAATTCTAATGTAATAATGAAAGTATTGAAATGTAATAAAGAAAAGATAGAGTTAGAAAGATCAAACCACAACACGTGAATTTATAGTGGTTCGGCTACAAGGACACCTTCCTTGCCCTACTCCACTCCCCGAGTACCACACTCGAGAGTTTTCTTCACTATGTCAACAAACTCCTTATGGTGGAGAAACCTTACACACCTTGGCTTACACGAGTTAACGACACTAAGCTAAATGTCGAGTTCTAATCGTAGCTAGAACCAATCTCACGACTTCTTCAAGGCTTCACACCTTCTTCACAACTTCACAACTTCTTCAAGGCTTCACACCTTCTTCACACCTTCACAACTTCACACCTTCTTCTATGCACAACTAATTCACAACTACTAAACTACTTTACAACACACCTATTTTCTACACACGACAAATTTACACAACACTTTTACAAATATCTACCACAACTACAATATGAAACTAGCTATTCACAACACTACTACAATTAGATGGATGTAGAGGAGTGTTCTTCTTCTTGCACTTGAATGGATGAAGCTTTGGATCACTTGGAAACAAAGACTTATGAATTATATGATCAAAGGATTTTAGATCTAGAGATGGAGGTTGGATCAGAAAGTTTATAGTGCAAAAAGGTGAGAAAAATGTGTGAAATGATCCAATATTTATAGGGCCAGATTTTGCTGTTCAGGAGCATGCCGGTCCCCTTAATTAGAGGCCGGTCCCCTTAATCATTAAGGGGGCCGCCCTCCTGAACGTTGGAAAAGTTTTTCTGGATAAAATTTGCCCTTTTTGGTTGGAAATTTGAAATCATATCTTTGTGGTTTAATATAGCATTACCAAAAATGATTTACAAATATATATAAAATGTTTATATCATTTTATAAGATGTTATGTCTTAAGACAAAATTTCCTTTGATCATGTAATGCATAAGATGCTTAGTTTATGCATACCTTAAGTGATATTAGATGTAGAGGTAAATATTTGTTACCAAATACTTGTTTACTTCTTAATCTTGACTTAATTTGATTTAAGTTTTGTGATTATCAAAACATAGGTTTATTGAGAGATATTAATAACCTTTTTAAGCATTATTTATATCAACATAAACCTTCAGGGACTAGTTTTAGCAATTTTTTAAGGTTGAGGGACTAAAACTGCCAATTATGCAAACTTTGTTCATTTTTCATCTGTTTTTAAACATTTTGCATCTGAAACATATAAAACACAATTCCTGGAATATTTTCAGTATTTTGATGCATGTTTGAGTGTTTTTGGATGTTTTGGCAGTTCAGACACGATAAAAATGATGAGTATTTACACGCTCATCAATCCCCCACACTAAACTATTGCTAGTCCCTAGCAATATTTTGAGAAAACTTAATGGATTTGAATCTCTTTACCAAAATCCATTACTTCTGGAGTAGCCAAATGTTTCAGTTCAAGTAAGAACTATGGTACACTGATAACCATATGATTTTGAGCAAATCATAAGCTGTCAACGGATTTGATTTATCTTTACCAGAAGCCGTTTATGTTAGGTACCCATATTGATATCACACAAGCAAGAATGAGATAGATATAAGGATTTGGGTGATTATGAGAATGAGAGAAATAGAAGTGCAAGAGTTTCTTTATAATATCAAATAACCAACCAAGTTTACATGTATCCTAAGCTTAGTATTTATAGGGAAGGAGTAGGGCAACACTCCCTTCCTCCCTTTTGCTTCTAGGTCGTGGGCTTGGAGGCCCATGGACAAGTTTACATAAGCCTAGTAACATGAAACAATACATAAATGAAAGTAAATAATAACTAAGCAACCTAGTGTTATTACAAATGACCGAGACTTGACAAAATAGTAAAACTTCATTCCCAACAATCTCCCTCTAAGGGTCGGTCATCACGGTTGCTTGACGTCTTTGTCATTTCTTCATCTTTGACTTTCACAGCTTTAGACGTCTTTCAAAAAAATCATGAGACAAAAATCATTAATTGTTCTTTGTGCTTTGTTCATTTGTTGTTGTGATAGTGATCAAGTTATGAAGTTGTCTGACTTTCGTCACTTCTGCGTCTGTGGTGGTAGTCCGTCATTCCAACATGCTCATACATCTTTGAATTTTGACTTATACATGCATGTAGTTCCCTTTCTTTCACTTTGATCTCTAGTCTTTATACTTTGTAGATTCTTCCTTTTGGCGTAGAATCTTTTTTTGAACTTTGTGTTGCATTGATCTTTGAGGGAGCTTTTGATGACTTCAAGATGCATGTATGAGCATGTGGAATCCGTCGCCATGGATATGATGTGTACCCGCAGGTAAACAGTTAGCTATAAAACATCCGGTACTTACAGATAAGGAATTAGAGATCGTCAACAGCATAGTGTGAAGACTCTTTCTAACCCTTATCAAGGCCGTTCCCATGTTAGATACCCCCGAAGGAGCTTACAAGACCTACTAAGTAGCTCAATGACTGGGTGAGTCGCTGGGATCACTCCACGACTGTAGACCGCTAAGAAACCACCGCAAACACTAAGCATAACCCACAAGGAGTTACCGAAGTGACCTGCTGTCAGGGCTGTATGATGTTGACCCTGGCAGGATTTCCGTTTAATCATTGAGAAATACTTATGTAAATTATCTCATAAACATTCTCGGCAGATTGTTAAGATCTGCGAAGGACTCGATAATTTACAGCTGGTGTCCATTGATGTAGAACACCAGTTGTAGAAATACTAAGTGTTCCTAAGAGATCTTTGATGTATCTCATAGCTCTAGACTCGAAAAGTGCACACTTAGGTTTCCTATGCGGAGACTAGGGAGGTGTCTCCTGCTTCAATATCAACCATCTCTAAGAGATAAGTTGATAGATTACACCAGTTCCCCGTGAGAATGAAACAAGCTCTTTTAAGAGAACTTGAGTGGCTAGAAGGTTTAGTGCATTATTTCACTGGGTCCGTGACGACTTTATCTTCAATACCGGCGTTGCCTTAGCAACAACCAGTAGCATACGGATTGAACCCGGTGTCTGCCCTAAGGTTGAATATATGGAGGGCTATTTCTTTTCACCATTTTCTTTACTTTTCTTTTTAATTCTTCAACTCCTTCTTTCTCCTTTCATTCTTTTATCCTTTTTTCGCATCATACCTAAGGACTTCTAATTCTAACTATTGGTGAAGTCCTTGGGTAGATCCCTCCGGCTTTGGCGAATCATAGGATGGTTTTTCCTATCTTAATCACCTTATAACTCCATGATTATCTGACAATAGCCATGAAACCTTTGAATGAAAATCTCTCAAAGTGTTTATGATTATCAAACATTTTGTTTAACACTTTGAGAGTTTTGTGTATACTTATGAAGGGCTCCCCCTTCACATGTGCTCATAAGTGTTTAATAACTTTGCACATGCGGGAGGAGCAAGCAATTTTTGAATTGATCCACTTTCAGTGAACGAGACTGATTCGAGACACGCTTACATCACTAGTTATACTAGCTTGAAGTTATTACCCGGCCTGGTCGAGTCCACAGAAAGTTTCTCAAAATGGTACATTTCTACTAAGACAAATCCTTTTCGAGACACGCTTACGTGGCTAGTTAAAGAGTTCCATTGTCAGCTTTTAGGTGACAACCAGCTCTAATAACTAACTTGATGTTATAACCCGTCGAGGATAAGTCTTTCCGATTATTTACTTTTATGTTTCGTCAATTCTTGGGTCAATTTTGAGTCTAGCTCGCATGAGATTCAACTTTAAGCAACTTTGAACTTACATATTTTAATCACTTTTCTTTTTTCTCCCCCTCAAAAATAGCATATAGAATGATATTTTTGAAAATATTTTTATTAAAATATGCCTTTTGAGTCTTATGGGGAGTATTCAACAAGAACTTTTGATTTCAAGAATGATGATTTTGTTTCAAGTGCTCCCCCTCAACAAGTGAAATCTTATTGAGGTGAAATACTTGTCTTTTGAGCAGAGTTATGAGAATCAAAAAATGTATGATTAACTCTACTCAAAAGTAAGAAGCCTTCGCTCTTTATATAAGGATTGAGGCACTGATGCGTACCTCAGGGTCCTTTCTTTACAAGAACGGGTTGTACACTATTATGTGTGCACAAGCCATTGAGCATGATTTTGACAAAACATTTTGTTTTGGTAATACTCCCCCTTAAAAAATCGCATATGTTTTGAGAATTTTAAACTTTTGAAGCGAATTGGGGAGTAAAGGTTTGAAAAATTTTGAGCAAATTTTTGAAAAGTTTTGAAAATAACCTTTTGAAAAACTTTGAATAAATTTTGCTCAAGATTAAGAAGCTTTAGATAAACTTAGCGTGAGAACTTGCTTCTTGTTTTTAGGATAAGTGCACGTTTGGTTTTAAGAAATGGTATAGCAAGGCACTTTCCTTTCTTTGAAAACCGAGTTGGACACTGAAATGTGTGCACAAGTCGTCGTTTGAATACAAAATTTGTTTTCTTTTAACAAAATACTCCCCCTCAAATAATGAAGTTTATTCGAGAGATAGTCTCCTTGAGCAGAATATTATCGTATTTAAGAAATACTTTTTGAAAATTCGTGAAATGATTCTGCTCAAGGTTTTAGAAAACATAATCAAGTATTATACAATAAAGAATGCTTGAAATTCAAAACTCTTTTACTGTTGAAAGTTGTTTGAGACCCGGAGTCTCTCTTTTGAGTTTTAAAAATCTGAAGAAGAAGATTTCCATTTAGAGTTGAACCTCATGGGTTCTTTTTGAAGATTTGATTTTGTGATGAATGAAAACCTTCCCGTATTTGGGATGTTCAGATCAGAGACATTCTTTTATAGTAGCCAAAGAATTCCAGATTTTGAAAATTTGAAACGTTTTGAACGACTTTGCTTTGGTCTCTACACTTGCTTTACCGGAGTAAAACGAGAGTGTAGAGTTTGGAAAAAATTTGTTTCTCACCATTTTGAATCCTTTTACCAGTTTTAGCCTTTTAACACATTTAACCCTTTGCCCTCAAAATATGTTTCGTGAGAAACATTTTGACAATTGTTGAAGTTTTGACTTTCAATGGGATGACATGTACTTGCACACAGAGAAAATGCATCAGGCATAAACAAGTATGCGGATGAATCAAAAACTCATTCTAAATTTTCCTAAGTGCTCAGAATTTTCATATTAACACACAAGATCACAGATTAATTCATTCTTTCACTCAAAATTTTCCAATTATTGTCATGGTTTGGGGTTATGAATTGAGACTTTGCACGCATGTTAGCATCAAAATGCAAGAATATTGTACAAACAAACGCCCTAGTAGTAGCAGCAAAGACATCGACATCTTAAACACTAAATCACATGATATCAAACCTATGTTGTTTCTAATCGAGCAAACACACCAATCGAGCATTCTTTAGTGTTCTCTAAAGTTATATGACATAATTAATTAGACTAAACACATAAAAAGAAACGCCCCGATCGATAATTACATGAACCCTAGTTTCTGATTATGCCTTTTTGACCATTGAAATTTTTTGAAACATTTAGGGAATGATTAGACAACAACAATTAAGAAATTAGAAACTCACAATCGAAAAGAAATCGAGGATAAAAAAATCGTTAGTCTGATTCGTTGAGGTTTTTAATTATGTGTGAAACTTCTGAGAACATTTGTGGAAATATTTATTAGAGCCCGGTTTATTTTTTTCATGCAATGTCCTTTTACCTAAGTTTAAGACTTTTGTGAACTTTACTCATTAAAGGTTAATTAATTTTCCATTTGAAGTCTAAATATGGTTAACTTGAAATCCTTGCCGAAAAATTTCTTTTCTCCCCCTCGAATTAGCATTAACTTTGTGAAACATTTTTTGTACATTTTAATTCAAGAGATCTTAGAACCTTTTGAAAATGAGTTTTTTAATCTAAATGATGAAGAAACAATTTTTCTTGAAGACTTATTATAAGTTGTGCAAACTTCATGATATTGTGAAAAATTTTCTCCCCCTCAAAACATGTTCCATTTAGACAATGTGAAGCAAAATTTGTTTTAATGGAGGAACATAGTTTTGAAGATTAGAAGTTTGTACAAGAGAAAGAAGATTCTTTTTGTAGTTTTTGTATTTTCTTTTTGATAAAATATTTACTAAAAGAGTTTGATGTTTGACTCTCTTAGGTTTTAAGAAAAAATTTGCAAATCATCTGGAGTCAAACACCACATACCAATTTAGTGAACTAAATCAACAAACCTTGATGGATGTAAAGCCTTTGTAAACAAGTCCGCCAATTGGTATTCAGTACCCACAAAATCTAATTCAATTGTACCCTTTTTCGACATGCTCTTTTATGAAATGGTAGTGGAGAGCAATTTTTATGGCCTTGGAATGATGAGTGGTGTTGCACGACATAGCAATAGCACACTTTGAGTCGGAGTACATTGAGATCTAGTCAAATACATAGCCGTAGTCCGTGAGCTAAGTTCTCATCCAAATGACTTGAGCACAGAAAGCAGACATGGCTACATACTAAGCTTTTGTTGATGACAGTGATGTACAATCCTGCTTCATTGACTGTATCCCTTTGTAACTAAAGAAGATTTGTTGCGAATCACTGTGCCTTCTGCGTCCAGCTTATTTTCCAAAACCATTTAAGTCCAATGATGTGTCGAAGGGTGATGTTGGTAGAACGTATGCATATCATACGGATTCAAATTGCGAGAAGACGACTCCATTATATCAGGAACAGTTGGGGTCGGTGCAAATGGATTGAAGAAAGTATTTCCATCATAATCTGCAAGTTGTGGTACTAATTGTAGTTATGGATCTTCAGTTGATTGTCTGGAGTTGGAAGCAGTTTGTCTTGCTGTTGTTGGAGATTCACTTGGAGGACCGTCTTTCTCAACAGTGGTTGTTGAATATTCTCAGGGTGTGCAGCGGAAATTGGTGAGACTTCTTGAGGACGGGTTTCAATTGAATCATCAAACAGTTGAGCAAACAAGGTTTCCAATTCCTTGCGAGAGAGTGACAATGGTTCAGCCGAAGTATCCGGAA
Organism: Artemisia argyi; assembly: GCA_030686995.1. Taxonomy (NCBI): domain Eukaryota; kingdom Viridiplantae; phylum Streptophyta; class Magnoliopsida; order Asterales; family Asteraceae; genus Artemisia; species Artemisia argyi. Next base: position 85,938,813 of record CM060684.1, on the reverse strand, counting down.
AGTTTAGACGGTTGATTGCGGGTCCTAAGCTGTTTTGCTCAGAAGTCATTACATTAAGCTCGGGTCCGAAACTGAGTTGTTCCGAAGCCATTCCTGTTATATCTGAAAAGAAGAAAGAATAGACAAAATAGAGAACATGGATCCCCAAGTGTAATTGGGTTCCGAATGTTAGAAGCATAAAGATATAGTGTCAATTATCTTCTTGACACTCGGACACACTATATCAATGATTTCCTTTCTCGCCTCAGGGATAGATGTTGTGGATTTCACATTAGTTTTGGTGCAAATGTCTAAAATCTTTCCTGTAGGAATCCACTTAAGACCAATTGATTTGAAAATTCTACCCGTGGGTACCCACCTAATGTTAGATCTAGGAGATGTTTTCCTTTTAGATGCAGCAGAATGAAATGTGGGAGCATCACTTCGTTGAGAAAACCTATGTCCTATATTGATCCACTTCTTAGGTTTCTGACTTATGACTTTTGGTTCAACGGGTTTGTTTGTCTTAGTCGATTGAGCCTTTTCAAGTGAATTTCCTTTTTGAAGATATTTTAAAGCACAGACATCATGATTAATTACGCAACTACTCTTAGATGCTAGCCAATTCCTATTAAGTTGTTGAGTACTCTTAGGTTTTGGTTTGCTACTACAAGTAGTGTTTTGAACTACAGTGGAAGGCATCACATGAGGTTTTGAACCTAGAATTCCATCCTTTTGAAGTAGCGCCTTTTTCCTAGCCTTTTCTAGATCATAGTTCTTGTACATGTCAAATGTGTCATAAGAATCTTTACTTTTAATGCTCGTTTTAGACACTGTTGTTGAACTAATCCTAGATGAGCCAGGTATAATCACGTGTTGAGATTTAGCAGACACAGATGCATTTCCCTTAGGCCAAGAATGTGGAGTGACTGGTTTTGTCAAATTGTTTTTCTCAACAACTTGGGAGGTAAACCGATGTTTTGAAAATTTAGGTTGTTCAGATTTAAATGCAGTTGGTTGTCTAACCACTGATTGTTTTCTGTTTCTTTGAGAAGTCGGTTTCCCCAAGTTTGATGGTTTTGCAAACTTGGTATCCACACTCTGGCCAGTCACTCTTCTTAATTTGTTTTGCAATGCAGCATGTGCAAACACTTTTTCTTGAATTTGATCTTTTAAAAGCTCATTTTCTTTAACTAATGTATCCACACGTTTACTTTGTTCATTCGAAACTTGACCATTGTTGCCCAAAGTTAAAGATTCGTTTTGCAATCTAAGTTCAAGCGAGATGCAATGTGCCTCTAGTTTTGAAAAATCTTTATGAAACTGGGCAATGGTCTTTTTGAGAAGAATGTTTTCAGACTCAAAAGTTTGGCATGATGTTTCAGTTATTGGATTATCAGGTAAGGACTCAGACTCAGAATGTTTGTTAAGACATTGTACAACATTCTGGTCAACTTCTCCTTCATTACTGAAGTTAGGTTGCTCAGATTGTTGTTTCTCATTTGCAAGCATAATATGATCAACAGTATATTGTACCTCAACCATTTGCTCTTTGTCAAAGTTAGGTTCTGTGTCATAGATGGGTATGACATCTTCCTCATCCATCTGTCCTTTGTCAAAGTTGGGCTCTGAGTCATAGAAGGGTTTGATCTCTGCACAGTCTGCATCTGTATCACTCCCCAATCTGCTGTTGCCATCCTGCTCTTCTGATTCTGTCCCATTGCTTTCCATGACTCCCAAATTAGCTTTCAATGCATCAACTTTATGAACTTGCTCTTCTTGAATCTGCAATTTCCTTTTATTTACCCTTTTGTCATATTCTTCTCTAAGAAGTACTCTTTTAGCAATTGACTTCTCAAGATCATCCAGGTGTTGGAGCAATATGTCTTTGAAGATTTGAGCCTCGATTCGAGTGTATTCAAAAAAATACTTGCTAACATCTTCACAGTCATAATTGATGAAATGTTGAAACTGTTCCTTGAGCACTCTGAAGGCAGCCTTGGATTCATTCTCTTGAAATTCTTCTATTGCAAGTTGCTTTTCAAGTTGATTCACGTTTTTGAACATCGTATTAGTGAAAATATCAACTTTTTCTCCAAAGGTGTATTTAAAATCAACTTTGAAACAACCCTCGGAACGAGTTTCTGCTAAGTCTTTGTTAGAGAGGAGTTTAAGGTGTGATAGAAGTAATCTAAAAGATGTCATGCATTTCTCAAATGGATCTTCAGAATCATACTCTGGGCCATTATTATTCATGTGAAATTCCTGCATGTTTGCCATTAACATCACATCTGTTGTATCGGCTTCCAAATCTGCTGTATAGGATTCCAAATCTGCATATTCATCATCAGATGAAATATCTCCTATGACACTTTGCAAAACAGCATTGAGATTGCCCCCTTCAACTTCCATTTGACTGAGTGTGGCATCGTATTCAACATGATCGTCAGAGAGTGAAGTTGAATCATAATCTTGAGCTTCCAGATCTGTAATATTTTTCGTATTTGCCAAAAATGCCATGCTTGGTTCAATTAGATCTTCTTCGTCATCAGTATCTTCCATTGTGTTGAAGCATTCATAAGTTGAAGTCATCACACATTTGCCTTTCTCAGAAGATACTTGTCCAAGCTTCACAAGATTTTGCAGAAGTGATTGCATATGATTATATAGTGTTGCAGGAGGGTACTGTGGAATGAAGATAGGCTCAGGTGCATTTGGAGGATTGAAGAAGAGACAATATGGAGTGTAAATTAAGGATCCATGGTCAACAGCTGGAGATGCTGGAGCAGGGAGAATGGTCTTCAGTGGATTCATGCTTAAATAAGATTCAAGAATTTGCTTCATTCTGATGTGATGAAGTTCTTCTGTACGATGCATAGCTTCAAGATATTTCCACATTTCATAAGCACTAGCTTGAAAGTCCATATTCATGTAAATTGAATCGGGAAGGGCTAATGTCATGGACCATGCAGCCTGATGGTCAGCATAGTACTGAGCGAGTTTAGTAGCATTCAAATCTGCAGTAGTTTGTAGCCTCATAATCCCTGTTTAGTCAGCAAGAAATATCATTTTGTATGGACCATCTTGAATGGAATTAAGCATGAGATCTGTAGCAAGACGATCTGTGAGCCATTGTAGAAATCTCCGTTTCCAATAAGTATACGTTCCTGGTAGCAACATTGGAGGCCTTGATTCATTGCCAAAGAGCAGAACATGACGAATGAGGGAGCTGTGACTTGTTGTTGATGATACTGTTGCTGATGAGAATATTGGTGAGGAAGGTAGTTGGAAGAAGGTATTGTTGCTGATGACTGTTGCTGATGAGAATATTGGTGAGGAAGGTAGTTGGAAGAAGGTGATTGAGACGTTGTAGATGACATTGCTCTCCTCCTTGATTGTTGCGACGTAATCGAAATAATCAGACCAAAATGTCACACTAAAGGTCGAAATAGTGATTTCAGATTTTCCCTCCAAAATTAATTTGAAAAATTTTCTGTTCTGAAATTTTGAAAATCACTGTAAAATGCTATTCTAAGGTCACAGGAAAAATTTGAGTTTAAAAAATTTTACCGCCAAATTTCACCGAGAAAATTTGAATTTTGACCTAAAAATTTGAATTTTGGCCTAAAAATTTGAATTTTGAGCCAAAATTTTCACCGTTAAACCAAAATTTGAATTTTGCGTAAAAATTGAACGTTTAGTCTCCTGTATAAATTAAATTTTACTCAAATTTTCCGGCCATTTTTTTTTTTTTTTTTTTTTGAAAATAATGAATAAGAAGATAGTAAGAAGATTTTAGAAAGAAACTTGGGTAACGATGTGTGATAAAGTTGATTCTTGGATCGTTCCAATGAAATAGGAGGTGTGTTTAGAAATTTTTAAGTGTTCTAGAAACTTTTCAGTGTTCTAGAAACTTTTTAGTGTTTTAGAAACTTTTCAGTGTTTTAGAAACTTTTTAGTGTTCTAGAAACTTTTCAGTGTTTTAGAAACTTTTCAGTGTTTTAGAAACTTTTCAGTCTTTTAGAAACTTCTCAGTGTTATAGAAACTTCTCAGTGTTCTAGAAACTTTTCAGTGTTTTAGAAACTTTTCAGTGTTCTAGAAACTTAGCACCAAAACTTTCTAAATTATACAATTTAGAGAGTATAGCACGAGTCGAAGTGTTTTCTCACTTATACAAGCAAGGGAAACACCGAGTAAGCAACGGTAACACTTCTGGAGCAACGAGGAGTGATCTCGAAAGTTGGTACAAAGTGTGTTCTCGAAATTTTTTGATTTAGAAAGATGGTACAAGTATGTTCTAGAAAGTTAGCCAGAATTTTGAATTTGGTAAAAGCTCACCCAAATGAAGTTTGTATTCCAAGATTCTTGTACTTCTAGGCTTAAAAACACCAAAACTTGAAGAAAGTTGCAAACTTGATGATTTTTATGAAAATTTTTTGTGTTCTAGAAAGTTTGCTAGAATTTTAAATTTGCTAAATGCACACCCAAATGAAGTTTGTATTCCAAGATTCTTGTACTTCTAGTTATAAAAACACCAAAACTTGAAGAAAGTTGCAAACTTGATGATTTTTATGAAAATTTTTTGTGTTCAAGAAAGTTTGCTAGAATTTTGAATTTGCTAAAAGCACACCCAAATGAAGTTTGTATTCCAAGATTCTTGTACTTCTAGTTAATAAAACACCAAAACTTGAAGAAAGTTGCAAACTTGATGATTTTTATGAAAATTTTTTGTGTTGTAGAAAACAAGTACAAAAACCAAATTCGAATTTTTAAGCTTTGAAACTTCAAAAAGATTGAAACTTTCTTGTTAGAAAAGGTTTATAACACTAGTTTGTAATCTGTGTTAAAGACCAAGAAAAACAAGAAAAGTAATGAACTTTTTTTCAAAAAAAAAAAAAACGTGATAAAAACTTTAAAATTCGAAACAACACAAACTCCAAACACTCCTAGATCATTGTTAGGCTTTTGATACCACTTGTTAGGTACCCATATTGATATCACACAAGCAAGAATGAGATAGATATAAGGATTTGGGTGATTATGAATGAGAGAATAATGAGAGCAAGAGTTTCCTTAATATTTCAAATAACCAACCAAGTTTACAAATGACCTAAGGTTACTATTTATAGGGAAGGAGTAGGGCAACACTCCCTTCCTCCCTTTTGCTTCTAGGTCGTGGGCTTGGCGGCTCATGGACAAGTTTACATAAGCCTAGTAACATGAAACAATACATAAATGAAAGTAAATAATAACTAAGCAACCTAGTGTTATTACAAATGACCGAGACTTGATAAAATAGTAAAACTTCGTTCCCAACAGTTTGCTTCTGGACTAGCCAACTCTTGATGGAATACAATCATCATCTTGGTGAGTTGATTACCAATTATAGTTTTTCACTGCCTTTACCACAAGCCATAACCTTGCGGGCTAGCCAACTCTTTTACTTTTTAGGATATGATGAGTTGAATACCATACAATTTTCGGCAAATTGTCAGCCATCAACGGGTTTGAGTTATCTTTACCAAGAGCCGTTTGCTCCTGGATTAGCCAGTCCTTTTGTTGTTTAGACATGGTGGACTGATAACCATAAAAATTTTGAAATAAAGTGATTTTTTTTTTTTGAAATTTTGGCAAAAAACGGGGTACTAGAAGGTATAATGTGATAAAATTTGCTAGAATTCCCCCTCCCCCCCCCCCCCCCACACACACTTAGAATTGAATATTGTCCTCAATATTCAAAGTCCCGGCTATTATGCCGACTATTTGAACGTAAAAAGATAATATTATAAGCTAACTGTGGAAATATCAATTTTCACTTTATCTATATATACAAACAAACATAATTTTTTTTAAAGATATATACATTGCAAATAGCTGTTGGGGATGGCCACTCACCCACACTAGGGTGTTAGAAAATAGAAAGAAGTCAAAGACATGGGTGAAAACCCATGTTTATGCTACTGTTTTTGTTTATCGAGTCGCTAGCTTGACTCGATCCCCGAATTCATTGGTTCTTGGGGAAAGTTTGGAGATCAGGGACAACCATGGATGGTATGTCCTCTCCAAAGTAATGTTTCAAACGATGCCCACTCACTTTAAAATTTGGTCCGTCATTTTGAGATAATTCGACAGTGCCATAAGGATAAACTTTGGCGATAGTGAATGGGCCAGTCTAACGGGTTTTGAGCTTTCCCGAAAAGATCTTGAGTCTAGAGTTGAAAAGAAGGACTCGATCACCAACATTGAAAATGCGGTTCTTGATTTTTGAGTCACAAATCTTCTTTGTCTTTTCTTTGTAGATCAAAGAGTTCTCGTAAGCTTGATCATGAAGTTCATTCAATTCATTCATTTGAACTTTCCGATGATCACCCGCAATTTGGAGGTCAAAATTTGCATGCTTGAGGGCCCAATAGGCTTTATGCTCAAGCTCGATCGGAAGATGGCACGCTTTCCCGTACACAAGCTTGTAAGGCGTACACCCGATGGGTATTTTGTAAGCTGTACGGAAAGCCCAAAGTGCATCATCTAATTTATCCGACCACGATGCACGATTTTCACCTACAGTTCTTTCCAATATTCTCTTAATTCCTCGATTGGAAACTTCTACTTGTCCACTTGTTTGAGGGTGGTACGCAGTCGAAAGACGGTGAGTTACACCATACTTTTTCATGACTTTATCAAATTTGTCATTGCAAAAATGCGTACCACGATCACTAATTATAGCACGTGGAGTTCCAAATCGAGCAAAAAGAGCTTTCAAAAACTTCACAACAACTCGGGCATCATTTGTGGGTAAAGCTTTCGCTTCAACCCATTTTGACAAATAGTCAACAGCCACGAGTATGTACTTGTTTCCATGAGATGACGGAAATAGCCCCATAAAATCAATACCCCATACGTCAAAGATTTCACAAACTTGAATTGCATTTTGTGGCATTTCATTCTTTTGTGAAATATTCCCGTGACGTTGACAAACGTCACAGGATTTGACCAATTCTTGGGCATCCTTATAAATCGTGGGCCAATAGAATCCGGAATCAAACACCTTTTTGGCGGTGTATTTAGGATTATGGTGCCCCCCCCCCCCCCCCCCGTGGGTCCAGCATGGCAAGCCTTAAGAATGTCATTAGCTTCCTGTCCATAAACACACCGCCGGATGACTTGATCCACAAAGATTTTGAAAAGGTAGGGGTCGTCCCAGAAGTAATGTTTCACATCTTTAAAGAACTTGTTCTTTTGTTGGGACGACATCCCTTTCACAACAAAGTTACCCGCATGGTAGTTTGCAAAATCGACAAACCATGGGGTAATAGAATCTCCACGAAAGGCAACCGCATTGAGTGTCTCGAGAGGGAAGGTCTCATTAATTTCCTTCTTCTCGAAGACATCTTGATGCAGGAGGAGAACTGATGAGTGCTCAAACACTCATCATTTTTGTCGTATTTAAACTGCTAAAACATACAAAAACAATCAAAAATCTATCAAAATACTTAAATTATCCCAGGGATTGTGTTTTATGTGTTTTAAACGCAAAATGTGCAAAAACAAAGGAAAAATGTACAAAGTTTGCAATATTGGCAGTTTCAGTCCCCCAAGTTTCAAAACTTGTCAAAATTAGTCCTTATGCATTTATTTTGAAAGGAAAAAGTCAACCCAAGCTTTTGAAAGTCAAATTTCACAAAATATTACATTTCCAAAATTACATGTTTAGTCCCTGAGAATTCAAAAATGGCAAAATAGGTCCCTGGGAAATTTTGAAAAATGAAAAATGATAAAAGTGGTCTTGGTTTGTTGGTGATTGGCATGTTTGGTCTTTGGTATAAGTTGGGAAAAGTTACACTTTCAGTCCCTCAAGTTTGGTAAAATTGCAAATTTGGTCCTTGTTACAACATCAAACCATCCGGACCCTTATTAATAAACCAAAACCAAACCCCAAATCCAATTCCATGATCCAGTCCACACCCTAGGCCCAACAAACCCCAGCCCAATTCCCTTTTAATGAAAACCAAGCGGGGTCAAACAGTCAACGCGGGTCAAACGACCCTTGACCATCTTCTTCCCCCAACACCCAGCGCAAAACCAGGGAGGAGTTGTCCCCTCCACATGCTCCCCCCTCCTCCATTAGCCCCCCACAATTAATGTGGTCACCAACCCACACCAACCCCTACCACCACAATAAATACACCCTCACCAGTTCCACTAATTTTACCCCGACTCGTTTTTGGCAGGAAATCCTAATCAAGGGCTTGGATTGATCATAATGCAATTGAATGGCTGGGATATGGTCAAGGGTCAACACAAAGTCTATTAGGACACTCAGAATTCAAATGGAAGCCATGTGGGAAGACCTAGGGATTTATTTTAGCTCGTATTATATATTAAGCTCATAGAAGCCTTAGAATGAGGGTAATATTGTAGTAGTAGCTTTAGAAATGTTGTAATTTACTTTTGTAACTCAGTTTTACATTAATGAAAGCAAGGCATTAAGTTAATTCTCTTTTTCAATTTTCAAGTTCAATTCAAATTTCTCAAGTATTAATTTAAGGTTCTAATGTGTGTTTAAGCTATTCATAAGCTCATGTAAACTCAAAAAGCAACTTTTTAAGAGCTTTTCAAGCTTGTGTTAATTCCCTAAACCTAGTTTCAATAAATACTAAAAAATTAAGAAAAATAAAAATAAAATAAAAAAGTGGTGATCAAAGGTTAAAGAAAGCATGGAGCACTGTGAATCACGGATGGCAGTGGGTTAGGGACTTGTGGAAGTCATTAGGATTGGTATTGGTCTTGTGGTTCTTGGTCTGCCAAGCTTGGAAGGCTTTGTAAGCTCAAAACTTCATCTCTTTTGTAATAAGTAGTATTAGTAGTTTATTTGTGTTTTTCTTAGTTAATTATTAGTAATTAGATTAGTTGTAATCATTTGGTTGAATTTTATACTTGTTTGAATCAATTTTCATCATAAGCTGTTTTTAAAGAGGTGTTTGGTTGTAATCTGTTTGTGTTGTTCCACTTGCTTCATTGTTCAATTTTGTGTTTCATTAAGTTGCTTGGGTGGATAAAGGCTTAGGGAAACCATTTTCTTGTTCACAAATACAACCAAAGTCAAAATCACAAGAGAATTATCACCACAGTTAACTGTGGTGACAGTTGAATCCCAAAACAAATCAAATCCTTTCATAAGTTTGTATTACAACTTAATTTGGTCATATTATATCTTAACTAAACATATTTAGTCATTAAATCAGCAATCAAAGTTCATAAAATTCAAATCTCAAAGTTTTATAAAAAGTCAAAAGTGCAAAACTCATATTTTTCCCAAAATGGGTTGATTTATTGTGATTTTTGTGGATGGTTTTAGGTTCTAAAACTTGTTGTGCTTATAGTCTACCAGTAGAACTTTGGAATCATACACTTGTTGCAATTTTATAATTTTTTTTAGTGGACCAATTTACCCTTTGAAAACACTTGCAGGGCAAGAGTCTGCCCTGTGCACCAGCTGACTCAGTCACACCACCAACTTTGGTGGTTCATTGTGACCATTCCAGTGGGTCCCATTGACCCAATTTGGTGTCATTCAACCCCCTCCTACCAGGGTTGAGGTATTGACCACTTATTTGACCATTGGACTTGTGGACCCCACCTAGAATTGCACCCAAAGGTTGTCCCATTTCTGTCTTAGAAACAAAACAAGCAAAGTGCTTATTCTGGATTTGTAGCTTATTCAATTAGCTTATTTGTGTGAAACTTGTTTAGACTTATTCATAATACTCATTTGCATCTGTTTTTACCAAGGTGGACCCCACATAAGTTTATTTGAGCTTAATCTCACCCTTGGTCAAAGAAAGTCAACTGTCAAGGGTTTAAGCACTTGAAGTGGTTATTCACTTGATCTCAGTAAAACCCACTTCACAAAAGTTGCTTAAAATCTTATAATAACCAGTTTTGAAAACGAAAATTCCAAATAAGCCCAACTTAATAGAAGTGATAGCTTCTATTTAAGCCAATTGGCTTATTCTTCAGCTTATTAATAAGCAATTCCTATTTTTATAATTTTCCTAGGCTTCTGGTGTGTAAAAATAATTTTTGTAATTTTTTCAGATTTTTCTTGCGTCATTTAGTATTTTTCTTAATTTAAAATAGTTTTTAGTAATTATCAAATAGTTAATAATTAATAATAATTAATTCAAAAATCAGAAAAATATAAATTAAATTTTAAAATTAGTTTTTAGTTATTTTTAATTTTTCCAAATTTTATTTTCAATTTTCTAGTGTAATTTAATAATTAATTAGAATTTAGGTTAATTTAAGTAATTAAAAAGTAATTAATAATTAGTTAATAATTAGTAATAATTAATTAAAAAGTCTTAAAAATATATTTTCATTTCTAAAATTAGTTTTATAGTATTTTAGATTTTTCTAAGTTTAAGTTTTATTTTTCCAAGTTAATTTCATATTTATTTGTATTTTAGGTTAATTTAGTTAATTAAAAATAATTAGAAAATTAGTATTTAATTAATAGTAATTATAAAAATAGTGTAAAAATTAATTTTAAATTTCCAAAAATTTTCTTTAATCATTTAGTTTGTAAAAATATCATTTTCATACTAGTAGCCTTTTCAGATCACCTCGTTCACTTTTATTCCTCGTACGTTTGTCCGCGTTTTCAGCAAACGTACGGTTTTTGAGTTTTAAGTAATTTCTTCTCAATCTTAGTTCCAGTAATTAATCACATAGCTTTCCTAAGCTATTTCTGTTAATAATTTCCAAATAATTCTCATAACCAACCTTTTCTGTGAATAAACACCCGATCACAAAGCACGCTCAGTCACAATTCACACCTTGTCGGGATTTAACGACCTGGTGATACCTTATATTACCCGGAGCATTGGTCTAGGCTATTTGACTTTGTTGACCATTCTTTGGTCAAAATAAGTTGACGGTTTAGCACCAATCAAATTTTGGCGCCGCTGCCGGGGAGGTGTGCGCGTTTCTGCAGCGTCTTTCGAGATTAGTGTTATCTCACCTCACTCACTGTACAAAATACCACCACTTTTGTAAATTTTCAAAATCAAAACACAAAAAAAAGTCATTAATACTATTCCTAAAGTGTTAAAACACCAAAAAAAAATTAAAAAATAAAAAACAACAAAACAGATCGTAACGTTTTCTGATTCGGTTTTCTTTTAATGTGATTCTTAAAGAAAAACGATTTTAGATCACGGGACGATACCAAAAATATTGTCCAAAAGTTTTTATCCCTAGTGCATGCGCACTCATTCTTCAAGGTCCACTAGCCTATTACGTGAGCTTGTCCGGAAACCTCGAAGACCTCGTAGACGTTCTGCACCAACAGTCGGATCTGAGATCCGTACTGTTGTCACACCCATTGTCACCATGGCGGAAGACCGCCCCATGTGTGAGCTTCTCCAAGCACCCATCGAGGGTTACGGAGATGCCATTGTTGTTCCAGCCATCGTGGCAGATAATTTTGAGCTCAAAACCAGGTTACTCAATCTTGTAACCTCAAGTCAATTCTACGGTTTTGAGAGGGACGATCCTCATGCTCACATTCGATGGTTCAATAAAATCACTTCGACCATCAAGTACAAGAATGTCCCTTGTGAAGCAATAAAACTTCTTCTCTTCCCATTCTCAATGGAGGGACAAGCCCGGATTTGGCTTGAAAAACAACCTCCACGATCTATTGAGACATGGGAAGATCTTGTGAAAAAATTTGTGAATGAATTCTTCCCACCTTCCAAGACCACGAGTCTTAAGAACGAAATCACCAAGTTCACTCAAAAATATGATGAATCTTTTGGTGAAGCGTGGGATCGTTTCAAAGAATTACTTCGCAAGTGTCCACATCATGGTTTCTCTGAGTTGATGCAACTCGATACTTTCTACAATGGCGTGAGCCAAGCTGATCAGGATTCTCTCAATGCCTCCGCGGGAGGTAATATCTTGAGTAGAACCACAAAAGAAGCTTTACAGATCATAGAAAACAAGTCCAAGGTCCGCTCTACACGAAGCAAACCGATTGTTTCTCAAATCAATGCGGGTCCTTCTTCTTCATCTTCTGTGGGTCAATCTAGCATGGATGCTAAGCTTGACAAGCTCACTGAAGCGATCCAAGCTTTGGTTCTCGCCCAAACAAAGAAAGTTTCATTTCCACAACATCCTCCCCCTGCTGAGGTTAAAAAAGTGGAAGTCTATGTGACTTGTGGTGGGCCGCATGCCTACTACAATTGCATAGCTACTGATGGTACTCCATATGAAGCTAATGCTGTTGCCGGGTCCCACAATCAAGGATGCAATCAATACCACCCTCCTATGGACCCGAACTATCGTCCTCACCTTTATCCTGGACCTCCCGGTTTTAATCAAAACCAAAATGTCCAAAACCGTGGCCAAAATCAAAATAGAGTGAACCAAGGTTATCAAAACCAAGGTAACTTCAATCAGGGTCACGGTTTCCAAAATCAAAACCAAGGTTTCCAAAATCAGGGTTTCCAACGCCAAAATCAAGGAAACTTTAACTGGAACCAAGGTCAGGGTAATTTTAATCACGGGAACTTTCATGGAAACAATCACCAGAACCAAGGGAATTTCCATCATCAAAACCAAGGAAATTTCAATCAAGGCCCCAATCCGAACAATCGAGCTCAAAATCTTCCTAATCCGAATCAAGCCATTGTTCCAACCGGGCCTTCATCTGATGAGTTGTTAAAGCAATTCATGAAGTCCCAAGAAGAGTTGAACAAGTTGCTGGTCAGCCAGATTTCTGACATCAAGAAGTCTTTAAATGATCGACCCTCGGGCTCAGGTACTACTTTTCCGAGCAACACGATCGCTAACCCGAGGGGCGATGCTAAGGCGATCACAACACGAAGTGGTGCTTCATATGATGAACTCGCGATTCCTACTACCTCTTCTCCTTCTCCTCCGAAGGTAGTAGATCGTGAGCCTGAGGTGACAAAGGACAAGGTACAAACTCCTAGCCCACGAAGTACAGCACACGTCCAACCTCAGGTTAATCCAGAAACCAGATGTAAGCCTGGAGTTGTCTTTGAACCACCAGAAACTCCAGGGGACAACCCAAAATCCAAAACTTCTATTCCTTATCCATCACGTCTCAATGAACAAAAGCTCCGCGAAAAAGCTAATCACCAAATGGATAAATTTTTCCAAATCTTCCAAGATTTGCACTTTGATATTAGCTTCGCGGATGCTATTCTCTTGATGCCCAAGTTTGCATCAACAATCAAAAATCTGTTGAGTAATAAAGAAAAACTATTTGAGATGGCAAGAACTCCTCTAAATGAGCACTGCTCAGCAGTTCTCTTGAAAAAGCTTCCTGAAAAGCTTGGAGACCCCAGGAAATTTCTCATTCCTTGTACTTTCCCGGGTATGGTTGAATGCTTCGCCTTAGCTGATTTAGGTGCTAGCATTAACCTGATGCCATATTCTGTGTGGAAGAAACTTTCTCTTCCCGAATTCACTCCCACGTGCATGACTTTAGAGCTTGCCGATCGGTCGATTTCTCGTCCTCTTGGCATTGCCGAGGACGTATTTGTTAAAGTGGGAAAGTTCCATTTTCTGGCAGATTTTGTGATTGTTGACTTTGATGCCGATTCTAGGGTCCCTCTCATTCTTGGGAGGGGATTCCTTAGAACTGGGCGCGCTCTTATCGATGTATTTGAGCATGAGATTACATTACGTGTTGGATCGGAAGCCGTCACCTTCAACCTAAATCAAACTTCGAGATACTCCTCCAATTATGACTGTGAATCGGTGAATCAAATTGATGTCATCGATGTTGCTGCTGAGGAGTATGCTCAAGAGATTTTAGGTTTCATTGATAATTCTTCGAGTGAAAACCTTACTCAATCTTCTCATCCCATCATAGCCAATTCTTCTCCTTCCCTCACTCCGTTTGAGGGAAGTGACTTCATCTTAGAAGAAATGGAGGCATTTCTCAAAAGTGACTCGATTCCCGATGGAATCGATAACCAAGAGATCGACCTCGAGAGGGATATTCTCATACTTGAAAAATTGTTAAACGAAGATCCCTCTCCTCTTCCTGTTCTACCACAACAACTTCATAAGGAGGAAGTCAAAAATGTTGAGAAAACTGATGACTTCCCCGAGGTTGAACTTAAGGACTTGCCGCCTCATCTTGAATATGCATTTCTGGAGGGTGATGATAAATTGCCCATCATAATTGCTAAAGACTTAAGTGTTGAGGAAAAAGCTGCTCTTATAAAGGTTTTGAAGTCTCATAAACAAGCAATTGCTTGGCGACTCTCCGACATCAAGGGCATTGACCCTGAATTTTGTACTCACAAGATTTTAATGGAGGACGACTTCAAACCTGCAGTCCAACAACAAAAAAGGGTGAATCCAAAAATTCACGAGGTTATCAAACAAGAGGTTTTAAAACTTCTTGATGCCGGATTGATTTACCCTATTTCGGACAGTCCTTGGGTCAGCCCAATTCATTGTGTTCCAAAAAAGGGTGGCATTACTATTGTCACAAATGAGGAGAATGAGTTGATTCCAACTCGTTTGGTTACGGGGTGGCGTGTCTGCATTGACTATCATAAGTTAAATGACGCCACCCGTAAAGATCATTTTCCTCTGCCCTTTATGGATCAGATGCTCGAGAGATTAGCGGGAAATGAGTACTATTGTTTCCTCGATGGTTTCTCGGGTTACTTTCAGATTCCTATTGATCCGCAAGATCAGGAAAAGACCACTTTTACGTGCCCCTATGGAACTTTTGCATATAAACGTATGCCATTTGGCTTATGTAATGCTCCGGGCACGTTTCAAAGATGTATGATGGCCATATTTTCCGACATGATCGGGAAAACTATGGAGGTCTTTATGGACGATTTTTCGGTCATTGGGGATTCGTTCCAATCATGTCTCTCCCATTTAGACAGTATGCTAAAACTTTGTGAAGACACAAAGTTATGTCTAAATTGGGAGAAAAGTCACTTTATGGTCAAAGAGAGCATTGTCCTCGGCCATGAAATTTCAAAAAACGGGATTGAGGTTGACAGAGACAAAGTGGACATCATTGCAAAATTGCCTCATCCCACAACCGTAAAAGGTGTTAGGAGCTTTTTGGGTCATGCCGGTTTCTATCGTAGGTTTATCCAAGATTTTTCTAAAATCGCCCGGCCCATGACCCATCTCCTCGAAAAGGATGCTCCTTTTATCTTCTCCCCTGAGTGCATCGAAGCCTTTGAAACATTAAAGAAAAGGCTTACCGAGGCACCGATTCTTGTTGCCCCCGATTGGGACTTGCCCTTCGAGCTCATGTGTGATGCTAGTGATTATGCGATAGGGGCAGTCTTAGGGCAATGCAAAACAAAATATTTTCAGCCTATACACTATGCCAGCAAGACTATGACCGAGGCTCAAAGCCATTACACCACCACCGAAAAAGAATTATTACCTGTGGTGTATGCTTTTGAAAAATTCCGGCCATACTTGATACTGACCAAAAGCATAGTGTATATGGATCACTCGGCTTTGAAGTACCTCTTTGCAAAACAAGGTGCAAAGCCGAGACTCCTCCGTTGGGTTCTCCTCCTACAAGAATTTGATATCATTATTCGTGATAAAAAAGGAGCTGAGAACCTAGCTGCTGATCATCTCTCCCGTCTTGAAAACCCTCACCAAGATGCTTTCTAGAAAAAGGAAATAAATGAAACATTTCCTCTCGAAACCCTCAATGCGGTTTCATTTCGTGGAGACTCGATTACCCCATGGTTTGCCGACTTTGCAAACTATCTTGCGGGTAACTTTGTTGTGAAAGGGATGTCGTCCCAACAAAAAAATAAATTTTTCAAAAATGTAAAACATTACTTCTGGGACGACCCCTACTTGTTCAAAATATGCGTGGATCAAGTCATCCGGCGGTGTGTGTATGGTCAGGAAGCCGCTGAAATTTTAAAGGCTTACCATGCTGGTCCCACGGGGGGCCACCACAATCCTAACTACACCGCCAAAAAGGTGTTTGATTCCGGCTTTTATTGGCCCTCGATCTACAAGGATGCCCAAGAATTGGTCAAGTCCTGTGATGCTTGTCAACGTCACGGGAATATTTCACAAAAGAATGAAATGCCTCAGAATGCAATTCAAGTTTGTGAAATTTTTGACATTTGGGGCATCGACTTTATGGGGCCATTTCCATCCTCTCACGACAACAAATACATACTCGTGGCAGTTGACTACTTGTCAAAATGGGTTGAAGCGAAAGCTTTACCCACAAATGATGCCCGAGTAGTTGTGAAATTCCTAAAGGCTCTTTTTGCCCGATTCGGAACTCCACGTGCTATTATTAGTGATCGTGGTACGCACTTCTGTAATGACAAATTCGACAAAGTCATGCAAAAGTACGGTGTTACTCACCGTCTTTCTACTGAGTACCACCCTCAAACAAGTGCATTAAAAGAATTTTAGAAAGAACCGTAGGTGAAAATCGTGCATCGTGGTCGGATAAATTAGATAATGCACTTTTGTTGGGACGACATCCCTTTCACAACAAAGTTACCCGCATGGTAGTTTGCAAAATCGACAAACCATGGGGTAATAAAATCTCCACGAAAGGCAACCGCATTGAGTGTCTCGAGAGGGAAGGTCTCATTAATTTCCTTCTTCTCGAAGACATCTTGATGCAGGAGGAGAACTGATGAGTGCTCAAACACTCATCATTTTTGTCGTATTTAAACTGCCAAAACATACAAAAACAATAAAAAATCTATCAAAATACTTAAATTATTCCAGGGATTGTGTTTTATGTGTTTTAAATGCAAAATGTGCAAAAACAAAGGAAAAACGTACAAAGTTTGCAATATTGGCAGTTTCAGTCCCCCAAGTTTTAAAACTTGTCAAAATTAGTCCCTATGCATTTATTTTGAAAGGAAAAAGTCAACCCAAGCTTTTGAAAGTCAAATTTCACAAAATATTACACTTGGGTCATGAGTTTTCCAAAATTACATGTTTAGTCCCTGAGAATTCAAAAATGGCAAAATAGGTCCCTGGGAAATTTTGAAAAATGAAAAATGATAAAAGTGGTCTTGGTTTGTTGGTGATTGGCATGTTTGGTCCTTGGTATAAGTTGGGAAAAGTTACACTTTCAGTCCCTCAAGTTTGGTAAAATTGCAAATTTGGTCCTTGTTACAACATCAAACCATCCGGACCCTTATTAATAAACCAAAACCAAACCCCAAATCCAATTCCATGATCCAGTCCACACCCTAGGCCCAACAAACCCCAGCCCAATTCCCTTTTAATAAAAACCAAGCGGGGTCAAACAGTCAACGCGGGTCAAACGACCCTTGACCATCTTCTTCCCCCAACACCCAGCGCAAAACCAGGGAGGAGTTGTCCCCTCCACATGCTCCCCCCTCCTCCATTAGCCCCCCACAATTAATGTGGTCACCAACCCACACCAACCCCTACCACCACAATAAATACACCCTCACCAGTTCCACTAATTTTACCCCGACTCGTTTTTGGCAGGAAATCCTAATCAAGGGCTTGGATTGATCATAATGCAATTGAATGGCTGGGATATGGTCAAGGGTCAACACAAAGTCTATTAGGACACTCAGAATTCAAATGGAAGCCATGTGGGAAGACCTAGGGATTTATTTTAGCTCGTATTATATATTAAGCTCATAGAAGCCTTAGAATGAGGGTAATATTGTAGTAGTAGCTTTAGAAATGTTGTAATTTACTTTTGTAACTCAGTTTTACATTAATGAAAGCAAGGCATTAAGTTAATTCTCTTTTTCAATTTTCAAGTTCAATTCAAATTTCTCAAGTATTAATTTAAGGTTCTAATGTGTGTTTAAGCTATTCATAAGCTCATGTAAACTCAAAAAGCAACTTTTTAAGAGCTTTTCAAGCTTGTGTTAATTCCCTAAACCTAGTTTCAATAAATACTAAAAAATTAAGAAAAATAAAAATAAAATAAAAAAGTGGTGATCAAAGGTTAAAGAAAGCATGGAGCACTGTGAATCACGGATGGCAGTGGGTTAGGGACTTGTGGAAGTCATTAGGATTGGTATTGGTCTTGTGGTTCTTGGTCTGCCAAGCTTGGAAGGCTTTGTAAGCTCAAAACTTCATCTCTTTTGTAATAAGTAGTATTAGTAGTTTATTTGTGTTTTTCTTAGTTAATTATTGATGAGTGCTCAAACACTCATCATTTTTTGTCAATTCTGAACTGCAAAACATACAAAAACACTCAGAAATGCATCAAAATATTAAAAATATTTCAAAATTGTGTTTTATATGTTTTAGATGCAAAATGAGCAAAAACAGACAAAAAACGTACAAAGTTTGCAAAATTGACAATTTCAGTCCCCCAACTTTCATAAAATTACAAAACTAGTCCCTGGAAATTCAAAATATGGAAAATTATCACCAAAGGTCCTTTTACAATCATAAGTTGTCATATTTTGTCCTTTGGTGAAAAATTGGAAAAGTTTTGGAAAATTACAAAATTAGTCCCTGAACTTTCAAACTTTGGCAGATTTGGTCCCTGGTGGGAATTTTTGGATGAAAAAATCAATTTTGGTCCTTGGGAATTCACATTTGTCACTTTTAATCCCCGGATGAAAATTTTGAGAATACTTCAAGTTTAGTCCCCGGAGTTTGGAAAATTGCAAAATTGGTCCCCGGGTGTCTTATTTTGAAAATATTAATTTTTGTACTTGTAATACTCAAATGTTGTCAAAATTGGTCCTCATGCTATATTTTGGAAAGTTTCATTTGCAGCCCCTCATTTTTGGTAAATTACAAAAATGGTCCTTGTGGTGTTTTGCAAATTAACCAAACGGACCCTTTTAATTATTTAACCCAAATAACAAAACCAAACCATAAACCAAAACCTGATCCATGAACACTCCCAGCCCACCAAAAACCCAATTCCCATTTTTAATAAAACCACAACCGGTCAAACCATAGTCAAACCCACACCCCCGATCTACTGTTCATCCCTAACCTCTAATTTCCCCCCTTAATCCTTGGTTTCCAGCGTGTTTTGTCCACCCCACTTCCCCATTTTCCTCACCAAACACTCAACCACACCACTCTAATCCCCCTCCTCATAAATACCCTAACCAAACCCCATTATCTACCAAAAATACAATTTCCCGCCAAAAAAGTCTCAACGGCTCAGATGAAAAGGAGCCCATCCAATGGCCTGAAAAGATGTGGGAAAGTCAGAGAATGACCCAAAGATCTATAAAAGTCAAGAAGGAGGCCAAAAGAATAATAATGAGAGTAGCAGTAGTGTAGTGATAGTTTAGTTTGTACGAATTTAGTGTAATTTAAATTCAAGTTGTATTTTCAAGTTCAAATTAGTTGTATCCAGTTTAGTTTGAGTAATATAAGCTTTGTTTAAACCTTAATTTCAGTTTAATTCACAAATTCTGTTTATGCTTAATTTTCTTAAAATCTCATTTCAATCGTATGATGTTAAAACTTGTTGTTATTTGATATTTTGAACTCATACTAGTCACTGATAAGCTTTTATGAGTTATTGTGGCTGAAGGAATGGTTTTAGTCAAAGAAATCAGAAAATCATAAAAATACAAATAAAATAAAATAAATCAAAAAATTCATCACAGAAGAGGATGGAAGCAAGAAGCAGGGTGTGATTTGGATTATTCAGGGTTTAGAGACTTCATGGGAAGTTGTTAGGATAGATAGTGGTTCATGGTTCTCTGATTCTCAGTTTAGATTCAATTGTAAGCATTTTTCTTTAATATTAAAAGTTACTATGTAATAGCTTATTATCTGCTTGTTTTTGTTTCTAAGTGCTTATTTGGTGTTATCTAATTAATTTGTAGTTTAAAATAGGGTACTTGTTCATTTGTTTTCAATATTGCTTTTGATCTTAGTCTAACTGTCACAACACTCCACTTAGCTTATTATTGTATGATTGATCATGTGTGCTTAATCTCAGCTTAAACATAGTTAGAATACCTTATTATATGATTCTGTATAAGTAGTACAACCTGTTTTGTTCATTTAAAGTGAAAATCTCATCACAGTGTTCACATAAGGGGGTGTTTGGATAAGCAGTTTTGACCACTGAGTTCTGTGGTTTGTTTGTTATTTTTAGTTTTGACAAGTTATATTAGGTGTAGTTAGGTTTAGCAAATCTTAAAATCCAAGTTCTAAACAACCAATGTCAAAAATCCCACCCAAATGCCTTTGACAGTCCACTGTTGGACCTTTGGGTGTACAAAACCTCACCATCAACTTACAAATCATGTTTTTAGCTTAGGTTAGCTTTATTATAGTTTATTATAACTTCATAAGCTCATAAGATGCATCAGAAGTTGGAGAAAGTCAAAGTTTTAAGTTTTTTACAAAAGTCAAAAGTTAGTTTTTGTGTGTTCACTTTCAAGCTGTGAAACTTGTTTCCTTAGATAGCCTACCAGCTCAACTTTAAGTTTCCATGGCCCTTTGATTTTTGCAAATTTTTCCCTAGGCTCCACTTAGCCTCAAAGTTACTTGCAGGGGAAGTCACTCCCCTGCACCAGCAGCCACAGTCCCACCACCACCACTTTGGTGGTGGTTTCTGACCACATCAGTGGCCCCCACTATCCAAACTTTGTTCCATTGAACCCCCCCTACCAGGTTTCTTGAGTTGACCTTTTGTTTGACCCCAAGACCCCAGGGCCCCACCTGAAACCACACCTCAACTCTGTCCCATTTCAATGTTCAAATAAGTTTTTGGAAGTGCTTATTTTGTGTTATTTGCTTATTCTGGGGTACACCTTTGCTTTTTCTTGCTTTAACATGTTCAATTAACTTATTGGAACCAGGATTAATCATTGTGGGTCCTACTTGAGCTCATTTGAGCTTATTTTCCCTCTTGGTCAACTAAAGTCAACTGTGGAGCCAAAAAGCTTCCACAGTGCTTAATATTAAGTTACAAAAAAGTTGTTTTTATAAAAAGTTCATGTTTTTAGTTATAAAATAGTTTTCTAAAATAAAAATCCAGAAAATCCAATTTATTTTTAAGTGATAGTTTCTATTTAATTTTATTTAATTTTAATTTTCATTTTTAGATTTTTATTAAGTACTTGGTGTTTTTATATTTTTATTAATTTCCTTTTAAGTTAAAGTATTTATAATAATTTTCTCAGATTTTTATTTTGTCATTTAGTATTTATTAGAATTAATATTAGTTTTATTAGAAATTTTCTTGTAATTTTTACTGTTCATTTTCTATTTTTCTTAATTTAAAATAGTTTAATTAGGTAATTAATAATTATTTAGTAATTAATTAATAGAAAAATCACAAAAAGGCAAAAATACATATTTTTAGTTTTAAAACTTATTTTTAGTTATTTTATAATTTTAGAAATTTTATTTTCATTTTTCTAGTGCTTAATTAATATTATATTGTATTTAAGTGTTTTAAATATTAATAATTAGTATTAATTAGTGTAAAAATTTATTTTCTTTTTCTAAAAAATACATATTTTTAATTTTATTTTCAGATTTCAGTTTTTACGTTTTATTTTATACGTTCGCGTTATTTAAAACGTGAACGTACGCGTTTTTAGATATTAAGCGTTTTTAGGTATCTAACTTTCACGTAATCATCTTTATAGCTTGTTTAAGCTATTTCTTCGTATATTCCTTAGTTTAATCACTCACAAACATTTTCCTGTCCAAATTCACCCGATCACAAACCCGTTTGAATACAATCCACACCTCGTCGGGACATAACGACCCGGGGAAACCCTGTACTTCCACGGAGATTGACTCTTAGGCAGTTTGACTTGGTTGACCATTCACCTGGTCAATTTAGGTTGACCGTTTGGAGCCAATCAAATTTTGGCGCCGCTGCCGGGAAGGCTGTGTGCGTATTCTAAACGGTTTTGCGTATTAGTGAACCTGGATATATACATCCATTGTATATTTACCATCCTTGTGTATATTTCCATAAAAATGGTTCCCGAAAACTTTTTAAAATCAGTTTTCAACGAACACAAAAACACAAAAACATTTTCTTTATCATTTGTACAAAATGTATTTTCAAAAACCCAAAAATATTCACCTTTACCCTCTCACATCTTTGATTCTTCATCCCTTCCCCTCTATACACCTTTGATTCTTTCTATGTCTCATCCACACTTTCTGGTTTGCCAATGGTGTGGTAATCCTCATAATGGTGGCAATTGCCCTAGTTGTGGCATGGTAGAGTCAGGAAACGTGTCTGTCTATAACCAGAATCCCTATTCCTATCATGACACCACTGATTCATTCCACCAGCTACCACACCATCAGTCTCTGCAGTTTTATTGTTGCGAGTACTGTGGTGGTTCACACTACAGTTCTGATTGTCAATCGGGAAACACGCTTGTCTATGAGCAGTTTCCTGATAACAATTATGACTCTAGCACATACAACCCACAGCCACATCCGTTTTACTGTTGTGATTACTGTGGAGGTCCACACTCTAGCTCGGATTGTCAAACAAGGAATCCATTTCCTTGTAACAATTACGACTATTCGTTTTCAGACCTACCTCCACAGTACCATATGATTCACACAACTCCTCTTGATACTGAGCAAGACCTTTTATTAAAGGCTCTTGATATATTGAAAGAACTTAAGGAGGAGTTGGTTACTACATCGTTTCAAGACTCTCGTGAGAAATCTATGGTAGAATTACTTGCTGAAGAACGAGAGGTTAGAAATGAATTAAGCATGGAAGAATTGCTAGTCTTAGAGCAAGCAGCTATAACACATGCCAAATTTCGTCAAGCTGCTCTTCTAGACTGTGATGATGATAGTGATATTGAAGACACCCTTGATATCCTTCAATTTTATAAGGGATCGTCAGATTCATCATTTGTGATTCCTCCTATTGAAAATCAGGGAGAAAATAATGAGACGGAGAAATTACTAGCAGAAGATCAAATGGAATTCGTACAATCCATGAATGCTAGCTACTCTCATCTCCCTCAGTCTGTTGTTATCACACCCGAAGTTCACACTTACTCTCTAAACATGGGGGATGAGCATCTTAGTACTGTTCCTAATAAGTGATGACGTATAGTCTATATATGGGCCACGAGCCCAAATGATATACATTACTAAGGCCCAAATCCACCATGAGTGGGCTATTGTAACTTGGGCCGCATTAATAATGGGAACAGGCTCACGTAAGCCCAACCCAAACAAACTATACACGGTATAGATAAGGATCATCTATCTATGGAATAGATATCCTTACCCCGGATAAGCACCACGAGTGCGAAGAGTAAGGAGCAAGATACCTACACGGTTTCTGCGTCCTATATAAGGAATGACATAACTATCATTCAAGGTACGATTCACAAACCCTAACTCTTTACGAGAACCCTAAATCGATTACTTACTCTCACGCCGGAGTCTAATCGTGGGAGACAATCCCACGATAAGCCTAACGGTGTTGTTTATTTTCTTAGTGCGCAGGTTACAAGTACTAAGAAGCGAATTGGTACGAGAGCAAGAGCCCATAATCAGGAACGCCCAACTTTTGTATCAACAAGTGGCGCCATCCGTGGGACCCTACTAAGAACTAAGGACTAGAATGACAAAGAATAAGAATTCAAGCCAGCGGACTCCGCAGTCAGAAAAACGTGACCACCAGAGGAAGAATCAACAAGATTCGACCTCTAGACAGGTTGCTGGGACAACCAGCGCACCTGGTCACCAAGAGGCAGGGACAACCCAACCTCTTCCAGCGGTAGAACTACCTGTAAGGACTACCCAAATCACCCAGTGGTCCCAAGCGTTAAGGAACTCCAGCGCACCCTCTTCACTACTCCTCATCAAACTGTACCTGCAGTGAACAACACTGTGCCACCAGGCGCGCCTAACAGAGATAGGGTGCCTAATACTGAGGCAGACATTCTTGCAACAACTGAGGACGCGCCCAATCTAACTTTGGGAAATTTTGTATCCCAAAACAATGAAACCTTAACCGCCCTCATGCAGGAAGAAGCAAGGAGGAGGGCAAGTACGAGCCTACAAGCTCGACTGAATTTTGGTCCTGAACGCGAACCATCACAATTGCGCCACCCACGAGGAAGACGCGCAGAACATACCACTATCCATGATAGGCTGGGTACGACATCTGACTCACAATACTCAGAAGATAGCGAGAGGCGCACTAATGTTCACTCCAGACTTGGCAGTCGGGGGATACAAGACCGATTAGGACCTCAACATTCGCCAAGCCAAGGATCCTCCAAACCTGGAAGTAAGAGGATCCAAGACAGATTGGGGAAAAGAAGATCCCCAAGTAGAGATCCCTCAAGCTCTTCTTCCGAAAGAAGCCGGCGCAAGCGCCGAAAAAGAGACTACTCTTCCTCCAGTGACTCCTCGGACAAAGAGGATAAAGAGACAGGACACTGGAAGTTAAGAGGAAGGCGTCGGGATGAAGAGAACGAAGATATGTCTCTTCCATGGCGTCTCCAGAAAGTTGACGCGTTTACACGGCGCATCAGCGATTACTCAGACCGAAAACGCAGGCGCATGCCCACTAACGTGAAAACATATGATGGAACAGGTGATCCGGATGACCACCTAAAAGTTTTCGAATCAGCCGCCACTATCGAAAACTGGCCACAGCCTGTGTGGTGCCACATGTTTAATTCTACGTTAGTAGGGAACGCGTGCACATGGTTTAGCAAACTCCCACGTAGGAGCATCGGTGGGTTCGAGGAATTACGGAAAGCATTCCGTCTCAACTTCACCCAACGAAAGAAGTGCGCTAAAAACCCTGTTGAGCTAGCAAGAGTGAAACAGCGCCAAGGGGAATCAACCAGCGCCTTTATGGAACGCTTCAAGGATGAGTGCATACAAGTCAAAGCATGTCCTGAAATCCTAAAAATTTCAGGGTTCATGAATGGGATTAATAACCCAGAACTCATCCGAAAGCTAAACGACAAAGTTCCACAAACTTTCGATGAGCTAACAAAGCGCACTAGATCCTTTATACAAGGAGAAGCAGCTGCTGCGGACAGCAAAAAGGGTTATTCGAACTATAGGCAGCAAGAGCAGCCTCAGAGACAATCCAATGATCAGAATAACAACCGCAGCAGGAATTACCGCAGTGGAAGAGACAATGACAAATATACCCCTCTTACAAAAACTCCGAGGGAAATATTTGTAATAGAAGGTGCAAACTTCCCAAAACCGCCACCAATGCGCACTGCAGAAGAAAAGCGCATAGGGAACGGATACTGCGAGTACCATGGTCAAAAAGGCCATACAACTAACGAGTGCGTCCAGCTAAAACAACTAATTGAAAAGTTAGTAAGAGAAGGCAGAATGGACCACCTTGTAAAAAACATCAAAGAAGGGAAAGACAAACAAAGGAGCGGAGCTAAGAAAGAGCCCCCCAAAGAAAAAGTTGATACCATATACATGATACGGTCATGGCAGCGCAAGATAAAGCAAAAAGTCAGCCAAAAATTCTCTCCAGAAAAAGAGATATCTTTCCCTACTTTAGCTGCGGACAACGCAGTTGTAGAACCTCTGACTATTGAAATACATACGGGGGGACATGATATCCACCGCATGTACATTGACGGAGGAGCATCCGCAGACATCCTGTATGATCATTGTTTCAAGAGACTGCGACCTGAAATCCAAAATCAATTGATACCAGCAACAACGTCATTGACTGGATTCACAGGAGAAAAGATCTGGCCCATGGGGCAGTTACGCTTGCTGGTGGTCGTAGGAGATGAACAACACTCAACCGCAACATGGATAAATTTCATGGTAATAAAATCTCCCTCACCATACAATGGTATCATCAGGAGACCTGGAATATCATCCATGCGCACTGTACCATCCACAGCGCATGGAATGCTTAAGTTTCCAGTGGAAGGAGGAGTTGTCGCCCTCTATAACACAACAGTACCACCAAGAGAATGCAATGCGGTAACAACTGAAGTAGAGACTATTCCAGAACAGCGCGCAGAAAAAACACCAAACCTAAAAGTTGCTATTCACCCCGATTACCCGGAACAACAAGTTTCGATTGGTGGATCTTTATCTGACAAAGGTAAAGCAGCCGTATGCGCACTCTTGCAGAAAAACCTGGACATCTTCGCATGGGAACCAAAACACATGACAGGAGTGCCACGCTATATCACAGAGCATAAGCTACAAATCCGACAAGGATATCCCCCAATACGACAAAAGAAGCGCGGCCAGGCCCCAGATCGTGCAAAGGCTATTCTGGAAGAAGTACAAAAGCTTGTAGACGCAGGCATCATGCGCGAAGTGTACTACCACGACTGGCTCTCTAACCCAGTTATGGTAAAGAAGAGTGATGGCAGTTGGAGAATGTGTGTAGACTTCACGGACCTCAACAAAGCATGTCCACAGGACTGCTACCCGCTGCCAGAAATAGACTGGAAGGTAGAATCTCTGTGCGGATACCCTTTCAAATGCTTCCTAGATGCATACAAAGGGTACCATCAAATTCAACTGGCAGTCGAAGATGAAGAAAAAACAGCTTTTCACACCAGTCAAGGAGTGTACTGCTACACAAAAATGCCTTTTGGCTTAAAAAATGCAGGCGCGACATACCAACGATTGGTAGACACAGCTTTCGAGAAACAAGTAGGCCGCAACTTGGAGGTCTACGTTGACGACCTTGTCATCAAAAGTCACACAGAGGATGAATTGGTGCGCGACATAGAGGAAATGTTCAGAACATTGGGACGAATAAATATGAAGTTAAATCCCAAGAAATGCACCTTTGGCGCAACCGAAGGTATGTTCCTTGGATACTTAATAGAACCCGATGGAATCAAGCCCTGTCCTGAAAAAACAAAGGCTGTTATTGATCTCCCCTCACCGCGCACACTCAAAGAAGTCTAGTCATTGAATGGAAAGTTAGCAGGGCTAAACCGTTTCTTATCCAAGTCAGCAGACAAATCCCTTCCTCTCTTTAAAACACTCACGATGTGCACTAAAATGGGAGATTTTCGCTGTACCAGAGAAGCGGAGGACGCTTTCCAACAACTAAAACACCATCTGGCATCTCTTCCCAAAGTTGTCGCACCGCGACCAGGGGAAGAGCTAATCATGTACTTATCGGCAACCCATGGAGCAGTTAGCGCAGTGCTATTAACAGATAGGAACTCCGTCCAGACACCTATATACTTTGTGAGCAAAGCCCTGAAGAAGACAGAGACTAACTACAGCGCTATGGAAAAGCTGGTCTTAGCCCTCGTATTCGCAGCCAAAAGGTTGCGCAGATACTTTCAAGCGCACCCAATAGCTGTAATCACTGATCAGCCAATCAAACAAGTTATCTCTAAACCTGACGCATCAGGACGCTTACAGAAGTGGAGTGTACTGTTAAGTGAATATAACATCTCATATAGACCGCGCACTGCAATCAAAGGACAAATCTTAGCCGATTTCATTGTGGAGAAGCCAGATAACGACAGTCCAACACCTGCAACCAAAACAGATCTACAGGAACCCTGGATTCTGTTCACAGATGGGTCCTCATGTGTAGATGGATCAGGCGCGGGCCTTATTCTTACAAATCCAGAAGGTATGGAATTCACCTACGCGCTGCGCTTTGAATTCATAGCCGCAAACAATGAGGCAGAATACGAAGCCCTACTAGCCGGACTACGCATCGCAATCCAAATGGGTGTACGCAACCTGGAAGCGAATGTAGATTCTCGGCTAGTTGCTAACCATGTGCTAGGTGAATATGAAGCCAAGGATGAACACATGATCCAATACCTAAAAAAGACCAAGTCCTTAATAAAAAACTTTGACATGTTCACAATAAAACAGGTGCCCAGAGGAGATAACAGGAAAGCGGATGCGCTCAGCAAAATCGCATCCACATGCTTCGCGCACCTCTCAAAACAGGTATTGGTAGAAACCCTAAAAAACAAGTCAATCTTGGAAATGGAGATATCCACAGTGATAGAAGAACAAGATCCTACATGGATGACGCCTATCATTGAATTCATCAGCAAGGGAATCTTACCACAAGATCATAAGGACGCTCGAAGAGTGTGGCGCACAGCGCAACGGTTTGAACTACGAGACAACATACTCTACCGACGCTCTTTCTTACAACCCTGGCTCAGATGTGTTGGACCTCTTCAAGCAGACTACGTACTCAGAGAAATCCACGCTGGATCATGTAGTATGCACTCAGGACCGCGATCTGTGGTGGCAATCGCTCTAAGGTCAGGGTATTATTGGCCAACTATGCATCGCGACGCACGCAATCTGATAAAGAAATGCAGCAATTGTCAAGTACATAGGCCAATCCCGCGCCGACCACAACAAGAGCTAACACCTATTACCTCACCATGGCCATTTTATAAATGGGGCATTGACATCGCATGACCCTTTCCTGTGGCAGCAGGAGGAGTAAAGTTCCTCATCGTAGCCATAGACTACTTTACGAAGTGGATTGAAGCAAAGGCGGTGGTGAGCATCACAGGAAACCAAGTCAAACGCTTTGTCTGGGACAACATTGTCTGTCGCTTCGGACTACCGGGAGAGATTATATCAGACAACGGAAAATAATTCTGTGATAACCCATTCAAAGATTGGTGCGCGCAACTAAACATCACGCAACACTTCGCTTCAGTAAAACACCCACAAACCAATGGCCTAGTTGAGCGCGCAAACCGTAGTCTAGGTGAAGGAATAAAAGCGCGCCTTGACAGACATAAAGGAAGGTGGGTGGATGAGCTCTCGCATGTCTTATGGGCGCATCGCACAACAATCAAAACCAGTACTGGCGACACGCCATTCTCCCTAGTCTATGGAACAGAAGCCGTCATACCAGCTGAGATAGGAATGCCAACTATACGCACAGCAGAGGTCAACGTCACAACAAACGACGAGGAACGGCGCATAGACTTAGACTTACTGGAAGAAAGGCGTGAACGCGCAGCTATACGCGAAGTAAAGGCTAAGGCAAAAATGAAGAAGTATTACGATGCAAAGGTCAAACACACTTCATTCAGACCAGGAGACTTTGTTTACCGCGCTAATGATGCAAGCCACGCAGATGACACAGGCAAGCTCGGACCAAAATGGGAAGGACCTTACGAGGTCACAGATGCGCTTGGCAACGGCGCATACAGACTGCGCGACATAGAAGGTCACGACCTAGCGCGCACTTGGAACATCTGCAACCTCAAAAGATGTTACTTTTAGGCCACAACCATTACACAGACACCTTTGCATCCTACGAGATGCCCAATAAGTGTTTGTTTTTCTTTTCTTTCCTAGGAATTGTATTTTTTATTTTTTCAAAAAACTTGCAAGTATCAATAACATGTTATGGTTTCTAGCTAACTCCATAGCGTATTTCACTTTATTACATACTCATATATGTCAATATCGTTATCTTATATTTTTGCCTCATGCACTAATTAAAGACCCACGAAGGCATAAAGGATGAGTTAACCTACTAATTCACTCGTTGAGTAAGAGGGTTGCAAACCCATCAACATTGGATCACGTATCCTTGCTAAGCGCCTTACTTTGGAGACGTCGAGGTAAGTTTCACATGCGCATCTCACGACGGGTGCGCAAATATTAAGTACACCGTACAAGCTTAGCAAATAACGAGCCAAGACACTTGGTCAAATAATAAAACTTAGCAAACAATGCAAGTATATTTCTTAAAGTCACGCACTTAATGAGCCAATACACTTGGTCAAATAATAAAACTTAGCAAACAATGCAAGTATAATAACGCAGCCAATATACTTGGTCAAAAATAATAAAACTTCGCAAACAATGCAAGTACATTTCTTAAGTTATGCACTTAATCAACAAAAAGGTATCTTATTCAATATTACAAGGAAAGATACATTTCATTATTTACATAGTACATATACAAAAAAGCCTACACGCTATGGCGATGCTCAGGGCTCTCCTCCGGAGCAGCAGAACTCCCCGCCTTCTGAAGCTTCCTCAGAATCAAAGCGTCCTTGGGAGATACGGTAGGAACACTTACGGGCACACCATCAGACCTAGGGATGTGTGCAGCGCCCACGCCACACAACACTGCCTTGCCCTTGATGCCCCTCTTCTGAGCAGCCCTCTGCTCGTGATGCTCCAAAACCTCTTTCAAGGGAATCTCCCTTTCAAGAGCAAATGAGTTAAGGATATGGCGAGGCTGCGCAAACACAGGAATCTGCAGCTGCGACACATCAGGCTTTAGAAAGTAATCTGATTGCCCTTCTGCATCCTCTCCAAGGTGGCGCTCCAACGTCAACCCCGCCATAAGTACATCTATGGGGTTGTCTTGGTCGCGCTCCAACCTCCCAATGTGCGGCAGCTCGAGGACCTTCAACCCTGCCATAGCCTGTATCAGCTCATCATACGCAACAGCATTATACCCGGGGACTTCAGCCAAATCTTTGTTCAGCAACTTGGCCTCATGGAGATCCTCCATAGCCTGCGACTTCCCGCGAGCCACTGCGTAGTGAACCACCTTCCCAAAGGCGTCCAACACCTCTTGGGACTCAAGAGTACCCATTGCTGCCAGGCGCAGCCCGTGGCTAATCAACCACCTACATCAACAAAGATAATTTGTGTTAATAACAAGCATAGCAACAAAGAGTATTACGAAGGAGAAGAGTATAAAAGAAATACCTGCGCTCAGCAATGGTCGACATCAAATGAGGATATAACTCCTCATCATACTTGATGCTCAGACCACGCAGCTTGTCCTCCTGCACCTGGATGATCTTCATCATATCCTCCTTAAACTTGGCAATGTTAGCAAAATGCTCTACCTTCTTCTCCTCCAAGAAGCGCACAGCCCAAGTCAAGTCGGACTTGTAATGATGAAGCTCCCCGCGCGCCTTCTCCACCTTAGCCAAGGCGGACAACTTCTCATGGGTGATCTTCTCAGTATACACCCGCGAGGACTCCAACTCCACCTGCGCATCCGCGAACTGCGCACGGAGCTTCGCTAGCTCCTCATCCTTCTGGGCGAGAGTACTGCTCTCCCCGACATACTTCTCTCTCAACTGAGCCACCAGCTCAGCTTGGCGCGCAGCAGTCGAAGCCAACTCATCCATCAACTGCTGCGCCCCCTACCCTCATCAACCTTGGCTTTCCCCTCCTTGTTTTCATTCTGTGGAGAGGAAACCACATCTACGAAGACCCCATCATTCTTCGCGGCATCATCCCTACAAGACATAAAGAACGCAGTTAGTATATATTGCGACAAATAATATACAAGAAACATAATATAGACGCAGATACTTACAGAAATGGAGAGGCCTCAGCAGCCTTCTTATTCGCACCAGAAGCGGATGTCTCCTCCGCGGACGACTCCGCATCCCCAATGAGGTAGCGCCGTCTCTTCTTGGGGCCACTGGTCTCAGCCTCTCCCTTGCGCTTAATATTCTGCGCCACTTCTTCCTTCAGCACCTCCTCGGGCTTTAGGATCTCTATGCTGTCAGACGACTCAGCGCGCGCCTCCTCTTGCGCCACCTCCACATCTGGCGCCACACTCTGAACGGGCGTCACTTGGAGCGGCGGCGTGTTTTCTGGGACAACCTCTGGCAGCACGGTCAAGCGACCCTCAGTCGCCTCCAATAGTGGCTGCTCCCTTTCCCTCAGAGGGCGCACCCTTATCGTCACCTGCTTCGGCTTGTCCAGCTTCACAACGGCGAATAGATCCATCTTTGCGCACATACACAAAACAAGAAAGAGGAAAGGATTAGTTATTAAAAGTGCGCATACACAAAGACTTACAAAATTTGAAGTAGAAGGGACGAACACCCACCCCGGCCTTCCTCACTTAAAAAAGTGGGCACCTCGTCCGCAGCACCGAAATAATTGCGACTCAACCCCATGTGTACCAAAAACTCCTCCGGATAAGGGTTAATGGCTAGGCGGTTGGCATCAAGAGTCTGCGCATCAGTCAGCCTAAAGGAACCGGGTGCGGGGCGCCCATCCCTTGGCAATGTATCCTGAGTATAAAACTCATAGGACCATGGAAATACCACATCATCAACCCATAAAAAATACTCCCTCCAATTTCTTAGGGAGTCCACCTTCTCAGTGTAACACTGAAGCGCCCCCGGGCGCTTCGCAAAAGATACCCACCCATTTGACCACGTCGTGTGGTAAAAGTATCGGAACAAGGCTATGGTCGGTTCTATCGCAAGTAAACGACAGTTTACTTCAAAATTCGACACCTTAGCCGCACCTATACAGTGCAGCTGTGAGATGTGGAGGCGATAATGGTTGAGCAAATCGCTCATAAAAATAGAAATGGGTACGCGGTAATTCGCGTACTCAAAGAATTTCGTGTATAACCCTATTTTCCCTTCGGGGAAATCAGCTATACACGAGTCAACATCTGGAGCCTCTGGACGCACATCCAGAGGCACGAAGTAGTCAGACGTAAACTGAGTAACATCAACAACCGTCATCGCAGAGCGAAAGTCCTCTAACTAGGCAACCATTTTCATTAATTCACTAGTTAAAAACGCACACAAAAATTACCTACGGAAAGGATTATTTTCTTTGCAAAAGATAACTTTCAAGAAAGTGAGCAATGGTGAGTGTGTGTTTTACTGTGTGTGATTGTAAAAATGGGGCGGTGACTCTTATATAGGGAGTAAAAGAACCCTAGATGATGTCCACGTGGATCCCACTCACAAAAACGTGTGGCTAGAACCGAAACGGTACATGCACTTTTTCCCGGTTTCCGAGGGCCACGTGGACACTGCCCCTAATTTTCGAGGTATCCTTTTGAAATACCTATGACAAGGTGCATTGCACTTTAAATTGGGCGGCAATATTTCAATGTTCTCCCGCCACGCTTACCGCTGGTAATATTAGTCTAGCATCCGCGGCTACGAGCCGCGCATACTAGACTGGGGGGACATGATGACGTATAGTCTATATATGGGCCACGAGCCCAAATGATATACATTACTAAGGCCCAAATCCACCATGAGTGGGCTATTGTAACTTGGGCCGCATTAATAATGGGAACAGGCTCACGTAAGCCCAACCCAAACAAACTATACACGGTATAGATAAGGATCATCTATCTATGGAATAGATATCCTTACCCTGGATAAGCACCACGAGTGCGAAGAGTATGGAGCAAGATACCTACTCGGTTTCTGCGTCCTATATAAGGAATGACATAACTATCATTCAAGGTACGATTCACAAACCCTAACTCTTTACGAGAACTCTAAATCGATTACTTACTCTAACGCCGGAGTCTAATCGTGGGAGACAATCCCACGATAAGCCTAACGGTGTTGTTTATTTTCTTAGTGCGCAGGTTACAAGTACTAAGAAGCGAATTGGTACGAGAGCAAGAGCCCATAATCAGGAACGCCCAACTTTTGTATCAACAATAAGGAATCGGACGAATTAATAAAGTCTAGTGTTGAGATCCTTGTCCCAATCCCGAGAGAGTCACAGGGGACTTTTGATCAAGTGTGTGATATTCATTCTCACCCTAATAATCCAAATGATCAAATTGAGAGTGTCTCTGATTCCAGTGATGATTGTTTATCTTATGGAGACATTGAGTATGTTGATGCATCCCTTCCCCACTCTAATGTTGACTTTCTTCTCGAGGAGTTCACCGATGAACTCACTCACACCAATCCATTCCCATCGGGATGTGATGATTATCTCTTTGATTTCAAAGATGATATGGAGGAAGTCGAAGCATTCCTTGCTCTAGATAGTTCAACTTTGTATGAAGTTGATGATAACTATCTTGATTCCGAGGGGGATATCCTTTTTCTTGAAAGCTTATTGAATAATGATCCATCACTCAATTCCTATCTCAATATCGGGCTTAGTGATTCACCCACTGATGAAAAGTCTTTATCTCATGTAGACATCAGTAATCTCGATGAAATTCCTTCTGAGCCCATCATTGATCACCTTATCATGACTCCTCCGGAGTATGATAGCCCAGGGGGAGATACACTCAATCTTGAGGATTTGCAAATTCCCACCCACCATCCTGGGATGTTTTTGAGCTTAGCCCTTGAAATCCAAACTCAGGCTAATGAGCCTGTTCTCGAGGTGCCTTCCTCTCTTCTTCACTCCTTCGGGAATGAAGACACTATATTTGATCCTGGCATTTTCATGTATCATTATCTTGAGCCGGATACTTATCTCATCGGTGTGGAACTTTCACGTGCTTCAAATGTTTGTCCAACCATCTTGAATGAAAGTCCGATTGAGATTGTTTCTTCCACATCATGCTTCCCCAAGGACAAATGAATTCGAGGTCGAGTCAAGCTTGCGACTTGGTAAACAAAAACAGTAGCATGCTTATAGGGTTTTCACCCTAAGTGTGGGGGAGTTACCCATGCTATGATTACAAATGAAGTGAAAAAACATAGTGGTGTTTCCACGTTTAGCTTGTAATGTTGCCCTTTTACGTTCAAAATGTCGGCATAATAGCCGGGACTTTGAATATTGAGGACAATATTCATGCTAAGTGTGTGGGGGGGGGGGGGGGGTATTTCGCTATTCTAGCGAATTTTATCACATTTTACTATCTTATACCCCCGTTTTTAGCCAAAATTTCAAAAAAATTTCAAAAATTTTTCACTTGAGTTCAAAATTTTTGTGGTTATCAGTCCGCCTTGTCTAACCGACAAAAGGGATTGGCTAATCCAGGAGCAAACGGCTCTTGGTAAAGATATATCAAATCCGTTTATGGCTTGCAATTTGCCCAAAATTGTATGGTACCCCAACTCGCCATATCCCATAAAGCGAATGAGTTAGCTAGCCCGCAAGATTATGGCTTGTGGTAAAGGCAGTGGAAAATCCATAATTGGTAATCAGCTCACCAAGATGTTGACTATTCCATCAAGAGCTGGCTAGTCCAGAAGCAAACGGCTTTTGGTAAAGACTAATCAAATCCGTTGACAGCTGGTGGTTTGCTCAAAATCACACGGTTATCAGGTGTACCACAGTTCTCACACCTGGCTACTCCAGAAGTGATGGCTTTTGGTAAAGAGTTTAAAATCCATCAAGTTTTCAAAACAGTTATTGCTAGGGACTAGCAATAGTTTAGTGTGGGGGATTGATGAGTGCTCAAACACTCATCATTTTTTGTCAATTTTGAACTGCAAAACATACAAAAACACTCAGAAATGCATCAAAATACTAAAAATATTTCAAAATTGTGTTTTATATGTTTTAGATGCAAAATGAGCAAAAACAGACGAAAAACGTACAAAGTTTGCAAAATTGGCAGTTTCAGTCCCCCAACTTTCATAAAATTACAAAAGTAGTCCCTGGAAATTCAAAATATGGAAAATTATCACCAAAGGTCCTTTTACAATCATAAGTTTTCATATTTTGTCCTTTGGTGAAAAATTGGAAAAGTTTTAGAAAATTACAAAATTAGTCCCTGAACTTTCAAACTTTGGCAGATTTGGTCCCTGGTGGGAATTTTTGGATGAAAAAATCAATTTTGGTCCTTGGGAATTCATATTTGTCACTTTTAATCCCTGGATGAAAATTTTGAGAAAATTACAAGTTTAGTCCCCGGAGTTTGGAAAATTGCAAAATTGGTCCCCGGGTGTCTTATTTTGAAAATATTAATTTTTGTACTTGTAATACTCAAATGTTGTCAAAATTGGTCCTCATGCTATATTTTGGAAAGTTTCATTTGCAGCCCCTCACTTTTGGTAAATTACAAAAATGGTCCTTATGGTGTTTTGCAAATTAACCAAACGGACCCTTTTAATTATTTAACCCAAATAACAAAACCAAACCATAAACCAAAACCTGATCCATGAACACTCCCTGCCCACCAAAAAGCCCAATTCCCATTTTTAATAAAACCACAACCGGTCAAACCATAGTCAAACCCACACCCCCGATCTACTGTTCATCCCTAACCTCTAATTTCCCCCCTTAATCCCTGGTTTCCAGCGTGTTTTGTCCACCCCACTTCCCCATTTTCCTCACCAAACACTCAACCACACCACTCCAATTCCCCTCCTCATAAATGCCCTAACCAAACCCCATTATCTGCCAAAAATACAATTTCCCGCCAAAAAAGTCTCAACGGCTCAGATGAAAAGGAGCCCATCCAATGGCCTGAAAAGATGTGGGAAAGTCAGAGAATGACCCAAAGATCTATAAAAGTCAAGAAGGAGGTCAGAAGAATAATAATGAGAGTAGTAGTAGTGTAGTAATAGTTTAGTTTGTACGAATTTAGTGTAATTTAAATTCAAGTTGTATTTTCAAGTTCAAATTAGTTCTATCCAGTTTAGTTTGAGTAATATAAGCTTTGTTTAAACCTTAATTTCAGTTTAATTCACAAATTCTGTTTATGCTTAATTTTCTTAAAATCTCATTTCAATCGTATGATGTTAAAACTTGTTGTTATTTGATATTTTGAACTCATACAAGTCACTGATAAGCTTTTATGAGTTATTGTGGCTGAAGGAATGGTTTTAGTCAAAGAAATCAGAAAATCATAAAAATACAAATAAAATAAAATAAATCAAAAAATTCATCACAGAAGAGGATGGAAGCAAGAAGCAGGGTGTGATTTAGATTATTCAGGGTTTAGAGACTTCATGGGAAGTTGTTAGGATAGATAGTGGTTCATGGTTCTCTGATTCTCAGTTTAGATTCAATTGTAAGCATTTTTCTTTAATATTGAAAGTTACTATGTAATAGTTTATTATCTGCTTGTTTTTGTTTCTAAGTGCTTATTTGGTGTTATCTAATTAATTTGTAGTTTAAAATAGGGTACTTGTTCATTTGTTTTCAATATTGCTTTTGATCTTAGTCTAACTGTCACAACACTCCACTTAGCTTATTATAGTATGATTGATCATGTGTGCTTAATCTCAGCTTAAACATAGTTAGAATACCTTATTATATGATTCTGTATAAGTAGTACAACCTATTTTGTTCATTTAAAGTGAAAATCTCATCACATTGTTCACATAAGGGGGTGTTTGGATAAGCAGTTTTGACCACTGAGTTCTGTGGTTTGTTTGTTATTTTTAGTTTTGACAAGTTATATTAGGTGTAGTTAGGTTTAGCAAATCTTAAAATCCAAGTTCTAAACAACCAAAGTCAAAAATCCCACCCCAAATGCCTTTGACAGTCCACTGTTGGACCTTTGGGTGTACAAAACCTCACCATCAACTTACAAATCATGTTTTTAGCTTAGGTTAGCTTTATTATAGTTTATTATAACTTCATAAGCTCATAAGATCCATTAGAAGTTGGAGAAAGTGTTGATATAAATAATGTTTGTGAATGTTATTAAT
This sequence comes from Artemisia argyi, assembly GCA_030686995.1. Taxonomy (NCBI): domain Eukaryota; kingdom Viridiplantae; phylum Streptophyta; class Magnoliopsida; order Asterales; family Asteraceae; genus Artemisia; species Artemisia argyi. Next base: position 85,901,475 of record CM060684.1, on the reverse strand, counting down.
ATTTCTCAATAAACCTATGTTTTGATAATCACAAAACTTAAATCAAATTAAGTCAAGAATAAGACATAAACAAGTATTTGGTGACAAATATTTACCTCTACATCTTATATCACTTAAGGTATGCATAAACTTAGTAACTTATGCATTACATGATCAAAGGAAATTTTATATTAATACATAACATTATATAAAATGATTTTAACATTTTACATATATTTGTAAATCATTTTTGGTAAAGCTTTATTAAACCAAAAAAATATGATTTCAAATTTCCAACCAAAAAGGGCAAATTTTATCCAGAGAATCTTTTCAAACGTTCAGGAGGGCGGCCCCCTTAATTTTACTAGGCGGCCCCCTTAATCATTAAGGGGACCGGCCTATAATTAAAGGGACCGGCACGCTCCCGAACAGTAAAATCTGGCCCTTTAAATACTGGATCATTTTGCACATCTTCCTCACCTTTTTGCCCTATAAACTTTCTGATCCAATCTTCTTCTCTAGATCTAAAATCCTTTGATCATATATTTCATAAGTCTTTGTTTCCAAGTGATCCAAAGCTTCATCCATTCAAGTGCAAGAAGAAGAACACTTCTCTACATTCATCTTATTGTAGTGGTGTTGTGTATAGCTAGTTTCATATTGTACTAGTGATAGCTAATTGTTAAGGTGGTGCGTATATTTGTTGATTGTAGAATCTTGGTGTGTTGTAAACTAGTTTAGTAGTTGTGACTTACTTGTGCCTAGAAGAAGGTGTGAAGATTGCAAGGTGTGAAGACGGTGTGAAGTCTTGAAGAAGGTGTGAAGGTGTGATTAAGGTGTCAAGATCACGTGGTGTGATATTTGGTGTGAGATTGGTTCTAGCTACGATTAGAACTCGACATTTAGCTTAGTGTCGTTAACTTGTGTAAGCCAAGGTGTGTAAGGTTTCTCCACCATAAGGAGTTTGTTGACATAGTGAAGAAAACTCTCGAGTGTGGTACTCGGGGTGTGGAGTAGGGCAAGGAAGGTGTCCTTGTAGCCGAACCACTATAAATTCACATGTTGTGGTTTGATCTTTCTAACTCTATCTTTTCTTCATTATATTTCAATACTTTCAATATTAGTTTAGAATTGCTTATATTGGTTGTTGCTTGAATTCACTTAAGATCGAATCGAAAGTTTTTATAACCAACAAAATATTTTGGAAATAAATTTAAAAGGACATAAAACTATTCAACCCCCCCTTCTAGTTTTCTACAATTGGTATCAGAGCCACGTCTAGCAAGATCTTTGAAATATATTGTATTTTAAAACTTGTAACGATCTATGGAATCTGAAAAATATTTAGAAGGGCAATCTATGCAAAGACCACCACTATTTGAAAGTGATGGATTTTTATATTGGAAAAATCGATTCGAAACTTATGTGAAGTCAAAAGATCTAGATCTTTGGCATGTTATTACTAATGGTGATTTTTTACCTATTCAAAATAACCCGGAAACTAAGAAAGATGAAATCGTACCTTTTGAAAAACAAAATGATGATTTAAAAAGAAAACTTGCTAAAAATAATGAAGCAAAAATGGTTATTTATAATGCGCTACCACGTAAAGAGTACGAAAGGATCTTTATGTGTGAAACCGCAAAAGAAATTTGGAACTCTTTACTAATAACTCACCAAGGTAATAGTCAAGTCAAAGATAATAAGATAGATCTACTTGTTCAACAATACGAGCAATTCACAATTCCGGAAGAGGAATCAATTGACAATGCTTTTGCTAGATTTAACACTATCATCACAAGTTTAAAAGCACTTGATGAGAATTTTTCTAGTAAGAATTTTGTTAGGAAGTTTCTTAGGGCTCTTCATCCAAAATGGCGAGCTAAAGTGACGGCTATTGAAGAATCGAAGAATTTGTCAACTTTGCAACTTGACGAATTAATTGGAAATCTAAAAGTCTACGAAGTCATCATTAAAAAGGACTCCGAAATGGTCAAGGAAAAACGAGAGCAAAGCAAGTCAATCGCCTTGAAAGCTAGAAAGGAATCTAGTATCGAAGATAGCTCATCTTCCGAAAGTGATGATGAAGAATACGCCATGGCCGTAAGAGATTTCAAGAAATTCTTCAAAAGGCGAGGAAGGTTCGTAAGACAACCGTATGATGAAAAGAAAACATTTCAAAAGAGTAAAGATGACAAGAACAACAAGATTGAAAGAAAGTGTTTCAAGTGTGGAGATCCAAATCACCTTATTGGAAAATGTCCGATGATGACAAGAGATCAAAATCAAAGAGCATTTGTTGGAGGTGCTTGGAGTGATAGTGATGATGATGAGAATGAAACGACAAAGGAAGAAAAATGTCTCATGGCGAATACACCAAATGAGGTACGTTCCGAAACCGAATATTTTAGTGATGAAAGTATATCATTAGATGAAAAAGATCTAGATAAGGAATATATTAAACTATGCAAATTAGGACAACTAGTAATGGCCAAAAACAAATCACTAAAATACATTAACAATCAATTAGAAAGTGAAGTACTTGAACTAAAAATTAAAATACATCAACTAGAAAAAGGTAAAGAAATTTTTGAAGAATGTAAATCATGTCAAGAGCTTAAAGGTGAAAACGAAATACTTAGGAAAGAAATTCGCAAACTTGACAAATTTGAAAATAGTAGTCAATCACTTAGTAAAATAATAAGTATTCAAAGAACATCCGGAGACAAAACCGGTTTAGGATTTAATTCAAATGAGGCTTCAACAAGCGAGATTAAAAATGTAAAATTTGAAAGTGAACTCAACAAACAAAAACCTTTAAAATCTAATCCTAAGTATATATTTATTAATGATAAGAAAATACCTCTTGCCAACGATGAAGAAGTTAAAGATTTTTATAAACCGTCTTTAAAAACCAAAGTAGAATCGTCTAAACCCAAAATAAGATCTAAAACTCCACCACCTAGAAAACCAAATAATTCTCATCCTAGGTCTAAAACACCTCAACCAAGAAGAAATCAAAATAGACAAAACTATAATAACAATAGTAATCAAATGTGGAACTACCAACAAAGCTACAATCCTTGGGGCATTCTACCACCTTTCATGCAACCGAGTCAAATGTTAAACATGTTTGGACCAAATAACTTTGGACCAAAAGGACAATGGAGATCAAATGGCTAGACGAACATTCCTTGAGGCAATCTTGGTTTTTCTCTCAACATAGACTTTTTCAAAGTCTATATTTCATCTTGATGATGTTGAAGACTTCTTTTGAAGACCACCGGGTACGCCATTCTTTCACAACTCATTGTCATGCTTAGATAAATATGCATTGTTTGATTTCGTCTATTATTTAGATATAATTTGTTATTGTCTTCTATTTGTTAGAATCACATATATACTTATATATACATATATATACTATTATACGTAATATATTATATATATATATATATATATATATATATATATATATATATATATATATATATATATATATATATATATATATATATATTCACTTGCACATAACCTAGATACGTCATTTGTTGACTTTCTAGAACTCCAGGAAATCGTTCTTTATCGAACCCTTTCCTTCCCCCCTCGCGTTATTCTAGTAAGTCCTCTTCTAGGAGACTCATGATGATGAAGGGATATGAGTCAAGTGGACTTTTATAATGCAAGAACGCCTTCGCACGTGAACACTATGGATGAAACAAACTCCTCTCGCCAAGTATATCCTATCTCCGTTACTATCCTTCAAATCTCACTCATCAACCCATCTTTCAAACACACTTATACCTATATATATAAACAATATATATATATATATATATATATATATATATATATATATATATATATATATACACTTATTCACATATTCCCGAACACATCTCAAACCCTTCATCAACTTAACACTTTGATCATTTTATCCAAAAATTGTCAAAGGAATATTTTAATTATCGAAACGGTAATTAAAAGTTGTTAAGTTTCTTATCATCGTGCCAATAGACGTTTACGTATCTTTGATATATTATAAATCTAAGTATATACGTATGAATATTTTTGTTCCAGAAACGAATTCCGCGAAATTTGGAAAATTTCAAAGGCGGCCCCCTTAATGATTAAGGGGACCGGCTTGTTATCGAGGGCGGTCCCCTTAATGTTTAAGGGGGCCGGCCATCTGACAGTTCCAAATTTGTTTTCCTTCATATTTCCATTCCCAAACACTCCATTCACTCATTTGTTTTTCCCCACTGCTACTGAGTACGAACCAAAACCCACAAAAACTTCAAAATCCTCCATCATATCACCAATCCGGGGTTATTTCGCAAGGGGCAAACATCAACCAAACATATAACAACATCTTTTGTAAGTTTTCCAACATGCATTTCATCACATTTCATTCGATTTGGTGTCTAATCAATAATCATGCATTTTATTAAAATTCATTTTAATTCGATTTTAAGAGTAATTGAAGCTAGAAATTGAACTACCAAATGCTCCCCATAGGATTAGGATGATGTTTTGCAACTCAAAATTAGTATAACATCTCATCTTGTCAAAATCATTAATCGCCCATAAACCCTAGTCGAATTTTATTTTTCATAAGTCACATTGTTGATATAACTCTTAAAAACCATTTAAAACTTACTACATTACGTTGTTTTAACGTTCTAAACAATCAAAGCATACTTTTCAAATTGTTGTTTAAATGGTTCATGAAGACAACATGGGCGTTTGGTTCATAAACAAACCATAACTATATGAAGATTTTTGAAACCTATAACTAGCTTATAAGTTTTGTTAATAATACTAGAATCAATAGAGGTCATCAAGATATATAATCAATATATATATATTGATATTTTTAGGATATTGTTGTCTAGTTAAGGGAGCGTTTGGTTTATCTTGAAAATGATAATTTTGAAAACTAAAATTCGCTTTTTTTAATCTTTTAAACAAGCTCATATTGTGTCAAACTCTTACGAAATGGAAGATATATAATCTAATATATATCTAGCCTTATTTCGAAAAGAATTATGATATCATACTCTTTGATATTATATATTCTAAACGAGTTTAAAATCAAAATAAAAGGAACATTATGAAACCACTTCATTGAATATTTTTTTTTTCGAAGTAGAATCTCGTTCCACATATATTGCATATAATTATATATACATATATATAACATATGCATGATAGTTGTTTTTATATTAATTCTATTTTTGTTGTTATATTGTCTAGGTGAAAATGCCTAAGACCACGGTTGGTGATGTATCCAAAACCAAACAATACATTCCAAAAGTCTCTTCTACTCCCGACATGTCTCCTTCAGTTGCATGTTTCTATCGTCCTATTGAAAATAGAAACATTCACGAAGGAAGAATTGTCGATCCATCTTTCTATGAATCTGATGACACCGAACGAATGTTCTCCAATATTCGTTTTGAATGTCTTTTCCAAATCAACGAACCTATCATTCCTCGTTTTATCCTCGACTTCTATAGCCAAGTGACGGTGCAAACCGATCCCTATGGTAATCTCCTCATTTCCTTCATGATTCAAAATCAATTTATTACTCCTACTCTTGCTCAATTCGGACAAATTCTTAGAATCCCATTCAACGGCCAAGCCGTTTTCTCAAATGAATGGGATCTCTCCACTCTTGAAAGGAATCGTCCTCAGGATGGCCCCTACTATTCTGAGATTCCTAGTCCTGAAGACATTCGTCGAATGCTTAAACTAGAACGTCGTACGACTAGTCGAGTGATCAAATCGAAGAATGTCGACATTCATGCTAATCAAATCCTTCTCAAAGAGCTAAGCCCCGACATGAAGAAGTGGGAAGAACTCATTCGCGAGAATGCGTTTGGTACGGGTGGTCACCGTGATCATGTCACGGCGAGCATTGCCCACATGCTTTATTGTGTTATTGCTGAAGAGCAATACAATTTAGCTTATCTTTTTATTCATCGAATCATGTCTGCCAAGAACACCCCAAATGCCAATCTTCCATACGGTATGTTTCTCACACGACTTTATCGTTATGTGATGGAACATTACCCACATCTTCAAAGAGACTACTACGTTCATATCCTTCCCACATTGAATCAACTTACTTGTGTTCGTACTCGTCGTCCTCGTAGTGACAAAGGAAAATCTCGTGTTCCTTTGTACTCTAGGGGTCGTGGTTCTACATCTCATCGTGATGACGATGATGATGAGGAGGAAGACACCTCACGTGTTAGTACTCCATCCCCCACGACCTTTGTTGATGATCTTCCTGACCTTGATTACTCCGAATATTCAATTCCTCTTCCTCACGAACGTACCGATGAACTTCTCTTCACTCGCCAAACCTCTATCATCAATCGTCAACAACAAATGCATGAAGAACTTCGAGGGGGATTCAAATCCATTGGGAAGATGTTTAGGAAGATGGTTGGAAAGAAGAAGAAGTAGAAGATTTTGATGTATTGCTACTTATTATGTGTTTTTAATTTGACATTTGTATGGTTTGCTACTTGTCCGACTTACTCGGAAATACTTGTGTTAGCTCTTGTTCATTTCTTGAATAATTTTTAGTCTTTGAACAATTATCATGCTATGCTATGCCTCTTTTCTAATATGGATTATAATATGATAATTTGCATGCAAAATTTGGTTATATATATATGTTTATATATCATCATTCCTAGTGTATATGCTTCTAATAGAGCTTGCTGGAAAAACAAACTTGAAAAATGGCCAAATTCTGCAAATTTTGGGTTTCTGGTCGTCTGGGAAAACACCAGATGGGCGGCCCCCTTAATTCCCTAGGCGGTCCCCTTAATGATTAAGGGGGCCGGCATACAATTAAGGGGACCGGCCATCTGGAACTGGGTTTACTGTATTCTTTTGCATCTTGTGAATCCTTTCTCTAGTTTCAGCTACCATTTCCCATTTTGACCCAACTGATTTTAGAATCTCTTTCAACCATTTCAAACATTTACCTAAATCATCCAATTCCATACTATAAATTCCCTCCATTTTCACCATTCTTCATCTCATCATTCATCATATCATCATGACTCCTCCAAGCACCTCAAACTCCAAAACCTCCAAGAAACAAAAACTTGTGGTCATCCCACCAAAACAACTCTTCATTGACTTAACAAATGAAGACAACAAAACACCATCACCTCCACCCAAATGCTCATCCCCAAGTGCACCCAATGCACCATCTAAAACACCTTCCACTCATGGAACTTCTTCATCATCTATACCCTCAACCTCATCAATCAATGACTACATCAACTTACACTTGTCACCACAAGTATCATCACCACCTCCTACACAAGAACCCATGTCTACTCATCTTACCATCTCACTTTCACCAACAACACCACTTGATGCTCATCTCTCATCACCACAAATTTCACCACCATTCTTTGCCAATCCCGTACCTTGGAGGCTACTTGAATCCCATGGGGATACTTGTCTTTGTTGCATCCATAACCGCACGGTCATCTTTGGCCTTAGAGATGAAATTCAATATACGTTTTCATATATTGAACATTTGCTTACCCACCCACCACCACCACCAACTCCACCATCCTCTCCAATAATCCCTCCACCACAATTCTCACCCATTACTCCACCATCACCATCATGCTCTCCAAATTAAGCATATGTCATGCTTAATAAATAAAGCCTTTTCCCTCCATTTTGCTTGCAAGCTCTATGAAGTTCATGTACTCTTTGCATGATGATGTATCTTTCTTGTTTAATTGGCTTATGTATTTGCTACTATGGTGTTAGCTTTTGTACTTGTATTGTTGTGTCTTGACACAACCATTTCTCTAATATGAATGCTTCTTTCTTTCCTTAGTACATTATATTTGTGTACATGTCTATACTTGTGCTTCTAATATTTTTGTTTTGCAAGCATTCCATAGCTCGTTCTCTTGGTGCCCCCAAACGAGGGGGAGTACACATCAAGGGGGAGTTTCTACCCGTCAAAATTTTCACGAATGAAAACTTGTCGGCTTAACCTTTTTGATGTTACAAAAAGGGGGAGAAGTACATATAAACTCACTAAAATACTTGTTTAAAAACTAATTTTTGAGTTAATGAGTTTAAGTTTTGTAATCATCAAAAAGGGGGAGATTGTTGATATAAATAATGTTTGTGAATGTTATTAATATTTCTCAATAAACCTATGTTTTGATAATCACAAAACTTAAATCAAATTAAGTCAAGAATAAGACATAAACAAGTATTTGGTGACAAATATTTACCTCTACATCTTATATCACTTAAGGTATGCATAAACTTAGTAACTTATGCATTACATGATCAAAGGAAATTTTATATTAATACATAACATTATATAAAATGATTTTAACATTTTATATATATTTGTAAATCATTTTTGGTAAAGCTTTATTAAACCACAAAAATATGATTTCAAATTTCCAACCAAAAAGGGCAAATTTTATCTAGAGAATCTTTTCAAACGTTCAGGAGGGCGACCCCCTTAATTTTACTAGGCGGCCCCCTTAATCATTAAGGGGACCGGCCTATAATTAAGGGGACCGGCACGCTCCCGAACAGTAAAATCTGGCCCTTTAAATACTGGATCATTTTGCACATTTTCCTCACCTTTTTGCCCTATAAACTTTCTGATCCAATCTTCTTCTCTAGATCTAAAATCCTTTGATCATATATTTCATAAGTCTTTGTTTCCAAGTGATCCAAAGCTTCATCCATTCAAGTGCAAGAAGAAGAACACTTCTCTACATTCATCTTATTGTAGTGGTGTTGTGTATAGCTAGTTTCATATTGTACTAGTGATAGCTAATTGTTAAGGTGGTGTGTATATTTGTTGATTGTAGAATCTTGGTGTGTTGTAAACTAGTTTAGTAGTTGTGACTTACTTGTGCCTAGAAGAAGGTGTGAAGATTGACAAGGTGTGAAGACGGTGTGAAGTCTTGAAGAAGGTGTGAAGGTGTGATTAAGGTGTAAAGATCACGTGGTGTGATATTTGGTGTGAGATTGGTTCTAGCTACGATTAGAACTCGACATTTAGCTTAGTGTCGTTAACTTGTGTAAGCCAAGGTGTGTAAGGTTTCTCCACCATAAGGAGTTTGTTGACATAGTGAAGAAAACTCTCGAGTGTGGTACTCGGGGAGTGGAGTAGGGCAAGGAAGGTGTCCTTGTAGCCGAACCACTATAAATTCACGTGTTGTGGTTTGATCTTTCTAACTCTATCTTTTCTTCATTATATTTCAATACTTTCAATATTAGTTTAGAATTGCTTATATTGGTTGTTGCTTGAATTCACTTAAGATCGAATCGAAAGTTTTTATAACCAACAAAATATTTTGGAAATAAATTTAAAAGGACATAAAACTATTCAACCCCCCCCCCCCTTCTAGTTTTCTACAGAAAGTTAAAGTTTTAAGCTTTTTACAAAAGTCAAAAGTTAGTTGTGCAGAAAAAACCAAAACTTCAAAGAATTTATTAGAATTGTGTGTTCACTTTCAAGCTGTGAAACTTGTTTCCTTAGATAGCCTACCAGCTCAACTTTAAGTTTCCATGGCCCTTTAATTTTTGCAAATTTTTCCCTAGGCTCCACTTAGCCTCAAAGTTACTTGCAGGGGAAGTCACTCCCCTACACCAGCAGCCACAGTCCCACCACCACCACTTTGGTGGTGGTTTCTGACCACATCAGTGGCCCCCACTATCCAAACTTTGTTCCATTGAACCCCCCCTACCAGGTTTCTTGAGTTGACCTTTTGTTTGACCCCAAGACCCCTGGGCCCCACCTGAAACCACACCTCAACTCTGTCCTATTTCAGTGTTCAAATAAGTTTTTGGAAGTGCTTATTTTGTGTTATTTGCTTATTCTGGGGTACACCTTTGCTTTTTCTTGCTTTAACATGTTCAATTAACTTATTGGAACCAGGATTAATCATTGTGGGTCCTACTTGAGCTCATTTGAGCTTATTTTCCCTCTTGGTCAACTAAAGTCAACTGTGGAGCCAAAAAGCTTCCACAGTGCTTAATATTAAGTTACAAAAAAGTTGTTTTTATAAAAAGTTCATGTTTTTAGTTATAAAATAGTTTTCTAAAATAAAAATCCAGAAAATCCAATTTATTTTTAAGTGATAGTTTCTATTTAATTTTATTTAATTTTAATTTTCATTTTTAGATTTTTATTAAGTACTTGGTGTTTTTATATTTTTATTAATTTCCTTTTAAGTTAAAGTATTTATAATAATTTTCTCAGATTTTTATTTTGTCATTTAGTATTTATTTGAATTAATATTAGTTTTATTAGTAATTAATTAATAATTAAGTATTAAATAGCATAAGTAGTTTTTATAAAGCAAAACCTAGTTTTTATATTTTTCCTAGCTTTTATATGTTGTAAAATAATTTTAGAAATTTTCTTGTAATTTTTACTGTTCATTTTCTATTTTTCTTAATTTAAAATAGTTTAATTAGGTAATTAATAATTATTTAGTAATTAATTAATAGAAAAATCACAAAAAGACAAAAATACATATTTTTAGTTTTAAAACTTATTTTTTGTTATTTTATAACTTTTGAAATTTTATTTTCAGTTTTCTAGTGCTTAATTAATATTATATTGTATTTAAGTGTTTTAAATATTAATAATTAGTATTAATTAGTATTTAATTAATATTAAATAATTAATTAGTGTCAAAATTTATTTTCTTTTTCTAAAAATTTTCTTTTATCTTCTAGTTTGTAAAAAAGTCATTTTCACCCCCCGTGGGTTTTCAGATTTCAGTTTTTACGTTTTATTTTGTATGTTCGCGTTATTTAAAACGTGAACGTACGCGTTTTTATATATTAAGCGTTTTTAGGTATCTAACTTTCACGTAATCATCTTTATAGCTTGTTTAAGCTATTTCTTCGTATATTCCTTAGTTTAATCACTCACAAACTTTTTCCTGTCCAAATTCACCCGATCACAAACCCGTTTGAATACAATCCACACCTCGTCGGGACATAACGACCCGGGGAAACCCTGTACTTCCACGGAGATTGACTCTTAGGCAGTTTGACTTGGTTGACCATTCACCTGGTCAATTTAGGTTGACCGTTTGGGGCCAATCAATTATTAGTAATTAGATTAGTTGTAATCATTTGGTTGAATTTTGTACTTGTTTGAATCAATTTTCATCATAAGCTGTTTTTAAAGGGGTGTTTGGTTGTAATCTGTTTGTGGTGTTCCACTTGCTTCATTGTTCAATTCTGTGTTTCATTAAGTTGCTTGGGTGGATAAAGGCTCAGGGAAACCATTTTCTTGTTCACAAATACAACCAAAGTCAAAATCACAAGAGAATTATCACCACAGTTAACTGTGGTGACAGTTGAATCCCAAAATAAATCAAATCCTTTCATAAGTTTGTATTACAACTTAATTTGGTCATATTATATCTTAACTAAACATATTTAGTCATTAAATCAGCAATCAAAGTTCATAAAAGTCAAATCTCAAAGTTTTATAAAAAGTCAAAAGTGCAAAACTTAGATTTTTCCCAAAATGGGTTGATTTATTGTGATTTTTGTGGGTGGTTTTAGGTTCTGAAACTTGTTGTGCTCATAGTCTACCAGTAGAACTTTGGAATCATACACTTGTTGCATTTTTATAATTTTTTTTAGTGGACCAATTTACCCTTTGAAAACACTTGCAGGGCAAGAGTCTGCCCTGTGCACCAGCTGACTCAGTCACACCACCAACTTTGGTGGTTCATTGTGACCATTCCAGTGGGTCCCATTGACCCAATTTGGTGTCATTCAACCCCCCTCCTATCAGGGTTGAGGTATTGACCACTTATTTGACCATGGGACCTGTGGACCCCACCTAGAATTGCACCCAAAGGTTGTCCCTTTTTACTTAATTTAAAATAGTTTTTAGTAATTATTAAATAGTTAATAATTAATAATAATTAACTATAAAATCAGAAAAATATAAATTAAATTTTAAAATTAGTTTTTAGTTATTTTTAATTTTTCCAAATTTTATTTTCAATTTTCTAGTGTAATTTAATAATTAATTAGAATTTAGGTTAATTTAAGTAATTAAAAAGTAATTAATAATTAGTTAATAATTAGTAATAATTAATTAAAAAGTCTTAAAAATATATTTTCATTTCTAAAATTAGTTTTATAGTATTTTAGATTTTTCTAAGTTTAATTTTTATTTTTCCAAGTTAATTTCATATTTATTTGTATTTTCGGTTAATTTAGTTAATTAAAAATAATTAGAAAATTAGTATTTAATTAATAGTAATTATAAAAATAGTGTAAAAATAAATTTTAAATTTCCAAAAATTTTCTTTAATCATTTAGTTTGTAAAAATATCATTTTCATACCAGTAGCCTTTTCAGATCACCTCGTTCACTTTTATTCCTCGTACGTTTGTCCGCGTTTTCAGCAAACGGACGGTTTTTGAGTTTTAAGTAATTTCTTCTCAATCTTAGTTCCAGTAATTAATCACATAGCTTTCCTAAGCTATTTCTGTTAATAATTTCCAAATAATTCTCATAACCAACCTTTTCTGTGAATAAACACCCGATCACAAAGCACGCTCAGTCACAATTCACACCTTGTCGGGATTTAACGACCTGGTGATACCTTATATTACCCGGAGCATTGGTCTAGGCTATTTGACTTTGTTGACCATTCTTTGGTCAAAATAAGTTGACGGTTTAGCACCAATCAAGAACCCAACGGAGTAGTCTCGGCTTTGCATCTTGTTTTGCAAAGAGGTACTTCAAAGCCGAGTGATCCGTATACACTATGCATTTGGTCAATATCAAATATGGCTGAAATTTTTCAAAGGCATACACCACTGCTAATAATTCTTTTTCAGTAGTGGTGTAATGACTTTGAGCCTCGGTCATTGTCTTGCTTGCATAGTGTATCGGCTGAAAATGTTTGGATCTGCGTTGCCCCAAGACTGCCCCTATTGCAAAATCACTAGCATCACACATGAATTCAAAGGGCAAGTCCCAATCGGGGGCAACAAGAATCGGTGCCTCGATAAGCTTTTTCTTTAAAGTTTCAAAAGCTTCGATGCACTCGGGTGAGAAGATAAAAGGAGCATCCTTCTCGAGGAGATGGGTCATAGGCCGGGCGATTTTGGAAAAATCTTGAATAAACCTACGGTAAAAACCGGCATGACCCAAAAACCTCCTAATACCTTTGACGGTAGTGGGATGAGGTAATTTCGCGATGACATCAACTTTGGCTTTGTCAACCTCAATCTCGTTCTTTGAAATTTTATGGCCGAGGAGAATGCCCTCTTTGACCATAAAGTGACTCTTCTCCCAATTTAGACATAACCTTGTGTCTTCACAACGTTTGAGCATGTTGTCTAAATGGGAGAGACATGATTGAAATGAATCCCCAATGACCGAGAAATCATCCATAAAGACCTCCATAGTTTTCCCGATCATGTCGGAAAACATGGCCATTATACATCTTTGAAACGTGCCCGGAGCGTTACATAAACCAAATGGCATACGTTTATAAGCAAAAATTCCATAGGGGCACGTGAAAGTGGTCTTTTCCTGATCCTGCGGATCAATGGGAATCTGAAAGTAACCCGAGAAACCATCGAGGAAGCAATAGTACTCATTCCCCGCTAATCTCTCGAGCATCTGATCCATAAAGGGCAGAGGAAAATGGTCTTTGCGGGTGGCGTCATTTAACTTGTGATAGTCAATGCAAACACGCCAACCCGTAACCAGCCGAGTTGGAATCAACTCGTTTTCTTCGTTAGTGACAACAGTAATGCCACCCTTTTTTGGAACGCAGTGTATTGGGATAACCCAAGGACTGTCCGAGATAGGGTAAATCAGACCGGCATCAAGAAGTTTTAAAACTTATTGTTTGATGACCTCATGACTTTCTGGATTTACCCTTCTTTGTTGTTGGACTGCTGGTTTGAAGTCATCCTCCATTAAAATTTTGTGGGTACAAAATTCGGGATCAATGCCCTTGATGTCGGAGAGTCTCCAAGCAATTGCTTGTTTATGTGACTTCAGAACCTTTATTAGAGCAGCCTTTTCCTCAACGCTTAAATCTTTAGCAATTATGACGGGTAATTTATCATCACCCTCCAGAAATGCATATTCAAGATGAGGCGGCAAGTTCTTAAGTTCAACGACAGGAAGGTCATCAATTTTCTCAACATTTTTGACTTCCTCTTTATGAAGTTGTTGTGGTAGAACATGAATAGGAGAGGGATCTTCGTTTAATAATTTCTCAAGTAGGAGAATATCCCTCTCGGGCTCAATCTCTTGGTTATCGATTCCATCGGGAATCGAATCACTCTTGAGAAAGTCCTCAATTTCTTCTAAGACGAAGTCACTTCCCTCAAATGGAGTGAGGGAAGGAGAAGAATCGGCAATGATGGGATAAGAAGATGGAGTGATGTTTTCAGTTGGAGAATCATCAATGAAACCTAAAACCTCTTGAGCGTACTCCTCAGCAGCAACATCGATGACATCTATTCGGTTTACCGATTCAGAGTCATAATTAGAGGAGTACCTCGAAGTTTGATCGAGGTTGAAGGTGATGGCTTCCGTTCCAACACGCAATGTGATCTCTTGCTCAAATACATTGATGAGAGCACACCCTGTTCTAAGGAATCCCCTTCCAAGAATGAGAGGGACCCTTGAATCGGCATCAAAGTCAACAATCACAAAATCTGCCGGAAAATGGAATTTTCCCACTAACGAATACGTCCTCGGCAATGCCAAATGGACGAGAAATTGAACGATCGGCAAGCTCTAAAGTCATGCACGTGGGAGTAAGTTCGGGAAGAGAGAGTTTCTTCCACACAGAATATGGCATCAGGTTAATGCTAGCACCTAGATCGGCCAAGGTAAAGCATTCAACCATACTCGAAAAAATACAAGGGATGAGAAATTTTCCGGGGTCTCCAAGCTTCTCGGGAAGCTTTTTCAAAAGAACTGCTGAGCAGTTCTCATTTAGAGGAGTTCTAGCCATCTCAAAGAGTTTTTCCTTATTACTTAACAGATTCTTGATTGTTGATGCAAACTTGGGCATCAAGAGAATAGCATCCGCAAAGCTAATGTCAAAGTGCAAATCTTAGAAGATTTGGAAAAATTTATCCGCAAAGCTAATGTCTAAAATTTTTCGCGGAGTTTTTGTTCATTGAGACATGATGGGTAAGGAATAGAAGTTTTAGATTTAGGGTTGTCCACTGGAGTTTCTGGTGGTTCAAAGACAACTCCAGGCTTACATCTGGTTTTTGGAATAACCTGAGGTTGGACGTGTGCTGTACTTCGTGAGCTAGGAGGTTGCACTTTGTCCGTTGTCACCTCAAGTTCACGTTCCACTACCTATGGAGGAGAGGAAGAAGAGGTAGTAGGAATCGCGGGTTCATCATATGAAGCACCACTTCTTGTTGTGATCGCCTTAGCATTGCCCCTCGGGTTAGCGATCGTGTTGCTCGGTAAAGTAGTACCTGAGCTCGAGGGTCGATCATTTAAAGACTTCTTGATATCAGAAATCTGGTTGACCAACAACTTGTTCAACTCTTCTTGGGATTTCATGAATTGCTTTAACAACTCGTCAGATGAAGGCCCAGTTGGAAAAATGGCTTGATTCGGATTAGGAAAATTTGGAGCTCGATTGTTCGGATTGGGAACTTGATTTTGAAAATTACCCTGATTAGGGTTGTTGTTTCCATGAAAATATCCGGGATTGAAATTACCTTGACCTTGGTTTCGATTAAAGTTTCCTTGATGTTGGAAACCTTGATTTTGAAAACCGTGACCTTGATTGAAGTTACCTTGGTTTTGAAAACCTTGGTTCACTCTATTTTGATTTTGGTTACGGTTTTGGACATTTTGGTTTTGATTAAAACCGGGAGGTCCAGGTTAGTGGTGAGGACGATAGTTCGGGTCCATTGGAGGGCGGTATTGATTGCCTCCTTGATTTTGGGACCCGGCAACAGCATGAGCTTCATATGGAGTACCATCAGTAGCTGTGCAATTGTAGTAGGCATGCGGCCCACCACAAGTCACACAGACTTCCACTTTTTTAACCTCAGCAGGTGGAGGACGTTGTAGAAAAGAAACTTTCTTTTGTTGGGCGAGAACCAAAGCTTGAATAGCTTTAGTGAGCTTGTCAATCTTAACATCCGTGCTAGATTGACCAACAGAAAATGAAGTAGAAGGACCCGCATTGATTTGGGAAACAATCGGCTTGCTTCGTGTAGAGTGGACCTTGGACTTGTTTTCGATGATTTATAAAGCCTCTCTTTTGGTTCTACTCAAGAAATTACCTACCGCGGAGGCATTGAGAGAATCCTGATCAGCTTGGCTCACACCATTGTAGAAAGTATCGAGTTGCATCAACTCGGAGGAACCATGATGTGGACACCTGCGAAGTAATTCTTTGAAACGATCCCACGCTTCACCAAATGATTTATCATGTTTTTGAGTGAACTTGGTGATTTCGTTCTTAAGACTCGTGGTCTTAGAAGGTGGGAAGAATTCATGCACAAAATGTTTTACCAAATCTTCCCATGTCTCAATTGAGCGAGGGGGTTGTTTCTCAAGCCAAATCCGGGCTTGACCCTCGAGGGAGAATGGGAAGAGAAGAAGCTTGATTGCTTCTGAAGGGACATTCTTGTACTTGATGGTTGACGTTATTTTGTTGAACCATCGAATGTGAGCATGACGGTCGTCTCTCTCAAAACCGTAGAACTGACTTGAGGTTATAAGATTAAGTAACCCGGTTTTGAGCTCAAAATTTTCTGCCACGATGGCTGGAACTACAATAGCATCTCCATAACCCTCAATGGGGGCTTGGAGAAGCTCACATATGGGGCGGTCTTCCGCCATGGTGACAGCTGGAGTGGAAACAGTACGGATCTCAGATCCGACTGTTGGTGCTGAACGTCTACGAGTTCTTCGAGGTTTAACAAGCTCACGTAATGGGCTCGTGGACCTAGAAGAACGAGTGCGCATGCACTAGGGATAAAAACCAATCAAAACAAAATCGAGGCAAATCAACAGTGAACTTAAACGAATAATCACAAATGAATGGCTTCTTTAAGAAAGGTACACCACTTAGAAAGATACAAAGGCAAGTTTTAATCTTTTGTTTGGGAACTTATTAATGTTCACACCCTCAGTTGGTAGGTGTTCTGTCTTGGTTTGCGACGGTTTATTTTTATGTAATTATTATTCACAAGAATGAGACGAATGTTTTTGGGTTTTTGTGTATGGGTGAAAAACTTTTGGAAAATATTCTTGGTATCGTTTCGTTAACCAAAATCGTATCTCTTTAAGAATCACCTCAAAAGAAAACCGATATAGAAAATGTAACGATCTGTTTTGTTTGTTTTTGATTTTTTTTGGTGTTGTTAACACTTTAGGAAAAGTGTTAATGATGTTTTTTTATTATGATTAAGATTTACAAAAGGTGGTGGTGTTTATACAGTGACGAATGAAAAATCACTAATCTCTAAAAAAACGTTTTAGATACGCAGCAACCTCCCCGGCAGCGGCGCCAAATTTTGATTGATCCTGAAAGGTCAACTAAATTGACCAGGTGAATGGTCAACCAAGTCAAACGTCTCAGACCAACTAACCAAGGAGTACAGTGAATCCCCGGGTCGTTATGTCCTAGCGAGGTGTGCAATTGTATTAGAAAACGTTTCAAATGATCGGGTGATTTGACAAAAAGGTCAGAATTTTGATTATTATGATTACACTACGAGATTATGATTGAGAATAGCTTAAAAACACTATAATAACAATTACTGATGATCAGATATCCTAAAAACGTGATTTAAACCTAAAAACGCGCGTTTGAATTTAAAATAAACGCGAACGCGCAGGATAAAAAGTGAAACGGGAGCAAATAAAGTCCTACGAATAAGAAAATTATATTTTTACAATCCTAATGATATAAGAAAATTTTTGGAAAATTAAAATTATTTTTACAATTATTTAATTAATAACTATTAATTAATTACTAATTATTAATTAATTTTTAATTAACTAAATTATACTAAATTACAATTAATTATGAAATTTAAGTAGAAAAATGAAAATTAAATTTAAAAAAATCTAAAATATTATAAAACTAATTTTAAAACAGAAAATCTATTTTTCCTACTTTTTAATTAATTATTATTAATTAAAACTAATTATTTAATTAATTTAAACTAAATTAAATTATAAAAAATACTAAATCAAATGAGAAAAATCTGAAAAAATTCCTAAAATTATTAAAAGATGTCAGGAACCTAAGAAAAATTTAAAATTAGGAAATGCTTATAAATAAGCAGAAAAATAAGCCAAAGGGCTTAAATAGAAGCTATCACTTAACTTATTTTTTATTTTTTCTAAATTTTCTTTTACCAACTACCTTAAATACTGGAATGAGGAACTTTTTGTGAAGGAACTTTTGCTAGAGCTTATTAATAAGCTGTTAGGAAAGCCAAAGTGAGGACAGGAAGTCCTAGTAAGCTTGTGGGATTGGATTTTGTGAACCAAAAAGCTATGAATAAGCCACAAGCTATTGAATAAGCTTTAAACAACTTAAGTGAACACAAATAAGCTCAGATTACTAAATAAGCACAGGGTAATAAGCCAGGAATCAAAATAAGTACTTATGCAATACATGAATTTCAAACAGGCCAAATGGGAACTTTTAGACCTCTGTGGGGTCCACATAGGTCAAAGGAAGTCCAAAGAGAAAGTTGACCCTCAAAGCTGACCTGGTCAGCTCTATAATAAGCCAATAAGCTGAGCTTATGGCTTATTATTAGACAATTGGGGGACCTTTGAACTTGGGACCAAATCTGAGTGGGTCAGTTTGGGTTGTGCTGACAGGTCACAAATAAGGTCCCAATAAGCTATGCACAAATAAGCTAGTGATAAGGCGAAAAATGATCCGTTTTTAGGGGGTCATTTAAGCCCGAATCCGACTTTATTTGATCAAATATTGCCCTAAATCGTTCCTTTTGTGATTTTAGGTACTTGGAGAGTGAATTCTGGAAAAGAAGCCATTTTGGACGTTTTTGGAGCATAAAAGTGAAGAAAACGGCAAAGTATCAATTTTCCATGCTGGAAGCACTAGGTGACGGCGTCAAGAGTTACATCCTGACGGCGTCAGATAGCAAGAATAAAATACCGTGGTTGATGACGGCGTCACCAAGGCCGTCACCAAGGCCGTCACGTGTAAACTTGTCAAAACTTGCGCGCGGAGTAGCTGATATTGTTTTGGTCATAACTTTTGCATACGAACTCGGATTTAGGTGATTCAAAAGCCCACGCGAAGAGGACGAAGAGATCTACAATTTGGTGAAAAAATAGTCTTGACAGCGTCAAGAGTATGGGCTGACGCCATCACGAAGGGCCGACAGAAAACATGCCTATAAATATAACTTCATAACTTCACTTTTTGTAAGCCCTAAACCCTAAAGTCGATTCCTGGGTTTAGGTGGGTGTTTTTCCAGCAACTTAGAGGGTTTCAATCACTCCATAAACATCATGTATTGGTTTGATGATTCTATCTTAATTATATTTTCCATTATTATTGTTGTTTGCTCTTCTTTGATGATGGTTTGCTAATTCGCCTTATGTCTACTTATGATTATGTGAAACTTGTATATAATTGATTAGATCTCATTGATTCCTTGTTGATGTTTGTGTCTATCTTCATCAATTAGGGCATGACACTTCGATAGATCTAGTTGGTTTAGTTTATAATCCTTGTTTCCTATTGATTCTTGTTTTGATTGAATGATTTATATGTTAGGCTTAAGAAAACTGACAGATCTCCAAATGGTAACATGCTTGAACGTCTTAAGAAACATGAACCGAGGCGTACTAGGTCTTTATTGGTTGTATTTAATGCATGAGCCACTGTTTACAATCCCTATAGTTGTGCTGGGCATGGTGTAGGAGGAGATAAGAGCTCATAGAATTGGGGAGTTATGTATGCCACCCCATGAATGGTATTAAGGAATACAACCCGTCAATTAAAACAAGGTTACAATTCAATAGGTAGGATTGGATAGCTAGCAAGGAGTAACATATCATGGGTAGACATGCTTCACTTATCTTGTAGAAACCTAGTTTACTTTTCTTGTTAATTAGTTTAATTAGTAGCTTTTGGGTTAGTTGATTAGCAACTAATTCCGCCCACACTCCCAATACCCGAGATTTTTACTTGCTTTTCATAAAATATAAAAACATAAAAAGAATCATCCTTCACCTTTAGACCTAGTTAGATTAATTTCAATCCTAACGACACTATTCCTAGCTGAACGATCAATCCCCCGGTACTTGTCACTATACTATACTACAACGATCAGGTACACTGCCTGGTGGGGGTTGTAAGCCTCGCGAGATCCCTCGAGAGGTAAAGCAAGGTGCGATTCCCACGCATCAAGTTTTTGGCGCCGCAGCCCGGGGAATAGTTATTGTTTAGGTTGAATTTGATTTTTATTAGGTCTACTCATTAGATTCCTTTTTAGTGAGATTTTTATTTTCTATTTATTAGCTTTCTCGTAGTCTATCTTTTCTTTGTGTATTTGTTCGTAGAAACCTTTCCATTGACTCTTCTGTTCACCACTATGGAGAACGCGAATCCACCATACTACCAACCACGAAACCCATTCACTCCTAATGACATCTTGATGTTCAAACAATATCAAGATGAACCTATTTATGATGCATGGACTCATTTTAAAAATTTACTACGAATAGTCCCTCATCATGGTTTCAATCTATGGTACCTAAATCAAATCTTTTACTATAGTGTCCACCCGTATGACCAAAGGTACATTGACGATTTTGCCAACGGGGACCTTAGGGAATTAAATGCTGAAGAAGCATGGGATGCCATAGAAGATTGTGCCCAATATTATTATAGAGTAGACAACCCAACAAACAACATCACAAATCAATCAATAACGAGTTTGAAGGAGCAAACAGGAAGTTTGTCTGGGGATGATTACTTAGGGATACCTACGTGGATGTCACCTAAAATCATAGTACAAAACAAACACATAGGTAATCTAGGTACAATGGAGGATGAGGTGGATAATCCAAGCCCACAAAGTACCCCACAAGTCCTACCATCATTTGAGGCACATACACCGCCCGTGACTTACCCGGAAGAAGTAGATGAGACTATAGGAACCCCAATTGAGGTAGAACCCTTGGACCAGGCACCACTTGAGGATATAGGTTTGAACACTTGTAGTGATAACCTTACTCCTAGTTCTAGGGAATCTCCTAATGTTGATGAACCGGAACCTCAACCTTTACACAACTTCCCATCCTTAGATTTATTTCTAGGAGACAAAAGAGGAACCGACCCACCCATCAACCTACATTATCCGGGTAGTTTTAGGATGAAGGAAGCCATTCACTCACCCCCTTCACCTCACGTGGCATATTTCCACCCTAAGGGTGTGTATCACTACTTCCACCTACACTTAATCCTAAGTGTAGGGAAAACCTCCCCTATTTCCATTAAATAAGGGTAGAGTCAGGCTCGTGACTCGAACAAAAACAAGCGCTTCTTGGGAGGCAACCCATGTTTTTAATTGTTTGATGTTTTTATTTTATTTGTTTGTTTGTGTCATATATGCTTAATCATAGTTGTTTAATTTTCATGTTTCGAATAATTTGTGAAAATGCTTTATTTTGTTTTTAACCTCGTCTTAATTGCATATAAAGGTATTTTACAAAAAGATAAGTGTAGGGAAATTTATATCTTGATAAAAAGAACTAAATTCGAACATGAAAACTTCACAATTCATGATTAGCATATATTTTATCTTGTTTGTGTGTCAATAATTGTGGATATGTTTTATGAGTTCCTATTTGTAATTCATTCCGCAAGTATCCTATCCTTTTGTTACTTTGTCTTGTTTCTATTTCTAAGTCTGGAATTACATCTAGTTGTGATCTTTGTTCGGTTTGATGCTTGGGTTTTTGTGTTTGTTGATTACAGGACAAGAAGATGATTTATATTTCTGAAGGGAAGCTTTCAACGCTCATCTTCTTGGAGGTAGATTTAACCATGTTGTCACGTTATCTACGGTGAACGAATCAGGGGAGTATTAGTTTCTTTCATTCTTATTTATTTACTTTTACATCTTTTATCTAGAACATTGGGGACAATGTTCGGTTTAAGTGTAGGGAGGGTATATTAGAAACTATTACTCCACTTGGTTTTTGTTTTGTTTAATAGTGAATGTGTAATAAAACTGAGAGAAATATTTGTTAGGGCAATTTTAGCACCAAATTTAAAATTTTTTGCAACATGTGGGAGTGAAACTTTAGTCTTAATAAGCGTCTCATGGATAGGAGTTGTATGACTAGCACAAAAAAACCATACCACTCAAAAATTTCCACCCCAAATATGTGAGGTTCGCCCTTAGATCTTTAGGAAAAAGCATTCATTGTTGGTGCTTATGAGTGTACCGGTAGTATTTAGATTCTAGAACTTGTGATAGCGATGCATCCCGAGACCGCTAGTGAGACTACATTCGTGTAGTTAGGATTTACTACATGATAAGAGGCATTAGGATAACCCTTGTTCTACACCTGTAATATAATTACATTGACTTCATAGGTCAAGTAATTCTCCCACACTTTTGCGTTGTACTCATTTTTAGTACACGATACCCCTAGTACACCCCTCCGAGCCTATCTTTTCGTTTCTAACTTTAAGCATTTTACTTAAAGGAAGAATTTGTTACACCCCACTTAAATGTACAACCAAATCGCCTTAGCCTTCCGTGTATGCGCTCATTTTTAGTGCATTATTGTTAATTGTTTAAACCCTTTGTTAGTTGTCTAATTGATTACATGGTTGCTAAGTCAAGTCATATCTTGTACATATTGTTTTGGGACGATTGGGACTCATGGGTAAAGTACTATTGTAATGGAGTAATGGGGATGAAGTCAATTATTACCCCCATATGTGCATTAATATTTAAAAGTACTCCAAGTGTTTTGATTATCTTGATTCGAGTCATTAGAATAGTTGATTGTAAAGTATGTAAAAGCTCAAGTGTAGGGAGGAAACGAGCTCCCTTTGATGTATTATTTTGGATGGTAGAGTAAGAGTGTATGCAAAAAAAAAAAAAAAAAAAAAAAAAAAAAAAAAAAAAAATCGAAAAAAAATAAAAGAAAAAAAAAAGAAAGAAAAAAAAAAAAAAAAAAAGAAAAGAGAAAAACATACGGGCTACCATCCGTTTCTTTTATTTATGTTTAAGTCAAATAGTGTCTTGAAAATCCAAAAAGAGTCGTAGTTAGTTTAAGTTGAGTCGAGTCTTGGTTTAGCAACGCCTCATTGTACATGTAGTTAACTAAGACAATTGACTTGCCACCAGTAAAATATCCGTTTATCCAACAAAACCATGTTTTCCATATCCCCTACACCTAACGTTATAACCCTTTAAAAGACCTCTTTGATAGTCTATCCTAGGTGCTTACGCCAAGTGGTGGAAGTTTGATCCTTTCCCAAGCCTATGGTAATCTATTTGCTATGACAGGTAGAGAGTGATATTTCTCCATTTCCAATTATGACATATAAATTTTCAACACCTGAGAGATGAGAGTATCCAAATACTTA
Organism: Artemisia argyi; assembly: GCA_030686995.1. Lineage (NCBI taxonomy): Eukaryota > Viridiplantae > Streptophyta > Magnoliopsida > Asterales > Asteraceae > Artemisia > Artemisia argyi. The sequence goes on along the minus strand of CM060684.1, from coordinate 85,877,816 downwards.
ATGTGAGGTGCTAGTGTATAATTTCTGTGCTTGTTTTGACTAAGGTGGAACGATCATTTGTTGTAATTACTTTTATATTAGTGTTAAATGACCCCTAACTTGTATTTTGATTGGTGGAAAAGCTCATTTGCTTGAGGACAAGCAAATCCCAAGTGTAGGGATATATGATAAGGCGAAAAATGATCCGTTTTTAGGGGGTCATTTAAGCCCGAATCCGACTTTATTTGATCAAATATTGCCCTAAATCATTCCTTTTGTGATTTTAGGTACTTGGAGAGTGAATTCTGGAAAAGAAGCCATTTTGGACGTTTTTGGAGCATAAAAGTGAAGAAAACGGCAAAGTATCAATTTTCCATGCTGGAAGCACTAGGTGACGGCATCAAGAGTTACATCCTGACGGCGTCAGATAGCAAGAATAAAATACCGTGGTTGATGACGGCGTCACCAAGGCCGTCACGTGTAAACTTGTCAAAACTTGCGCGCGGAGTAGCTGATATTGTTTTGGTCATAACTTTTGCATACGAACTCGGATTTAGGTGATTCAAAAGCCCACGCGAAGAGGACGAAGAGATCTACAATTTGGTGAAAAAATAGTCTTGACGGCGTTAAGAGTATGGGCTGACGCCGTCACGAAGGGCCGACAGAAAACATGCCTATAAATATAACTTCATAACTTCACTTTTTGTAAGCTCTAAACCCTAAAGTCGATTCCTGGGTTTAGGTGGGTGTTTTTCCAGCAACTTAGAGGGTTTCAATCACTCCATAAACATCATGTATTGGTTTGATGATTCTATCTTAATTATGTTTTCCATTATTATTGTTGTTTGCTCTTCTTTGATGATGGTTTGCTAATTCACCTTATGTCTACTTATGATTGTGTGAAACTTGTATATAATTGATTAGATCTCATTGATTCCTTGTTGATGTTTGTGTCTATCTTCATCAATTAGGGCCTGACACTTCGATAGATCTAGTTGGTTTAGTTTATAATCCTTGTTTCCTATTGATTCTTGTTTTGATTGAATGATTTATATGTTAGGCTTAAGAAAACTGGCAGATCTCCAAATGGTAACATGCTTGAACGTCTTAAGAAACATGAACCGAGGCGTACTAGGTCTTTATTGGTTGTATTTAATGCATGAGCCACTGTTTACAATCCCTATAGTTGTGCTGGGCATGGTGTAGGAGGAGATAAGAGCTCATAGAATTGGGGAGTTATGTATGCCACCCCATGAATGGTATTAAGGAATACAACCCGTCAATTAAAACAAGGTTACAATTCAATAGGTAGGATTGGATAGCTAGCAAGGAGTAACATATCATGGGTAGACATGCTTCACTTATCTTGTAGAAACCTAGTTTACTTTTCTTGTTAATTAGTTTAATTAGTAGCTTTTGGGTTAGTTGATTAGCAACTAATTCCGCCCACACTCCCAATACCCGAGATTTTTACTTGCTTTTCATAAAATATAAAAACATAAAAAGAATCATCCTTCACCTTTAGACCTAGTTAGATTAATTTCAATCCTAATGAAAATATTCCTAGCTGAACGATCAATCCCCTGGTACTTGTCACTATATTATACTACAACGATCAGGTACACTGCCTGGTGGGGGTTGTAAGCCTCGCGAGATCCCTCGAGAGGTAAAGCAAGGTGCGATTCCCACGCATCAGCTAGAACCCAAGATAAGCCTAGGTTTAGGAAGTTGGACTGATTGGCTTATCAAAAAGCCAAAGGGGAAGGTGTGGGGTCCACTGGGTGTGTCACAAATGACCAATGAAAGTAGAACAAAAACCTGGTGCAGGGGAGGTTGCACTCCCTGCAGCCTCAAACAAACTTGTGCACACACTTCAATAAAAATCAAAAAATTAAACCAATCGTAAAACTTTGTAGTTTAGCTGGAATATTTTACCCTCAACAAATTTCAAGTTCCAATTTAACTTACAAAAATCAGGATAATTTACCCAATTTTTTGAAAAACTGAATTCTCATCAACTTTTGACATTTCAGTTTTGAAACTCTTTTGACTTTCTTGAACTTTGATCCTACCTAGATGACTAAAAATGTTGTTTTAACCTAATTTGAGACTGATTCTAACAAGCTACACAAGTTTTAACTCCAAATGATGATTATCCTACTCCAATTCCTTAACAGTTAACTGCTTTTAAAGCTTCTAGGTGATTTTGACTTTGTTGCAAATGACCTGTGTATATTATGGTTAAATTAAACTATACTAACCTAGTACAACCTATTGTGACCAAAATCAATCACCAAATCAAGCTGTGGCACAGAATACTCATCCAATCCAAACACCCCTTTATATTACTGATTTTGAGTTTTTGAGAGTAAAACACTGATTCAAGCTATGCTACTTATTCTAGATGATCTAACAAACTATTTGACACCTGTTGAAGCTAAATTTTAACAAAAGTAAACACTAAACCATGTTATAACTAGAAAAACTAAGTGTGACAGTTAAGATTTAATAATAAGGAACTTAGGTTTTTCATGAGCAAACAACTAGTATTTAGCAATCATCTAACTAATAAGCACCAAATAAGCATAATGAAACAGAATGAGCAATGATAAGCACTTAAACAGTAGAAATAACAAATTTTGAGAAATTAGCTTACAAAGGCTTCCAATGCACAGAACAATGAACCAAGGACTCAAGATCACTTCCTAAAACCTCCCATGAGGTACTAATACCAAGGACCATCCATTATTTATCATGCTCCATGCAATTCTTCACCATTTATTTTTATTTTTTTTTTTTGATTTTCTTAACTAATTTTTTTGTATTTTCTGATTTTGCAGTGAACTTAGACGTGATGATTAATAAACTTAAGAAAGCTTATTAACTTACTAAATTGAGCTTACTGAATCATTAGAAAGCAAATTTTACCCATAAATAACTTAATACGAAATTTGAAATAAAATTGGTACAAATGGAAATTGAACAAAACAGTTTACTTTCCTTATTAAGATAACTTCAACACACTCTGAAAGTCTTAGAATTACAACTCAGGATTAAATTTTACAACGAGAAAATGGACATTATAACAAACGGCTAAAATTTAAACTCAAAACATACTAACTACTGCTTCACTTGTAACCACCGGTAAATTTTCACTTAAATTAAACTAATACTTATCCATTTTTCCCCGTCTAAATTTTTTTTTAACATTATTAGTTTAACTAATCACAACAACTAACTAATATGATGTAACTCACATTCTACATAAACGTGTTCACTTAAGTTCGTTTTGAATAAATATTTAGATATGTCAAGTATAAAACCCCATGACATTATACCTACTACTTTATATTAATACGTTAATATACGATAATTAAACGTTCAACTTAAACGTTTTCTATCTATAAGAATTTTCCCGAAACCCTAAGTTCTTATAACTATGACTTTAAATAAATCATAAACTCTAAAGTACGATACTCTAAATCTAATGTATAAGTTTCTAAAGCATAAAACCTTGACCTAACGTTATATCCCGATTAAAACCCTAATTTTCCAAAACTATGATTTTATGTGATAAAATCACAAACCCTAATTAGTGTGTACAAGATTTCTATAAAATATAAAAGTACATGTCATTCAAGCTCAGGTACAAGTTAATAATGCATGAACACATTATATATATATAAACTCATTATAAACCTTAGTGTATTTATTTTCAAAGCATATTGTACAAGTATTTTATGAACAAGCCTTCAAAATATATTTTCTTATATTTAATGAGCCAAAGTACAAGTCTTTAAACTTAGTGTACAAGCATTTGATGCATGAAACTTAAAAACCATATTTATATTAACATAAACTTATTTATAATTATTCTAACTAGACAAAATACTAAAGATATATTTTTCATAATCCTTAGACCTTAGTACAACCCTAGTAAGCCTATGGTACCACCTCTAATAGCACATTTCGAAATTCTATAGTCTTTTTATCAATTCGACCCCAAAACTTAACCAAACAAACCCTAGTTTCATTTTTATCTAAACCTTACTCAACCTAAACCCTAAACTAAGTTACCTACATTACTTAAAACTCTAAGTACAACTCACTAAGGCCTAGGTACAATTAGCTAATCCATTCGACCCCCTAGTTACACACTAGTTCGAATTGAACTAAACCAAGAGCAACCTAGTTCTAGTTTCATACACGTAAACTCCCTAGCCACAAGACACCTATTAAGATTCTTAAACTTCCATATGTCCATGTCCCTTAGATATTTTTCTAGATTCAAGTAAGTAGTTAGTTTCCTTGGCTTAGGATCGAACCACAACAACATGTTTCTAGAAATCTTTGTTTAAGGTTAAGAGGATAGTTAGTTTGCATGGTTATGGATTAGTCCACATGTACATGTTACTCCCTCTCGTTACATATGGCTGTCAAGGGACTTAATACACCTCATTTTGTTCCCTCCAACACAAACATGATGACCTAGAGCCTTAAGAAACCCTTGAGCTGCTCCTCTATATAAATCGACACACCCTTTTCCTTTCCACTCACACCACACTCGAAACATATAAACTACCCCTACTGGTCTTGAGGTCCAAACAGAAGCCAAAGGAATTTAGTTTGAAGTCTAGAAGGAGGGAAGGAGTCTAGTTCCACTTAGAAGTCAATCTAGTCTCATTCTGGTACTAATCGAATTATGAACTAGTAAGTCTTTCTAACCCTCTTCAATACTTCTTTTAAACTTTAATCACTCTTAAGTATGATGTTAAATAAGTTCTAATAGCAAGCTAAGACCAAAACCCATTTTCATGTTTCTTTATGTTTCTTTCTGATATAACGAGTAAACAAACACCCATTTTATTACTTTGTAAAATTTATAAGTTTAAAGTTATCCAATGTTACACTAAAACAAGCTAAGCAATCATTTAATATGTTACAGAAACGAGCTAGAGGATTTTGTAGGAGTTAAACCAATTTCTGCTCACCTTCTGTTATTTTCATCCAAACAGTCCCAAACACTCATGTTTCGCCTCATTTTTCTACCATGAGCCTAGAGTATTAAACCTAGTCAATAAGCTCTCTTAACCACCACCTAGAACACTTAACTTTGCCCCCAAGACCTGGCCATAAGATGCACATACCACGTTTTTATTTAGATCTTTTTCTGGTCACAAACCATAACAACAAACGCCCCTAATTACTCTTTCGACATGTTTTTCTAAACAAGAAACGCTAGGACTCTTCAGGTATAATCTACATATGTTTTATAACATGTTAGGATGCTTAAAACTTCAGTTCATGAGCGTAGAAATCAAGAAATAAACTGTTTTAGTTTTCTGTTTTGGGTCGAGTTATGCTTCAGGTGACCAACTTCAAGCAATTGTTTCACCTAGCAAACGAGCCTATAAAAACCTAAACTAGGGGGCAAAACAAAGCCCTTCCAGCATAGATTAAGTAGGAACAAAAAGCTCGGAAAAATATTAAGTGGTCTAGTTTTTATCGAGCCTCACTTTTCTGTCCATCGCTACTTAAGGAAAATATTTGTTATTTTATGTGAAACTAGTTTTGAACACCCAACTTTGGAAGATAATTGTGACTGAACCATAGCACCTTAGGACGAATGGTTTGAACCTATAGAAAGACCTCCTGGTAGACTATTGAAAATAGCAAAGGCATCGTAAAAATCTCCTCAAGCCTCGTGTATAAAAGAGCCTACTTTTGGCCGTAAACCCTGTTTTATAAACTTGTATTTTAAATTGTTTAGGGTAAATAAATAAGAACCATGAGCTGAGGAGTTAGGGAAAACTTATTTACAAACCTATTTTGATATAACTAAAAGAGTTGTGACCTTTCACTAGGCTAAAAGTACGTTTTCCTTTAAAGGACATCGGGAGCAAAGTCTATTTTGCATGGAGAGTATTTTATGGCAAAACTTTAAACTATTCTTATGAGTCAAAATTTAAAATAAAGTTAACTTGAGGTTAAAGGGTATAAAGTTTCATATTTGAAAGTTCAGGGTAGAAACTGTCATTTTACTAAAGTTCAGGGGGTAAATTGGCAATATCTGAAACTATAAGGTACAAAGTGTAATATTTTTATATTATCTCGGGAATTTATTTATAACACTAAAATAACTCGGGGACTAGGTTAACTAATATATAAACCCTAAAAACGATAATGATATCGTTAACTTTTGAAGAAACTTTACATTAACTCATTAAACGTATAATCGATAACAAACCTTTAACGGAATCAATAATAAATATTCATATATACTGAAAAGCTTGATAAATCAACTCAGGTTTCGTGTCGGAGACGTTTATCAACTTTATTTAAGTTGTTTTCCATTCAGACTGCTTTATTACCAGGTGAGTTCACAGTCCCACTTTTCATACATTTTCTAAACTTGTGGGGAGATACATGCTATAAACCGAACACAAGTATTTTTGTATGCTATCCTGATTTATATTGCCTAAGTTCCCACTGTCGCCTTTCTTGATAAAAGTCCCTCATATCATGAACCATTAATCACTTGCGAGTGAACACGAATATGGTAAATAGATCTATTGGAAATTGATGGCCCATTTGTAAAAGCCGGATAGATAGCTATAAGCTAGCCGGATTGATAGACAGATGTACTATATTTGAGTTGCATAGGAGCCTGATAAACTCCTACCTAAGGGCATTATTACTTTCATTTGGTTATGTTAGTAATAAAACATTATCTCGGTAATGTTCCAGCAGTTAACGTTTGCGTTCATGAGGCTTAGAGCAATATATTGACTTATTATTACTTAACTTGTGTTCAAACCATTACTTAATTATAAACACTGTGGATTCACTAAACCTTTGTGTTGACGCTTTTAGCATGTTTATCTCAGGTCCATAACAAACAAGGATGGCATGGAGGAGCATGAATACGGAAGAAAGGCTAAAATTTTATTATTCTTTGATAAAGTATTTAACAATTTGTAAAACTACTGGGACCTCATTTTGTAAACTTTGATATTTGAATAATAAAATTTCTAAAACAACTCAATTCGAGATTGCTTTCCTATTATTATAACTGTTGTGCCGTTGAGTAACACCCAGCTTTAATTCCGCTGCGTATCCCAAATTTGGGGGTGTTACATCACTGCATCTCTTTCTTTTTATAGGGAATTATTAGGGTTCCCCTGAGCCTCTGAGCAGATCCCACTTAATTCCTTAGCCATTGGATCACTTGACTCCATCTTAGCCGTTTAACTCCTTTTGGCGCCCAAAATTCTTTTTGGCCTTTTCTTCTAATAATTGGAGCCAGGGTGTAATATTTGGAGTAGAGTGTTTGTTTGGAGTAGCTAGGGGGGGGGGGGGGGTTGAGTGTGCAGGGAAGGAGTTGCAGAGGTGTGATGATGGAGGTTTGGTGTTTAGCAGGGAGTGGGAAGCTGAGGTGGAAGGGGAGGGTCAAAGGTTGGGGTTGACCGGTTTTAATATTCAAAAGGTGGAGGTGGGCTGGAGTAAGATATGGGCCAAGGGTTGTGTTGGGTTAGGGGTTTGTTTTATGTTTGGGTTTGTGTTTGGATTTTTGGGTGAAATAACACAAGAGGGTCCGGTTGGTTTTGTAGAAATAGCAAGGACCAATTTTGTATTTTTCCGAAAGCTGGGGGTTGGACTTGTCATCTTTCCAAAGTAGCAACAAGGACCTTTTTTTGTCAACTTATAATTCCACAAGGACCTTTGTTGTATAATTCTCCAAAATAAGATCTCCGGGGACTAAAGTTGCCAATATGCAAAATTAAGGGACCAATCTTGTAACTTCAAAAGTTTATCAAAAAGGACCACTTTTGCCAAGTTTGAATAGTACAAGGGCCTTAAATGTAATTTTTCCAATTTTGAATGCCTAAGGACTGAATTTGCCATTTTTGAAACTTGAGGGGTAAAAGTTACCATTTTAAGAAAACTTTCATCCAGGGACTAAAAGTAAACAAGTTTGATTTCCCATGGACTAATGTTGACTTTTCATTCATTTTAAACCTTCAGGGACTAGTTTTTACAATTTTTTGATAGTTGAGCGACTGAAACTGCCAATTATGCAAACTTTGTTCGTTTTTCGTCTGTTTTTAAACATTTTTGCATCTGAAACATATAAAACACAATTCTTGGAATATTTTCAGTATTTTGATGCATATTTGAGTGTTTTTGGATGTTTTGGCAGTTCAGACACGATAAAAATGATGAGTATTTACACACTCATGAACTGCCTGGTTCGATCGCCTTCCAAAGAATTCGATCCACACTTTTAATGAAATGGTTACCAAATTTTTGGCAAAATACTTTTCACCATCCATGGTAACTAAGCTGAGAAATGATATTAGTAACTTCAGACAGCTTCTCGACGAGTCCTTATTTGAGGCATGGGAACGCTATAAACTTGCTATTGATCGATGTCCCAATCACAATATGCTTCTTGTCACCATTATAGATACCTTCTACAATGGTTTGACACTTCGTCACCGTGACACCATCAATGCTGCTACTGGGGGCACCTTTATGAAAAGGACCCCTGAAGAGTGCTATTATTTAATCGAAAACATGACTGCCCATCACAATTTTTGGGATTCCTCAGCTGAAAGGAATGACTCATGTAAATCAGTCACTCCAGCAAACAATGATATAGTTGTCCTTGCTAAAAAGCTTGATGATTTGTCTACAACAGTTTTACGTATCCATCAGTCAAATCAAAATCATCATGTCAAAGTTGTCAACCCAAGTTATGAAACTTGTGGTGGTCCACACCCGTACACTGAGTGCCCAGCCTCCGGTGGCTTCGCTTATGAAAACGTGTACGCAGCTCAAGGTTCCTATAACACGGGGGGTAATTCTTACCAACCACAAGGGGACCGTAATTTGTTGAGCTATCGTTCTAATAACTACCTTGGAGCACCAGGATTTAATCAATCTCAGAATTAAAATGCCCAAAATCGGAACCACAATTTTAATCAAAATCAGAACCAAAATCGAATGAACCAAAGTTTTCAAAACCAAGGGAATTTCAATTCCAGTCACAACCAAGTTTTCCAAAATCAAAACCAAGAAATTTTAACCGTAATCATGGTCATGGTAATTTTAATCAGGGTAATAATTTCCAACAGGGTAATTTTCAACAAGGAAACAATTTTCAGGGTCATAACAATCAACATCAGGTAAATTTTCAAAACAATCGTGCTCAAAATTTTGCTAATCAAACTCAAGCAATTGTTCCGACTGGACCATCATCCGATGAGTTGTTGAAACAGTTTATGAAATCCCAAGAAGAAATGAACAAATTGTTGGTCAGCCAGATTTCTGAACTCATGAAGTCTTTCAATGATCGACCCTCGGTCTCAGGTACACTACCAAGCAACACGATCGCTAACCCGAGGGGCGATGTTAAGGCGATCACAACCAGAAGTGGAGTTTCTTATAAAGGACTCACGACTCCGTCTACCTCTTTTCCTATTCAGGTAGAGGAATGTGAAACTGAGGCTACAACAGACACAGTACTTCCTACTAACAACGGAGGTACCAATGACGTCCCTCCTCCAGTTATCCCGGTCCCGACCCCCAAAACAAGGGTCGTATTTGAAACTCCCGAGAATCCCGTTGAAAATCCAAAACCCAACCCGAAACCTCCAATTCCATATCCTTCACGTTTGCAAGATCAAAAGCTCCACGAAAAAGCAAATCATCAGATGGAAAAAATTTTCCAAAATTTTCAAGATCTTCATTTTGATATCAGCTTCACGAAGGCTATTGAACAATAAGGAAAAACCTATTGAATAATCAACAATCAAAAACCTATTGAACAATAAGGAAAAACTGTTCGAGATGGCAAAACCTCCACTCAATGAAAACTGCTCTACAAATCTGTTGAAACAGTTCCTGAAAAGCTGGGAGATCCTGGGAAATTTCTCATTCCATGTATTTTCCCGACAATGGTTGAATGCTACGCCTTGGCTGATCTTGTGGCTAGCATCAATTTGATGCCTCATTCAGTATGGAAGAAACTCTCTCTTTCGGAACTCACTCCCACCTGCATGACTCTTAAGCTTGCAGACCGTTAAATATCTCATCCCCTCGGTATTTCCGAGGACGTGTTTGTTAAAGTGGGAAAGTACCATTTTCCACCAGACTTCGTGATTGTTGATTTTGATGCGGATCCAAGGGTTCCTGTCATTCTTGGGCGATGATTCCTTAGGACGGGTCGTGCTTTGATCGATGTATTCGATGAGGAAATCACATTACGTGTTGGTTCGGAAGCCATAACTTTCAACCTAGATCAAACCTCGAGATACTCCTCAAACTCTGATTCTAAATCAGTTAATCGCATCGATGTCATCGATGTTGCTACAGAGGAGTACTCTCAAGAAATTCTTGGTTTTGCTGATGATTCTCCGAGTGGCAGGCAATCCCACTCCCTCCTCTCAACCTATAATTGCCAATTCTTCTCCTTCCCTCACTCCGTTTGAGGGAAGTGACTTCGTCTTAGAGAGAATAGAGGCCTTTCTTAAAAGTGATTCAATTACCGAGGGGATTGATAACCAAGAGATTGACTCGAAAAGGGATATCCTTCTCCTTGAGAAGTTGCTCAATGAAGATCCCTCTCCTCCCCCTGTTCTTTCACAGAAACTTCTTAAAGAGGAAATCAAATATGTTGAAAAAACTAATGAATTTCCTGAGGTCGAGCTTAAGGACTTGCCTCCTCATCTTGAATATGCATTCCTGGAGGGTGATGATAAATTACCCGTCATAATTGCTAAAGACTTAAAAAATGAGGAGAAAATTGCTCTTATAAAGGTTTTGAAATCCTACAAGCAAGCAATTGCGTGAAAACTCTCCGATATCAAGGATATTAACCCTGACTTCTGTACTCATAAAATCTTAATGGAGGATGATTTCAAACCAGCAGTTCAACAACAGAGACGGGTTAATCCCAAAATTCATGAGGTTATCAAATAAGAAGTTCTTAAACTTCTTGATGACGGATTGATTTACCCTATCTCTGATAGTCCATGGGTTAGCCCAATTCACTGCGTTCCAAAAAAGGGTGGCATTACTGTTGTCACAAATGAAGAAAACGAGTTGATTCCAACTCGGTTGGTTATAGGGTGGCCTGTGTGCATTGACTATAGAAAGTTAAATGACGCCACCCAAAAAGACCACTTTCCTCTACCCTTCATGGACCAAATGCTCGAGAGATTAGCAAGAAATGTGTACTATTGTTTCCTCGACGGTTTTTCGGGTTACTTCCAGATTCCCATTGATCCGAAGGATTAAGAAAAGATCACATTCATGTGCCCCTACGGAACTTTTGCCTATAGACGCATGCCTTTCGGCTTATGTAATGCTCCAGGCACGTTCCAAAGGTGCATGATGGCCATATTCCACGACATAATCGGGAAAACTATGGAGGTCTTTATGGATGACCTCTCGGTCATTGGGGATTCTTTCCAATCTTGCCTCCCTCATTTGGAAAACATGCTGAAACGCTGTAAAGAAACAAATTTGTGTCTAAATTGGGAGAAAAGCCACTTTATGGTCAAAGAGGACATTATCCTCGGCCATAAGATTTGAAAAAGTTGGATCGAGGTTGATAGGGCTAAAGTTGATGTTATAGCTAAACTGCCTCCTCCCACAACTGTCAAAGGTGTTAGAAGCTTCCTCGATCATGCCGGTTTCTATCGGAGATTCATTCAAGATTTCTCAAAAATAGCTCGGCCTATGACCCATATTCTTGAAAAAGATGCTCCTTTCATCTTCTCACCCGAGTGCATCGAAGCTTTTCAAAATTTAAAGAAAAAGCTTACTGAGGTACCCATTCTTGTTGCCCCCGATTGGGACCTGCCCTTTGAACTTATGCGCGATGCTAGTGATTTTGCAATAGGTGCAGTCATGGGGCAACGTAAAACAAAACACTTTCAGCCTATACACTATGCCAGTAAGACTATGACTGAAGCTCAAATTCACTATACCACTACGGAGAAAGAACTATTAACCGTGGTGTATGCCTTTGAGAAGTTTCGGCCATACTTAATCCTAACCAAATGCATAGTGTATACGGATCACTCTGCTTTAAAATACCTCTTTGCCAAACAAGACACAAAGCCGAGATTGCTCCGATGGGTTCTCCTCCTGCAAGAATTTGATATCATTATCCGTGATAAAAAAAAAGAGCTGAGAATTGATGAGACGAAAAGTGTACCACTTTTAGGGGGTCATTTAAGCCCAAATTCGAAATTATTTGATCAAATATTGCCCTAAATCGTTCATTTAGACGTTTTTGGAGCGAAAAAGTGAAAAAGTGAAGAAAACGTCAAAGTCTCAAATTCATGATGAAAATAATACCTGACAGCGTTAGGATTTGTTTATGATGCCGTCACCCTTTGAAAAAGAGGTGGATAATCAAGTTACACGTGACGCGCCAGAGAGTTTTTGGAGGAATTACACATGACGGCGTCACCAAGGCTGTCACGTACAAAATACAAGAGACGGCCAAGATGGAGTTTACACATGACGACGTCGGAATTGGATCTAGGCAATACGATAATAATTATGGCAGCGAGTTAACGGCGTCAGAACTTACTCTTGACGCCGTCAGACCCAATTCTCTATATATAGTTTTTGATTTTTCATTCATTGTGTGCAACTTTGAGAGGAGAAACCGTAGATGAATTTTACCTTATTTTTAAGGGTTTCAAACCCTTGTTTCATCCATGCTTAACTGAAGATAAGTTTTCCAATAGTCATTCAATATGTCTATGTGTTGTTTGATTCTATCTTATGCTTGTCTTCACTTTAACATGCTAGGCTAGGTTTTCTTTGTGTTTGCTTAGATGTAATGAAACTTAGATATTGATTATTGGTTGGTTGTTTGTTTATAATTGTTGTGGATGAATGATTTTGATGGTAGGCTTTAAAAAACTGGCAGACTTCCAATTGGTAACTTGCTTGAACGTTTTAAGAAACATGATCGGATGTGTACTACGATAAATTGGTTATATCTAATGCATAGGTAACTACTAATGAGGCCATGTTAGGAGCTAGTAGTCGGCTCGACATAGGAAGAGGTAGAAGCTTATAGAGTTAGGGAAGATCGTACACGGCCCTACGAATGGTATTAAGGAATATAATCCGTCATCCATGCAATTGTAACAAACTAATCAACCGGTAAAAGATAGCTTAGGAGTAGTGAAATCTAAGTTAACACATTTTCTCTTATTCTAGTTTTCTCCAAATTTACTTTAGTTTCAGTTTATTTTATTTTGATTGCATCTGTAGTTATTTGGGTTAGTTGATTAGCAACTAATTCCACCCACTCTTTCAAAACCCGAGATTTTTATTTGCTTTCTTAAAATATAAAAATACAAAAAGAATCATCCCTCATCTCTAGACCTAGTTTAATTAAGTTTTAACCCTAGCGAACACTATTCTTTGAGTTGAACGATCAATCCCCCGGTACTTGCCATTATACTATACAACAACGGTCAGGTACACTGCCTGGTGGGGATTGCAAGCTTCTAAAGATCCCTTGAGAGGTAAAATCTTTTGCGAGGGCGCAATTCCACGCATCAAGTTTTTGGCGCCGCTGCCGGGGAGTAGTTATTATCTAGGTTGAAATTTCTTTTTATTAGGTCTACTTGCTAGATTCCTTTCTAGTAAGATTTTTATTTTTATTTTTCTAGGTTTCTTTAGTCTATCTTTTTCTTTGTTTCCTTTGTTTCCTTTGTTCGTAACCGTTGCCATCCGCCATCATGGAAGGTGGTAATCTCTTTGATCCCATCAACCCACCACAACAAAACCATCAACAAAACCCACCACAACTAAACCAACCTCCTAGACCCCGAACTTTAGGAGAGTACTCCCGTCCTAGCTACCAAGGCTATCGAAACACCGTTGAGCTCACTCAAGGAGTCAATGTGTCTCCCTTGCGATCCGACACCATCCGGTTGGTGCAAAGCGGATGTGCATTCCATGGACTTCGTTCCGAAGATCCTAATCAACATCTCAAGGATTTCCTCAAAATCGTAGATTCCATAGACCTTGATGTTGAATCTCGAGAGACGACCCGATTGCGTCTCTTCCAATTCTCTCTACATGACCAAGCTAGTCAATGGCTTAAGCGTTTATCCGCGGGATCCATCACCTCTTGGGATGATCTCACCACTCGTTTCCTTGCTCAATTTTTCCCATCGGGGAGAACTACTAAGCTTAGAAATGACTTATTGATGTTCCAACAACGTCAAGGTGAAACTCTCTATGAAGCATGGACTTGTTTCAAGGACTTACTCCAAAAAGTCCCTCATCATGGCATAGATCTTTGGCTCCAAGTCCAAATTTTCTATGACCATATCGATCTCTCAACGAGGCGAACCATTGACCAATCGGCCGGTGGCAAGCTTCGTGATCTAAGTGCGGAAGAATCATGGGAACTCATAGAAGATATGTCTCTCTATGACAATGAAAGTTGGAATGATCCCCGTGATTTGAACAAAATGGTTAAGGCAATATCTTTGCCTTCGAACAATTCAAGCACTCCCGACCATAGGATAGTGGAACTTGAAGACAAAGTCAAGTTTCTCATGAAATCCTACGAAGCTCCTAAACCTTCAAGCCAAGTGAACAAGATCACTTCTTCATGCGAATTCTGTAGTGGTCCTCATGAAACTCATAATTGCATGGAACTTCCAAAACGTGCTTTTAAGGAATTCGCATCCTTGCGTGATGATAAAACAGAGGATAGGTAGCCTACCACTAATCGAGGACCTCGAAATTTTGGCGAGGCCTATGAGGCATGGAAGGATAAGCCAAATTTCAGAGGGTACCGGACTCAGAGCATATCCTTGAATGATTCTCCCCCACTCGCATGGTCTGAGCATTATCCACTATAGAACAACCCTAAGCAAAGCTATGAAGAAGCACTGCGAAAGTTCATTCTATCTCAATAATTACAGCTTTCCGCACTCGAGACTCGATTCAGACAACAGCAAGCTGATATGAATAACAAGGTTAGCAACCTGTTGAATGCTATCAATGAGCGCATTAAATTGACTCAAGCTGGAGAGGTCAAATCCGTCACCATCATTAATTAACCACCTTCCCATGTAAAAATAAAGAGCCCTAACAAACTCTTTAAACATATGTCGCCAAAGGTGAAGGAAGCTACGGAGCATGTTGACCCCTCGGGACCAATCCACTTCGTAAACACCATTAACACAATACTTGCTCCTACACCCGATCAGAGCCAACAACCAACTTGGGATGAAGATCATGAAGTTGAAGGAGAGGCCCCCAAGAAAGACCACGATGTGGCTATGAGCCCTGTAGACTTACTTGAGAACTACATGACAAAAGGGTCGAGCAAGTGGAAGGAGTCGAAAGAAGAATCCGAAGGGCATAAGGAAAACCCGGGGATTTTGGATAAATCTATTATGGAGAAACTCGAGAAAGACATGGTAGAGATTACTATAGGGTGTAGAAGTAGGATTGAGGAAGGCGACTCTAAAGTTTTTAAGATTTCTTGCACCACTAGAAACAAACTCATAACCGATGCTTACATAGAGCCTAACCTCCCTGTGAATGCGATACCTGTCTCCCTTTACAACGAAGCTTTCCCTGAACAAATTACATGTAAAGGACTCGATAACGTCAGAATAATGAAAAGGCTATTAGTTATCATTGGAGGATTCATCTATAACATTGATCTAACCGTGATCGATGGCATAGACTCATTCATTAATCCAACATTAACTAACCTCGTCCTTGGAAAACCATTTGTAAAAGAAACAGGAGTGACCCTTGATGAAAGCGACGATAGTGCACTATTCACTAATGGTGTCAGGAAAGTAATTTTTTGTAAGGGTAATGAGGAAGTGTATGAATACCGACCATCATTGGATTGTAATAAAAATGGATTACAGGGTTGAAGGTCGGGAAAGATAAGGCGACGTGATCCGAATAACCTCAAAATCCCTTGTATGATAGGTCACAAGCATTTCTATAATGTCTACATTGACGTGTGCCTACCCAAGAATGTTATGTCCTTGTTCCATTACAACAATATTTGCAGATGGGGGTTGATTTATAAAGGAGAAAATGTTGTAGGTAGAGATCATGAATTTCAAGTATTCATAGGAAATATGACATTCAAAATGGACTTTACGATCGTAGGCAACATTGAGGATTATATCGACCCAAGGTTATCACAAGTTGTTTTCGGCGCGCCATTTTGTGAAATCACTAACTTAATGGTTGAAAACCGGAATGGAATCATGACTTTCACAGATGGAATTAGGAGGATCTCATACCAAACACCGTATAAAATGAAAGATTTCGAAGGAGTAGATTGCGACGGACTTGATAAGCTACGGTCCCAACTTATTTTATGTGATGACGTTGTTCGGAGAGGATGTAAAAACACCTATGACTTATCATGTGGGTTCTTTAAGGATGTCAGTAAGCTTGGTTCCAAATATCGGGAAGATGTCTTTGAATTTGAAGACCCAAAACACCTGCACTATGAAAGCGATCCCGATAGAGATTTCGAGGATTACCTAGGAACCGTGACCAATGACGAGGTCACGTAATAGCACGTGACCTTGAGTCTAGCTACAAGACTCGTAAATAAAGAAAAAGCGCTTCTTGGGAGGCAACCCAAGTTTTACTTGTTTTATTTGTTTTATTGTTTGTTTGTTTGATTTTATTTGTTTCCGTATGCATGTTTTATTTTTATTGTTTGTGGATCATGTTTCATAAAATTGTGAAAATGCTTTACCTTTTTGTTTGTCTTAACTTCATAAAAGGTATTTCGCAAAAGATAAGTGTAAGGGAAATCTAAATTTGTTTCTAAGAACGGAATTGAACATGAACCACAACAATATTAAATGAACATGTATCTTAGTATTTGTTTGAGTCATATGCTTGTATCGAGTCATAATGATGTTTTGCAGGAATTCCAGGAATTAAGGCATGAGTTTTTCCATAAATTTTCCGGAAACTTAACATGAGAGTTCTGTCAGAGCACTCTGACGGCGTCAGAATCATAACCTGACGGCGTCAGGTGTAAAAAAATCTGAAAAATTTTGCGAGTTTTGTTTTTCTAATGGAGTATTAAAGTTTTTGTTAATTCTTTTGTTTTATAAACTCTAGGAAATCGGAAAACATTCATTCCACAAGCATTATATCCTTATATATATAGATTGCCGCCGATTTTACGCGAGGTTTGCCATGATTGTTTTCTCAAGTTTAACAAGTTATATTGGACAAGAAGATGATTTATATTTCTGGAGGGAAGCTTTCAACGTTCATTTTCTTGGAGGAGGATTTAACCATGTTATCCATTTATCCACACCAAACGAATCATGGGATTATTTGTTTCATTCTTTTACCTTCATTACTTTTACATCCTTTTTATTAAACATTGGGGACAATGTTCAGCCTAAGTGTAAGGGGAGGGTAAATGATGATACCTTAGAGAATACAATTGCACTTGAGTTTGCTTGTTCAATAGTAGGTGTGTAATAAAACTAAGAGAAATACTTGTTAGGGCAATTTTAGCGCCAAATTTAAATTTTTTTACAACGTTTAGGAGGGAAGCTTTAGCCTTAATGAGCGTCTCATGGATAGGAGTTGTAGGATTAGCACAAAAACCGTACCACTCAAAATTTTTCACCCCAAATATGTGTGGCTCGCCCATAGATTTGTTAGGAAAAGATGCTTATGAGTGTACCGGTAGTACTTAGATTCTAGAACTTGCGTTGGTGATGCATCCCAAGACCGCTAGTGAGACTACATTCGTGTAGTTAGGATTTACTACATGATAAGAGGCATTAGGATCACCCTTGTGATTAAACCCGTATCATAATTACTTGACCAATAAAGTCATAATTACTTGACTAGTAAAGTCAATTAATTTTTCCCACACCTTTGCGTTGTACTCATTTTTAGTAGATGATACCCCTAGTACACCCCCCCTGAGCCTATCTTTTCATTTCTAACTTTAAGCATTTTACTTAAATGAAGAATTAGTTTACAATCCACCCCAAATGTGCAGCCAAATCGCCTTAGCCTTCCGTGTATGCACTCATCTTTAGTGCATTATTGTTATTTGTTTAAACCTTTAGTTAATTATCTAATTGATTACATGGTTGCTAAGTCGAGTCATATCTTGTACATATTGTTTTGGGACGATTGGGACTCATGGGTAAAGTACTAGTGTTATGGACTAATGGGGAAGAACATCAATTATTACCCCCATATGTGCGTTAATCTTCAAAGTACTCCAAGTGTTTTGATTATCATAATTCGAGTCACTAGAATAGTTGATTGTAAAGTATGTAAAAGTTTAAGTGTAAGGGGAATGCAAATTCCCTATGATGTATTATTTTGGATGGTAGGGCAAGAGTGTATGCCAAAAAAAAAAAAAAAAAAAAAAAAAGAAATCAAGAAAAAGAAAGAAAAAAAAACTAGAAGAAGAAAAGAGAAAAAAACATACGGACTACCATCCCGTTTCATTTTATGTTTGTTTTATGTTTTTGATTAGTTTATGATTAGCTTAAGTCGAGTCGAGTCTTGGCTTAGCAATGCCACATTGTACATGTAATTGACCAAGATGATTAACTTGCCACAAGTAAATATTGCCTTTATCCAACAAAACCATGTTTATCATATCCCTACACCTCACGTTATAACACTTTTAAAAGACCTCTTTGATAGTTTATCCTAGGTTCTTACGCCAAGTGGTGGAGGTTTGATCTTTTCCCAAGCCTATGGAAATCTATTTGCTATGACAGGTAGTGAGAGATATTTTCCATTTTCATATTGTGATATATACTTTATTACACCCGAGAGATGTGAGTATCTAAACACTATTTGTGAGGTGCTAGTGTATAATTTCCGTGCTTGTTTTGGTTGAAGTGGAACGATTATTTGTTGCAATTCCTTTTATATTAGTGTTAAATGACCCCTAGCTTGTATTTTGATTAGTATAAAAGCGCATTTGCTTGAGGACAAGCACATCTCAAGTGTAAGGGTATTTGATGAGACGAAAAGTGTACCGCTTTTGGCGGTCATTTAAGCCCAAAGTCGAGATTATTTGATCAAATATTGCCCTAAATCGTTCCTCTTGTCATTTTAGGTACTTTTGAGAGGAAATTTGCAAAAGGAAGCATTTTGGACGTTTTTGGAGCGAAAAAGTGAAGAAAACGACAAAGTCTCAAAATCATGCTAAAAATTATACCTGACGGCGTCAAGATTACTAGTGACGGCATCAAGACTTGACAAAGAGGTGGATAAATCAAGTTACACGTGATGCGCCAGAGAGTTTTCCAAAGGAGTCGTGACGGCGTCACCCTTTAGGGTCGCCAAGGCCGTCACGTATTATCACAAAGAGAGACGGCCCAGAGAATACAAAGAGTGACGGAGTGAGAAGTGGATCTAGGCAACACGAGTATTATTTTGGTGGCGAGTTGACGGCGTCAGACCTTACTCTTGACGCCGTCAGAGTGTAAAATCTATATATACTTTTCTAGTTTTCTATCATTGTGTGCAACTTTGAAGGGAGAAAACCCTAGACGAATTTTACTGTAATTTTGAGGGTTTCAAACCCTTGTTTCATCCATGCTTAATTGAAGATAAGTTTTCCAGCAATCATTCAATATGTCTATGTGTTGTTTGATTACATCTTATGCTTGTCTTCTCTTTAACATGCTAGGCTAGGTTTTTTTTGTGTTTGCTTAGATGTAATGAAACTTAGATATTGATTATTGGTGGGTTGTTTGTTTATAATTGTTGTGGATGAATGATTTCGATGTTAAGCTTAAGAAAACTGGCAGACTTCCAATTGGTAACTTGCTTGAACGTCTTAAGAAACATGAGTGGAGGTGTACTACGATATATTGGTTATATTTAATGCATATGTAACTACTAATGAGGCCATGTTAGAAGCTAGTAGTCGGCTCGACATAGGAAGAGATAGAAGCTTATAGAGTTAGGGAAGATCGTACACAGCCCTACGAATGGTATTAAGGAATATAACCCGTCATCAATGCAATTGTAACAAACTAATCAACCGGTAAATGATAGCTAGGGAGTAGTGAGATCTAATTAAACACATTTTCTCTTATTATTGTTTTCACCACATTTACTTTAAGTTCATTTTATTTAATTTGATTGCATCTGTAGTTATTTGGGTTAGTTGATTAGCTACTAATTCCACCCACTCCTTCAAAACTCGAGATTTTTATTTGCTTTCCTTAAAATATAAAAATACAAAAAGAATCATCCCTCATCTCTAGATCTAGTTTAATTGAGTTTTAACCCTAGCGAACACTATTCTTTGAGTTGAACGATCAATCCCCCGATACTTGCCACTATACTATACTACAACGGTCAGGTACACTGCCTGGTGGGGATTGCAAGCTTCTCAAGATCCCTTGAGAGGTAAAACCTTTTGCGAGTGCGCAATGCCACTGATCAGGTCTTTATCGGTAAAGAATGCTCTAGCTGATTTAGGGGCAAGCATCAACCTCATGCCTTATTCCATGTTCCTCAAACTAGGGTATTCCGGATTGAAACCAACCTGTATGAACATCCAACTAGCTGATAGATTAGTCAAATACCCCTTGGGGATATGCGAGAACATGTTGGTTAAAGTAGGGAAGTTCAAATTTCCGGTCGACTTTGTAATCTTGGAAATGGAGGAGGATGACCTAGTGTCCATCATCTTAGGGAGACCATTTCTTGCCACCGCTCGTGCCGTAATTTATGTTCATCACGGTAAGTTAACCTTACGAGTAGGAGCCAATAGCTTAACCTTTGATATTAAGGATACAATGAACCTTTCTCCCGAAGCAGCTAACCAGCTATATTTCATCAGAGAGGTCGATGAATTAACCGATGTCATTGACAACTGTGTTGATGAACAAATCGAAGAAGGTTGGTTGCGGTATGAGGCTTTTGTGGAAAACTAGAAGGGGGTTGAATAGTTTTACGTCCTTTTAAAATTTATAAACACAAGTTTGTTTTAAAAACTTCGATTCTAGTTTATGTGATCTCAATACTTGCACTATATGAACAATTGTATAATAACTAACTAACTAACTAATATAGTAAAGATATATAAGTAAGTAATGAAAAGAGTTGGAGAGATCAAACCACAACACAAGGATTTATAGTGGTTCGGCTACAAGGTCACCTTCCTTGTTCCTACTCCACTCCCCGAGTCACCTACTCGAGAGTTTTCTTCACTATGTCAACAAACTCCCTTATGGCGGAGAAAACCTTACACACCAATTTACACACCACAACTTCGTCACAACTTCTACACAACTTCTTCACACCTATTTACTTCACACCTATCTTCTTCACACCTTTCTTCTTCACACCAATCTACTACACACCTATCTTCTTCACTTCAGTCTACTACACACCTATCTTCTTTACAACTATACTACTTCACTACTAATCAACTTCTACTTCCTACACAACTTCTATTTCTTCTAAACAACTTATTATATACACAACATAACTTCACAAATATAAATATACACAATGCACAACTACTCTTCAATACTTCTTGAACTTAGTTGTAGAAGGAGTGTTCTTCTTTTGCACTTTGGATGAGGATGGATGAGAAGGGATTGAATCACTTGAAACAAGGATTAATAAACAAATGATCAAAGGGTTTTAGAGGATGTTTAGAGGGTTTTAGATCTGAAAATTTCGTGCAAAAGGTGAGAAAAATTCCATATTTAAAGTGGTATTTATAGGCAACAAGTTCTGACAGAGGAGCGTGGCCGGCCCCCTTAAAATTAAGGGGACCGCCCCTTATAACTAAGGGGGCCGCCCAACTATAACGGCTAGAAAACTTGTCTTTTAGTGGGGAAATTTATTTTGTGAAAAACTAACTGATTTTAGTTAAAAATTTGAAATCATATATTTAGTATGATTAAAACATTTTTCTTTATTACCAAAAGTGTTTTTCAAAAATATATAATATGTTTATATAATTAAATAAACTTTGTATTAGTTAATTAAATACCCCTTTGATCATGAGATGTATTAAACACTTGTTTATCCATACCTTAAGTGATTGAGTTGGATATAGTGATATAAACTAGCTTAATACTTGTTTACGTAGTAATCTTACGTTTGATGAGTTTACATTTTGTGATCGTCAAAATATAGAGATATCGAAAAATATAAATAACGTTTTCATACATTATTTATGTCAACAATCTCCCCCGTTTTGATGATTACAAAATTTAAACTCATTAATCGAAAATTAGTATATATACAAGTATTCTTGTGAGTTTATATCACTTCTCCCCCTTTTTTTTAGCATCAAAAAGGTTATCCCGATTTTATAGAAGCTCCCCCTTGAAGTATACTCCCCCTCGTTTTGAGGTCGAAAAGAAATCGAGATATGGATATCTTGCAAAAATATTTAGTGGACAAGCAACTTATATGTGTATATAGCATGCAAGAGTAGAAACTAAACATAACCATAACATTAATAAAGTGAAAAAGATACATCAAGCATTACATTAACAAACATAACAAGTAATGCAACTAACAAAAGCCTTAAAGGCTTACAATCATCACTAAAATAATAAACCAAGGCTCAAACACGAGAGTCCTCTCTAGAGCTTGCCATTCAAAATGGTTTACGATAATTTTATTTGTAAGACACCAAGCATGTTTAATTGGGAGGAATGGATGGTGAACATGGAGATGGTGATGGTGGAGGAGTGTTTGTTGATGGTGGTGGAGGAGTTGTGTTTGTTGTTGGTGGTTGATGCAACAAGTTTTCAATATGAGAAAACATGTATTGTATCTCATCTCTTAGTCCGAACATAATTGTTCGGTTGTGAATGCAACAAAGGCAAGTGTCTCCATGAGCTTCAAGTAAGCTCCATGGGACGGGGTTATAGGTTGGTGGATTGATAGGGGATGATGAGAAGTGTGCATCAAGAGGTGTTAACGGTGATAATGAGAGTGTGAGTGCAAGAGTTGTATTTTCATTGATAGGTTGTGATGGTTGATCAATTGTTGGAGGAGATAAGTGGGTGTTTATGTAGTCATTTATGGATGAAGTGGATGGTATGGAGGAAGTGGAATTTCCATTTGTTGATGGTGTTTTGGAGGGTGCATTTGGTGCACTAGGAGATGAGCATTAAGGTGGTGGTGATGGGGTGGTGTTGTCTTCATTTGTAAGATCAATGAATAATTGTTTTGGTGGAATAATGACAAGTTTTTGTTTCTTGGCATTGTTTGAATAGGTGGTTCTTGGTGATGACATGATAAAAGGATGATGTTTGATGAAGGTTGAGGATGATGGAATGTGAATTAAACATGCATGGGGATTATATAGTGGGAAAACATGTTTAGAAATGGAATTAATTTGAAATTGTAATGTTAGATTCCAAAATTAGTTTAGTTTTTAAGGGAAATGGCAGCTGGGACTAGCAAAAGAGATCACAAGGTGCAAAAGAAAACAGTGTAAAAACTGTTCCAGATGGCATGTCCCCTTAAATGGAGGCCGGTCCCCTTAAATTTAAGGGGGCCGCCTTTATGAATTAAGGGGGCCGCCCATCTGACGACCCATAAACCAAAATTTTTCAAAAATTTTCTGGAAAAATGTTGTGTTCTGTTTTGTATTTGCAGCAAGCTCTATTTGGACATTTCACATTTGTTTTGGTCTATTAGAAAGCATACAAGTCATATATAGATTAAGTAGTAAACACATATATAGATTAAGTAGTAAAGCATGCATTTAAAAGCATTTATTAAACAAAAACAATCAAGTTAGCATCCTAAACAAATATCCAAACAATTATTCAAGAAAATAACAAGTACTTCCGAATATACTTCGGACAAATAGCACACAAGACATAAAAATAAGTATTGTTCAACAAACATAATCTAAGCACATCATCTATTTTTCTTCCCGAATATGCCCTTCAATGTCTTCCTGATAGATTTGAAACCACCTCTAACTTCTTCATGCAAACTCTTTTGTCTTCTAAGCATCTCGGTAGTTCGTTCATGAAGCACTTCTTCGGTTTGATCACTAGGAGATGGGGTAGAATACTCGGGATAGTCAAGATCCTCTAAATTGTCAACGAACTCAGAAAACGAAGGGGTACTAGCATCATGGATGTTTTCCTCCTCATCGTCATCGTCTTGTCTAGAAGATGATCCATGAAAGCTATGACGACAAGATTTTCCCTTGTCACTTCGAGTTCGTTGAGCTTGTTTTAGAGCGAGAGGACGTAAGGTGGGATAGATGGACTCATAGATACTATTGTCAATATCGGGGTATTACTCGATAACATGACAATAGAGACGAGTGAGGAACATTCCATATGGAAGATTGGCTTTGGGAGTTTTTCTAGCACACTCAATCCGTTTGATAAAGAAGTAGGCCAAATTGTACGGCTTTTCGACAGCTATACAATACAACATGTGAGCAAGGCACGCCGGGAGATGGTCCCGGTGACCTCCAGTACCAAACGCATTCTCATGAATGAGTTCTTCCCAACGCTTCATGTGGGGGCCTAATTCTTTGAGGAGAAGTTGGTACGAAGAGATTTGAACGTTTTTGGATTTTATTTTTCGGGTAGTAGTGGCACGTTCCACACCAAGAATTTGACGAATTTAGTCAGGATGAGGGATATCGGATAGATAAGGACCAAAGGTTGGTCGAAAATGATGAAGAGATTCGAGGTCCCACTCGTTTGTGAAAACGGCTTGACCTCTGAAAGGAATTTAGAGGATTTGACCAAATTGTTCGAGAGTTAAGGTGATGAATTCATTTTGAATCATGAAGGAAATGGTGATGAAACCAAGATCATTGGTTTGGATGGTGACTTAGCTATAGAAGTCGACTATGAAACGAGGAACGATTGGTTCATTAATTTCATAAAGACAATTGAGATTGATGCTTGAAAACAAGCGATTAATATAGTCGGATTGAGCAAAGGCTAGATCTACTACATGTCCCTCATGAACGTTTCTATCTTCAATTTCACGATATATACGTCCAATAGAAGGAGATGTAGTAGCGAGTTGGGAAACTTTGGGAATGTAGTTTTTAGTGTGGGAAAGATCTTCGGTAGTCGCTTTTGGCATTTTCACCTAAACACAACAACAATACAAAAGACCAAAATAAATATAAAGAATAATGAAAGTATATATATATATATATATATATATATATATATATATATATATATATATATATATTGTTAAGACTTATGTTGGAACGTAAACATACTTCGACACTAACCCTAGGAAGTAGTTTACCATGTTCCTCAATATTGTTTTTAACTCGTTCTAGATATATTTTACGATGTTTAGTAAGTGGTTATGGAGCAATCCAAACGCCTTTTTAAACATCTTAATATATCATGAAATTTGCTAGATTTACATTAGGTTGTAAAACTAGCCATTTCTTACTAGTTTCTTATGCATGTAATTAGTTTTCGAAAAAGATGGTTTATATTTTGACTTGAAATTGTCGTTTTTCGTATTAAACCAAACGCTTCCTTAACTAGTTACTTATATTACTAGTATGTCAATATATATATGAATTATATATCTTGACAAGTCCGATTTGCAATTCTTAGGTTTATAATCATAACAATGTTTTATAAAAATTATAATGACTAATTTTTGATATTATTTGGACATGATCCAAACACCCCCTTATTGTGAACCAAAATATTTTTTTCTTGGTCGAAAAATGTAATTTCAAGTTTTACAAGTTGTAAAAGTATAATGTGATTAGTTTTAACACGTTTTCAAAACATTATTCAACAATGTGTTTACTAAAATTTTTGAAAAGGAGTGTATGAAATTTTTCAAAAATTTTCGACAAGATAGTTTATAATTACTAGTTTCTAGTGTTGATTAATCATTCTAATCCTAGGGGAAGCATTTAGTTATGGAGTTTTAAGACTCAATTCGAAAGAAATTGTGAAATTGAAGAAATTTATAAAACATGCATAATCATGAGTATGACCAAATTAGATGGAATTAGATGAAATGTGTTATGAAAAACTTACAATACGTAATGGTGATTGTGTTAGATGAATTTGCCCTTTGCGAATCAACCCGAATTATGTGATTTGGAAGTGATTTAAGGTATTTTTGGGTTTTGGTTTTCGTCACAGCAGTAGCAGGGGAAGGAGAGTATGAAAAAGTGGAGTGTTTAGCAAGAGGAATAAGGGGAAAAACGGGTTGGAGTGATCAGATGGCCGGCCCCCTTAAACATTAAGGGGGCCGCCCTTCATTAGGCTGCCGGTCCCCTTAAACATTAAGGGGGCCGCCCTCTAAAATTTTTATTTTTCATGTTTTGGTTTCTGGAACGAACAAGAAAATATATATATATATATATATATATATATATATATATATATATATATATATATATATATATATATATATATATATATATATATATATATATATATTAGATTTATATTTAATCAAAAATACGTTGGAGAGTATTCGCACGAAAGGGATTGCTTGACATCTTTACCTGACATTTCGTCAATTAAATTTTCTTGGTTATTTCGGATGAAATTCATCAAGTTGTCAAGTGGACGAGAAAGTTGTGGAAGGTTCATAAGTATATATATATATATATATATATATATATATATATATATATATATATATATATATATATATATATATATATATATATATATATATATATATATATATGTATGTATGTATATATGTATATAGTATGAGCTTATAAGACGAGAATATAGGAGGGAGACGTATGCAATGGAAGCCAGGAGTTTGTTTCATCCATAGATTTTTCGACTCATCTCTCTTCATCAGCATGAGTGTTGTTGAACATTAAAGTTCAATAAGGCAAATGGGGGAAAGAAATGGTTCGTAAATGAACAATTTCTAGTTCTAGAAAATCAACAAATGAATTTTCTAGGTTATATGATCCTAGATGTAACTAAGTATATATATATATATGTATGTATATATATTTAGATATAGTATAATTAGATAGGTATATAAATATGTATAGATATAAAAACTAGAAGAAATAATGAGCCAAACAAAATTACATAACAACTAGATACTAAACTAAGCATGCATTTCTTGACAAGAAAATAAAAGGAAATGTGTACCTTTCGTCTTCAATGCGTTTATCTTCAAAGTCTTCAAGAGATAGTCCTAACAGGAAGTGACATCAAGAGTTTCCGTGTTTGAATGGCGGATATTTTTACGTTGGTCCCCATTGTCTCATTTGACCAAAGTTATTTGATCCGAACATGTTTTGTATTTGACTTGGGTGCATATATGGTGGAAACATTCCCCACGGATTGAAGTTCCACATTTGTTGATTATTGTTTAAGTTTCGTCTATTTTGGTTTGCTCTTGGTTGAGGTGTTTTAGGTCTAGGGTAAAAATTATTTGGTTTCCTAGGTGGTGGAGTTTTAGATCTTGTTTTAGGTTTAGACGATCCTACCTCGGTTTTTAAAGATGGTTTATAAAACGGTTTTATATCTTTATCACCAGCAAGAGCTATTTTCTTATCATTTATGAGTATATACTTAGGATTAGATTTTGGAGGTTTTAGTTGCTTGAGTTCATTTTCAAATTTTACATTTTTATTTTCACTTGTTGAAGCTTCGGTTGAGTTAAATCCTAAACCGGTTTTATCTCCGGATACTCTTTGAATACTTATAATTTTACTAAGTGATTTACTACTATTTTCAAATTTATCAAGTTTACAAATTTCTTCCCTAAGTTTGTTGTTTTCACTTTTAAGCTCTTGACATGATTTACATTCTTCAAAGATTTCTTTACCTTTTTCAAGTTGATGTATTTTAATTTTTAGTTCTAGTACTTCATTTTCTAATTTGTCGTTTATGTGTTTTAGTGATTTGTTTTTAGCCATTACTTGTTGTCCTAGTTTGCATAATCTATTATATTCACTATCTAAATCTTTTTCATCTAATGACAAATTTTCATCACTAAAGTATTCGGTTTCGGAACGTACCTCACTTGATGTCTTAGCCACGAGACACTTTTCTTCTATTGTCGTTTCTTTCTCATCTTCATCGCTATCACTCCAAGCTCCTCCAACAAATGCTCTTTGATTTTGATCTCTCGTCATCATTGGACATTTTCCAATGAGATGATTTGGATCTCCACACTTGAAGCACTTTCTCTCATTCTTGCTATACTTATCATCTTTATTCTTTTGAGATGCTCTCCTTTCGTCGTGTGGTTGTCTAACAAATCTTCCTCGCCTTTTGAAGAATTTCTTGAAGTCTATTACGGCCATGGCATATTCTTCGTTTTCACTTTCGGAAGATGAGCTATCTTCGTTGTTGGATTCCTTTCTAGATTTCATGGCGATTGACTTGCTTTGCTCTCGTTTTCCTTTAACCATTTCGGAATCCTTCTTTATAATTGCCTCGTAGACTTTCAAATTTCCAATTAATTCCCCAAGTTGTAACGTTGACAAATTCTTTGATTCTTCAATAGCCGTCACTTTGGCTCGCCATTTTGGGTGAAGAGCCCTAAGAAACTTCCTAACAAAATTCTTACTAGAAAAAATCTCATCAAGTGCTTTTAAACTTGTGATGATAGTGTTAAATCTAGCGAAAAGCATTATCAATTGATTCCTCTTCCGGAATCGTGAATTGCTCATATTGTTGAACAAGTAGATCTATTCTATTATCTTTGACTTGATTATTACCTTGGTGAGTTATTAATAAAGAGTTCCAAATTTCTTTTGCGGTTTCACACATAAAGATCCTTTCGCATTCTTTACGTGGTAGCGCATTATAAATAACCATTTTTGCTTTATTATTTTTAGCAAGTTTTCTTTTTAAATCATCATTTTGTTTTTCAAAAGGTACGATTTCATCTTTCTTTGTTTCGGGGTTATTTTGAATAGGTAAAAAATCACCATTGGTAATAATATGCCAAAGATCTAGATCTTTTGATTTCACATAAGTTTCGAATCAATTTTTCCAATATAAAAATCCATCACTTTCAAATAGTGGTGGTCTTTGCATAGATTGCCATTCTAAATATTTTTCGGATTCCATAGATCGTTACAAGTTTTAAAATACAATATATTTTAAAGATCTTGCAAGACGTGGCTCCTGATACCAATTGTGGAAAACTAGAAGGGGGGGTTGAATAGTTTTACGTCCTTTTAAAATTTATAAAAACAAGTTTGTTTTAAAAACTTCGATTCTAGTTTATGTGATCTCAATACTTGCACTATATGAACAATTGTATAATAACTAACTAACTAATATAGTAAAGATATATAAGTAAGTAATGAAAAGAGTTAGAGAGATCAAACCACAACTCAAGGATTTATAGTGGTTCGGCTACAAGGTCACCTTCCTTGTTCCTACTCCACTCCCCGAGTCACCTACTCGAGAGTTTTCTTCACTATGTCAACAAACTCCCTTATGGCGGAGAAAACCTTACACACCAATTTACACACCACAACTTCGTCACAACTTGATCACAACTTCTACACAACTTCTTCACACCTATTTACTTCACACCTATCTTCTTCACACCTTTCTTCTTCACACCAATCTACTACACACCTATCTTCTTCACTTCAGTCTACTACACACCTATCTTCTTCACAACTACACTACTTCACTACTAATCAAATTCTACTTCCTACACAACTTCTATTTCTTCTAAACAACTTATTATATACACAACACAACTTCACAAATATAAATATACATAATGCACAAATACTCTTCAATACTTCTTGAACTTAGTTGTAGAAGGAGTGTTCTTCTTTTGCACTTTGGATGAGGATGGATGAGAAGGGATTGAATCACTTGAAACAAGGATTAATAAACAAATGATCAAAGGGTTTTAGAGGATGTTTAGAGAGTTTTAGATCTGAAAATTTCATGCAAAAGGTGAGAAAAATTTCAGATTTAAGGTGGTATTTATAGGCAACAAGTTCTGACAGAGGAGCGTGGCCGGACCCCTTAAATCAAGGCCGGTGATGAGGCGAAAAATGATCCGTTTTTAGGGGGTCATTTAAGCCCGAATTCGAATTTATTTGATCAAATATTGCCCTAAATCGTTCCTTTTGTGATTTTAGGTACTTTGGGAGAGAAATCTGGAAAAGGAAGCAATTCGGACGTTTTTGGAGCATAAAAGTGAAGAAAACGCCAAAGTCTTAATTTTCCATGCTGGGAACAGTAGGTGACGGCGTCAAGAGTAATTCTTTGACGGCGTCAAGAGCAGAAGTTCATGACGACCCAGTACAGATTTGACGGCGTCACGAAGGTAGGGCGTCAAGAGTTAAAAGTCATGACGGCCTGGAAATGATTAAGTCTTGACGGCGAGGTGACGGCGTCACAATGTTTGTCTTGATGCCGTCAGACCCATTTTTCTATATATAGTTTTCTAATTTTCACACATGAGGGAAGTTTTGGAGAAACCCTAAGTACGATTTTGGTGCAACTTTTACAGGTTTCTCAAGGGTTCCAAACCCTTGATACCTTTCATTGTAATTGAGATAAGTGTTCTTTTAATTCAATCAATATGTCTATGTGTAGGTTGTCTATATCTTGTTCTTATCTTAATTCCATCATGCTAGGCTAGATCTATCTTGTGTTTGCTTAGGCCTAATGAAACCTAGATGTTAATTATGTGTTGATTACTTGTTTATACTTGTCTTGGATGAATGATTTATATGTTAGGCTTAAGAAAACTAGCAGATCTCCAATTGGTAACATGCTTGAACGTCTTAAGAAACATGAACCGACGCGCACTAGGTCTTTATTGGTTGTATTTAATGCATGAGCCACTGTTTACAATCCCTATAGTTGTGCTGGGCATGGTGTAGGAGGAGATAAGAGCTCATAGAATTGGGGAGTTATGTGTGCCACCCCATGAACGGTATTAAGGAATACGATCCGTCATCCATGCAATTATAACAAGTAATTAACGTGTAAAAGATGTCTAGGGAGTAGTGAAATCTAAGTAAACACATTTTCTCCAATTACTGCTCTCAACTTTAGTATAAATTAGTTTATTTTTATTTTTAGTATTTTATTTTGATTGCATCTTAGTATTGGGTTAGTTGATTAGCAATTAATTCCGCCCAAATCCTTCAAACCCGAGATTTTAAATTGCTTTCTAAAAAATATAAAAATACAAAAAATAATCATCCCTCACCTTTTGAACTAGTATTTAGGCTTTCTAATCCTAGCGACACTATTCCTAAGCAGAACGATCAATCCCCCGGTACTTGTCACTATACTATACTACAACGATCAGGTACACTGCCTGGTGGGGGTTGTAAGCTTCTCGAGATCCCTCGAGGGGTAAAGCCTGGTGCAATTCCCACGCATCAAGTTTTTGGCGCCGCAGCCCGGGGAATAGTTATTGTCTAGGTTAGAATTTCTTTTTATTAGGTCTACTTGCTAGATTCCTTTCTAGTAAGATTTTATTTTTATTCTTTTTAGGTTCTCTTTAGTCTATCTTATTTCTTTGTGTCCTTTGTTCGTAAATTATTTCGATGGATAACAATAACATTGATCGTTTGATTCCTGTTATTCGTGTTTTTCGTCGTAGGATTTTCCAAATGCCAGCCCCACTCCCTCTAGTGGAGAATGAGAACCCACCTAACCTCTCACCCAACCACCACTTTGACAATAATTCTGAGCTAGAAGAGTCTGATCATGATGATGACCGTAGGGCTAATCCTTTTTACTATTTAGACTCCGATGAGGATCTTGATGATGGTGATGTGATTAATGAGGATAGAATGGAAGAGGAAATAAACCCACTTAGGTATGTCGACCCTAGAACTAGGATTGAATGTGATAGTTCATTTAACATGCAATTTCCTTGTAAGATCAGATTTAAGAGCTTTAACGCCTATCTTAACTCATCTCTTCCAATAAACGTAATCTCGCGTAATGAATACAATAAAATCATGGTAGATGAGTTAGAATACAAAGGAGAAAACATTATTGCTAGGGCAATACCATTGCATGTGTTTGTAGGAAGCTTGGTCTATCTTGTTGAGTTCATGGTTATGGAGAATCTAGGAGAATTTATTGATGATAAGTTGACCCAAGTTGTGTTTGGAAAACCTTTCAAACAGTTGACCAACCTTGTTGAAAAACTCATAGAAGGGTTAATTACATTCTCGGATGGGGAAGATGATTTTGTCTATCAAATGCCCCGCACACACCCTAGGTTCAAGGATTTTTCCATGGAAAAGTGTAGTAGGTATCCGCCCATAGAGATGCTAAGTGAGAATGATAAGAGAAAAGGACTTAAGTATACTCATGAAAAGAATAAAAGATACTATCGCGGATGCTTAGAATTAGGAGATGATTATAAGAAAGATGAGGCGACTATTAGATGGCTCACACTTGGTTATGTGTGCATAAGCGATACACGTTAACCCATGACCTTGAGTCTAGCTACAAGACTCGTAAATAAAGAAAAGCGTTTCTTGGGAGGCAACCCATGTTTTGTGTGATTTTTATTTTTGTTTGTTTGTTATTTGCTTCCGTATGCATGCTTTATTTTTATTGTTGGTAGATCATGTTTCTCAATTAAAATGTGGAAATACTTTACTTTGTTGTTTTTAACTCCACCTAAAAGTATTTTTTGCAAAAGATAAGTGTAAGGGGAAACCCCAAATATGTTTTTAAGAAACAAACCGATCATGATTCTCCACAATAATAAATGAACATGTATATTCGTATTTGTTAGAGTCAAATGCTTGTATTGAGTCATAATGAAGTTTTGCAGGATTTTCCAGGAAGTAGGACCAAGTTTTTCCAGAAATTTTCCGGAAACTTAACATAAGAATTTCTGCAGGTCAATTCTGACGGCGTCAGGAGTTTACTATTGACGGCGTCAGGTGTAAAAATCTGGAAATTTTACCGGTTTTGTTTTTCTAACGGAGTCTTATGGTTTTTGTGAATTATTAAGTTTTATAATCTCCCGGAGATCTGCAAACTTCATTCCACAAGCATTATATCTTATCTTGTTTTCTAGGATTTAGTAACTTATATAGGATGCCGCCAATTTTACGCAAGGTTGTCTTGTCTATTTTATCAGGTTTTACAGGTTATGTATGACAAGAAGATGATTTATATTCTGGAAGGGAAGCTTTGATTGTTCATTTTCTTGGAGGAAGATTTAACCTGGCCACCCTATTATCCATACCGAGCGAATCAGGGGAGTATTTGATTTCATTCTCTTTACTTTTTCACTTTTACATTCTTTACTTGAACATTGGGGACAATGTTCATCTTAAGTGTAAGGGGAGGGTAAAAAGATGATACCTTACATATGCACTTTCGCTTGAGTTTGTTTTGTTTAATGGTAGATGTGTAATAAAACTATGAGAAATACTTGTTAGCGTAATTTTAGCGCCAAATTTAAAATTTTTTACAACATTTAGGAGTGAAACTTTAGCCATAGCAAGCATCTCATGGATAGGAGATTGTATGACTAGCACATAACTGTATATTCAGAAAAATTTTCCACCCAAATATATGAGGTTCACCTTTAGATTTGATAGGAAAAGCATTTACTATTAGTGCTTATGAGTGTACCGGTAGCATTTAGATTCTAGAACTTGCGTTAGTGATGCATCCCGAGACCGCTAGTGAGACTACATTCGTGTAGTAGGATTTGCTACATGATAAGAGGCATTAGAATCACCCTTGTGTTAAACCCGTATTATAATTACTTGACCATTTAATTCATATTATTTGGCTAGTTAAGTCAACTAATTTTTCCCACACCCTTAGCGTTGTACTCATTTTTAGTACACGAAACCCCTAGTACACCCCTCCGAGCCTATCTTTTCGTTTCTAACTTTAAGCATTTTACTTAAAGGAAGAATTTGTTACACCTCACTTAAATGTACAACCAAATCGCCTTAGCCTTCCGTGTATGCGCTCATTTTTAGTGCATTATTGTTATTTGTTAAACCCTAAGTTAATTATCTAATTGATTACATGGTTGCTAAGTCGAGTCATATCCTTGTACATATTGTTTTGGGACGATTGGGACGATTGGGTAAAGTACTTATTTTATGGAGTAATGGGGAAAAACACCATTTATTACCCCCATATGTACGTTAATCTTAAAAGTACTCCAAGTGTTTTGATTTTCTTAATTCGAGTAATTTAATTAGTTTATTGTAAAGTATGTAAAGATTCAAGTGTAAGGGGAATGCTCATTCCCTATGATGTATTATTTTGGATGGTAGGGTAAGAGTGTATGCAAAATATATATATATATATATATATATATATATATATATATATATATATATATATATATATATATATATATATATATATATATATATATATATATATATATATATATATATATACGGACTACCATCCCTTTTTGTTCTATGTTCATTTTGTGTTTTTGTTATTTTTCATTTATTAGCTTAAGTCGAGTCTAGTCTTGGCTTAGCAACGCCTTATTGTACATGTAATTGACCAAGATTGTTAACTCGCCACCAGTAAAAACTTCCTTTATCCAACAAAACCGTGTATTTCATATCCCTACACCTAACGTTACAACCCTTTAAAAGACCTCTTTGATAGTTTATCCTAGGTGCTTACGCCATGTGGTGGAGGTTTGATCCTTTTCCAAGCCTATGGTAATCTATTTTTCTATGACAGGTAGTGAGAGATATCTTCCGTTTCCATATTGTAATTTACACTTTATTACACCCGAGAGATGTGAGTATCTAAACACTATTTGTGAGGTGCTAGTATATGACCTCCATGCTTGTCTATTGGTCTTTAGTGGAACGATTATTTGTTGTAATTACTTTTATATTAGTGTTAAATGACCCCTAACTTGTCTTTTGAGTAGAATAAAAGCGCATTTGCTTGAGGACAAGCAAATCTCAAGTGTAAGGGTATATGATGAGGCGAAAAATGATCCGTTTTTAGGGGGTCATTTAAGCCCGAATTCGAATTTATTTGATCAAATATTGCCCTAAATCGTTCCTTTTGTGATTTTAGGTACTTTGGGAGAGAAATCTGGAAAAGGAAGCAATTCGGACGTTTTTGGAGCATAAAAGTGAAGAAAACGCCAAAGTCTTAATTTTCCATGCTGGGAACAGTAGGTGACGGCGTCAAGAGTAATTCTTTGACGGCGTCAAGAGCAGAAGTCCATGACAACCCAGTACAGATTTGACGGCGTCACGAAGGTAGGGCGTCAAGAGTTAAAAGTCATGACGGCCTGGAAATGATTAAGTCTTGACGGCGTCAAATGTAGATCAAGGCAGTCCGAGAATAGTTTTGGCGGCGAGGTGACGGCGTCACAATGTTTGTCTTGACGCCGTCAGACCCATTTTTCTATATATAGTTTTCTAATTTTCACACATGAGGGAAGTTTTGGAGAAACCCTAAGTACGATTTTGGTGCAACTTTTACAGGTTTCTCAAGGGTTCCAAACCCTTGATACCTTTCATTGTAATTGAGATAAGTGTTCTTTTAATTCAATCAATATGTCTATGTGTTGGTTGTCTATATCTTGTTCTTATCTTAATTCCATCATGCTAAGCTAGATCTATCTTGTGCTTGCTTAGACCTAATGAAACCTAGATGTTAATTATGTGTTGATTACTTGTTTATACTTGTCTTGGATGTATGATTTATATGTTAGGCTTAAGAAAACTGGCAGATCTCCAATTGGTAACATGCTTGAACGTCTTAAGAAACATGAACCGACGCGTACTAGGTCTTTATTGGTTGTATTTAATGCATGAGCCACTGTTTACAATCCCTATAGTTGTGCTGGGCATGGTGTAGGAGGAGATAAGAGCTCATAGAATTGGGGAGTTATGTGTGCCACCCCATGAATGGTATTAAGGAATACGATCCGTCATCCATGCAATTATAACAAGTAATTAACGTGTAAAAGATGTCTAGAGAGTAGTGAAATCTAAGTAAACACATTTTCTCCAATTACTGCTCTCAACTTTAGTATAAATTAGTTTATTTTTATTTTTAGTATTTTATTTTGATTGCATCTTAGTATTGGGTTAGTTGATTCGCAACTAATTCCGCCCAAATCCTTCAAACCCGAGATTTTAAATTGCTTTCTAAAAAATATAAAAATACAAAAAATAATCATCCCTCACCTTTAGAACTAGTATTTAGGCTTTCTAATCCTAGCGACACTATTCCTAAGCTGAACGATCAATCCCCCGGTACTTGTCACTATACTATACTACAACGATCAAGTACACTGCCTGGTGGGGGTTGTAAGCTTCTCGAGATCCCTCGAGAGGTAAAGCCTGGTGCAATTCCCACGCATCAGCCGGCCCCTTAAAATTAAGGGGACCGCCCCTTATAATTAAGGAGGCCGCCCAACTATAACGACCAGAAAACTTGTCTTTTACTGGGGAAATTTATTTAGTGAAAAACTAACTGATTTTAGTTAAAAATTTGAAATCATATATTTAGTATGATTAAAACATTTTTCTTTATTACCAAAAGTGTTTTTCAAAAATATATAATCTGTTTATATAATTAAATAAACTTTGTATTAGTTAATTAAATACCCCTTTGATCATGAGATGTATTAAACACTTGTTTATCCATACCTTAAGTGATTGAGTTGGATATAGTGATATAAACTAGCTTTATACTTGTTTACGTAGTAATCTTACGTTTGATGAGTTTACATTTTGTGATCGTCAAAATATAGAGATATCGAAAAATGTAAATAACGTTTTCATACATTATTTATGTCAACAGCTTTCCTCCCGTAATTGAGAAGGAGAAGACAGAGGGTGTTAGTGCAGTCTCCTTCTATCTCGAACGAGAAGCCACTGAACCACTCGAGCTTCGTAGACCCGAAAACAAACTTAAACCCTCCATCATCGAGCCACCCAAGTTAGAACTCAAAGAACTCCCAAACCATTTAGAATATGCTTTCCTCCTGGGAAAAGATCAACTGCCAGTAATCATAAATTCCTCCCTTGAAGATGGGTAAAAAGATAAACTCCTAGGAGTTTTAAAGAAATTTAAGGGAGTCATTGCATGGAGTGTAGCCAACATTATGGGGATCGACTCGACCTTCTGCATGCATAAAATCCTTATGGAAGAGGATTATAAACCATCCGTGCAACCCCAGAGGCGAGTAAATCCCAACATCAAGGAGGTTGTAAAAAAGGAAGTCATCAAACTCTTGGATGCAGGGCTAATCTACCCAATTTCAGATAGTCCGTGGGTTAGTCCTGTACAGGTCGTACCAAAGAAAGGAGGGATAACTGTGGTGAAAAATGACAACGGTGAATTGGTACCCCAAAGGACAGTCACTGATTGGCGTGTGTGCATAGATTATAGGAAGCTCAATGATGCCACCCGAAAGGATCACTTTCCTCTCCCATTCATAGACCAAATGTTGGAAAGATTAGCAGGGCATGAGTACTACTGTTTCTTGGATGGGTTCTTAGGGTATTTCCAAATCCTCATCGCCCCTGAGGACCAAGAAAAGACCATGTTTACCTGCCCATATAGGACATTCGCCTATAAGAGAATGCCTTTCGGGTTATGTAACGCTCCCGCCACTTTTCAGTGATGTATGACCGCAATCTTTCACGAGTTAATGGAAGACGGCATAGAAGTTTTCATGGATGATTTCTCAGTCTTTAGGGACTCTTTCGATCGCTGTCTGGCTAACCTCAAAAAAATGCTCAAACGTTGCAAGGAGACCAACTTAGTCCTAAACTGGGAAAAATGTCATTTTATGGTAAAAGAAGGGATTGTGCTAAGACACAAAATCCCAGGAAATGGAATTAAGGTGGACCGAGCAAAAATTGAAGCTATATCTAAGCTACCTTATCCAACTATTGTCAAGGCAATATGTAGCTTCTTGGGTCATGCTGGTTTTTATAGGAGATTCATTAAAGTCTTCTCTAAAATAGCTCGGCCAATGACTCAGTTGCTTGTAAAGGATGCCCCTTTTGATTTTTCTCAAGAATGTAAGGATGCGTTCGATCGGATGAAGCAAGAACTCACGCAAGCCCCGATCATGGTTACACCTAATTGGGTATTGCCCTTCGAAATCATGTGTGATGCCAGCGACTATGCTGTTGGAGCGGTATTAGGCCAAAGGCTTAACAAACACTTCCATCCAATATACTATGCTAGCGAAACTATGAATCCTACTCAAGAGAACTACTCCACCACTAAAAAGGAGCTATTGGCCATAGTATTCGCTTTCGATAAATTTCGCCAATATCTTGTCCTTTAAAAAACGGTCGTTTTTACAGATCATTCGACTCTTTGATACCTTTTTGCTATGCAAGACGCTAAACCACGACTAATTCGGTGGATCTTGTTGTTACAAGAGTTTGATGTTCAAATTTGTGATAAGAAGGGGCAGAGATTCTAGTAGCTGATCACCTCTCTCGTCTCGAAAATCCCAGTCTTAGTGAATTTGATAAGAGTGAGATTCGGGATTAATTTTCTGAAGAGCAGCTCATGTCAATAACTGATTCTGAGTCATGGTACGCGGATTATGCTAACTAACTGGAAAGCAGAATTATTCCGAAACACATGAACAGACACGAAAGAAAAAGGTTCTTCGCCCAATTAAATACTACTTTTGGGACAAACCTTTCTTGTTCTGAAGATGTCATGATCAAGTAATCAGGCGCTGTGTTTCAGAAAAAGAGGCAATGAAGATCATGAAAGAATGCCATTCAGGCCCCTCTGTGGGGCATCATGGAATGAACACCACTGCACAAAAAATTTTCGATGCAGGATTCTATTGGCCTACAATATTTCGTGATGTAAATGGAATGATACAAGTATGCCCGGGTGGGAGGGTTGGGATAAACTTTTCTTTAAAACTCTCATTTTTAAGAACTCCACCCGGATCATGATCAACTTCAAAATCAAAACTGAAACTTTCATATTCAGGTTTAGAAAACTTTTCAATTTCACATTCAGATTCATCAAAACGAAATGACTCATACCCCGGAAGAGAGATAAAAGCATGAGAAGTGGTACTGCCACAACTTGCCTTTTCCGAGTGATCGAAATCAAAATGAAAAGCTTCATAAGTTGAATCAGAAAAATCAGGACAATAAGTGGGATTGCCACTCATTTCCTCAGTCGTATCGAAGGTAAAACTCTCAAAATCTGGTAAAAATTCCTCGAGCTCGGGCTCCAGAGGATCGTCAATTATAAGCTCAATCTTCGTCTTAACTTTATCCGGAGGGATTGACGGTTCATCGTTGAACAAATTGTTAAGAAAAATAATATCCCCCTCCGAATCAAAGTAAGAGTCACCAGTCTCAGAAATCGGAATCGTTTCAATTGCAAGAATTTCATCGACCTCTTCCCAAAAAGAATCATATTCCTTAGTCGGAGGAAATGATGGGGAAGAGTCGGAGACGAAAGTTTTGACAAAATCATCAAAGGAATAATCGCAAATATCAACACTTTTGACGGAGTATTTCTTCAATTTCGAAGCATCGGCTTTAAAAATCATAATGTCGTCATCGTGTCGTAAAGTTAGAGTATCCTCAAAACGATCTACTAGGGCTTTAGCAGTTCGTAAAAACGGTCGCCCTGGTATTAGAGGAACTCTCGAATTAGCTTCAAAATTGACAACAACAAAATCTGCCAGAAAAGTACACGAGTTCACACGAACAAAAACGTCCTCAGCAATTCCAACTGGATGAGTGATCGATCGATTAGCAAGTTCTAAAGTCATTCTCGTCGGTTTAAGAGCCCCCATTCCAAGTTGTTCATAGATCGATAATGGCATAAGGTTAATACTCGCACCTGAATCGGCCAGGGCGTTACAAACTTCTTGATCTTTCAATGAACAAGGAATGAGAAACTTTCCCGAGTCACCAAGCTTTTTGGGAAGCTTCTTGAGAAGAATCGCGGAACATTGAGCATTTATCGGCGTTTTGGCTAATTCAAGCAATTTCTCTTTATTACTTATGAGGTTTTTGAACGTGGAAGCAAATTTCGGCATATACACGAGAGCATCCATAAAACTTATATCAAAGTGCAATTTTTGAAAAATATCCAGAAATTTTTCCATTTGTTTTTTCGACTTTGCACAGAGCTCTTCATCATTAAATCGTGACGGATATGGCAATTTAGACTTGTATTTCACATTATTCTCAAAAATGACTTTTTCTTTATCTTTCGACTTTTGGACAACCGGAGGTTGGACGTTTTCAGCTCCTCCATTATTAATAGGAGGAACCGGGTCCTTTGTCGCCTCGATCTCACAGTCTACTACTTTAGGCGGAGACGAAGAAGAAGAGGTAGTAGGAGCTGTGGGTCCATCATATATAGCACCACTGCGAGTCGTGATTGCCTTTACTTCGCCCCTCGGGTTTGCGATCGTGTTGCTTGGCAAAGAAGTAATACCTGAACCCGAGGGTCGATCATTTAAACGCTTGTTGAGATCATTGATTTGAGTTGTGAATAATTTCGTTGTTTCATCTTGTTTAGCAATTAAAGCTTGTTGACCTTGAATCAATTGTTTAATCAACTCTTCCGTGGGCTTCGGATTCGGAATAACAACTTGATTTTGATTATTAAAGTTTTGCCCACGGTTTTGAAAATTGCCATTATTCTGATTTCCATGATTATTCTGAAAATTCCCATTATTTTGAAAATTGTTCCCTTGAGGCGGGCCTTGTTGATAACTTCCCCGGTTTTGATTTTGTTGAAAATTCTGATTTTGTCCTTGAAAACCATTATTTCCACGGTTGTGATTCTGATTGTTATTGAATTGATGATTACGGTTTTGCACATTGTTATTCTGACTCACTTGATTTGGTTGATCAAACCCGGGTGGTCCAAGGTAATTGCTAGAACGGTAGCTGAGGAGATTACGGTCTCCTTGAGGTTGTGGGTAACCGTTGCCACCCATATTCGCAGCATACACGTTCGCTTGAGCAAAGCCACCGGAGGCTGGGCATTCAAGGTATGAATGTGGACCACCACAAGTTTCACAAATGATATTGACCATATTAACTTGTGTGTTCTTGACTTGATTCGGCATCATTTGGTACATTCTTAGCATAGCCGTCGACAAATCGTCAAGTTTTTTATTCAAGACGGCTAGCTCGGGGTTAGAAGAAGAAGAATTTAGAGACGCAGTCGATCTTATTGGCTCATTCCTCTCGGCTGAGGAATCCCAATAATTGTAATGGGCCGTCATATTCTCGATTAGCTCGTAACAATCCTCGGGACGACGTTTTATAAAAGTTCCACCAGCTGCAGCATTGATCGTGTCCCTATGTCGTAAAGTTAATCCATTATAAAACGTATCAATTATTGTGACGAGAAGCATATTATGATTCGGACAACGATCAATGGCAAGCTTGTAACGTTCCCAAGCCTCAAACAAAGACTCATCGGGGAGTTGTCGAAAATTACTAATATCATTCCTCAACTTCGTCACCATCGATGGTGGAAAATACTTCGCCAGTAACTTGGAAACCATTTCATTGAAAGTATGAATCGAGTTCCTGGGAAGGCGATTAAACCACGCGGTGGCATGTTGCGTTAGAGAATAGGGGAAGAGAGAGAGAGACGGAGGGCGTCATCGGAGACCCCGTTTTGCTTCATATTTTGGGTGACGGTTAGAAACTTATCAAGATGCTTATTTGCATCGTCACCCGAGAGTCCGTGAAATTGGCACGAATTTTGGACTTGTTGTATCATGTGGTGCTTAAGTCCAAAATTCGTAGCCTCAATATTTAGAGGGGCAATCGGGCCACCTCTACCATGCATCGTGGCTTGGCACAGCTCCTCCATCGTTCGAAGATCGGGAGCCGGCATGTGTTGGTTTTCATCACCACCCACCGGAGGGTGTTGATTATTCGGATCCATTTCGTCAATGTTAAGGAAATGGACACGGTGTGTGTGTCGTATTACCCTTTCGGGATTTGACAAGGGTGATATAAGACTCTCAAAAGAAGAGCGGGTGTGCATACACCAAAAGCAAAATTAAAAAGAAAAGAAAAATAAAAAGGAAAATCTTTTTGTTTTTTTTTTTATATTTTTATCACAAAAACTTTTTATTTCTTTTGTTTTTCTTTTCTTAAAACTTAACGTTAATCGAAAACCATTTCTTTCAAAACCACGCGCGACGGGACGGGAGAGAAGAATGGATCTCTCTTCATCTAGCGATTTAATGTCTTAGCTATCCGTATTTCCCGCTTATTCGGTTGTAGTTATTGAAATAATCCGATAAACAACTAAATTACGTTTTCGTTATATTGTGAGACTTTTTTGGTTTACAACGCCCTTCCTTTCGATCGAGTCGAGGCTGTAAATTTTATTATTTTTTTGGTATTTTGTAAACACTTTAGGAAAAGTGTTTTTGAATTTTTCAATTTTTATAGAGATATATATACAAAGTAGAGGAATGCTTAACAAAACACGATTTTTCAAAACGATATTCAAAAATTCACTTCGGCCTTCCCCGGCAGCGGCTCCAAAAATTTCGTGTGAAAACCAATTATATATAATATAGTATAGTATCGAAGTGATCCGCGTAAAATACGGATCACCCGAGTCGTTTCCCAACGAAGGCGAATGGAATCAAGAATATCGATTCGTGAAATCGTGAATTGAAAAGTTAGAAAGTGAA
Source organism: Artemisia argyi (assembly GCA_030686995.1). Lineage (NCBI taxonomy): Eukaryota > Viridiplantae > Streptophyta > Magnoliopsida > Asterales > Asteraceae > Artemisia > Artemisia argyi. The sequence continues at coordinate 85,835,132 of CM060684.1, read as the reverse complement.
AAATAACAATCGAGATATTCAAGTAATCACTAACAACTATGAAATATGCAAAGAATACAAGCTAATTATGCACCAAAATGAAAAACGTAAAAACGGAAATGCAACCGCGAAATTTACAACGTAACGTATATTGAAAAATAATCCTACAAAGTTGAAAATATTTTCTAAAAATCTTAAACTAATAAAATGAATTTTCAGAAAAAGAAAAATATTTTTTTGAGTTTTTATTAATTTTCTAGAATTTATTTTCTATTTTTGGAATTACAAATGAATTAAAAATAAAAAAAATAGAAAAATAAAGTGGAAAAATGAAAATTTAATTCTAAAAATTCTAAAATATTATAAAAGAATTTCTAAAAATATTTTTGTATTTTTTCAAAGCTTTTTCTGATTTTTATGGATTTTTGGCAATTAAAAATGACTTAAAAATGATTTATAAGGAAGAAATATTAAGAAAAATAGTAAAATAATTTGGAAAAATCTGGAAAAAATCCAGAAAATCAAAAATAATATGAAACTTTTGCAGAAAAATTTTAGATTAAAAATAATAAGCAGAAGTGCTTATTCTAGCTTAAAACAGCTTATGACAAGTGCTTATTTATAAGCACTTGCCACAAAACTTTACCAAACTGAAAATACAGAAGTGTTAAACTCTAATAAGCTCAAAGGTAACAATCTCAGATCAAAATCAAACTCAAAAAGTTAAGAATCATGCAATAAGTAGATTTAATAAGCTAATGAATAAGCATCTTCCATACATATTAAGCAAAATGAATAAGAACGGTGAAATCAAGTACTAAGCTATTAATGGAACTCAGAATCAACAAAGAAACTTAGATTATAAACCTAAATTTCCACTTGCAGGCCTAGAGTCTAAAAGGACTTATCAAAAAAATAAGGCACCTGATAAGTGCCAAATTTACCAACAAGCTCAGTTCAAATTAAACAAGCTAGAAAACTATTGGAAAACTAAATAACAGCCTAATGTATTCTATCAATAAACAGATATGAAGATAAAAAATGAAGAACTAAATGAACTGATGCACAAACTCAAAACAGAAAGCTAAATCAATAATAACTACCTAGCTATCGATACCAGATGTAAAACAACTACAACACCTAACAGACTTATCAAATGACAGAAAATTAGCATTCAAGTACTATTAATAACAAGCGCTAAATGACTCAAAGACTGCTAATAAGGTAGGCTGAAAAGGAATCAAGTCTGAGCATAAAAACTAGAATTATCAATCAGAAGGCAGCAGCCTTGAGCATGCCTAAAACGCTACACGCAGTCTTCACTAATCCAGCCCAATAGTCTATTTAACCAATTACAAACTAACTATGCAGAAATTACAACCTGTAAATAACAATTACAATAGAATCAAGTCTTAACCAAACACCCCTTATCTGTCAGAAATACTACAACAAAATATCACTGATCAAATTTTCTTAAATCTAACAATCCAAAACAGTTACTAAACACAACTTGAATCAAATTTCACAACCCATAGCCATTAGATTCAACAATATAGTACAATCACTGATCTAAGACAACATAAATGCTTAAACAAGGCTAATGATCAAAAATATAAGCTATGACAGTTACTTCAGTTACAAACTAATGAACATAAGTCTATACTCAATCAATCAAACTACAATCTCTAACAAATCAAATCTAAAACAACCTACAAACTCAGAATCAATCAAGTACAAATTCAACTACAACTAAAACAGCTATCTAAATTCAATGAAACAGTAGTGCAATGAAATCAAAAGATCAAAAACTTACAAAAACTTTCAATCCAGCCAAAACAGGATTGATTCACTATGCTTGCCTATCTTTATGATAGGCAGGAACCTTCCATTTTTGTTCCAGCTTATCCAATTAACCACAGATCTCAATGAATCATCCCCTTTGACTTTTATTGACCATTCAAATTACTTGTGGAACTTTGAATGAAAATAGATTTACAGGTAACTATAGAACTAGTATTGATTATGAAGATAACTAAATGAGCTTATTTAAAAACTTATAAAATCAGAATGAAAACTTATTTTTATTTTTATTATTTTCTGTTTTTATGTATTTTTTATGTATTAATGAAAAATGAATTGCTAAAGTAAGAATGATTAAACCTAAATGAAAATACTGAAAGTATATAAGAAATAAGCTAAATAATTGAATGATAAAAGCTGATTAACTAAAGCAGTTTCAATAAGCTAATTTAATTAATCAGAAAACTAAATTTTATTAATACTCAATGCATTACACAAACTAAACTAAATACAATCTAAAGAAATTTTAACAGCATTTTCCTACTCTAAAAATTACTTCCAAATGAGTAAAATCTAACACTATTTATAGGAGAAGAATGAGTGAGGGGGTGTGGTGCCAGGTTGGCAATCTGTGCAACTATCTGTGCTTTCTTCAATCCTTTCTCAACCCTCAGATTAATTTTGTGTTTCTTTCATCAAATACAAGCCATTGGATCAGAATTCGTGAGGTGTCCATACCAATAAGATGCAGCCACTTGTCCCAAACGTGCTTACACTCTCTGTCCTTGTCAGAGGTGTGTCAGAGCTTTCTAGAAGGAGTATCCAATGATTGGAATGACGTGGTGCATCCAATCACAGGTCGACATGTGTCCTCATAGCACCAATATTCTTTCTGTCACGTTCCTTGCACATGGGGTATTCTCTAAATTAACCCATGATTAACTAATGAATGGTGAATTATATTAATTTGGGTTAATTTGGATTTGTATCTGATTAGGGTTCATGCGATTGGGGATTTTCTGGGTTTGGTGGTAAAAAGAGGGGGCGGGGAATTGTGGTATTTGTTTTAGTTATTTTGACCATGGGTAATTAATAGGTTTGACCGGGTTTTGGATGGGTCGGGTATTGGGTAGTATTATAGGAATGGGCTTTGGTAATGGATTTGGACTTAGGCTTATATTATTTTCAGCTTTTGATGTATGAAATTTCAAAGACTTAATGTGAAAATCTTGAAAAGCTAAGGACTTATTCTGCCAAAATTCCGAAATTAATCCAAGGGCTATTTATGCCAATTGATGATTCTTCAAGGGTAAATTCTGACAAATTGAGCTCAAATACAGATCCGGACTTGAAAAATAGCTTTCCCGACCTCGGCTTTTGTCCTCTTTTCCATTCTCGTGCTCGTGTTTGCTGTTTTTGTTACTTTTATCCATATCCGTACCTGCATCCACATAAACACAAAAACATAACGTATTTGGCATTTTAAGGTTGGCTTTTGGTCGTTTTGGTCCAGTATTTGGTAAAGAAAAGGTGTGTAAATTAATACACACCACGATGCATGTCAACGAGCTGGGAATATCTCAAGGAGAGATGAAGCACCTCAGAATTTTATACAAGTTTGTGAGGTTTTCGACATTTGGTGAATAGATTTTTTGGGCCCCTTCCCATCTTCAGGGGGGAACGAATACATCTTAGTGGCCATTGATTATGTTTCAAAATGGGTAGAGGCACAAGCCCTTAGGACCAACGATGCTAGGGTAGTTATTCATTTCTTAAAGAAACTGTTTGCTAGGTTCGGCATTCCTAAAGCTCTCATTAGTGACAGGGGAACCCATTTTTGCAACGCACAAATGGAAAAGGTCATGAAAAGATATAGAGTCTCCCACCGATTCTCTACCACTTATCACCCTCAAACCAACGGTCAAGTAGAAAACACCAATAGAGCGATTAAGAGAATACTAGAAAAAATGGTCAATCAAAACAGAAAGGATTGGTCATTTAAACTCGATGAGGCTTTATGGGCATTCCAAACTGCCTATAAAACACCCATTTGGACGACCCCGTTCCGCATGGTTTATGGCAAGGCATGTCACCTTCTAGTAGAGCTGGAACCTAAGGCATATTGGGCACTTAAGGCATGTAATTTGGATTATATGATCGCAGGAACGAATAGGTTCTTACAACTCCAGGAGCTTGATGAATTAAGACTGGAAGCATATGAATCCTCCGTTACATATAAAGAAAGGGCAAAAAGATGGCATGACCAACGAATTAAGAGACCTAAGGAGTTCTCAGAAGGATACAAAGTTCTACTATATAACTCTCGTTTAAGGTTGTTTCTTGGGAAACTTAAATCTGGATGGTATGGACCTTTTACCGTGAAAAGCTCCTCTAAAACTGGAGTTGTTGTGTTAGTGGACGATGAGAGTAGAGAATTCACTGTGAATATACAACGCGTTAAGCATTATCAAGAAAATGGTAATGAAATGATTAATGAGGAGGACATAACATTTGATGACGAGGTCACGTAATACCCCGTGACCTTGAGTCTAGCTACAAGACTCGTAAATAAAGAAAAGTGCTTCTTGGGAGGCAACCTAAGTTTTATTTGTTTGATTGTTTGTTTGTTTGATTTTATTTGTTTCCGAATGCATATTTTATTTTTATTGTTTGTGGCTCATGTTTCAAAATAAATTGTGAAAATGCTTTACCTTGTTGTTTAACTTCGTCTTAACTTCATAAAAAGGTATTTCGCAAAAGATAAGTGTAAGGGAAATCTAAATTTGTTTCTAAGAACGGAATTGAACATGAACCACAACAATATTAAATGAACATGCATATTAGTATTTATTTGACTCAAATGCTTGTATCGAGTCATAATGATGTTTTGCATAAATTCTAGGAATTAAGGCATAAGTTTTTTCCAGAAATTTTTCGGAAACTTAACATTAGATTTCTGTCAGAACACTCTGACGGCGTCAGGGTTATGACTTGACGGCGTCAGGTGTAAAAATTTGAAAACTTTTGCAAGTTTTGTTTTTCTACGAGAATCTTAAAGTTTTTGTTAATTCTTTAGTTTTATAAACTCCAGAAAATCTGCAAACATTCATTCCACAAGCATTATATCTTTATATATAGATTGCCGCCGATTTTACGCGAGGTTCGCCTTTATTGTTTTCTCAGGTTTAACAGGTTATATTGGAAAAGAAGATGATTTCTATCTCTGGAGGGAAGCTTTCAACGTTCATTTTCTTGGAGGAGGATTTAACCATGTTATCACATTATCCACACCAAACGAATCAAGGAAGTATTTGTTTCATTCTTTTACCTTCATTACTTTTACATCCTTTTTATTGAACATTGGGGACAATGTTCAGCCTAAGTGTAAGGGGAGGGTAAATGATGATACCTTAGAGAATACAATTGCACTTGAGTTTGTTTGTTCAAAAGTAGGTGTGTAATAAAACTAAGAGAAATACTTGTTAGGGCAATTTTAGCTCCAAATTTAAATTTTTTTACAACATTTAGGAGTGAAGCTTTAGCCTTAATGAGCGTCTCATGGATAGGAGTTCTATGACTAGCACAAAAAACCGTACCACTCAAACATTTTCCACCCCGAATATGTGAGGTCCGCCCCTAGATTTCTTAGGAAAAGATGCTTATGAGTCTACCGGTAGTACTTAGATTCTAGAACTTGCGTTAGTGATGCATCCTGAGACCGCTAGTGAGACTACATTCGTGTAGTAGGATTTACTACATAATAAGATGCATTAAGATCACCCTTGTGTTTAAACCCGTATTATAATTACTTGACCAATGAAGTCATAATTAATTGACTAGTAAAGTCAATTAATTTTTCCCACACCTTTGCGTTGTACTCATTTTTAGTACACGATACCCCTAGTACACCCCTCCGAGCGTATCTTTTTCGTTTCTAACTTTAAGCATTTTACTTAAAGGAAGAATTTGTTAACAATCCACCCCAAATGTATACCCAAATCGCCTTAGCCTTCCTTGTATGCACTCATCTTTAGTGCATTATTGTTATTTGTTTAAACCCTTAGTTAATCGTCTAATTGATTAAATGGTTGCTAAGTCGAGTCATACTAACGGAGACTTTATTAAGGAATTGTTTTCTGACGAAAGGAAAATTGTTGGGATATGAAGATCAAAGTACTTCTGGAAGTTCAAAGTACTGCTTGTGTCAAAGTGCTACTAATGGTCAAAGTACTGCTTGTACATGAAGATTATTCAAAGTACTTCAAAAGTTAAAGGACTGATATGCAATATCGTTTAAGGATTGTTATGTAATGTTATTAGAATATTCTAGAATAAGTTAGAGATAGTTTACTTGTCGTTCAAGTATTGTAAACTGACTTAAGGTTTTCCTTATGCCTATAAAAAGAGCCTTAGGATGGTATTAGATGTACGAGTAATTGCATATGATTTCATAGATTAGAGAATACAATATTAGAGAGTTAGGGAGATTTAGTGAATCTGTGTAAAGATAAGCAGGTTCAAGTTGGTTTTAATATAATCATTCAAAGTTCTTCTTAGCTTTGTGTTAGTAGATTTCGCATACTTCACAAGGTTATATCAGTGTTTCATTGTTAGTAGTTTTGAGTTATTCAAGATTGCTAAGACCATTACAAGTTATAGTTAAGTTTGGTAAGAGTTTATCGATCCAACAAGTGGTATTAGAGCTTGTGTGGAAACTCTGAATAAGAAGAAACCCTTAAGACCGATTTTACAACAAACCCTAAAAGATGTCAACAAAAGTTGCACTAGTTCCATGCATCACCGCAGTCAGAATCCCCATTGTTAAAAAGGGAGAATATGATCGATGGAGTATGAAGATGAGGCAGTAAATTGCCATCACAGATCATGCTTTATGGGATGTGATTGTCAATGGTAATGTTGTCATTGATGAACCTGTATCCATTGAAGGACAACCTACACCACCTAATGTTGTCATTGATGAACCTGTATCAAGATAAGGCTCTCAACATACTGCTTTCTGCTATTCCTGATGGTCACCTATTGAAGTTTCATGATGCTAAGGATGCAAAACAACTATGGGCTGCTATTAAGACAAGATTTGGAGGTAATGATGCTTCCAAGAAGATGCATAGAAACCTACTGAAGCAACAGTTTGAAACATTCACTGTTGGTGAAAGAGAAAGCCTTGACTCTGCCTATGACAGATATCAAAATCTACTCAGTATGCTAGAGTTGTATGGAGCAGAGGCATCTATTGAAGATGCAACTTGAAGTTCATGAGGAGTTTGCCATCTGCATGGCATGTGGTTGCTACCATGATTAGAGGACAACCTGGTTTGGACACTATGGACTTTGATGATCTCTACAACAATTTAAAGGTGTATGAGCATGAGATGAAGGGTAACAAAGGTTTAAGTTCTCATAGCATTGCTTTTGTGTCTTCTGAAAACAGAGGCAGTACTTCCACTAAAATTACTGCTTATCCTGTCCAAAGTATTGTTGATGAGAAACAGCATCCCTGTACAACCATGGTCACTACCACTTCATCACCATCAAACAACACCAACTCAGATGATGTTCTGTGTTCATTCTTTGCTCAACAAGCCACTCTACCTGTTACATATCAAGAAGATGTCTTGCAAATTGATGATGATGCTCTAGAAGAAATTGACATAAGATGGCAGGTTGCCATGATCACTACGAGGATCAAGAAGTTCATGAACAACACAGGGAGAAGTATTGATTTTAAAGCTAAACAGGGTATAGCATTTGATAAATCTAAGATTGAATGCTTCAGTTGTCAAAGGACTGGTCACTTTGCAAGGGAATGCAAGTTTGCAAAGTATCAGGCAAACAAAATGATTGAAAACCCCAAGGTTGAAAGAAAGGAGGTTCCTATTGCTAAACCAAAGTCACAAGCTTTGGTGGCTCAAGAAAATCTATCAAAGGTTGACTGGAGCAATGAATTTGATGATGAACCAGTAACCTACTCTATGGTTGCATTGGAAGAGGCTGATTGGAGCACAGCTTTTGATGAGGAACCAGGATATGCTGCTTTGGAATCAAGAGATGGTCTAGGAAGCTTTGATTGGAGCATGGAAAATGAAGAAGAACCTATTCATCTTACTATGGTAGCTACTTCAACAAGTTCATCCACTATCTCAGAGGTATGTTCTAAATGTAGTAATTCTTATCAAAAGATGCTTAAAGAATATGAAACTGAAAGAGATAATTATAAAAGGGCTAGGTCTGAGATAGCTGGTTACCAATTGACTTTAGAGTCAATGGAAGCCAAGATAATCACTCATGAGAATAATGAAGTAGCTTGGGCTGAAAAATATGAGCAACAAGATTATAAATTAAAGTTAAATGAGTGGAAGTTAGGATGTAAGGTTTCTGAACTAGAAAAGATCACTAAAGAAAGAGATAAGTTGTTAGCAAAACTTGCTGTTTGGAAAGAATCAGGTCGGTCAAATGTTAGTTTTGTTGAAAAACAATGAACAACAAACATTAAAACTGGCCTAGGTTATGATGATAATAGTTCAAAAGAAATCCCAACTAGGAACATGGAATTAAGTCTTTCATAGGAGACCTCAACTAGTGATGAAGAATTCATAAGCTTAGAGGAAAACACATCTAGTGATGAGGAATCACCTTGTTCAACACCTCCTGAATTTAAGAAAGACAAGGGATACAATGAAGTTCCTCCACCCACAGGTAGTTTCCAACCACCTAGGACAGATGTTTCTTGTTTTGGAGTAGACAATTTGGAGTTTAGGAAAAAGCTTAAGGGTCAATCTAATTCAAGTCAATCTAGTTCTGAATCCTTAAAGGAAACTGTTGAGAAACCTAGGGATGATAACAAGGGTTCAGGGAATGATAAAGTCTTTTCAAAACATGCAGTACTTCCAAAAACTTCTCAAAGTACTGTTCATCATTCAGCAGTACCTTCAAGAAAATCTTTTCAAAATACTGCAAATTTTAGAAAACCTTTTGGAAGAGGATTTGGGAATATGGGTCCAAAGTTATGTTATGTATACTATAGCCCTCACCATTTGATTAAGGACTATGACTATCACTCAGAATACTTAAGCAAATTCCCAAAGACTACATTTGCAAACCATAAGCACAGGGAGAATAAACCAGTTTGGAATCACTCACATAGGGTTAACCATAGTAATTTCTCAAAAGACTATAGGTACCCTCACCAGAAAAGACCATTCTCCAAACCCCCAGTACCTTTAAGAGATACTTTTTAAAGTACTGGTAAAATAGTACCTTCTCAGAGTACTGTTAGCAATTCACTCAACCAAGGTACTGCTTGCACTTCTTCAAAAGTAAGGCCAAAGAAGTTCAATTCTTACAAACCTAGAAGGCCTTACACCTCAAAAAGAGTACCTAGATCAAAGAACCCAACACTAACTGTTAAAACTAAATGGGTTAAGAAAGAAAGTACTAATGAGGAAGAAACAATACTATCAAAGAATAAGGGTGAAAAAGGGTGTGTTGATGAAAATCCAACACAAGTTTTGAAATCAAAAACATTAATTCTTGATAGTGCTTTCAAAAATAGTAGAGATTACATACTCAAAGAATTTGAGTATGTCACTCCACAAGGGAACACAATTCAGTAATGGATTGGGTTCCTAAAAGAAACTAACCCTTTTCATCTTTATGCAGGGCAATCGAGAAGAGGAGCTTAAAGATCACCTTATCATTGATAGTGGTTGCTCTGGAAGCATGACAGGAGAAAAGGAGCTCTTGTCAGATTTTAAGGCTTATTTTGGAGGAAAAGTTGCATTTAGGAATGATCCTGATCGAGGGAGAATCACTGGCAAAGGAACCATCAAGACTGGATCTACTGATTTTGAGAATGTTAGATATGTGAAGGAGCTTAAATTCAATCTTTTGTCAGTATCTCAGATCTGTGACAAGAAATATCCTGTGTTGTTCCTTGACACAGAATGTCTTATTCTCTCCCCTGAGTTTAAGTTAGAAGATGAAAACTTGGTAATGCTGAGAGCACCAAGAACCAATGATGTGTACAGCTTAGATTTGAAGAATATCAATCCTACTGAAAGAGCAACATGTTTGGTAGCAAGGGCAACAATGGAAGAAGCACATCAGTGGCACAGAAGATTAGGGCATGTGAACTTCAAGAAAATCAACAAATAGGTCAAAGGCAATTTAGTTAGAGGTTTCCCTTCTAAAACATACAAGAATGATCACTCATGTCTGGCTTGCAAGAAGGGTAAAAAACACAAGGCTTCATGTAAAAAGATTGAAGAAAGAACTATTAGAGAGCCATTGGAATTGTTGCATATGGATCTGTTTGGACCTGTTTCTGTTTCAAGTTTGAACAAGAAGAAGTACTGCTTGGTTATCACAGATGATTGTAGCAGATTTAGTTGGGTCTTTTTCTTGGGATTTAAAGATAAAACCTTTGATGCTATTCATGATCTCATAATAGCACTTGAAAATCAGTTGAGACTTAAAGTTAGATCTATTAGATGTGATAATGGGACTGAATTCAAAAATCAGCTTATGGATAAGTTTTGTGCCAAGAAAGGTATTAAGAGAGTTTAGTATTGCAAGAACTCCTCAACAGAATGGAGTTGCAGAAAGGAAGAATAGAACTTTGATAGAAGCAACAAGGACAATGCTTGCAGATTCTCAATTATCTGTTCCATTTTGGGTTGAAGCTGTAAGTGCTGCTTGTTATGTATTGAATAGAGTATCAGTGACAAAACCTCAGATGAAGACACCTTATGAGTTACTTATGGGAAAGAAACCAAACATTAAGTTTATGAAACCTTTTGGATGTCCCCTGACTATTTTGAATATTGTTGATACTCTGGGAAAGTTTGATGGCAAGTCAGATAAAGGATACTTATTGGGTTATTGTACCAATAGTAAAGGATTTAGAGTGTACAACAAGGCTACCAAGAAGGTTCAAGAATGTATTCATGTTGAGTTTCTAGAAGATCAAGGAAATCAAAAAGGTAAAGGTCCTGATTAGATGTTTGATCTTGATATTTTGGCCTCATCCATGAATTATGTGCCTGTTAGAGAAGAAAATCAAGTTGTTCACAATGAAGAAGAATCACAATACATTGTTCATGGAGTAAATATGAGATCTGAAGATGTTCTTGATGAAGAATCCATTGAAAAGAAGAAAAGTACTTTTGAACCTCAAAGTACTATTGAACCTCAAAGTACTGTTGAACCACAAAGTATTGTTCAACCAAACTCCACAGTATCTAATGAAGACCAAGCTATCCAAGATGAACTTAATAGGATGTTTCTTCAATAAACTATTGCAAAATCCTATGAAGATGATCAACGGAGAGGCTATAAAGCAGAAAAGAAGAAGGCTAAAGGCATTGACAGTACTTTGCATCAAAGTACTACTGATCCATTTGAAAGTACTTTAAATGTCTTAGATACATCAAATTGGATCAATACTGATGATTTGAATGATCCAACTATGCTTGCCTTAGAGGATACTGATGATGAGTTGGAGAAAGAAGGTATTTTCTCAGATTCCAATGAAGACCATGATTTTACAATTTTGGAAGATAATCTTGAAGTGTCACCAACTCCTACATTGAGAATTCATAAAGATCATCCTGTCAATAAGATTATTGGACCTTCTACCTCAAGAGTGCTTACAAGAACAAAAGTTAAGAATATCTCTAGGCAACATACTTCTTTACTTAGCTTTGTTTATGAACAAAACAGGGTGAATCACAAGGATCAGCAATTGTGCTTATTTGCTTGCTTTTTGTCTCAAGAGGAACCTAAGACAGTAGCTCAAGCATTAGAAAAAGAGAGTTGGGTGGAAGCCATGCAAGAAGAACTTTTACAATTTAAACTTCAAGAAGTTTGGGTATTATGTGATTTCCCTGATGGTAAGAGACTAATTGGTACAAAATAGGTCTTCAGAGTTAAGAGAGATGAAAGAGGGAATGTAATCAAGAATAAAGCTAGATTGGTTGCTCAAGGCTACAGACAAGAAGAAGGGGTAGACTATGATGAAGTGTTTGCTCTTGTGGCAAGAATTGAAGCCATAAGGTTGTTTCTGGCTTTTGCATCATATATGGGCTTTCCTGTATATCAAATGGATGTTAAGAGTGCTTTTCTTTATGGCACTATCATAGGGGAAGTCTATATCAAAAAACCTCCTGGTTTTGAAGATCCTGCACATCCAAACAAAGTCTACAAGGTTATTAAGGCTCTGTATGGCCTCCATCAAACCCCTAGAGCTTGGTATGAAAGACTCTCCACTTTTCTATTGCAACATGGTTACAGGAGAGGTGCTATTGATAAGACTTTGTTTATCAAAAGAGACAAAAAATATATTATGCTTGTCCAAGTGTATGTGGATGACATTATCTTTGGAGCCACAAAATAGTCAATGGTGAAAGAGTTTGAGGATCTCATGCAAAAAGAGTTTCAAATGAGTTCCATGGGTGAATTAACATTCTTTTTAGGGCTTCAAGTTCAACAATCAAGTAGTGGAATTTTCATTAGTCAAGATAAGTATGTTACAGACATTCTAAAGAGGTTTAACTTCACCACTGTCAAGCCAGCCTCCACACCCATTGCTGCTAACAAACCATTGGGAAAAGATGAAGATGGAGAAGATGTTGATGTTGATGTTAAGCTATATAGATCAATGATTGGCTATCTAATGTATTTGACTGCATCTAGACCTGACATTACTTTTGCTGTCTGTTTAGGTGCAAGACATCAGGTCAACCCCAAAGTTTCACATCTGAATGCAGTCAAGAGGATTTTTAGGTATCTTAGGCAACAACCTAAGCTAGGGTTGTGGTATCCTAGAGAGTCTCCTTTTTCATTTGGAAGCCTTTTCAGACAGTGATTATGCTGGAGACAATTATGACAGAAGATCAACCACTGGAGGATGCCAATACCTTGGAGGAAGATTAGTTTCATGGCAATGCAAGAAGCAAACCGTTGCAGCAACATCTTCCACAGAAGTAGAATATGTGGCTGCTGCAAGTTGTTGTGCCCAAGTGCTTTGGTTGCAAAATCAACTTTTGGACTATGGATTCAACTTCAAGAATACTCCTATCAACATTGAGAATAAGAGTACAATCTGTATTATAAAGAATCCTGTCTATCATTCCAAGACTAAGCATATTCAGATTAGGCATCACTTTATCAGAGATTGTTATGAGCACAGACTCATAAATGTGGTTAAAGTTCACACAGATGATAATGTAGCTGATTTACTCACAAAGGGCTTTGATGTTTCAAGATTTACTTATTTAGTGGTGAGTATTGGGATGATCAACAATTAAGCTACATTTTAGGGGAGGCATTAGTAGCTATTCATTATTTGAGGGGAGGCTACATTAATCATTAAACAGTGGAGTAACTTTATTCATATTCATAAAAGAGTTACATTCACCATACAAGACAGACACATCATCAAAACAACAAGACACAAAACCTAACAACCCACACCCTACATCAGCTACTCCATTGGCCTCTTGCCCTTTCCCTGGTAGTCCTGCTTTGCCTTTTGAGCACTCTTCCTCTTGTTCTCAAAGGTTGACTGCTTCCTTGGGCAAGCAAGACCAAGCACTTGTTTTGGTGGCCTTTGTAGTCTTGCAGGCTTCTCAGGGGCAGGCCACTTCATGTTCATCAATGCTGATTCCAGAGCCTGTGTCAATGCCTGTGGTAACTCCTTAGAAAGAGATGGAGCAGGAGCAGGGGTAGAAACTTTTTTATTTGGCTTCAGGTTTGTTGAGCTTGAAGCACATGGGGAAAATAGCCACTCCATCCCGACGATTCCTGATCAGAGTCAGAGTAATAGCTTATCTCTGAATCAGAAGACTCATCTGAAGAGATGTAAATCAGTGGAAAATGGCTCATGATGCTACTAGGGTTTGTGTTGGTAAAGAAAAGTTTTTGGTGAAGATATGTGTTGATCCAAGTTCTTTTTATAGGCAAAGTCAATACCAAGGGTTATTTATGAAGGATATTAACTCTTACTTGTTTTGGTAGATTTGGGCAGTAAATATGGAATGTATTTATTATATCGGGTTGACTTTCAGAAGTTATTTTTTAGTGGCTTGGTCAAAAAGTCAATATTGTTAGATATTTTGATGGAAAGTACTTTTTGCCAAAGTACTGCTTAATGTTTGAATGAAAGTATTGTTTCATATGGCAAAATACTATTTGGCGCTTCATGGAAAGTACTGACGTGTCAGGATATTGTTCTAACGGTCAGAAATACGGGGTAACAACTTTACGAAAGATATGAGGAAGATAAATTCCAAAAATAACGGTAAATTCATTTATTAACCGTGATTTTTTGTATATTATCTTTCTCTGTGATTATCTCTTCCATCTTTATATACCCTCATCATCCTTACTGTTTATCCATTCAAGCACTAACAAGTTCATCATTGATCATCATTCTTTTTTACAACCACAAACAATGGCAAACCGTCCAACAATTAGCAAGCACAACATGATTGCCAACTTAGAGAAGACGCAAAAGAATGTTGATTTTCATGGATTCATTGATTTTCTTACTGGGTCATCAATCAATTATTCTCTTTTGGTCAATACAGAAATTATTGGTTCCTGGATTCAAGAGTTTTGGGCTACAGCTAGATCTGGTTTGGAAGAAGGAGAAGATGTTATTCAAGCTACAGTTGTAGGAAGACCTATTCGCATTACTGAAGCCACAATAAGGGAAATCTTATTGTTTGATGATGAAGAAGGTACTGTTCTTTTTGACAAACAAGTTATTTGGGATGAACTCAGAGAGATAGGCTATGAAGGTGCTCTCAATAAGCTTACTTTTTAAAAGGCATTGGTTAGTCCACATTGGAAGTACCTTATACATGTTTTACTTCATTGTCTAAGTCCCAAAAGTACTGCTTGGGATCAGTTTGGTCATAACATAGCCTCTGCATTAGTTGGGTTAGCTACCAATCAACAATTTAGTTTCTCCTATATGATTCTTGATGGTATGTTTGCTCACATCAAAGTTGGGTTACCATTTTTGATGTATCCTAGGTTTGTTCAGTTATTCTTAGACAAACCACTTGAGGGTGTTCCAAAACCTCAAGATTTTACACCTACTGTTGTACTTCTACACAAGGTGTTCACTTTTATGTCTAACAAGGGTGTTAAGTTTTCTGGCCACAACACACCTTTGACAGCTTACATATTGGAATTAGCACAGGCAGTTAGGGATGCAGCTGATGAAGCATGTGATTCTGCACATTCTGAGCATTCTGGATCAGAACATACTTCAACACCACCTCTTGCATCACCTCAGCAAGTTGCTTCAAGTGAAAGAACTACCTCTTTGTCAGTACCTGTTCATGTATCAAGGGAGAAGATTCTTTATATCGAAAGTACTTCTCAACATCCTGTTTCTAAGGAAAGTACTTCTCTGCAAGGTACTGCTTCAGAGCAGGATAAACCACCATCTCACAATGATTATACTTCCACAGGTGGGTTTCAAACATCTGGAGGAGATGAGGGAGATGAGGGACAACTGGATACTTATGCTTGAACTAGGGAATTCAGAAGGATGAAGAAGGTGATTAATGCTCAAGCTGATCAGATCAAGAGATTGAGATTTAAGTTCAGGAGATTGAAGAGATTTGTTTAGCCACTTGTTCAGAATCACATACTATGGGTCAAACAAAAGAAGAAAAGTGCTCAGAAATCCAAGAAGGTTTCTAAATCTAAGAAGAGCAAGAAGAGGTCATCATCATTCATATTGGGGAGGAATCAGAATGACAATCTGAATGAAGATGATGTTGTGCCTCAAGATCAATATGAAGAAGCTCATGCTATGGATTTTGAAGACAGTGCTCAAGGTACTGCTGAAAGAAAACTTGATGAAATTGAGCAAATTGTTGCAGAAGAGAATAAAGCACAAAGTACTGATGTTGAAGGTGCTAATATTTAAAGTACAACTGATCAACATATAGATGCTCAAGGTACTGATCCTCAAAGTACTGGTGTGCAAAGTACTTTGGATCAAGGTGATCAAGGTACTGCTGCCTTAAATATTGATGAAGCTGGACCTTCTACAAGAATTTTTGATGATGAAGCTGGTCCTTGCATTCAGCAAGAAGAGATAAAGGAGCACACAGCTAGTGATGATGAGACTATTGCTCAAATTATGGTTAATATTTCAAGACCAAGAGGGATAAGTATTCCTGGTGTTGAACAAACTCAAGTCTCACAAGCTTCTTCTGAATCCGAAGAATTGGATCCTAATGACAAGGGAAAAGGAATTATGAAAGTTTCCAAGAATAAGAAGAAGTTTACTCTGGCATAGCTAAGAGCTTTTGAAGTAGCTAAGAATGAAGAAGCTGCTAGAAAGTATCAAGCTGATTTGGATGATGTGGATGCTGAATACCTAAGGGAAACAAGAAAGCCATTTATTGAAACAAGAAGGCCACCATCTAAAGCTCAAGAAAGAAATTCTATGATAAGTTTTCTGAAAGGCAGAGGATTTAAGAATCTACAAAGGTTGAGATATCCACATGTGAAAGAACTATATGACAGTGTTCAAGAGTCAATCAAAAGAGAGTTAGATAGTTTTGTACCGATGAATTCTGAGAAAGAAAAGAAGTTGGAAGATTTAATGAAAGAACAAGCTGAGAAAAGAAAGTTAAAAAGAAAGAGAGCAACTCAAGATGATCAGTTATCAAAGAGACTCAAGATGCTGAGATCAGAAACTGTTGATGAACTGAGGAACTATCTTAGGGTTGTGGATTTTGAAAATCTAAAAAAGACAGAGAATGCTGAGAAGAAGTCCAAGATTTTTACATTTTCTATGGTAGAATCATCTGATGGAGATTATCTCATTTTTCATAGAGAAGATGAAAGTTTTACAGTATTCAATATGCTATGGGA
Source organism: Artemisia argyi (assembly GCA_030686995.1). NCBI lineage: Eukaryota > Viridiplantae > Streptophyta > Magnoliopsida > Asterales > Asteraceae > Artemisia > Artemisia argyi. Next base: position 85,818,431 of record CM060684.1, on the reverse strand, counting down.
TATACTGCACAAGGTAGATAGAGAAGATTTATACTATTTGTATCTACAAGTGCAGGATTACTTTGAGAATACTGAGCCAACAGGAGTGGGATTGATCTTATTGAGTGATTTAATAACCATCTGGGAGACAAATGAAACAAGTAGTGATGCTTTTTGGAATGATCAAGAGAATTGGGAAATAACAAGATGGAGATTCTTTAAGTCATCAGGGGTACACTCACTTGAAATGGAAGATGGAGCTATGATCTATATGTTTGCAAAGAGAAGATATCCTCTGATAAGGGATATTATGGTCAGAATATTGGATCATGGTATGGAAGTTGAGAATGAGACTGAAGTAGCATTAATGGTGATTGAATTGTTCATACAGTGGACTACTTCAGATGATGATAATGCATAAATACTGGTATGGTTTGTATTATATAAATATTTTTTGAATAATAAAGTACTTTATTCAAAGTACTGCAAGACAAACAGTACTTTCTCAAAGTACTGCTTGCTGCATAAAACCGGTACAGTCTTTTAATATTGGTTAAGTTTTAAAAGAAAAACTTTTTGAAACATAAGATGATATCAATAAAGGTTTTGAGAAGTCACACATGTGTTAGTATTTGTACTACACAGCAAATGGTAATCAACTCACCATGTTTAACAAACAAGAAAGAGTTTGACTCATCATGAGGGTACGGCTCTGATGTGATAATCAAATCCGTTTTTAGTTGACAATTTACTAAAAATTATATGGTTTTCAACTCACCATATCTGTAAAAGTGAAGAGTTGGCTAGCCCACAAGAAAATGGCTTGTGGTAAAGGCTGTGGAAAATCCATTTTTATGGTAATTAGTTCACCATGGTTGTGATAAAAGAACTAACTAGTCCAAAAGCAAATGGCTCTTGGTAAAGACTAAACAAATCCGTTGATAGCTGATGATTTGCTAAAAATCATATGGTTATCAATGTACCATGGTTGTTCTAACCTAAACATTGGCTACTCCAAAGTTAATGGCTTTGGTAATGAGACATCAAAATCCATTAAATTTCAATGATTCACCTCTCACAGGAGTTTACACACATGGAAGTGATGAGAATAGTATGAAACTTTAAAGATTTGATGTACACTTTGTCAAAATATTGCTGAGTTGCTGAAAAGATTTGTTGCTGTGAAGATATCATCTAAAGCTGATAAAGTGTAATTGCATACGATTTCATAGATTAGAGAATACGATATTAGAGAGTTAGGGATTGTTAGTGAATCTGTGTAAAGATAAGCAGGTTCAAGTTGGTTTTAATATAATCATTCAAAGTTCTTCTTAGCTTTGTGTTAGTAGATTCCGCATACTTTACAAGGTTATATTAGTGTTTCATTGTTAGTAGTTTTGAGTTATTCAAGATTGCTAAGACCATTGCAAGTTATAGTTAAGTTTGGTCAAAGTATATCGATCCAACAGAAATGTTTTTGAAAATAAACTATAAAGGTTTTCAAATATAAATCTTTGTTAGACGCGGGTTATTAAGTATTCGAGTGCACGCAAAACTAGGAAATGTCATTTTAATAGTGTTCATTTGTTACACCTCATATGTTGAGTTGCGGATCGTTCTAACGTTAATATGCTCAGCTTATACGGTTGTCGGACCTGTGGGGATGACAAGCCTAATAGGAGCATGACAAGTGTATCGGACGACATTATTAATGGGAAATATATCCTAAAACTAAGACTTGACGATATAACTTTGGAATCAATAAGTAAACAGAAGAATGGTTAAACTTATCAAGTTTACGAACTTGATAAGTAATCAACGCTTCGTATGAGAACTTATCGAATCTAAAAGTCATATCATTTGACCATAGCTTTGATATGAGACATAAATTGTATGGCGTTTGATGCATTCATGCACTACTTGACTTGATTGATACTTCATGCCTTTATGTGCTACTTTACTTATACATACGTGGTTATACTTGATATGCTTGCTTGGCGTGAATTCACTCGAGTCGAGACTTTGTCTCTAACGCACACACACGACGATACCAAACGATACCAAAATGATAACGAACGACTTTTAAACGGATATTTTGAAAAGTTAAACGGAAAACATACGGGAACTTTTGGGATGCGTTAAACTTTTGAGAAACGATATTAAGTCAAATTTTACATGGTTAGGTTGTGCTGAGTCCGTAGTTGCTGTTACTTGTTAGCTGCTATTCTACTCTACTACTGTTGATTATCTGTACCAAGATAACTCAGTGCTGAGACTTTCTAGTTGCTTATTACTTACTATTGATTGTCTTATTATCTGATCTGTGATAATCGTGATGGTGCTTTGCTGAAATCGTGGTGAGTTTCATAGCACCACTTTTACTCGTACTTTATTTCTTTCTAAACTTGTAGGAGAAAACATGCAAACTATTTTCTCGGACCTACTACTACTTTGGTTTGCTATATTGTGTTGACTGGCTAAGGTTAGATTGTGGTAGATGTTTCCTTAGACTAGCGTAGCAACCCTTGCTATAACTCTTGCCTAGCTAAGTATATATATATCTACTTACGGCCTAGTCCAGGGTAGTAATGGGTGGTTCCTTACTATAACTGTTGCCTGGCTAGTGAATGCCGAGGGGACCACTCACTATGACCACTTATCTGTTTAAGATAAGAAATAAATCGTTTGTGAATTGTTATGATATTGAGATGCGAAATCTATACCTTCCTCTAGTCACACATAGCACTTAACTCTTCAGGTCCAAAACTTTTTTGTAACTTAGACCTATGAACTCACCAGCGTTAGCTAACTTTTTAGCATGTTTTCTCAGGCGAATAAGTTGATGCTTATGGATGATAGCTATTGGAGGCTTGGAGAATTTGCATGGGCGATGGATCGACAAAAACTCTGACATTACTTTGGGGACCAATCTTTTAAACCCTTTGGGCCTTATCTTTTACATTTTTAACTATTTGTAAACTTTTAAGCTAAATTTTGGAATGTTTATACAATGAAAATTATTCTCCGATTTAGTTATACTTGTGTTGTGTATACCAATCCCAGTATCACCCCGAAAACTTGTAAGTCTTCCGTTGTACCAAATTTTAGGGGTGTTACAGATTGGTATCAGAGCTCAAGGTTATAGAGAACTAGGTGATTTTCAAAACCTAAACTATAACCACTTTTCATAAAAACCGATCCACGACCGACACATGCCAGCCTGCCAAGCCGAAGCCTCTAGAATTAAGTTCGAAACTATGTAAGAATGCAAAGTGATTATGTTTTGGAGGATTAGATATTCGAAACTGATTAAGCATCAATATTTCACACTAAGACTCATGCGGTAGTGCTTGATTGACTGATATGTGATTGAGGTGATCTGGAAATTTGGGAAACCTTGATTATATGATGGAATGGCATATTAAGAATTATACGAGTTTGATTTTGAACATGTTTAGAGTAACACGGTATATATGAATTTCTTGATTTGGATATAGTTGAGAACTATGCAATAACTGACTTGAATATACGTTTAGATATATGTGATTTGAGCGCACCTTGAATCATGTGATAATTGTTCTGATGATATATTTGGAATTTTGTGGTATGATTGATTTGGAAGGTATGTGTTATAATTTGAGTTACGCGTTGGTTTAACGTTAATAAACCAAACCGCCACAGTTAACGGACTCATTGGGTGACGAACACAATAGGGCCGACAAGTGCGTCGGAGAAAATTTATTAGCGTATGACCCACCCTTATGACTCGTAAGTTGTGTGTGATACCTTGAAATATGATAACTATATAAAACCGTTGTCACAGACTCTGTCTCCTCCCTATCCAGTCCTCACCACTCAATTCTAACACGGCGACATATTCGTATGTTCCTGTTACACTCATACTGTTTATAGTAACAATTCTATGCATTTTCGTGATGCTCACGAACTCACATGTAGCCACACTAAATAACTCCCGATCGGACATTCGGCCTATTGTTCTGAAACGCCATCTAGCGTCTTCTAAGAAACCACCTAAAACTGTTACGCCAGGAGTGCGAATCATTATGAGTCTGATTGATGTGAATACTAAATCGAAAAGTTCTCGGATAGAGACCGTAGCTTCTCTATCACATACCGTTACCATCTAATGTCGTTTCTATTCACCGTTAAGGAATTCTTGAGAATCTTGTATCGACACTGAATGATCGTGCTTAACTGGAAGTTACGCCTACGCATTAGTTGTGTTGTTTATCACTATAACCTCGGTGACCATCCATCAGTCACGTATTGGACATACGGAAATCTCGTACCAAATCCCGACGTTTGATGAATTCAAGTACATATTCACTGACTGGAGCTGGAATCTACAACTGTTGAGCAAGATAGTGCCCCTGATATTGCGATTGAAGTTCATTTCATTACTCTAGCGATGAGAATAAAAGTTCTTGTGCAATGTTATCCCGATATCCGAATCGTATAGCCTGATGATGTCTGTTGGGACAGATTAGCAGCCCTGAAATGAAAGTTAGTAGGATCACGCAGACAGAAACTGCTGCAGCTATTAACAAAGGACGTCGTGGATAAACCCTAGTCATTCTGAACTAAGCTACAAACAACCAGGCCTTGCCAAAACATGCTAAGGTGGATTGAGCACTCACTGATCAGTTAGTGGCCCAATGAGTGGCCGAGACACTAACTGAGACGAATCACTTAACCACCTCTGCCAGAACTTCAAGACCCAAAAACGATGCCCGTAAGGGAACGTATGAGGAGTTATAGAGTTGTATGTCAATTAGATTGGCGAGATTGACAAGGTTGTTGCTCTAGAATGACTGGTTAGAAAAGACTGAACCCGTATTCCGAATTGATAAATTGTGAGAAGGAAACCTAAGGCGAAGCATGCCCTGTTTACATTGTGAGATGAAACTATGACATAGTAACCCCCGACCCGAAGGTACTAAGGCAACTTATTTAATGTCGTGAGGAAAATCTAAGGCGATTATGCTTAGTAACTATACTCCATGGTGCGCATAGGAAGATGGAAAATTAAAGTATGGAATCATTGGGCGAAAGGCATCAATATGCCAAAACAGGGCCATCATTCCAAATCGCTCAAGATAGAGCACTATATTGATGGATTGCTCTCACTTACCAGGAATGATGCGATTACTTTGTGATCAGGTATACTTCGCGATACTGTTGAGAATTTAGTGGTGTGAGATGCAACTGAGGAAGTGGTTGACGACAAGATGTAGTGAGAAGACCTGGAATCACAAGATGAGAGGTATTGACCTACAAACCTACACTCATCGCTTTGTTGAGCTAGTCCATTTGTGCATTGAAATGGTAAGGAGTGAGGCTTGTAAGACCGAGCAGTAAATTGGGAGGATACCTCAACCACTCAGAGACAGTGTAATCTCGGCTAAGAGACCTAGCCTCCCAACACCATAAACTGGGCATGGACTCGCATGAATTCAGTACTTGGTAATGTTGTCGTTGAGATAATGAAAAACAGAGAACTTGGGAAGATTTTTCAAAAGGTGAGAGAAAACCAGACGGACGACAAGAGGTCATTGAGGCTTATGCTGTCAATGCTAGAGAAAAGTAAAGATACAACGAGAATCAAGCTAAGTGCGACCGTTATAAGCGCCACCACTCTGGTTGGTGTGCTGAGACGTGTCATAAGTTTTGTAGGTTAGACACTTGGCCAAAGACCATAGATCTAAGACCCATACATTGGTTCCGACAACCTCAGGGTTGGATCGGCATGCTAGTGTCGTATGTGTTAGATGGAGAAAGAAAGAACTTTAGTTGATATGGTATTGGGAACTGTAGAGGAGTGGAAGTTGTAGAGCCAAGAAAATAAGAGACGACCAAGAAGAATCGAGAAGTAAGAGGATACCCAGAGTATAACGTGACGTTAAGTAATGACTATTCCATGTGACGAGACATACACGCTCCACTTTTCATCTTTAGCCGTCATCCAACGAATTACTTGACGTTATCTTCCGACTTTTGTACCTCTATCATAAATCAGCTATCTGCGTCACTATCATCATAGCATCCCGTAAACTCACAAATGGTTTATTACCTACCCCTTGTAACTAAACTTGGCATGACATCATTTAACCTTAATTATATAGAGACTGGCCACCTGTGTATAATTCAGGTAGGAATCACGTTATGCTGGAATGGTTATTTAAACCTCTATCGGGAATTAAGTTTCTCATTCTATGTCTGAAAGCTCGCATTTTGCATTGATTCTATCTCTTTTACTCCCTACGAATCCAGCTGATTCTAATTCTTTTATGTCCTACGAATTCCGCCTTAACCTGCATTTTACTCCAATCTGAAAGGATTCGGTACGCCATCTAATCTCATGGAACGACTTCTTCGCATAATGTTTCACGCTACTCTACCCATTCTGGTACCCAAGTATACACGCCGATGATTAGACGAAACTTGGCTTGTACAATTACCTATGACTCGCAACCTCGTAAGCGGTTAATAGACATGGTTACTCGTAGCAATCACATCAAACACTACGATGATATATTCGGCTCATAATTCAAGTTACATTTTCGCGATGGATGTTAGGAACGATACCGAACCGACCGATCAATTGCTAGTAGCAATCAACATCATTCTACATGATTTTTACCCTTCATGTTAGCAAGTAAGTATACCATTGAGAATAGACAATTGTGAGTCGGAATGGATGTACACTTTAAGTTGATGGAAGGAATAACTAAAATTTGGCACCCACTGCCCCTAGACCTCTACTGGTTAACTCTTAAACTGCTTAGACCTAAAACATGACGATGAGCCGACCACTATGAAGAACCGACACCCTCTACGGCAAACCGAACATCTTTTGATCAACTTCTGGGTTCGAACAACTAGGTGTGGAATCGATCCGTGATCCGAGTACCATCAAAAGCGATAGACTGGGAAAAGTGACTCCCGAAGGCTGCGTTTACGCCATTGCGACTTATGAACCCCTAGTTAGGCCTTTCGGTTAGCTAGTACCCCAGCCGCCTTCAGGAACCTCATGAATAGCATGCGTGAATCCTTAATTAGCCAAGTTATGATAGTATTCTATGATAATGATTTAAGCTACTCGAGAAGTTTGGAGAAACACGAAGAACACTTGGGGAATAACCTTAAGCCTACTTGAGAAGGAACAACAATAGACTAACTCCTTTGAGAATAAAAGTTGAAATTTGAACTTTCGACTTTGATGCAGGTTTTACCGACCAGGTTTTAATATTAATAATTGTCTCATTTACCTAAGGTCTACCTAATGCACTATCGGGCAGTGTACCCAGCCGTGTGAGGTATAGCTAGATAGTAAAGCCAGGGTCGTCCCAAGAGCTTTGAGTGTGGAGTTTATCTAAGTTTAGTGTAACGTGTAAAAGGTATTTTATGATTTGAAAGATTAATAACTAGGAAAAGTAAATGACAAAGCAAATAAGTAAATAGAAGGGAATCAATAAAGAGAGATAGTGCTAACCTAATTACTACTCTTGTTATTATTATAATTAGTTTTATATAAGTCCATCCTATCATATCGTCTGGGGGTTATATTCATTCAGGATCAGAGGGTTAAATCACCTGAATCTATCTTACTCCTTGTCCTATCCCCGACTATTGTAAACCCGATGGTTCATCGGTCGACATGAACCTACGAAGATGTAGGAGTCATTAAGTGCCTTTACTAACATGGATGAATCTAGCGAGATACGGCATGGTCACATCCCTATCGGCTTGGTTCCTAGGGTTAATTCCCCAAGCCTCCAAAGAACTAACAATGTTCAACACTACCAGAACTAGAGTGTCCTAAGACTCGCCATGAAAGTATACAAACAATAGACAATAGATGCGTAGAAAACTAAATCATAACAACAATTTCATAACAAGGCTAACACCAAGAGGTGATTAGCCAAACATATAGTAAATCATACCACCAACAATATTGAATAAAACATAGATTGAATTGAACATAGTGTTTGATACAAATTACTTGATGTAAGGTTAATGATGATGATGATTGCAAGTGAATTCTCCCTTGGGAAATGGTTGGTTGCTGCTGGAAGATGCCCAGAGATGGTGCCTTAATCACCCCTTTGAAAGGGAGGAAGAAAGATGATGAATAATGCAGAATTCGGCCTCTATTTATAGATTTCGGACCAGCTACGGCGTAGTTATTGACCAACTATGGCGTAGCACCATTATAACTACGGCGTAGCGCGTTCTGGGCTCAATCTTGAATTTTTTTCATTGCTACGGCGTAGTTGTTTTGTGAGCTACGCCTTAGCTACTCTTGTCCGTGTTTTGGTCATCTTCAAAAAATCATATCTTTTGAACTATAAGTCGTTACGGGACGCGCCACCCGGTGTTTCGAATGTAATTGAGTCTAGTTTCATATAAAATAATCTCATGGCCTCAATCTCTCTTTATCTTCAGTCCATAAAGTAAACATTACTTGCTGTTCAATACTTTGCGCCCAAGTTAATAACTACGGCGTAACTAAATGGAAAGTTACGTCGTAGCCTTCATACAAAATTACTACGGCGTAGCCTCAAGAGTGGCTACGTACGTAGAACTCTTGTTAACATATCTACACCGTAGCCCTATGACTAGCTACGGCGTAGTCTTCGTAAATCCTTGCTACGGCGTAGGTGGACGAACCTCTACGCCATAGTTAGTGCAGAATCCGCATTTTTCATGTATTTTCTCTCAAGTCCTTCCATTTCCGCATTTCTTCGCTCTTTTACTCATCTTTGCCCTGAAAACAGAATATAAACAAATAAGAGCGTATATCCTACATATGAATAGAAAAGATGAGCAATCAAGGGGAAATTAACACTTAAATCATGGGTAAATTTGACGTTATCAAATATCCCCCCACTTGAACTCTACTTGCCCTCAAGTAGACCTTTTAAATTATTTCTAAAAAGACATCTCCCATGATATTTTGGAAGATATGAGTTTAAAAACTACCTAAGCTAGAAATATCAAAACCGAGCATCTCACGAAAAGGGAATTGAAATCACACTCTCACTCACACTAATCTACGTGTTTATTGCTTTTGGGGTGATCACTCAATTGCTTAGTCATGGCGAGTATTCTGTCATAAGCTTGGCAAAGATACTAATCTCCACAACTAGAGTCTATAGATGCAGGTATTCCAAAAGGAAAATGGGTTGACACAGCAATAAGGCTTACGGGGTTAAATCACTCTCTACCAATACCATTATTCCAGAAAAGGCGACAAAGCCACAAATGCTTGCCCAAATCCATGAACAAGACACCTATGATTGCTCAATTCCTTAACTCGAATAAGCTAAAGGTAAAGAATGACAATGGTAGGATAAAGACATGGGAAAACTTTTAAATGGGTGTAAAATAAAAAGACACGAAACAAATAGTTTCCTAAAGTCCACAATCGCCCCGTCATTAGTCGCATTCAATCCCATAGCAAAAATCGAGGGTCAAGAGTCAAGGGGTCTTCAATATCATCCAATATACGAGTTAATGCATATAAAATGTAATGTAGTGCCTCAAAATATCCATAACTAGGCAAGTAAGATGCATTAACTCGACCTTCATCTTCAATGGAAAAAATTATGTGCTCTAAAAATTTTAAAATTTGGGTGAAATTTGCACATATTTTGACCAAAAACCGTTATATCAACCTTATGTACAATGCCCTCATTGTACAAATATATACTAAAATAGAAAGGAGAGATAGAAATGACACGGGCCTATAAAGTATAAGCTCCACAGGGTAGAAATACTTAATACAATACGACACATGAGCTGATTTATATTACTATCAGCTATAAACAAATAAACAAACGCTTGCTTGCATGCTCTTTATTTTTTTCTTTTATTTTATTTCTTTTTCTTTTTCACTTTTTTTTATGCAAGACAAGGTATACATGAATAAAAATAAAAACAGTACGAACAAACAAAGCATCCCCCATCTTGAGATCAACTATAATCTAAACCCGATCTTCTTCCAAAACCCTTTATTCAAAACCCGCGACTTTCACCGGCTAAACCAAAATTAACCAACAACGCCCGGACCGTGGACTATAAGAAACTACAGGGTAGGCTAGGCGATAGGAGTAACGAAACATATATAGGGTGAACAAAACGAAAAGAATGGCTCTAAAGGGTGTATCTAGGGGTATCTTGCACTAATAGTGAGTGCAACAAAAATGGTTTAACAGGGGGATTGACTAATCAATGTGAGAAGTCAATATACACAATACATAAATTATGGGGTATTTGGGTTTTTCCTAAAATTTGCCTTAATTCCAAGCTGCACCGATTACACCAAGTTACCTCGGAGTAATGCTCATTATAATGGTCTCAAAAAGATATACAGGGCCAAGTTCTAAAGTCTACTACAGCCACCGGCACACTCATATTTACGGTATTATGTATAAGGGGAAAATGAAAAGGCTTATCCTCACACAATGGAAATATAAGGTAGGTGTGCTCAGTTAAAGATTAATCTAGTTAAATAATGAAAAACATGTCAACATTTTATTAATGAAACACTTTTCACTAAAAACTAGAAAAATAAGGCAAGTTAAATTAGGTGGGTGTTTATTTCTAATCCCTTCCCCCCACTTGGGTCATACTAGGCATATAAATGAAAGATAGGAATGGTTAGAAAAGGAACAGAAAAACTCTCCTGGATCTGCTCGGTATGATCAACAGATTTCACTTCACGTAACATGCTTCAAATGTTCCTCCTCGAGCAACATCCATCTCCATCTTCAATTCTTTATTACCACCATCTCGGTACTCAACTAGGTCGGATATAAAGTTTTTCTTGTACCCATGTACACTACTTCCATCATCATAGGACCTAATCAAGAAAACTAATACCAAAAGCATAATTCCTTATAATAGTACGAAATGTAAAATAAAAATAAAATAAACCTAACTCACTTTCGTAGGAATCACGGTTGCATTTAGCGTATGCAACAATCCTTTTAAACCACTTGGTGTCCCAAGTGGACGAGTGAAGTCTCATGAGGGTTTACAGGGAACACACCCACAAAGTTCATTTAAAAACTAATACAAGTTAAAATATGATTTGTAAAATAAAAATTTTTAGGTACAGAAGGAAGCTACGGCGTAGCTAGAATGTGTTTCTATGCCGTAGTTGCTAAAATACTCCAGACTGATACCTAGGGGTTGCTACGGCGTAGTACTGGTTAGAACTACGCCGTAGCTAAGTCTTGGGGAATTTTTCTTAGTGCAAAAGTCCAAACCAACTATGCTACTAAAATCAAAAGCCAAAGTAAAAATAAAATAAAATAAAAAGATAGGCATGGGGTGCCTCCACCCTTATTTACCGAGTAAAAGGGTGTTCATCCCCTCACTTGAAATCAAGTGTGGATGAAAATAGCAATAGACACCGTAAGGTTGTGAATTTGCTATATTGTAGGGAAATGATAAATTAAAAGCATACCTTAAAGGAGATCTCATTTTCCTACTTACTTTACCCAGATCGTGTCACAACCCGTAATTTTAGGTCATTTTTCCAAACCTCGACAATTTACTATTCACAGATTACTATTCATCGTTTTACTATTCATCATTTTTTAGGTCAGTTTGACATTCCGAGAAACATTCAGAAATTTTACTATTCACTTGACACTATTCATTTCCGAGAGAAAACCACTATTCACGTGCATTACTCAGGTCATCGTAAATTTAGTTTACGAGTATCCAAATTCGCGTAACCGTATTGGTTTAGGAGCGAATTCATACATTATTATCAGGGACATTTCATACGGACTAGGAATAGTCCGCATATCATCATTAGGGCACATGCATACTATTTCACTCGTAGGATAACTAAATTTATACTTTTGGTATAATTAACGATTTACGTATGTTTATTTTAAATAAACACTAATACGCGAACTATAAATGTGGCTAACATGTCCGATACTCCCGACTATTATCCCAATATATTTTTTTATACTCATTTTTATAATATAAAAATTATAATATTAATTTACCCGGTGTTTTCAAAGCAATTGCTACATTTTACGGTCGGAGCTTATAACTCCGTTGGTTTGCGTAGCTTCAACAAGATAATTATTTTGACTCCCGATTCTCATCAGGAATAATATTTTACAACTTTTACGACTTCGTCGTATTTTATTTCACATCTTTAACAATTATTTTTAGTTAACTCGGTACCCGGTATCCCCTAAAACTAATAATATCTAACTATATCAACATAATAATACACAAGTTCAACCATTTTCTTCCTACCCTATTGAAAATGCCCCCCCCCCCCCCCCCCCCTTGACCCTTTCCCCTTTTTGTGGATCTTGTTCCCAAAAATAAATATATAAACTTCATTATTATTACATTCTTCATTTTAACACATCAAGAACTAGCAAACACTCTCTTTTTCTTTCCTTTGGTGTGGTGATCGGCCAAGAAAAGAAGAACAACAAGAAACCATAAATTTTTGGAGATCAAGTTATATTCAAGTTTATTTAGTGATCCTTGTTAGGGTTTTGAAATATAAACTCAAGAATCATTAGGTTTTCATCATCTACACTCCTAATCTTTGAAGTAAGTTAACAAACTCATTTTTATAATTTTTACAAGTTATTACTATGGTTATATACTTTTCTTACAAGAACTCATGCATATAATGATTTATACCACTCTATTTTGTATATATTTAACTTTTAAGCCCTAGAAAGTGATTTTTGGTTAGATCCTTGTTAGATCCACTTGGTTATGATGATTAGGAACCCATGACACCCTAAGAAGGTGTATGGTAGGATTAGACTAGTTTTGTGATGATTGAAAGTGGTTTGATTGAAGTTAGAACTAGTTTGGAGACTTGAAAATGGTTTTTGAAACAATAGAAATACCTACTGTCCCTATTTTCATTTCGTGGGAAAATCAGTGGTTGATGGCAAATTTTTGACCAAAGATTTAGAAAATACTTTTAAAAACGAAACTTTAGGCGAAAGAACGGATTAAAACGAGCTTTATAACGAAGGAGATATGATTTTTGCAAATTTAACGACGAAAACTATTCTTATAAAAACTGCATGCTGTTTGGCAGTTTTCGACGAACAAAAAGAGGTGTTAAACATAACCTAGAGGAGCCGAGTTATCGAAAATATATTAGTATATACTAAAACGAATCCGTGGATATAAAGAACGAGTAAAATGAGCTTAAAATGACCAAGTTATACACGTTTTAAAGTCGTCAAACTATATATATATATATATATATATATATATATATATATATATATATATATATATATATATATATATATATATATATATATAGTCACTACTAGAAAATAATGTAACTACGTACTAAATAATATATTTTCTAGATTCTCATTTAAGGCGTTATATTCTTAACTAATGAAGTACTTATGACCCAAGACTTATTTTTACAACTACTAGACGTTATTTCAAAGTTTTCCCAAAGTAAGGAATATAACACTAACATTTTTATATACGATATATTACAACAAGTTTCGTAATTCTAGTTGGACTTATTTTTCCTAAGTATGGAAAGTATTTTATTTGACAATAACTAGTATTTCCAAATTACGAGTGGTATTGGTATCATGTGCATGTGCATTCATTACATCACGGCATGATCTAAATTAGATCACTATCATTCATTTTAGGTTGCGGATAGTGTTCGCTCCTTGTTGTCCTTATCATTTCGCATCATTGTATCTTCACTCCAGGTGAGTCATAGCCCCACTTTTACTCTTTTATACTCGTTTTAACTCTTTGGGGGAGATACATGCTCAACTACTTACTTACTTGTACAAATACTCAAAACATTTATACTTGATAACATTTATACTTGCTTGATAATTGAAACCTTATACTTTTATACTACGCTAAGTTGTTATTACTTTTAGCAGAACTACTATATGTGCCTTAATGTGTAAACCTTGATTGTGTATTCTTGAGCAACGTATACTTTGGGAAATGACACCCAGTAATCATTTATACTTTGGGAAATGACACCCAGTAATCATTTATACTTTGGGGAATGGCACCCAGTAATCTCATAACTTTGGGAAATGGCACCCAGTAGTCTTTAATCTTTGATCAGTGGCATGTACCCATATCGTATACTCATATGTCTTAATCATACTATATTTATTAGCAGTGGGTTGTGAACACACAGGTTACAAGTCTCTTATGGCGGGACTTGTAACTGAGTGGATTTACGATGCCTTTGCTGTGTGATCATTTTCTATAGACTTTATTTGTTAAACAAACTCTATGAACTCACCAACCTCGTGTTGACACTTTTAAGCATGTTTATCTCATGTTAGAAGGGCGATAGCAGGTATGTGGAGCGGAGAGTCTTAGGGCATGTTTTTTTTGGAGACTTTCGCTTTTATCTTTTACCATTCGATACTCTTTAAAAACTTATGTACTATTCTACTTTGGGATCTTTTGGTTTGTAAACTATGACTCTTATCTATTCGAATGGTAACTTTTTAAAACGTCTCATCTAGAGGTTGTTTTCTATATCTTGTACTTTGTGCCCTGAAGTAGCATCCCAATGACACAGTCTTCCGCTGCGGTATTTTGGGGGTGTTACAGATTGGTACCAGAGCCTTGGTTATAGAGAACTAGGTTGTTTTTTTTTTTAGTCTAGACTATAACTACATACATTTAGACTCTCCTCCCTATCGCCTTGCATTTTTCATACACGTACGCTTGCTGATAATTTTCTTAGAACTACGCTATTAGATATTTTGTGGTACCGATGGGGAAGTCCCAAAATCTAGGCAAGTTATCAGAAATATGGAGCTCGGTAATAACTGATCATTTAACTTAATCTTGTGACAGTTCTTGTTTGATGAGACATGAGACTAAGTTAAATGAAGGTTATTACTTAGCTGTAGAGATTTGATGATTTGCCCAAGGATGGGAGTTCTCTTGATGATACTCTTTAGAAACCGTTAGAAACTAGACTTCCCAGTGACTTTAGCACTTAAGGGAAAATCCTTTGCTCCTTTGTACTGAACGTGACATTCCCTAGATACCCATTTAAGCAACGTCTACCACTGAGATATGTGTGCCTGGTGATATGTACACCTGTGAAAGGAAACATTTATAATTGTGGTGGCCAACATAATTATAAGTGCTTCACGACACACGTGGACATATGACTATGCATATGTAGATCGGTGTTGGCACAACTTAGGAGACAATTGGTGGCACGGTATTATATATGAGGATGTTAAGTATAGACTTTGGTTAATCAACGGTTTTCCCTCAACTCTGACGTTCACTAAATGTCCTTCCTCTCAGGAAATCATGGCACCAAAGAGACTGACTCATAGCTCTGGTCGAGGAGGCGCAACACCAAGGGGTGGAAGGACTGGTGGACGTGGAGGTAGAGGAGGTAGAGGAGTTACTCATGACACTAGTAACCCAAGTAACGATGGTGGAAGAACTGGTGGACGGGGAGGTAGAGGAGGTGGTCACGGCGTTGAAAACAATGATAACAACGACAGTGGAAATACTGATTTTGAAGCCATCATCGCTCGACAACTTCAAAACTTTCTCCCCACTATTGTCACTCAAGTTGGCGATCATATGAATAACTTGGCAAACCATGAAAGCGGGATTAACAACACCAATGGTATAGGCCAGAATGGTAATGGCAACAACAACATTAGGACTGGATGTACGTATAAGGAATTTACATCATGTAAGCCAATTGATTTCGATGGTGTAGGAGGCGCGTTAGGGTATACTCGATGGGTTGAAAAGATGGAGTCGGTGATCGATATTAGTAACTGTGCAGCACATCAAATGGTGAAGTACTCTGTATGCTTGCTGTCAGGAAAGGCATTGACATGGTGGAATACGCAGGTTCAAGCTAGGGGTAGAGAGGCAGCTGTAGGTATGACATGGGACGATTTTAAGGCATTACTGAAGGAGGAATACTGCCCGGACAATGAAATGCAGAAGCTGGAGGATGAACTTTATCATCACTCTATGATAGGGGCTGGACATGCAGCCTATACAGATCGATTCCATGAATTAGCCAGACTAGTTCCACATCTAGTTACCCCTGAGTCCAAGAGGATCGACAGGTACATATATGGTCTTGTCCCAGAAATTCAGGGGACTGTGAAAGCAACTGAGCCTTCTACAATTCACAGTGCAATATTGAGAGCAGGGACTCTGACAGATGAGATGGTTAGAAATGGAAACTTGAGGAACAGTGATAAAAGGAAGGGAACAAGCGAGTCGAACAAGCATATGGGCGCGATAGCTGACAACAAAAGGGCAAGGACCTTTTCGGCGACTAGTTCTGGTCAGAAAGAGTATGCAGGCACGCATCCTAGATGTACGAGATGTAATTTTCATCACCAAAAGACTATGCCCTGCCGTATGTGTGCAAATTGCAGACAGTCTAGTCATTTTACAAACCAGTGTAGAGAACCAGTAAATGTGGGCAATATGACGAACAATCAAAAGACATGCTATGAGTGTAACAGCCCGGATCACTTTCGGAACACCTGTCCTAAGTTGAAAAGGAATCTTAACCAAGGAGGCAATCGTCCAAAATTAGCAGCAGCAATTGAAGGGCCACAGGATGAGGCCGTTGAGATTCCACCCGCGCGTGGCAGAGCTTACTTCCTAGGAAATCCTATCACCCAGCATGTTCACGATAGCATAACGGGTACATTCTCTTGAACAACTATATTATTTTCGTAGCACTTAAGTCTTGGTATAGAACTTATACACAACCCCGACTAATCTGAGACCTAGCATCATTAACCTAATTATATCGATAGTAGATGATTTGATTGGTGTAAGCAACTCTAACGAGTTTGGGAAAGTTTACGTTGTCGAATCAGACCACTAGGAACATATGTGGAATGAATGAGCTGAACTTCGGGACGAAGTTCCCTTAAGGGGTAGAGACTGTCACAACCCGTAATTTTAGGTCATTTTTCCAAACCTCGACAATTTACTATTCACATATTACTATTCATCATTTTTGAGGTCAGTTTGACATTCCGAGAAACATTCAGAAATTTTACTATTCACTTGACACTATTCATTTCCGAGAGAAAACCACTATTCACGTGCATTACTCAGGTCATCGTAAATTTAGTTTACGAGTATCCAAATTCGCGTAACCGTATTGGTTTAGGAGCGAATTTATACATTATTATCAGGGACATTTCATACGGACTAGGAATAGTCTGCATATCATCATTAGGGCACATGCATACTATTCCACTCGTAGGATAACTAAATTTATACTTTTGGTATAATTAACGATTTACGTATGTTTATTTTAAATAAACACTAATACGCGAACTATAAATGTGGCTAACATGTCCGACACTCCCGACTATTATCCCAATATATTTTTTTATACTCATTTTTATAATATAAAAATTATAATATTATTTTACCCGGTGTTTTCAAAGCAATTGCTACATTTTACGGTCGGAGCTTATAACTCCGTCGGTTTGCGTAGCTTCAACAAGATAATTATTTTGACTCCCGATTCTCATCAGGAATAATATTTTACAACTTTTACGACTTCGTCGTATTTTATTTCACATCTTTAACAATTATTTTTAGTTAACTCGGTACCCGGTATCCCCTAAAACTAATAATATCTAACTATATCAACATAATAATACACAAGTTCAACCTTTTCTTCCTACCCTATTGAAAATGCCGCCCCCCCCCCCCCCCCTTGACCCTTTCCCCTTTTTGTGGATCTTGTTCCCAAAAATAAATGTATAAACTTCATTATTATTACATTCTTCATTTTAACACATCAAGAACTAGCAAACACTCTCTTTTTCTTTCCTTTGGTGTGGTGATCGGCCAAGAAAAGAAGAACAACAAGAAACCATAAATTTTTGGAGATCAAGTTATATTCAAGTTTATTTAGTGATCCTTGTTAGGGTTTTGAAATATAAACTCAAGAATCATTAGGTTTTCATCATCCACACTCCTAATCTTTGAAGTAAGTTAACAAACTCATTTTTATAATTTTTACAAGTTATTACTATGGTTATATACTTTTCTTACAAGAACTCATGCATATAATAATTTATACCACTCTATTTTGTATATATTTAACTTTTAAGCCCTAGAAAGTGATTTTTGGTTAGATCCTTGTTAGATCCACTTGGTTATGATGATTAGGAACCCATGACACCCTAAGAAGGTGTATGGTAGGATTAGACTAGTTTTGTGATGATTGAAAGTGGTTTGATTGAAGTTAGAACTAGTTTGGAGACTTGAAAATGGTTTTTGAAACAATAGAAATACCTACTGTCCCTATTTTCATTTCGTGGGAAAATCAGTGGTTGATGGCAAATTTTTGACCAAAGATTTAGAAAATACTTTTAAAAACGAAACTTTAGGCGAAAGAACGGATTAAAACGAGCTTATAACGAAGGAGATATGATTTTTGCAAATTTAACGACGAAAACTATTCTTATAAAAACTGCATGCTGTTTGGAAGTTTTCGACGGACAAAAAGAGGTGTTAAACGTAACCTAGAGGAGCCGAGTTATCGAAAATATATTAGTATATACTAAAACGAATCCGTGGATATAAAGAACGAGTAAAATGAGCTTAAAATGACCAAGTTATACACGTTTTAAAGTCGTCAAAATATATATATATATATATATATATATATATATATATATATATATATATATATATATATATATATAGTTATATATATATATATATATATAGTCACTACTAGAAAATAATGTAACTACGTACTAAATAATATATTTTCTAGATTCTCATTTAAGGCGTTATATTCTTAACTAATGAAGTACTTATGACCCAAGACTTATTTTTACAACTACTAGACGTTATTTCAAGGTTTTCCCAAAGTAAGGAATATAACACTAACATTTTTATATACGATATATTACAACAAGTTTCGTAATTCTAGTTGGACTTATTTTTCCTAAGTATGGAAAGTATTTTATTTGACAATAACTAGTATTTCCAAATTACGAGTGGTATTGGTATCATGTGCATGTGCATTCATTACATCACGGCATGATCTAAATTAGATCACTATCATTCATTTTAGGTTGCGGATAGTGTTCGCTCCTTGTTGTCCTTATCATTTCGCATCATTGTATCTTCACTCCAGGTGAGTCATAGCCCCACTTTTACTCTTTTATACTCGTTTTAACTCTTTGGGGGAGATACATGCTCAACTACTTACTTACTTGTACAAATACTCAAAACATTTATACTTGATAACATTTATACTTGCTTGATAATTGAAACCTTATACTTTTATACTACGCTAAGTTGTTATTACTTTTAGCAGAACTACTATATGTGCCTTAATGTGTAAACCTTGATTGTGTATTCTTGAGCAACGTATACTTTGGGAAATGACACCCAGTAATCATTTATACTTTGGGAAATGACACCCAGTAATCATTTATACTTTGGGGAATGGCACCCAGTAATCTCATAACTTTGGGAAATGGCACCCAGTAGTCTTTAATCTTTGATCAGTGGCATGTACCCATATCGTATACTCATATGTCTTAATCATACTATATTTATTAGCAGTGGGTTGTGAACACACAGGTTACAAGTCTCTTATGGCGGGACTTGTAACTGAGTGGATTTACGATGCCTTTGTTGTGTGATCATTTTCTATAGACTTTATTTGTTTAACAAACTCTATGAACTCACCAACCTCGTGTTGACACTTTTAAGCATGTTTATCTCAGGTTAGAAGGGCGATAGCAGGTATGTGGAGCGGAGAGTCTTAGGGCATGTTTTTTTTGGAGACTTTCGCTTTTATCTTTTACCATTCGATACTCTTTAAAAACTTATGTACTATTCTACTTTGGGATCTTTTGGTTTGTAAACTATGACTCTTATCTATTCGAATGGTAACTTTTTAAAACGTCTCATCTAGAGGTTGTTTTCTATATCTTGTACTTTGTGCCCTGAAGTAGCATCCCAATGACACAGTCTTCCGCTGCGGTATTTTGGGGGTGTTACAGATTGGTACCAGAGCCTTGGTTATAGAGAACTAGGTTGTTTTTTTTTTTAGTCTAGACTATAACTACATACATTTAGACTCTCCTCCCTATCGCCTTGCATTTTTCATACACGTACGCTTGCTGATAATTTTCTTAGAACTACGCTATTAGATATTTTGTGGTACCGATGGGGAAGTCCCAAAATCTAGGCAAGTTATCAGAAATATGGAGCTCGGTAATAACTGATCATTTAACTTAATCTTGTGACAGTTCTTGTTTGATGAGACATGAGACTAAGTTAAATGAAGGTTATTACTTAGCTGTAGAGATTTGATGATTTGCCCAAGGATGGGAGTTCTCTTGATGATACTCTTTAGAAACCGTTAGAAACTAGACTTCCCAGTGACTTTAGCACTTAAGGGAAAATCCTTTGCTCCTTTGTACTGAACGTGACATTCCCTAGATACCCATTTTGGGGGTGTTACAGATCGACAGATGGATTCGTTGATATGAACACTCCGTGTTGTTGTTGAGTGATGGGCTTCCATGCTTCAATTGCCTCCTTGTTATTCACGGTAGTGTATAAGACTTCGCCTCCTAACTCCTTCTCAGGCTCAACCAAAATTGGTTCAGTAGCCGGTGTAACATAACCATCATTGGGTAGTGTGATAAGCATGGTTTGTGAGGTTAACGGTTGCATTACGTCATCCATCATTTCTGCAACCTGTATGGAATAACTAGCAAGATCATTATTAATAAAAGAAGAGTTAGAAATCATACCATTTTGTGTTGTAATTGATTCCACTTTAGTATGTGGAATTGCTTATTCGTCTTGTAAGTTTCTTGCTTCCATCTTCTTTACTTGATCCTTGCTTGTTTCTTCTTTTCTCACAACCTTCAAACGTCCTAGGAATGGGATTGGTGGAGCATACGGTTTGACAATAGGTAAATCACGAGGAACCGACTCCATGTTGACTTCCTTGATCTTTCCCATTAGTGCATTGACCTTTTTTACCTCCTTCTTTTTATTTTCCAGGATAGTTTGGCTTACTTTTTCAACCATTGCTTCTATCCTAGCATTGATTTTCTTTAAGTTCAAGTTCGTGGTTTCCTTGAACTTTCTAATCCATTCACGATGTGATTCATGTGTCTTCCTTGATTCTTCACAATATTTGTTGATGATTTCCTCCAAGGTTTCCACATACTCAACCTGTTCAAATGCTTTGCATTCTTCTCGAAGAGAATGCTCATGTATAACATGAATGTTTTCTTTAACCTTCTTCATATCACACCTAAGTCGATCAGTACTTTTGGTTATGTCCCCAATGTCATCCAAGCTATTGCCATTCGCCATCCAAGTGGTTGCTCCATCATACCAATTTTGTGAATGGTTTGCCATCAATTGTATTGAGCTAAGGGCTTGTGCTGGTGTCATCATAGGGATCGGCCCTTCAAAATCGAGCATTTGGTGGGAAGGGATGCTTAAACCTATTTAGAAAATAAGGACTTTCTGATAGTTGTTGAGATCATGCACTGGGTACATGTAAAGAAGGTCGTTAAACCTTTCCCAAGTTTCAAATAATGTCTCATTCTTCCCTTAAATGAAATTCCTTATTTCTTCCATCTTCTTGGCCATCTTAGAAGGAGGACAATATCTCCGAATAAATGCCCTCTCTAGAAGAGCCCATGTATTTATTGTTCATGTAGGAACTTTATCTAACCAGTGTAATAGGAAATACCCTCAACATTAATGCATCATGAGTGACGCCAGGAGTGTGGAAAAGATCTGCAATCTCCAGTACTCTTCGTACATGTAGGTGGGCATCTTCATCATCCATTCCTGCGAAAAGCTTATGTCTTAGCTCCCTCATAAACTGGATACTGATATCGAAGTTGACATTATTATCAATTTCGAGTCTTACCACGCCCGGTCTGTTGTTACCTTTAGTCCAAGCCATGTATTGCTCCATAGTGAGCATGTTGATATCAACGTCACCCATATCCTGAAATTACAAAACAAACAAAAACAGAAAAGAAAAGGAAGAAAGAAAACAAAACAAAAAAAAAATTCTTAAAAAAACACCTAAAATTATAAAAGCAAAACTTAGATAAAATCCTAATAGCTCCTCGGCAGCGGCGCCAAAAACTTGATGCAGGTTTTACCGACCAGGTTTTAATATTAATAATTGTCTCATTTACCTAAGGTCTACCTAATGCACTATCAGGCAGTGTACCCGGTCGTGTGAGGTATAGCTAGATGGTAAAGTCGAGGTCGTCCCAAGAGCTTTGAGTGTGGAGTTTATCTAAGTTTAGTGTCACGTGTAAAAGGGGTTTTATGATTTGAAAGATTAATAACTAGGAAAAGTAAATGACAAAGCAAATAAGTAAATAGAAGGGAATCAATAAAGAGAGATAGTGCTAATCTAATTACTACTCTTGTTATTTTTATGATTAGTTGTCTATAAGTGCATCCTATCATATCGTCTGGGGGTTATATTCATTCCAGATTAGAGGGTTAAATCACCTGAATCTATCTTACACCTTGTCCTATCCCCGACTATTGTAAAGCCGAAGGTTCATCGGGCGGCGTGAACATATAAAGATGTAGGAGTCATTAAGTGCCTCTACTAACATAGATGAATCTAGCGAGATGCGGCATGGACAGATCTTACACCCCCTCTAACTCCTTTAAGCGTATCACATCGGTAGGTGGTCCTACGGTTAATTTGCACATGTATGTTGATATTGCTATCACTAAGTCACATCCCTATCGGCTTGGTTCCTAGGGTTAATTCCCCAAGCCTCCAAAGAACTACCAATGTTCAACACTACCAGAACTAGAGTGTCCTAAGACTCGCCATGAAAGTATACAAACAATAAACAATAGATGCGTAGAAAATTAAATCATAACAAAAACAATTTCATAACAAGGCTAACACCAAGAGGTAATTAGCCAAACATATAGTAAATCATACCACCAACAATAATGAGTAAAACATAGATTGAATTCAACATAGTGTTTGATACAAATTATTTGATGTAAGGTTAATGATGATGATGATGATTGCAAGTGAATTCTCCCTTGGGAAGTGGTTGGTTGCTGCTGGAAGATGCCCAGAGATGGTGCCTTAATTACCCCATTGAAAGGGAGGAAGAAGGATGATGAATAATGCAGAATTCGGCCTCTATTTATAGATTTCGGACCAGCTACGGCGTAGTTATTGACCAACTATGGCGTAGCACCATTATATCTATGGCGTAGCTCGCTCTGGGCTCAATCTGGCCTTTTTTTCATTGCTACGGCGTAGCTGTTTTGTGAGCTACGCCGTAGCTACTTCTGTCCGTGTTTTGGTCATCTTCGAAAAATCATATCTTTTGAACCGTAACTCATCACGGGACGCGCCACCCGGTGTTTCGAAGGTAATTGAGTCTAGTTTCATATAAAAATAGTCTCATGGCCTCAATCTCTTTTATCTTCCGTCCATGAAGTAAACATTACTTGCTATTCAATACTTTGCGCCCAAGTTAATAACTAGCCTTCATACAAAATTACTACGGCGTAGCCTCAAGAGTGGTTACGCACGTAGAACTCTTGTTAACATATCTACGTCGTAGCCCTATGACTAGCTACGGCGTAGTCTTCGTAAATCCTTGCTACGGTGTGGGTGGATGAACCTCTAGGCCGTAGTTAGTGCAGAATCCGCATTTTTCATGCATTTTCTCTTAAGTCCTTCCATTTCCGCGTTTCTTCACTCTTTTAATCATCTTTGCCCTGAAAACAGAATATAAACAAATAAGAGCATATATCTTACATATGAATAGAAAAGATGAGCAATTAAGGGGGAAATTAACACTTAAATCGTGGGTAAATTTGACGTTATCAGACTTCGTGGTCATATGAATTGTATTCACATGAAATCCCATCAAGATTTAGTCTATTAATGATTGAGTTACCCATATCATTCCTACCAAGGTATGTCAAAAATTAAGACTAGCTGAATATTACTTGAGATTTATCAAAGGTATTCTAAGATAGCAAAGTCTTCAACCAAGATTGACCAAAGGATAAAAAGGGTAACTAATGAGAAAACACAGAGGAAGCATTGTGACCTAGGATGTAGGTGCAGTATAATACACCTGACCTAGCTATACCGGAAGGAAGTGTATGTGTTGTTGCAGATTGTGATATCCCGTATAAAGGTTGTGAAGTGTTTCAGAGAAGGTAGCTTACGCCACTCATCAATTCGAGACATGCGAGAAGAGCTACACCACTCATGAGATAGCATTGAGTGCAGTTTTACTTACGCTCAGAATCTGGGGGACAATAAATGTAGCACACGGAGTATATAGTGTACACAATCGTAAGGGTTACGACGAGTCCTAGACCAGAAGGAGCGACCGTTGGAGTAGAGTTGCTAGATAGAACTACATGGTAAATATGACTGCAAAATTGCTATTAGCCCGATGAAGAAACCTTTTTAGTACTTTTAGCCGTGCAGAGATAGGGCGCAACCAATTACAGTCGGAGCCTTAGGGATGACTATCGGTTTACCCTTACCGGCTCGGATGATTAAGACACACGCTTAGAGTATTAAAAGGGAGAATCGATAATTATGGGAACATTTACAACACGTTAGAAAACATAAACCGATATGCAAAACCACTCAATCGAACCTTATCCTTTAGGGATAAAAGTTGGATGCTCCCCCATGGAGTATTCAAGATTGGGGTATGTGTGAAAGCACGAATCGGGATACTTGAGTCACCCCAAATTGAATGAGACGTATTAAGGTCAGGAGAAATGAGAACGATGACCGATCATAGAGGCTAACATTTCAATATGTCAGAAAATGCTCAACATGTTGAGAAACGGGAATCGAACACTAGAAACCGTGAATACATTGGGACAACTCGAACATCCAGTTAAGAATGGAAGAGAACCACCATGGACTTATCACCAAATTTCCAGGAACAGATAGTGTTTATAACACCATCTGGGAAATGGTGATCATCTTACTGAACCTGTTCGCTTTCCCTTTATTGGTGAAAGTAATAATAGGGACGAGATCGACCGTTATTCTTGAGAGAAGTGGATTTCCCGGCAGAGAGTGCCAATTCCTATCACATCTAGTTGAGACTGTCGTACTATGCTGAGTGGTAAAAATCTCTAGAGATGACCTTGGGGATGACTCGTAATAGGAGTATTACATAACCCCCCAAACATATGGTCAGAACAAAAGAACCGGTCATATGTTAAGGATAAAGCTTTGAGCTATTATTATTAACTTTGAAAGGATGCTGGGAGAGACATCCGCCTCTCCCCAAACACTCCCGGACTAATAGGAAATCATCTGGCATCAAGATTTTTCATCTCAAGAGACTTGATAGTCTAATAGAGCCAACCCAACTCTCGCAGAGCTGAAATTTGAGACAGCAAATTCGTTACACCGACTTTCATCTGTGGAACCATTGGAATGAATACTGAGATCCCCTTAAGAAGGACAAAATAATGCGCAAAATTCACGATGAAGAGCAAATAAAGGATTAAGACATCACCTTGAGATGGTGGAGTACGCTTGGTAAACGTGAGAAACTAAACCACTACTATCCTGTTTCTTTTAAATAATTCCTCGCTAGAACTAGACCAGTAAACCCTCGATACTCATGCTTTTGTCGGGACTTGGGATGTCCCCAAGACTCATGTTGTGCGCCATCCGGAAGGACACTTCCGGGGAGAGATTGCCACTGCAAATCCTTAAACATTCTTTTCCGTAAGGATGAACAACAAACTCCCTGGAGGAACTTGTTGAAATCTTATTTGTAAAAAATCTGGCAATCTACGCCGAAACACATTTCTGACGTTGAGCTTTGCTGGAAATCCTGAGATTATCTTACACTCACTTGAGAACGTGAAGGTGAAATTCAGCAAATCTATTTCTATCTCATTTCAATCTTGATGAATAACTCTAAGTGAAACCCAGGACGGGTTTCTTCTAAGGCTGGGAGGCTGTAACAACTGGTAAAAATCCGGAAATAATATGTGAAACACCAAGATAAAATCTAAGCTTGAAAATACTAATTCAGAATTATTCTGTTAAGCTTATGAAAAATTTATTTGGTTGAGACGAATTATTAAGTGAAATTATTGTGATTTGGTGAAATTATGACTGCTCGAACAAACATTTTAGGTACTACACGACTTCGGCACTAGAAATCTTAATAAAATGCGAAGCAAACAATTAACAACTACATAGATTTTAATAGAAGCCTTCTAAACATTATGTTTGCTGTGTGTGCTTGTGCAAGGTTTCAAGTCACTCCTAAGACATCACACTTGACTGCTGTAGAGAAGATTTTTAGATATTTGAAGACATATCATAATCTAGGATTGTGGTATCCAAGAGAATCTCCTATGGAATTGGTTACCTACTCAGATAGTGACTATGTTGGTGCAAGTTTGGTTAGAAGGTCAACCACAGGAGGATGTCAATTTCTTGGATGTAGATTGGTGTCATGGCAATGCAAGAAACAGACAATGGTGGCTACTTCAACAACTGAAGCAGAGTATGTGGCTGCTGCAAGCTGTTGTGCTCAGGTCTTATGGCTTCAAAACCAATTATTGGACTATGGTTACAATTTCATGAACACCATTATCTTTATTTACAATAGCAGTACCATATGCATAATTAAAAATCTTGTTCAACACACTAAGACTAAACATATTGAAATTAGACATCACTTTATAAGAGATTGTTATGAGAAAAAGCTTATTCAAGTTGTCAAAATACATACTGATGACAACGATGCTGATTTATTAACAAAAGGACTTGATATGGGAAGGTTTCAGTACTTGGTAACAGGTATTAGAATGCTTAATCCATAAAATTTTGATGTCAAATGGTTCTTAGTGTTGAGGGGAGGTTTTTGGTACTAAAATTGTTATATATGTTTGTCCAATAACTTTTATGCAGCGGATAAAGACAACAATGGAAACTATATTGCAAACAGTGGTAAATTTTGCTCTCATAGTGGAAAAGGAAAGATAGTGTAACTTTATTGATTCAACCATAAAAGAGTTACATTACACAGAAAGAGAGTAAAAACATCAACACACCAAAACACAAAATCCTAACAACCTACACCCTACACCCTACACCAGCTACTCCATTGGCTTCTTGCCCTTTCCCTTGTAGTTGTGCTTGGCATTTTGAGCACTTTTCTTCTGGTTCTCAAAGGTTGACCACATCCTTGGGCTAGCAAGACCAAGAACTTGTTTGGGAGGCTTTGGGAGTCTTGCAGGCTTCTCTGGAACTGGTATCTTCTTCATGTTTGATAGTGCAGATCCTAGAGCTTGTGTCAGAGCCTTTGGCAACTCCTTTGAAAGGGTGTATGTCTCATCATCATCATCATCAGAGGAACTGGAGTAAAACTCAAGTGATGGTGCAGGTGTTGAAATCTTCTTATTTCGCTTCATAGTTGAAGAGCTTGAAGCACAAGGTGGAAAGTATTTCCCCACCCTGATCCCTCTGAAGATGAAGACATATAAATTGCTTCTTATGAGGATGAATCAGAAGAGATGTAGACAGTGTTTGGAAGTCTGCTCATGGTGATTTAGGATTTAGTGATGACATAGAAAGTTTTCGGTGATGGTTATTGATGATTCGAGCCCCTTTTTATAGGCAAGGTCAATTCTAAGGGATAATTAAGAGGAATAATAACTCTTACCCGTGTTGGTAGGTTTGAGAAATAAATATGGATACTATTTACTCAATCGGATTGACTAAAAGGAGATATTTATGTAGATAGTGGCTTGGTCAAAAAGTTACTTTGGTTAGACACTTTGGTTATGCATATTATTTGCTTTACACTAACATGTGCATGTATATAACCAATCTTTGCTAGGAGTTGATCATAAAAGGTATGTAACTGAGATACATAACAAATGGTTATTGATTTACCATGTCTAATCCACATAAGAATCAACTAGTCCAGAGCAAACGGCTACTGGTAAAGACTTAACAAATCCGTTTATGGTTGATAGTTTACCAAAAACTATATGGTCATCAACTCACCATATTCCATGTGATGAAGAGTTGGCTAGTCCATAGCAAACGGCTCATGATAAAGACATATCAAATCCGTTAATAGCTGATAGTTTGCTAAAAACTATGAAAAGAGTAGTTCACTTTATATATGTTTTACTTTTACCACTGCTCTTGGAAAATTTTGTGAAAAGTTCCCACTGCTAGTTCACAGTTACCACTGCCAGTGTAATTTTTTACCACTGATGAACTAGCCGTTACAACTGTTGTATCATTAACAATATTTTTTACCAACCGTTGAGAGTAAACCATTTTGTCCATATTAATAGGGTAAATTTTTGGAAGATTATCTACTTACTTATTTTATTCTTGAAGATCAATCCTTTCTAAAGATAATCTCTCTTGCGTATAATTCTCAAACCCTAATAGTATAAATTCTTTTCTCTCAATAGGCGTGTTCAACATTCAATTCATACTCACACAATTCTATTTTTTTCAAAACACCTATGGCAAGATTAAACTTTGCAGATGAGCACAACCAAGTGGCCTACTTGCGGAAGTCAAATGAAAAGAGTGGCCCTGTTTTTCATCAAATTGTGGATTTTCTCAATACCACTCACATAAGGTATACTTTAACTCTAAACCCCACAATCTATGTCTATTAAATCAAACAGTTTTGGAACTCTATAGAGTACATCACCATTGAACAAGGAGACACACATGAAACTATGGATACTCTTAGAGCCACAGTGGATGGGGTAACTATTGATGTTATTGAATCATCCTTGAGGAGAATTCTCCAATTGGATGATCTTAATGGTATCATCACATTGCCCAATCTAGATATTCATAAACATCTCTCAACCATGGGGTATGATACATCTGACAAAAAGGTTACTTTCAGAAAGGGATGTTTTTGCCCCCATTGGAGATTTTTAATTCATACTCTTTTGCATTGCCTAAGTCCTAAGAAAACTTCTTATGAACAATTCAGTTCAACAATGGCTTATCCTTTGGTTTGTTTAGCCACATATAGGACTTTCAATTTTTCAAAGTTAATTTTTAAAAGTATGAAAGGCAATGTAAAGAGTCCTTATAAATTTTTGATGTATCTGAGGTTTGTGCAAGCAGTGCTAAATGAATTTCCACTGCAACCCC
Source organism: Artemisia argyi (assembly GCA_030686995.1). NCBI lineage: Eukaryota > Viridiplantae > Streptophyta > Magnoliopsida > Asterales > Asteraceae > Artemisia > Artemisia argyi. The sequence continues at coordinate 85,789,177 of CM060684.1, read as the reverse complement.
ACAAAAGAGTTTATAAAACCCCCTGTCTTAAGCCAAAAGTTTTTCAAAATATGAATAAGGCTTTAGATGGATGGAATGGGGAATTTAAACCACTTTTTCCTGAAATGCTTGTAAAGATTATACAGGTACAGGGTGAAGGTGCAGCAATCCCAGTTGTATCCAAACACACACCCACTATTATAGTTCCACCTATACATTACACCCCACAAGTTACTCACACATATGAAAGGAGGCAAAAACAGCCACCTCCTCGCATCACAACATTGCATGTTTCTGAACCTTTTCGTCTAGGAACAAGCAGTGGTGGTTCCAGGCTTCAACCTAGTCTAACTAGAGAAGAGTCTGAACCAATGCTCTATGATTCACCTCTCCCAACAGGTAACACAGTTGGAAGTGTTGAGGGCAGTGAGCAACCAATTGAAATGATGGAACTTTGTACCAGGTTAGTTAAACAAGTTAAATCCTTTAAGAAGGATTTGACACGGACAAAGAAGCAACATGCCAAAGATTATAACAGTTTGAAAGCAGAAATTCAATCCTTGAAGGAAGAAGTAAAGGGGTTAAAGAAGCAAAGATCTGCAAAGATTGTGATCTCATCCCCATGCTCACCTCATGATGGTGACTCAAAGGCTTTCAGTAAATATTTGGGTGATTCTCCCAAACAGGGGAGGAAAATAGATGCTAGGACTAAGGGGAGGAAACTGGAGTTTGAACAAGGTATTGATGACTTTGGAGGTTTTTATCAGCCTATGAATGAAGATTTTGAAGGTTTTGTTCAACCACTAGATGCACATGTTTCAGATTAGCAACAAACAGAAGAGTTGGAACAACAACAACAAACAGAAGAAATGGCTCAAGAGGTTCCAACAGAAATAATTAATTTGAATGATCAGGTTGTACCAGAAGATATTTTAGATACTGCATTAAGTCTACCAAAGGTTCCAGCAGAAGTAAATCCTGCATCAATTTCACAAGCAGTGGACACTACTCTCATACAAGAAGTAGAAGCAACTAATGCAGAGTTTGAGAAAAGAAAGCAAGAAAAAGGGAAAGTTCCTGTTATTGAAGAATCAACTGAGTAACCAAGAAAAGTTAAATCAAGAATTCAAGCTCAGATTGAAATGGATTATGAATTGGCAAGAAAAAGTGAAGAAGAGGATGTAGCAAGGTTCATGGAACAACAAAGAATTCAGAAGGAGAGAGAACCTAAAGAAATTATTCCCATTCCAAACACAGAAGAAGGTGCTCATCAATTCACTAATGAAGAGATTGAGCATATGATTGATTCTGATCCAGTTATCAAAAAGAAAGCTATTGAGCTTATTGCTGATGAAAGCTTAACAGCTGAACAAAGATCAACCTAACTAGCTGATTTTATCAACATGAAGAACAATCAAGCTTTTGACTCTATGGTGGATACAATTAAGAAGACTCAGAAAAAGCCAAGACAACCATCTCAGGCTCAAGTTAATTATGGAATGAAGAAGTACTTGTGTCATGTTGGAGGATGGAAGATGTATCAGCTCAAAGGAAAACCTTATGAAGAAATTCAAAGATTGTATTATCAAGAATACAGAAGAGATAAAGATTTTCTTCCTATGCATTCAGAAGCAGAAGCTAAGAGGTACAAAAGATCAGGAAAGAATATTGAGTCTAAAGAAGCAAAGAAGCCAAGGGTTGATGAAAAGCTAAGTAAGGAATAGCTAGGTGGCATGATTATTATTGAAGAAGAAGATTTTTATGTTGAACCACTACAAGCAAGGCATCCAATTATTGATTGGGAAGTATTTACTGATGACTTTGCAGCAACATGGAAGATTACAAGACTAGGTGATGAAACCTTTTCCTTTATGCAGTTTGAAGATCTTATCAGATCATGTGACAGAGATGATCTTGATACATTGAGGAAGATGGTGAATGATAGATACATGGTTGGAAAACTTCAAGATGTCAAGGAGAAAGAACTTTGGGTTCAGTTTCAAAGATTATATGAACCTGACATAAATGATACATATTGGAAGTTTCAAGCTCATGATCAAGCTACATTGTGGAAATTCTATGACTCCTGCAATATTCATCATGTTTCAACACAAGAAGGAGAGGATGTGTTTATGCTTGCTGAAAGAGAATACGCTCCCAGATCTGGAGTTTTGGATGTAATGCTCTCTACTAGGATCAGATGTCCAGAAAGAACAGAAGTAGTAGATGATCTTGTTCAAAGAATCTACAATCAGTGTAGAAGGGAATCTGCTGCTTTAAGGTAGTGATATGTGTTTGGAAGAACCCCCCATCAACTTAGAAACTTATTGATTTGTACAGAAATCATAAGTTTAGGGTAGGATTGTTGGGAATTACACTAACAGTTACCACGGCTAAGCATGAAGATAACCACTGCTGAAGAATGCACTAGCAGTGGAAACACATTGCCACTGCTAGTACATAATTACCACTGCTTTTATGATAATTGTTATGTATTCGTTTAGATAAGTATAGAATAGATCTTGTGTATATTCTATTTAGATAGCTTGATACTTATCTTATAAAGGAGGACTCCTTGTGCTACAAAAAGAGGTCCTGGGTTAAAGCTAATGTACGTATCAATTAGAAAGCTTGAAGGTGTAACCCTAGTGATAAGCAAGATCACTCGTATTATTATTATTGATAATATTGGAGCTTAAAGTTTGGTTTATACACTGTGTTCTTCATATACAACTGTTCTCACTCACAAACAAATTCATAACAAATCTTCTAAGTACTACTAAGTAAATTCCGCATACTTGTTAGAATTACTCAAAGTATCATTCTAACACAAGGCGTGTGTTTAGATCCATCAATAGGAATAACCAAAATAGAAAAATAAAGTCGACACATATAGGTTATAATTCCATGATTTTATGTAGCGTTTTAAAGTGTTATTCAAATTCAGGTACAACGAGCCCACAACCATCATATTTGTTTGATCATTAAGGTTTGTATTACATGCTTATTTTCTAATTACCCATCATAATAAGGTGTCGAATGGGTGAAGGAACAAAAGAGGTGAAGTGTTACCTTAGGCAGAAAATAACGAGACCAAAAGTGAACCCAACCAAACCCACGAATACAACACAACCAAACCAAGGATCACACGATCAAAACCAGTCCAAGCTTCTTCTTCCAAGCTTCTTGAGGGCTGAACAAAGTAACAATGGAGGCTGCTAGGGTTTTATTATTTTTTTTCTTGATGTGTATGGAGTGAGAGGGGAACAAAAATGGTCTCCTTTTTCTCTTTTTTTTCTAGTGTGTTTCGAATGGGCTAGGCCTAGGGAGTTAATGGATTAAGTGAAATACGCTTATGTTGGTTTGTATATGTATTTTAGTTGACGTAACAAAAAGAAAAGGCCCAAAACAAAAGTCGACGAAACGTTAACGGTTCCCTCGTAATTTATTTATGTCATACAATTACTTTGGAGTTCTAAAATATTCAAAGATTTCTAAAATGACGTTTCATTATGATTTTATGGATCTATGGTTACTTCGTTTAATTTTATTCGTATTTTTAAATAATCGTACCCATAACTTTGAAAAATCTCAATTTATACGTAAAATTAGGGTTACGGATTTTAGGGTTTTACATGTTTGGTTTACGGTGATGGACTTGACTTCTTTAGTCCGGGTCAACTCTTTGGTTGGAGTGTTGTCAATTTGATTATTGATAATGCTTAACAGGTTTCCAATCCTGTTGTTCAAATCGGCTTATTTCTGTTTGAATTGGATTTCAAATTTGCAGAGCTTTGTCTCTTGATCGGACATAAACTTTCGCAGCACTCCTTCTCGGCCTTGTTGTTGGGGAGAGTTTTGGGGAGGGTAATGTTCTAACCAGGCAAGTGGAGGGGAGTCGTTGAATGATACACTTTGAGTTTGACTCCAGCTGAAATTCGGTTTATCCTTTCATGCCTCCATAGCCCTATTAAAGTTCTTGGGTTCATGAATGATAGGGAACCACTTTTCTCCCGCTCCTCCGGTACGCGAGGATGCGTAGTCCGCAAGAGTTTTTCCGGGGAGTTCCATGCAATTATGAGTGTCGTAGGGACTACTACAATACTCACACGAAGAAGTGATTTTCTTTACTTGACTTGAAGGTTTAGGAGCCTCGTAGGATTTCATGAGAAACTTGGCTTGGTCCTCAAGTTTCATGATCCTATGGTCGGGAATGCTTGAATTATTCGAAGGCAAAGATATTGCCTTGACCGTTCTATTCAAATCACGGGGGTGATTCTAACATTCTTTGTCACAAAGAGCAAGATCTTCTATGATTCCCCATGATTCTTCTGCATTCTTGTCACGTAGCTTACCACCGGCCGCTTGGTCAATGGTTTGCCGTGTGGATTAATTGACATGATCATAAAAGTGATGAGGCGAAAAATGATCCATTTTTAGGGGGTCATTTAAGCCGGAATTTGAATTTATTTGATCAAATAATGCCCTAAATCGTTCCTTTTATGATTTTAGGTACTTTTGGAGTGAATTCTGAAAAAGGAAGCATTTTGGACATTTTTGGAGCATAAAAGTGAAGAAAACGGCAAAGTCTTAATTTTCCTTGCTGGGAACAGTACCTGACGGCGTCAAGAGCAATTTGATGACGGCGTCAAGAGCAAAAATGGTGACGGTCCAGTGGAAATGTGACGGCGTCAAAGCATGGCCGTCAAGAGTAAAAGTGGTGACGGCCCAGAACAACATTACACATGACGGCGTCAGATCTGGATCTAGGCAATCCGATTTTATTTTGGGCGGCGGGTTGACGGCGTCAGAAGTTTCTTCTTGACGCCGTCACCTTAGAAAATCTATATATAGTCTTTGTAATTTTCATTCAAAAAAGAGAGGACAATATTAGGGACGACTTGAATAAACCCAAGCTCTACTTTTACAGTATTTTTAAGGGTTTTCACCCCTTGAAACCCTTCATGTTCAATTAAGATAAGTATCCTTTCAATTCATTCAATATGTCTATGTGTTGTTTGAATATATCTTACGCTTGTCATGATTTTAACATGCTAGGATAGATCTCTTGTGTGTTTGCTTAGATGTAATGAAACCTAGATGTTGATTATAGGTTGATTGCTTGTTTATAAGTGTAATGGATGAATGATTTTGATGTTAGGCTTAAGAAAATTGGCAGACTTCCATAGTGTAACTTGCTTGAACGTCTTAAGAAACATGAACCAATACGTACTAAGGTTTTTATGGCTGTATTTAATGCATGAGCGAATTCTAGTGATCCCATGTTAGGAGCTTCTTACAGGCTCGACATAGGAGTGAAGTAGGAGCTTATAGAGTTGGGGAAGTACGTACGCCCACCCCACGAATGGTATTAAGGAATATAACCCGTCATCCACGCAACTATAACAAACTATCAACCTATAAAAGATATCTAGGGAGTAATGAAATCTAAGTAAGCACATTGTTCCCATTTATTGTTCACTCCACATTAGTAATTAGTTTTATTTTCATTTTTGTTCTTTTATTTTGATTGCATCTTTAGTTATTGGGTTAGTTAACTAGCAACTAATTCCGCCCACTCTTCCAATACCCGAGATTTTTAATTGCTTTTCATAAAATATAAAAATACAAAAAGAATCATCCCTCACCTCTAGACCTAGTTCTTAGGCTTTCTAATCCTAGCGACACTATTCCTGAGTTGAACGATCAATCCCCCGGTACTTGTCACTATACTATACTACAACGATCAGGTACACTGCCTGGTGGGGGTTGTAAGCTTCTCGAGATCCCTCGAGAGGTAAAGCCTGGTGCAATTCCCATGCATCAAAAAGATTTGGACTTGAAGCCAAAGATCGATGCCATGATGAGGGAGTTTTTAGAGTAAGTCCTTGAAACGAGCCTAAGCTTCGTAAAGAGTTTCACTTTGACGTTGTTGGAACATCAAGATGTCATTCCTTAACTTGGTAGTTCTCCCCGGTGGGAAAAATTGAGCAAGGAAACGAGAGGTGAGATCATCCCAAGAGGTGATGGATCCCGCGGGTAAACGCTCAAGCCATTGACTAGCTTGGTCACGTAGAGAGAATTGGAAGAGACGCAATCGTGTCGTCTCTCGACTGGCAACATCAAGGTCTATGGAATCAAAAATTTTAAGGAAATCCTTGAGATGTTGGTTTGGATCTTCGGAATGAAGTCCATGGATTGCACATCCGCTTTGCACCAACCAGATGGTGTCGGATCACAAGGGAGACACATTGGCTCCTTGGTTGATCTTAATGGTGTTTCGATAGCCTTGGTGGGTAGGTCAGGAGTATTCTCCTGAAGTGTGGGCTCTAGGTGGTTCGGGTGGGTTTTGGTGGATTTGGTGGTTTGGTTGAATGACTGGTTCAAGGATATTACCACTTTCAATGTGGATTTGGTGATATGGGTTTTGGTGGATTGATCATTTTCTAGGGGAATAGTGTCGTTAGGATTGAAAACTATGTCAACTAGGTCTAGAGGTTAGGGATGATTCTTTTTGCATTTTTTTATATTTTATGAAAGCAATTAAAATCTCGAGTATTGGAAGATTGGGCGGAATTAGTTGCTAGTCAACTAACCCAAAAACCACTAATAAACAAAATAAAATAAAATAACAAGAAAGTAAATGTGGTGGACTACTTATGAAATAAAATAACAATAAAACCGTAGTACACATCCGATTACGTTTCTTAAGACGTTCAAGCTTGTTACCATATAGGAGATTAGCCAGTTTTCTTAAGCCTAACGCTAGTCAATCAACTAAACAATCAATAACAAATCAACAATCAATAATTAATAACTAGGTTTCATTAAATCTAAGCAAACACTAAGAAATCTAAGCTAAGATGTTAATGTAAAGAAAAGACAAACAATTAATCAAACAACACATAGACATATTGAATGATTAAAGGAAGAACTTATCTTTAATTGAACATGGAAGAAAATAGGGTTTGAACCCCTAAATTTACTGCAAAAGTCGGACTAGGGTTTGTACACAAAGTTCCACCTCTTTTTGAATGAAAAAGCAAAAACTATATATAGATTTACAAGGCTGGCAGCGTCGGGTTATAAGTCCTGACGCCGTCAGGTCGCCACTTTTAGGGTTTCGTATCACCCAAAAGACCTTCTGACGCCGTCCCTTTATAACACTTTTGGGCCGCCTCATGTTAGTGTAAAGCCAGGCGGCCTCGTCTCTTTTGTATCTGACCCCGTCCCGTTATAATTTCCAAATTCTTTTCTGGGGCACCTAGTGTAAAAATCCATCGCATTTCTTCATAAGGCGACGGCGTCAGCTCTAAAGCATGACGCCGTCTGGTGTTAATTCCAGGTTTTTCTTGGTTTTCTTGTTTTCTTCATTCTTGAACATAAAAACGTCTGAAAAGCTCGAAAATGCTCTATTTTCGAGAATTCATGTCCCAAGTACCTAAAACGACAAAAGAAACAATTTAAGGTAATATTTGACCATAAAAATACGATTTAGGGCTTAAATGACCCCCTAAAAGTGTATCAAATAAATCCTTATCAATAACCATCAGAAAGTAAGACATTTGATTTCTATCAGAGGGTGACTTACTCTCTGATCCTTCTAAGTGAGTGTTGTTCTCGCTGATCCTTATCAGAGACTTAATAAATTAGGCTATTTTATATTTAAATACTTGTCAGAGTTAATTGGATAGAAATTAAGCCCAACACTCCTCCTACCACCACCCCATGGGTTTATGCTTAGGCTTGGTTTGGTTTGAATTGAGGTAAAAGTAATTATACTAAGGGTTAAGATAATTATCTTTTATCTAAATAAAAAGAGGTTTATTCCATATTTGATTTGTTTTATTATTAGATTTGGATTGATTTTAGTATAAATATAAATCACTATGGTTAATGATTTATTGAAAATTTTTACAAAACCCTAAAAATCTCTCTCCCCCTTGTGTCCGATCGGCCGAAACACAAAACACACCAAGAGTATGTTTTGATATTTGATTTGATCATATACTTAATCACGTGACAAAGGTAATTCAAACCTAGCGGGTGTAGAACGTTGCTTAAGTGTTAGTGTGGATACCGACCGAACTATTCTACACTTGATCAGAATTTTACGACTTACATGTTCTTGAGCTTGGATTGATCCATAGGGTTATCGGGAATCTATTTTTCGTGTTTGCTGATATGCATAAGGTATGTAATTTACTGTATTGTTCACGATTATTTAAAAGCTGGTGTATATGGATCTCATGGAGGGGGGGGGGGGGGGGGGGGGGGGGGGAGGACCTTTGTGTAAACAAGTAATTTTAATAAGTCTTCTGATGTGCATGTTTTATTTGATAATACTGCTTTGTTTAATGGTTAAACTAATTTGTAAAATTGCTGCCTCTTACGCTGTTTCCATCAAATACAACTATAATTTACAATTAAACATATAAAAACCAAAATCAATATAAATTAAATCACATAATCAAAAAGTACTTACGCATCCTTATACAAACCAAAGTTTAGGTCGGAATTAAATGTTGAATCCATGAATTAAACCATACCACCAATCGGTGTTGAATTTTGCCGTAGCCTAGAAGGATGATTTGAGGATGTATATAATTGTGGCTCTTTTCATAGCTCTATGTTTTCTTTTATTCAAAGAAGCAAAACTTTTTTTTTTTTTTTTTTTTTTTTTTTTTTTTAAGTTTCCTATCTGTGTTTTTTATTGTATGTTAATAGAAGGTGGTTTTGTATTCATGAATAAAGTGGGTATGGTTGTTGATGACAAAGGTTGGGAATGATCCTTTGTTGTGAGCAACACTATAAGAAAGGCGTTTGAGTAACAATTTTTTAATTTATTACGACTAAGATTAAAAGTAGCAAGATCAAATAGCTGAGAGAGCTTTGACCAAAAGTATAAAAAGTCAGACTCACCGACAACAATAATAAGAACAATTTTCTACAATTATTCATTTCTAAACTAGTTTTCAACGACCCTTTATCAACATATACGTTTAACGCGCTAACTCGTTTTTTTTTTTTTTTTTTTAATAATTACATTACAGATGTTTTTTTGAAGATTCGATGTCTTACAAGTTGATATTGTTGGTCAAATTTACCAATTAAGATTATTGAACATGCACGTAATATAAAAATGAGATGCACTAGGCCAATAATGAATAGGCCAAAACTAGATTTACGCAATTACGCATAAACAATTTTATATTTATAAATAAAACATGAGCTAAGCACATGTTGGGGTAGGTAAGTATGCTGAGGTGGGTTGGTGCGTTTTAAGGAGTTAGGTGATGAATTCGTGTATTATATAGTAAAAGATTACTGTTACTCTTAAGAAACATCATAAGACACATGATATAAACCATGGTCGTCAGGATCCCGATCCTGATCTTAGAATCTTACGATTTTACGATACTGTAAAGCAAAAACGATCCCGATCTTACATAGGATCTTTGAAAGCTTAAGATCTTATAGGATCCCGATCTTGACCATAGGATCTTAAGATCTAATCCGATCCTACTTTTCTCGGATAACAAACTAAAAAACTACAAATTTCTGGATTATTTTTTGTAGAATTTAAAAATCAACATGTTAATCTTATTATACATTTCATAATCATAATTTAGGAAAACATTTTGATGGAACATTCATATAATTTTATGTTTATGATATATAATAATTTATAAATTTGTATAATATTACAAAAACTATTAAGAAAATGAAATTATAGTAGGATCTTAAGATCCCGATTCGATCTTACGATCACGATCTTGCAAAGACGAAAACGATCCTGGATAGGATCCCGATCTTGAAAACCTTGATATAAACAATAAAATTATTAAATGTAGTCACCCAAGCATTTAAAAATTGTGCAACCTGTAAATATACAAACCTTTTACGATAAGCCACGTCGACCACTAGGAACACAAGGAAAAAATAATGCAAAATCAAACTTGGAGTTAACTACATAAATGGTTCCTGTGGTTTGTCGGATATTACGAATTTGGTCCCTAAACTTTATTTTTTGCGGATATCGTCCTTGTGGTTTTGACCCATTACGGGTTTGGTCCCTTGACCACCTTTTCTGTTACTTTGACCTTCAAGGATGGTTGAAATGACACTAATACCCTCGTATGTTTACGCATACGGTCCCTGTGGTTTGTCTCGTATCACGGATTTAGTCCCTAAGGTTTTTTTTTTGTTATTTATTTTTTTTTTCAAATTTTATTATCTCGATTTTTTTAGAATTTTTGAAAGAAGTTTTTTAAAACTTTGTTGGTAGATTTTTTTAATTTTTTGAATACTTTTTGCAGAGTTTTTTTTATAAAATTTTTTTTACTAGATTTTTGTTAAATTTCTTAGCAGATTTGTTTACAAGATTAAAAATAAATAAATAAAAATTATAAAAAATTTTGACGGAATTTTTTTTATTCTGCGAAAAATATTTAAAAAAATTCAAAAATTTTTATATAAATGTCAAAACTTTTTTTGTCAAAAAATAATAAATAAATAAATAAACAACAACATATGTCAAATATATATATTTTGTTTAAGCAAATTGACATTTTCAAAACTAAATTTTTGCAGAAAGTTAATTAATATTTTGTAAAATAAAAATAAAAAAAAAGGTTTTCATAAAAGTTCAAAAAATAAAAAAAAAAGTTTTCATGAAAACGAATGAAAACATATAAAACGTTAGAAAAATGGACGAAACCGTATGAAAACGAATGAAAATCTATAAAACGGATGAAAACATATTAAAACGAATGAAAACGTAACAAAATGTATAAAAATAGATGAAAACATAAGGAAAACGTATAAGAACAGACGAAAGCGTATAAAAACGGATAAAAACGTAATAAAAATGGACGAGAACGTATGAAAACGGTTGAAAACGTATAAAACATGCGAAAACGTATAAAAATAGACAAAAGTATGAACACGTAAGAAAAACGGATGAAAACGTATGTAAATAGACGAAAACATATAAAAAAGAATAGAAACGTATGAATATTTTTTAATTAAAAAAAAATATTACTAACATTAATAGTTAAAAAAAAAAAAAAAAAAAAAAACAAAACAAAAAAACTTAGGGCCTATATTTGTTATACCCCACAAACCACAGAGACCATACTAGTAAAGGGTATTTATGTCATTTTAGCCTTTTAAATTTTCACTTAATGGTCAAAGTAACAGAAACGGTGGTCAAGAGACCAAATTCGTAACGGGTCAAAACCACAGGGACGATATCTGCAAAAAAAAAGTTTAGGGACCAAATCCGTAATATCCAACAAACCACAGGGACCATTTATGTAGTTAACTCTCAAACTTTTTTAGGTCAACTTATATGAACATCCATGAGAAGTTTGATCTAAGTATCACTCACTATAGCGAAGGTACTTCGGATTTTTTTTTTTGCTTTTGCCACCACAACAAACTGGTTACTAATATTATAATCAAATAATAATTTATCAATAGTACATTCATAGGGATCTTCGGGTACAACTTTGTTTATTACCCGACCCGGCCAAAATGGTTACTACAGTGTATTTGTGAGGAGAGGAACAGTGACCGACTAAAGAAATATACACGCCCTCCTCCTTATCTCTCCCACCTACCTACCTGTGTTTTCTTGAATCTTCTCCCACACACACACATAAATCTTTCACATATCTTTACATCAGCACAAAACACACACACATCACCCCCGAAATATTCATGATTCAAGAAGGGAACCATATCCACAGACACATATCCATTATCCAAAACACAAATAAAGAAAATCACAAACCAGATGATCGGAGCAAATCACAAAAAATGAATCCAGAAACACAAAAAAAGGTACTAAAATTTTTATACAAAAATCACCTTCGTTGGAATAAATTTGTTAATTTTAAGCTTGATCATAGTTTTTGTGGTGAAATTGGCGTTTTTGTGTTTTGTGAAAGGTTTAGTTTCTAATTTTATTTCTTATTTTCAGGATTTCTTTTGGGTTTTACTGGAACAAACTTCAAATGGGCTGGTAAGTATTTTTAATTCTTTTTAATTGAATAATTTAAATATACTTTGTGCTATTATTGTTTTCTAATTTGTTTAAAGTTTTCACTTTTATTATAAATCAATATTAGGGTTGGATTGTGTCTATGGTTTTATCAATTGGGTATTTTGAAATTTTCCCATATATTCATTTGGTTATGCTTTAACTGGTATGGTTTAATTTGGGGTTAGGGTATTTGAAACAAAAAAATAGCTTACTTTCTTTGGCTTATCAGGTTGCTTAATTCAGCTTATGGCTTATTCATAAGATATGTGGTGCACAATCTGCAAAAAGATGGTGTTGAGGATAAGTATCGTAAGTCTCGGCAAATGGTCTTGCAATATATGATGCTAATATTAGGATATAGTGCAATGTGTAGACTCAAAGATTCTTCAATTTCTGTAGCAGATAATTATTGGCCTAACCTTGCTGTTACAGGTATTATATGTGTGGCCTGTACAGAAGCTGCATCACTTTAAGAGACGAGCTGAGACTATAAGTGCCTCATAACGAGTGCCACCAACAGGAAGTGCTTGCAAATCTCTCATTGCACCAGGTAGTACCTGCTATCCACAAATACCCCACTTTATGTTGAAGTTTAGGTTTTTTGGTTGCTGGTGTTTTATGCAGGCCACCCACCATAAATTGTGTCTGGATGCAGAACAACTACTCACATGTTGGAAATTTGTGTAAGTGAACTACCTATTCATACTAACAAAAAGCTTAAAGAAAAGCTGATATATGCACAACATATATACAATGATTTAGGTTATATTAACTTTTTTCAACCTATTGTTATTACAGCTGCTGATAAAAGAACACATCAACCAGTAAGCGACACGCAGAGGAATACTTGCGACCCGTATTCTATGACTCAACGTGAGTAAATGAAATGGTGTTTTTGAGTTTGTTTGACATAGTCGGCAGCCTTATATATATATATATATATATATATATATATATATATATATATATATATATATATATATATATATATATATATATTATGATGCACCTGTAGTTGATTTTGATTTATATTTTTTGCATATGACATGAACCAACTGGTCTCGCCAGCTTCCCAAATCATCACTTTACCGAAAATCATATTTGCCGATTGGATTAGCCTAGATGAGTTCCAGAAATATAAAGGATAGTCGCGGGATGAGCCTTTTAGCAATGCATTACAAACATGCAGAGGTACAGGGCAAGGCCGCGTGTTAGGTTTTCGGGTTTTGGATGTTTGGTTTTGTGTGGTCTTATAATATAAGTCAAACACCATTAGATAAGTTGGTTTATTGGCTTATTTTAATTCAAATAGCTCATAAACTCACTTTTTCAGATTATGAGCTTATAGACTTTGATTAGCCGTTAGCTAGAGTTAATAAGCTCATAATCAGAAAAAAATGACTTTATTGGCCTTTCGAAGTTTAAATAAGCATATAAGCCGGGTAATTGAGCTTATTTAAACACCCCCTGTAAGCCATATGATGAACATTTTTCTTCCATTATTTCTTTTCTAATCTAATGAGTTTGTTCCTTTTTTCAAACGATGACGATTAAATTAGTATTGTTTTATTTTTATTTACAGAAAAGAAGACCAACTCTTTGTTTTAAAGGGTGTGGTCACAACTATGGTTTAAAGGGTGAGGCGGGAATATGAATTGAGAAGGTAATAATATTTTGCTTCTTTCTTTTTTACAGGGCTAGCTTTAATTATGATTTGTCATGTGGGGATGTTTGGCTAACTGTTTAAAAAGTGATTATGTCATCTAAACAGTTAGTTTGCCATTGTATGAAACTGATTTTCAAAAGTTTATCTTTCACACATTAATTACTAAATAAGTAGAAGCAGGATATGTTGATATGGAGTTCTATAAATTAAAAACTATTACGTGCAGCCTTAAATCACATTAGTCAAAATTTTGATTTCCATAGCGTAGTTCAAACACCGTCTATATAGAATATGAATGCATAGTCCGAGATATTATTGGAAAAATGAGCAAATGCTTCGGTTAATGTCCCAGTTACTTATGAACAAGTGTTTGATAAAATGGTTTACTCCTTTAGAAAATTTCAATTTATTATACCTAGGTGATCATAAAAACTATAGATATAAAAAAATATCATCACTGTTTGTGTATTATTAATTTATTATTATTTTTTTGTTATATTTTCGCAATTGTTACATGATTTGTTATAGTGAACGTACCAAAATTTACATGAACATCACATATATCTGTTTTGTGCTGATATGAGTATTAGTTTGAGTATGTCGAATCTATTAAGTTTACTTGCTAGCAGTGACCAAAGATTAAGGCTTTTTTGTGTTGAAGGAAAACTCTTAGTTCCTAGAAAGGCTTAAGGTCAATTACGTGATGCTTTCATGATAAGAAACATTAACGTGATAATGAAAGGAATTCATGTTATATAGGAGGAAAATGATTTGTTCCCTTTTAGACATAGTAGGGGTGTTTAGAACGGGTTATTAAAACAACCAATTTTAGAATTTATATTTGTCAATATTTAATTACATAATAACAAATATCAAATGATGCAGGATGCTACGATTGAATGTGTCTACGGTATCAGTTATAAAGTATGTCAGAACTGTTGGGTAAGACGAATTCACACGTTCCAGTTACAGAAGGAAAGGCAGCAGACCAGCAATTGCCACTGCTCTCAATCAGGTACATCTTCATTCTTAGTGGAAACAATTAAAATATAAATTAGTAACTATCTGCAGGGTGTTTGAGAACCACTTATTTTCTTATTCAAGTATTTAACTTGGATAATCGTTTACTCAAATTCATTGCAGCATCAAACTTGGATAATCGTTTACTCAAATACAGATATGGGGGTTTTCGAGGCTCTCTGCAACTAATGGGACATTCACAGCAAACTGTATGTATATGCAGGTGCGCGCGTCTCTCAAATACAGATAACTCGAAACTAAGCTGAGATGGATAAAATGATGGAAGCGCAGGAGTGAGTCTAACAGAGTTTGTGGATAACTATGCAGGTAAACAAAAATATGCCTTAATAATGTCCAATTACCTCCGCAGCTTGACTCTAATTTAGTTACTAATTTATGCTTCAAATGCAGGTACGTAACCCTGTAACAAGCGGCGATGAGGATTTGCAGGGTCAGGTTGACTTGGTTGTAAAAAAGCAGAAAGGGATCACTCATTTGCGTGTCTCTCAAATACAGATAAGGTATTATAGATTTTATTAGTTAGTTCCACTAAATGATCATAATAGAAATTGAAATAAGATTTTAAGTGTGTCTTAATTTTGGGTAAAATTTCTGAAGTCGGCTTTCTCAAAATAATGTTGTAGTCAGCCATATGAAAGGCGATTTCTTTCATTTCTTCTATGGTTTTTTGTATGCTGTCGCTTTCATCAATTGTTAGGATAAGGCTTTGATCAAGAACAGTTGTTTTTTTAGTTGTATACCCGTCTTTCTGTATCGAATTATCTATTCATGTGTTCATATTTTTGTCTATAGGATCCATGTGTACAACACCGACGAACTAATTCTATTTGCTTTGCCTTACCATGATACACATGTTTTTGTGTGGATAGTTCAGCTTCTTGATAAAGAGTAACAAAACCTCCTTTTCTCACTCTACGGTATTTATTAGAAATGTCAACTTTGTCATGATCACTTATGAATGGGTTGGTTCAGGTCATGTTTTTATCTTCAACGGGTCATTGAAGGTGGCCCAAAGTGTGTTTTTTTAATGCATAAACCTTTTAAATCTTTTTTCCCTATAAAGTAGACTATTGTTATAATATAATAATCTTTTAAAATTATTTGACACAACTATTGATATACTAATCTTAAGAATCTGGAAGAAAATGACTTAATATGACCGGACCTTTTTACCAACATGCCAGACCAGGCAAAATGCTGTTTCTGCTTCTTATGTTGTTTTTGAATTCTTGCAAATGAGTGCTCATAATTGCATTTTTTTTTCTTTTTTTTAGCCATGGTAAATGGAAGTTTCTAGAGGGTGTTAAAATATTTGGTGCACCGCCACCCCAAAAGGTTCTTGTGCAGCAATGTGTGCGCGATATGGGGGTTTTCGAGGCTCTCTGCAACTATGTAAGTCTTTCTACTGCATGCCTACTGTTTAACGAGGGACATTATTAAAGATGTTTCAGATTTTACATTGGAGTTACCATGTTTTCAGGCTTCACCTACCAAGAAGCTTCAACCGATAAGGGCTGTGATAAGTTTCTCTACAACTGTCATTATAGAGGTTTTGGGGTCTCTTGCTGTTATTGACACTGATGTTATAAAAACAGTACTTCCATATGTGGTTTCGGGTCTTCAGACTCCATCAAAAGGGAATATAGATCACAAGGTGAGATTGAAAAGACAACACTTTTTATTATAGTCTAAAAAACATGCCTCAGTGGCTTTTATCTGGCACAAACTTTGTGATCATGCATAATTAAAAAATACTACAGCAATATGTCTGCTGGATGTATAATTAAAAAAATACTACAGCAATATAGCATTCACTGAAGCAAAGGTGCAAAGTCGACAGTAAGCATTTTATGGTGCAATTACTTTGCGTACAGCTCCCTGAAAGTTTGTTGCTGTCTATCTGAGTTTTAGAAAGCAATTCAAGATTCATTTTTCTTTGTTTAGAAAGTCTTAGGTTGTATTTTCTAATTCTATAAAAATATATTGCCTTGAAACACTTGCAGTCATTTGAGAAAGTAATATATTGCATGTTAATGGTACCTATAAACATTTTTCGCAAGTAGCAACAACCATTGTGGCCCTTGGTATATATGATTGCTTATTTCCGCCGTTTGTAGTCTCAGAAGTCTTTACTGTAGTTTTGTATTCTTAACAATTTTAAGCATACTTTTGTGTTCTTAACAATTTTAAGGAGATAAGCATACGACAAGTTGTATTGTTAATGAGCGATTGAATAATTTGTATTCTAGAAACCCCGCCGCAACGCGCGGGCACTCCACCTAGTTCTTTACATTAGTAAAACTAACAGAAAAGTAATGGACTTGAAGTGATCGATCAACATGTATTCCATCAAAATTATTAATATTATTTTAGTATGAAAACACAAACAATAATTTAAGGAAAAAAGAAAACTTTTTAAATAGTTGAATGAATGCAAATAATTACCGAAAAATAACTGGGTCTCTAACACTCTATAAAATATGCATATATCATTGTCTATGTTAGTGTAATACTAAATGTGAAAAGATCATATACAAAGGTATTGAATTTAATATTAATATCGCATCCACCTTGAAGTTGAAAAGGCAGAAGCCAAAAAACAATTTTCCAATAAAAAACAACCATGACTACACAATTTATAAATCCCGTACATTAGCAATAGAAACGATATGCATGAGGAGGAAGAAAGAAACATAACCACTTGCCCATACAAAAATAAAAATAAATTGAGTAGGTTAAAACCGTATGTTTAATAGCCAACGTGAAGAAGCCGCATCGAAAACATGTAATCGAAAATATTGGATGGTGATGATGAATTGGTTACTCACTTGAAATTCATTTTTAAGGAGGAAAATTTGATTATGATGCATAAGCGCGTGTAATTTTTCTTTTGACAAAACGACCTTTAACATAACAATTCTGAGTAACCTCTTTATTTTCAATATTTGATTGGATAGTTTCCGATATTAAAAAACACGAAACACCGCTTCTTTCTATTGTACTTCCCGGCTATTTTATTGGGAACTGATTTGATATTATTAGAACAAAATTCAATAAAGAAAGTTTTCATCAGAGTTCAACCATTAGTGTCGCAATATATCACATATATTTTTTTTAAACTAAATATCATATTTACTAATTAAGAGTTCTTTTTTTTTTTTTTTTTTTTTTAATCTAACTACATATAAAGCATAAAGCATCTTTTTATTTTTAATTTTTCAAGATTTTCATATATAGATCTTAATTAAATACAACTTAAGTTAGAGTACAATCAATTTATAAAAAAATACCTAAATATATTAACTGGTCAACACATGTAGTTAATGTAATCTTTAAAACACCATTTTAATAAAATATATATATATATATATATATATATATATATATATATATATATATATATATATATATATATTAATAAAACACAATGTACAAACCAAACAAGATGTTAAACACTCCCTAAAATTCTTAAGACATTTCATGAATGATTTTAAATAATATAGTTTTCGTTTTTCTTTGCAAATAGTACAAACTTATAAATCACAAAAAAGTAATAAGTTCATATATCTTATGTTAGAACTAAAAAAAAAAAAAAAAAAAAAAAAAAAAAAAAAAAAAAAAAAAAAGTTAAAAGTGGTCTTAGATAAATTTCAATAGTTTACCGTGAATGCAAAATGATTCTCACTATCTCAAAACTTTTTTGTCATTGTAAACAAATAATAATAAAAAAAAAAATTGTCCGCTGAAATATCAATTACAAAGTACCCGCTGCCGTAATACGTGAGTACACTGCTAGTTTTAAATTAAAAAACATTTGATTAACAAATCTGAGTTGCGATTAGAATGCCAAAAAAAGATGGATGTGGAAATAAAAAACATCTTTCACCTTTCATTTTTCACTTTTAAAGTTTTTCATTAAAAAACATCTTTCACCTTCAACTTTCAAAAGGTTCAAGAGAAGTTGTGTTTCTAATCCTTTTTATATATATTAGTCTTTTAAAAGTGAAAGGTGAACACGAATTTACTTGATCGCAAAATAATTATGTTTCTTAAAGAAATCATACTCAAACCTTCATTTTCTTCTTTTACAGCTTAAAAAGTTTATTTAACCAATCACCTTTTATCTTTCTTCCTTCACTTGTTAGATCCATCATACTGTGTCTCGGCATACAAATAGAGAAGAATAAAACCGAGGTTAATATGATGGTTTTACTACAATTCATTATAAAGAATGAAATCATCCAATCAGATTTATTAGTTTATATTGCATCTGGAATTAAAAATTGTATCCACGTTATAAAGATTTTTTTTTTTTAATTTTTTTTTAATTATTTTTTTTATGCAATCGTAATGATTCGTAGAGGATTATGTAACAAGCTCAATATTTTAAACAAAAACTTTAGGGCTATCATTAGCAAAATCTTAATTTAAAATAAGAATATAATTTTTGTTCGAACGAAACATTTAATTTTTGTTATGATTAGTTCTTAAACATCTGTTCGTTTTATGTTGATACAAAAGTTGGGCGTTCCTGATTATGGGCTCTTGCTCTCGTACCAATTCGCTTCTTAGTACTTGTAACCTGCGCACTAAGAAAATAAACAATACCGTTAGGCTTATCGTGGGATTGTCTCCCACGATTAGACTCCGGCTTGAGAGTAAGTAATCGATTTAGGGTTCTCGTAAAGAGTTAGGGTTTGTGAATCGTACCTTGAATGATAGTTATGTCATTCCTTATATAGGACGCAGAAACCGTGTAGGTATCTTGCTCCTTACTCTTCGCACTCGTGGTGCTTATCCGGGGTAAGGATATCTATTCCATAGATAGATGATCCTTATCTATACCGTGTATAGTTTGTTTGGGTTGGGCTTACGTGAGCCTGTTCCCATTATTAATGCGGCCCAAGTTACAATAGCCCACTCATGGTGGATTTGGGCCTTAATAATGTATATCATTTGGGCTCGTGGCCCATATATAGACTATACGTCATCATGTCCCCCCAGTCTAGTGTGCGCGGCTCGTAGCCGTGGATGCTAGACTAATATTACCAGCGGTAAGCGTGGCGGGAGAACATTGAAATATTGCCGCCCAATTTAAAGTGCAATGCACCTAGTCATAGGTATTTCAAAAGGATACCTCGAAAATTGGGGGCAGTGTCCACGTGGCCCTCAGAAATCGGGAAAAAGTGCATGTACCGTTTCGGTTCTAGCCACACGTTTTTGTGAGTGGGATCCACGTGGACATCATCTAGGGTTTTTTTACTCCCTATATAAGAGTCACCGCCCCATTTTTACAATCACACACAGTAAAACACACACTCACCATTGCTCACTTTCTTGAAAGTTATCTTTTGCAAAGAAAATAATCCTTTCCGTAGGTAATTTTTGTGTGCGTTTTTTAATAGTGAATTAATGAAAATGGTTGCCCAGTTAGAGGACTTTCGCTCTGCGATGACAGTTGATGATGTTACTCAGTTTACGTCTGACTACTTCGTGCCTCTGGATGTGCGTCCAGAGGCTCCAGATGTTGACTCGTGTATAGCTGATTTCCCCGAAGGGAAAATAGGGTTATACACGAAATTCTTTGAGTACGCGAATTACCGCGTACCCATTTCTATTTTTATGAGCGATTTGCTCAACCACTATCGCCTCCACATCTCACAGCTACACTGTATAGGTGCGGCTAAGGTGTCGAATTTTGAAGTAAACTGTCGTTTACTTGCGATAGAACCGACCATAGCCTTGTTCCGATACTTTTACCACACGACATGGTCAAATGGGTGGGTATCTTTTGCGAAGCGCCCGGGGGTGCTTCAGTGTTACACTGAGAAGGTGGACTCCCTAAGAAATTGGAGGGAGTATTTTTTCTGGGTTGATGATGTGGTATTTCCATCGTCCTATGAGTTTTATACTCAGGATACATTGCCAAGGGATGGGCGCCCCGCACCCGGTTCCTTTAGGCTGACTGATGAGCAGACTCTTGATGCCAACCGCCTAGCCATTAACCCTTATCCGGAGGAGTTTTTGGTACACATGGGATTGAGTCGCAATTATTTCGGCGCTGCGGACGAGGTGCCCACTTTTTTAAGTGAGGAAGGCCGGGGTAGGTGTTCGTCCTTTCTACTTCAAATTTTGTAAGTCTTTGTGTATGCGCACTTTTAATAACTAATCCTTTCCTCTTTCTTGTTTTGTGTATGTGCGCAGAGATGGATCTATTCGCCGTTGTGAAGTTGGACAAGTCGAAGCAGGTGACGATAGGGGTGCGCCCTCTGAGGGAAGGGGAGCAGCCACTATTGGAGGCGACTGAGGGTCGCTTGACCGTGCTGCCAGAG